>OZ007497.1:206032938-206632938 GCA_963931805.1 Microdon myrmicae
GTCTTCTATGGTGTGTTTGTTCTCCTTAGATGTTCGTTATATATGGGCAATCATTTGGCATAGCATTGTCTTCATTGGAATTTAAGGATTGACTACTTTTATCAAGCTCGTCTTTACTTAGTATGCATATCTCGAAGATTGACGTTGAATTGAAATTATTTTTGCCGTTGGCGTTATTTTTATTATTTGACGCCGACGTTTTCTATTTATTTCTCTGCCAAGTAGAATTCGCATAAAGTAGTTTATGCAAATTAGCTACTTGCCGTGTTATTCTCCTTTTATAGGTAAAGAGGGGAAATGAAGGGGGATTAGTGGATTCTGGGGGGACCTGGACTCAATGTCGGCCCGTAACAGTCACTTATACCCCAAAAATGAATTTCATCAAACATGTGACCCACATTCTCCAAAGGGTCCTCGGTCGGTCTAAGCAACTGCACAACATCTTGAAGTGGAACAACAAAGTTGACACCAAAGTTAAGCTTCTCTGCTATAAGCAGCTAATCCGATCTGGAATATCAAACGGCTTTTCCATATGGTCCTGCATATCTTCGGCTCAAATGGAAAGAGTTCGGGTTTTCGAAAGGAAACTCCTCAGAAGATGCACCAATCATTCTAGAAGGCCTGACGGTCGTCATTACCCCAACTCCCACCTATACGAAGGCGCCTCCATTACACCTATAGACGAGTACTTGCTGCAATTAGCATACAAGTACCTCGAAACATTCAGAACAGCGAGAACCTACTTGTACGGGACTCTGGCGTTCTTGACCCTTCCCCCTCTCGATCTCTTCGGATCAAACCCCCACAATTTCTTCTTCAGTACAAAACTGAAGAAAGCACCCTTCCCAACAACATTCCCCTCTATAATAGAGGATTCCTGGATCCATCCCATAGGATCTACTGTTAACAAACCACACACACACGGACGCACAGTACAAGACGGCACAAACTCACACACACCGACCAAAGCGCAGATCATTAGACGCCAAAGACGTGATCTGCGTTTACTACCGCACCCAAGACCTGCCGGTCTTGTATGATTTCTTTCCCACCATCCCTCTATAAAAGTAGTTAGAGAACACCTGGACTAACACTGTCCACACTATCCTTGGATACCCCCCCTTTTTTCTTTTCTTTTCAGATATCGCGAGACCGAGCCCAACATCCTCACGGATGTGGGTGATTCTGGTTATCGCAAGATGACCAGAAGTAAGAGACAAGATGAAGGACACATCTGTCCTTGTCTCGCTAAAGTCGGCCCTCTCGCCACCCATTTTTTTTATTTTTTATTATTGGATCTACCTTCGCTGTTTTCCACTGATTCGGGGAGTAGTAGTTATTTAAAAGATTATTGAAGATTATACAGTACGCTCGTATGAGTTCAATCGGAATGTGCTTGAGTACGATGTTCGGAATGTTATCCAAACCGCTTGACTTCTTGTTATTCAACTTTCTAAATATGTATGTCAGATCGTCTATTGTCGTGAAGTAATTATTAGTCTGTTCTGTTGTTAGTTTGTCCGCTTTTAATCTCTCATTAAATCTTAGGAGAGCTGGTATTTCGATAATACGAAATGTCAACAGACCATCATTAACTTCACCGGTTCTGCTGCTTGGTATGTCTCTAGCATGAATCGCCTCAGAATGAGAGCCTATCAGATTAATTTTTGTTGGAAGGGCAACGCTTACAGAGTGTTCTGGTAAGAACCTTAGCAATTCTAGCGCCGGATAGGTGGCGCTTAGGTAAACGAGCAGGGCATATATAAACAGCGGCACCGATGACTTTCTCTCTCTCTCTCCTTTCGCCGCTGGACCTGTCATCAAGTCGAAGACAATCAGCTAGTGCACATCCAACATACGGAAGAAGCGTACAAAGCGTGGCAAGCGCTAACAAAGAAGTACGAACGTTCAACGTACGGAAGCAGGCTATATTTAAGAAGGAAACTGTACGGAATACAGTACAAAGGCGGACCAATGAGTGACCACGTGGACGCCATCATGACAGTGATTGCACTGCTCCGAGGATCAGGCAAGCCACTCGAGGATGAGGAAGTCGTTGCTATTCTACTGGTGAGTCTTCCGGAATCGTACTCCGGACTAGTCACTGCGCTCGAGGGCCGTGACGAAAAGGATCTCACAATCGAGTACGTAACAGGGAAAATTATGGACGAATACCAGAGACGGACAGAATCTCAAGGCTCGAGCAGCGAAGGTTCAGAAGTGGCTCTCAAATCAGCAGGTCCAGGTAAACGTGGCCTAAAGAAGGGACATCTCGACAAAGGCTCAAACTTCCAGAGAGAGAGGAAGGACAAACAGGAAACCCGTACATGTTACCATTGCCAGAAACCAGGACATCTGAAACGGGATTGCAAATGGTACAAAGCAATGAAGGAACAAGCCAGGGCAGGAATAGAAAAGTCAAAGACGCCGAGGGCTGACGCCAATCAGAAGCAGTTTCTCTTCCAAGCGAGAGGTGACACGAGGATCCAAGACGGCGGACAAGATGGCTGGCTCGTGGACTCGGGAGCAACGAGCCACATGACAAACAACTCAGCCTTTTTCGACGGCATCCGGGACTTGAACAAACCAATTTATTTGGCGGATGGATCAAAAATAATGGCAACTGGGATAGGAGATGGCTACCTACCATACATCGTGAAAGACGGCCAGGTCCAGAAAGTAAGGCTGACAGATGTCCTGTACATTCCTAAACTCGATGACAGTTTAATTTCAGTTCGGAGAATCATCGATAAAGGATACGAAATAGTATTCAAGGACAACGGATGCTAGGTCCTTCAAGGAAAGGAAGTAGTAGCTGAAGCAGACAACGACGGCGGTTTGTACAGACTGAAATTGGAAGGAGTAAAGGAGCAGGCACACCTGACCAGAGAAGCAGCGTGCATCCACGATTGGCATCGGCGATTAGGACATCGAGACTTGGCAGCTATCAGACAAATGGCTGGCTCTGGACAGATGCGCATCTCTCCCTGCAAGTGTAAACCAACCTGTGAAAGCTGCATCAGAGGAAAGCTGAGCCAGAAGAAATTCCCCCAGGCACAGAGGAGAGAAAGGAAACCAGGGATGCTGATCCATTTGGATCTGTGCGGGCCGATGCAGACACAGACACCGAGCGGAAACAGATATTTCCTGACCCTCATCGACGATTTTCTCGTTTCACAGTCGTCAGGCTGATGAAATCAAAAACCGAGGTAACCGATGCAATTAAAGATTATGTTGCAGCAATTGGAAACAGATACGGCAGAAAACCAGTGGCAATCAGGTCGGACAACGGAAAGGAGTACGCCCCCAAGGAATTGCAAGACTTTCTTCGGCGAGAAGGAGTGGAGCAGCAATTCACGGTCGCATACACGCCACAGCAAAACGGAGTGGCGGAACGGAAGAATAGGACGCTGGTCGAATCCGCGAAGTGCATGCTGTTTGAAGCTGGACTGGACAAACGGTTCTGGGGAGAAGCAGTGCTGACAGCGACATATCTGCAAAACACGATGACGAGCAGAAGCATCGACAAAACACCGGTAGAACTGTTTACAGGTGAAAAGCCAGACCTGTCGCACGTAAGAACCTTTGGCTCCAAGGTTTTTTCGTTCATCCACTACAGGATATCGAGTTCTGGACCCGTCAACGAACGAGACCTGGATTAGCAGATCAGTCAAGATCATCGAGAACTCAATCGAGCAAAAGAAGAGCTCCCATGAAAAGAAGAAGAACAAGAAGCTACCAGAGCAATACGTCACATACGAGATGCCAGACGGTGAGGAACCAGAAGGAGAAACCGACTCTAGGAAGGAAGGCCAAGACTCAGATGGAGAGACAATAGACTTGAGAGGTCAAGAAGAGCAAAGGGAAGGTGATTCTGCAGACGAACAATTCCAAACATCCCCATCAGTACAAAGAAGAGTTTCTCAACGAAGCAACAAAAATGTACCCCACCGAGGCTGGGGTACAAGTAGAGAGCCTGCATCGCAAGAGAACCAAAGGATTGGAAAGATTTGCTACAGATGTCACCCAGAGAGCAGAACCCGTGGCGAGTGGCAGCCGAAGAAGAGATGAAGTCACTGAACGACCACCAAGTCTGGGAAATGGCAGATCTTCCTCCAAACAGAAAGGCAGTTTCGTGCAAGTGGGTTTTCAAGGGCAAGACGGATGGCAATGGAAAAATCTACACCCACAAAGCTCGCTTGGTCGCGAGAGGATTCTCGCAGCGGTACGGCGAAGACTACGACGAAACGTTTGCTCCCGTGGTCAAACACGAGACAGTTCGAGTTCTACTCACACTGACAGCGCAGCACAATCTTCATGTCCGACACCTGGATGTGAAGAGTGCGTACCTGAACGGCGAGCTAGACGAAGAGATTTTCATGGAGCAACCCGAGGGATTTGTTATGCCAGGACAGGAGAAGAAGGCGCTAAGACTCAAAAGGAGCCTCTACGGTTTGAGGCAGTCGGCAAGGGTCTGGCATTTGAAGGCAGCGGCAATCCTTGGCAAACTGGGTTTCAGCTATGGTTGTGCAGACAGGTGTCTGTACTTAAAAGAAGAAAGAGATGGAAGGATGTCCTACATTCTACTCTACGTTGATGACTTGCTGGTGGCCGGAGCAACGCCTGAGGTAACAAGGGCAGTGAGCAAGTCACTGAACGACCACCAAGTCTGGGAAATTGCAGATCTTCCTCCAAACAGAAAGGCAGTTTCGTGCAAGTAGGTTTTCAAGGGCAAGACCGATGGCAATGGAAAAATCTACACCCACAAAGCTCGCTTGGTCGCGAGAGGATTCTCGCAGCGGTACGGCGAAGACTACGACGAAACGTTTGCTCCCGTGGTCAAACACGAGACAGTTCGAGTCCTACTCACACTGGCAGCGCAGCAGAACCTTCATGTCCGGCACCTGGTTGTGAAGAGTGCGTACCTGAACGGCGAGCTAGACGAAGAGATTTTCATGGAGCAACCCGAGGGATTTGTTATGCCAGGACAGGAGAAGAAGGTGCTAAGACTCAAAAGGAGCCTCTACGGTTTGAGGCAGTCGGCAAGGCTCTGGAATTTGAAGGCAGCAGCAATCCTTGGCAAACTGGGTTTCAGCTGTGGTTGTGCAGACAGGTCTCTGTACTTAAAAGAAGAAAAAGATGGAAGGATATCCTACATTCTACTCTACGTTGATGACTTGCTGGTGGCCGGAGCAACGCCTGAGGTAACAAGGGCAGTGAGTAAGCAGCTGAGCAGACATTTCCAGATCAAGGACTTGGGAAACGAAGCCGTTGGCCGGGGACCGGTTCGAGGAGCTTGCAGAAGGACTAGGACTGCATAGACCGGAACATTCTGAAGCGAGAAGGAGTGTTGGAAGGGCAACGCTTACAGAGTGTTCTGGTAACAACCATAGTAATTCTAGCGCCGGATAGGTGGCGCTTAGGTCAACGAGCAGGGCATATATAAACAGCGGCACCGATGACTTTCTCTCTCTCTCTCCTTTCGCCGCTGGACCTGCCATCAACACAGTTTAATTTAGCTTAAGACTAGAATATTAACTTCTCATTTGTAAATATCATTCTTACGAATAAAGTATCATTTCCAACAATTTTGTCTACCCAACGTTTATAACAATTTTGTCATTGCTAATAGGGCAGGCTTGTATATTGATGCCGGGTTCGGTGAGGAGTGACTGAGATGATATTGGGAGTTTCAGTTTCGGGATAGTAACAAAGTCAGGTGGCTTAAATTGCTTATTGACTTTTGGGAACACATTCCTCCCATCTTGTTTTACAATACTTTCAGCCCTTTATTTCCAATAATTGTTGGTGCTACTCCGAAACTGTTGGGTTATCAGTGTCTTTACATTCCCGAGTAGGGATTTCAGTCTCTGTAGTTCAAGGTTGTGCGATACATCTTGGAACTGGCGATGTATTCGATTTATCTGTGTGATCAAAAAACTCTTGTGTTTCTGTAAGGTCTTTATATCGCGGTTTAAATAACAGTCTATACTATTGCATGATATCAGTTTTGGGACTGACGACTCTGTGGCGTTTCTAGCAGATGCACACGACCAATAGTGAAGAACAACACCTCTAAAAGCACACCCATTAAAGCCGTATACCATAGCAATAATATAGCATTCCCACATCAGTCGAATGTACTTGAGTTTAGAAATCCAATTCGTACACGCGGCAGTGGCATGATGTGTTGAGCATTGGTTACATTTTTAGTGGTTCTAACGGTCATAGCATCAGTTCGAATCACGCGTTCTTCACTATCATCTCAAACGCTATAACTCTATAGCCCGCACCAACACCGTGTTCAGGCTCCCAATATAGGAATCGCACTCCCCTTTAGAGAGATTCCTATTGTTAGGAATACTAGAAGAGAGGGTATAACTCCTATACTTGCCGGTGGCCCAACACTGGTAACGGCACCAATGGGTCTGCCAAAAATTCAATTTAAGGACCTCCTGCGATGTTGCAAAGCCAAGAGTAGAGTCGTCAGCAAACGTCTCTGCACTTCAATGGCATGATGATTACGATTGTAGGAAAATATTTTCGTCGGTGTGCCCGCATGAACCCCCACACTATCATACGGCAGTACTGGAATTCTATTGCTATGGCTCGTTTCTGTTTGCAGTCGTGTGTCTGCAATACAGAGATCGAGATATGACTTTTCCGACGGAAAGCTTGGTGTAATCGGGCCGTACAGTTTTATTTTGTATTTCACCTGATTGTCTTCAATAAAGTGATGAAGGAACCTGCCTCTTCCATTCGACACCGTGTCCAACCAGGCTGGGTTTTTCGCGTTCAAATCTGTGGCTAAGACGAAATAATTATTCAAATTATATAATTCTAGTTTTTCGAACAACTTTTCAATTTTGCTGTTAAATTGGTTACTGGAAGAAGGCGGAGTGTACGCCGATATCAAGTTCAGAGATGATGGTTGTTTCAAGGTAACCAAAATGTCGGATATCATTTCTCTCTGCGAGAGTGTAGCTAAGAGGCTTTCCCATGAGTATCGCCGTGCCATCGCCTTGGACTAAATCCCCCTATCTGTAGGTACGAATTTATAGTTTTGAAAATACACCAGATGTCTTTCGTTAAGTTTTGTTTCGCTTAGTAACAGCACATCTGGTTTGTGATCCTCGGCAAAGCGCAATAGATCACCGCGCCTTTTAATGGAAATAATACTGTAGCGAGCTCAGGGTTCGCTGGATTAATTATTTTAATAAATAAGAGCCGTTACATCGATTTTGAATTAATGTAACACTTTATTAGTCCGTTAATAACAACCGTTACTTTTACCGTACACTTAACGATTTCTTGACTTATCGCTTCCGTACTTATGGCGTCTTTGACTGCTTAATTCTTACTTCTTCCCTGATCTGTGTGTGACGTATTTATACCGTTTCCTCATTCTGATTTGGCGTTTCGTTTCCGTCCGTTCCATAGCATTGAATTTTCTACTGTTCATAGTCTCCAATTTTCCAGTACTTTTTAGAATATTCTAGTACTCTGTTTTGGACTTTCTAGAATATTCTAGTACTGATTGTCATATGCGTGACACTACCCCCCGCCTAGATTATTTCGTCCCGAACTAAGTTCACTGGTCTCCTGGGGTAACAAAAAGTCGCCAGTCGGTCATGATGTACCACTTTCATCTTGGCGTTCGGTCTTCGTTGAATTCTATAGACAACGTCGTTAATTCTTTTGAGAATTTTATACAGTCCTTCCCAATGTTGCTGCAACTTTGGAGACCTTCCTTTTTGTCGATGAGGGTTATAAAGCCACACGTTATCGCCTGCATTAAATCCGGATGCGATGGCTCGAACGTCGTACCTTGTTTTCATCCTATCACTTGATACCTTGATTTGTTTTCGAACCAAATGATGAATCTCATCGAGGCGATTTCTCCATTCGGCTACGTAGTCTTCAATCTTATCTATGGCGTCTGGAGGTATTCCGAATCGCAGATCGGCTGGTAATCGTGTAGCGTTCTACGAACGCACAATTCCGCGCAGGTAAAGTTTCTACCTTCAAAGAACGTTCTTACCTGATAAGGCAGCGCACGTGCCCACAGACACGCGGCCAATAGTCATTACAATACCTGTAACAAAGGTCATAGAAGGCTGCAAAATGCGAACCGATATAAAAAGAAGCAAGGAACTGATGGTCCCAAAGCTTTCAATATCAAGCAACAAGTCGATTGTAACATACCTGAAACAAAGGTAAAAGCATTCATTCATCATATTAGTAAAAATTGAAATCGACACACGACGACGAAGAAAAATTATAGCCTCCAGTTTAAATGTTTATATATAATTACATGACCTTTTTCCTCATTCTTTCACCGTATTATGTTAAGTAAAGTGCGCGACATATTTTCCTTTGTAACCCCTTGCGAAGCTCCATCCGAGCCCTACGTAATTATAAAACACGAAAATTTAGCTCCTTCTGAGTTTCCAATAAATAGAAACATTTGTTACAGGTATTATATATAAGTACGAATTGAAAGAAAAATTGTAAGCTCCTTCAGAGCCAGAGACACACTCGCGAACCGACGACACACTTGACATGACTTTCTTGTAACGACCGCGAAATAAAGCGAAATTGATCGCCGCAATAAAGGCAACGAAGAAACAGTTGCGCATCCGCGAAAAACCTCGATAGTTCTCTCCTCCTCGTACTTCTTGTCCTTCTCCGAACGGAAAAGTTTCTCTCTGTCCGCTTCCGGCACAGTCGAACATGGTGGTGGGATGAAAATGTAGAAAAAAGTTTTCAAAAAGTCATATAAATCTTGATAAAAAACCCCGTTTTACAGTATTTTGATGTAAACAAGCCGGTCACTTTGTCTGTTGATGCGTCGAAAGATGGCTTGGGAAGTGTTTTTTTGCAAAATAATTTACCTGTCGCGTATGCGAGCAAATCATTAACTGAAGTAGAAAAAAGGTACGCTCAAATAGAAAAAGAAACTTTAGCTATTTGCTTTGCCTATGAAAGATTTAGTCAGTATATTTATGGAAAAAGAGTTATTGTTGAAAGCGATCATAAACCACTAGAGTTTATATTTAAAAAGTCACTAAACGAGTGTCCTGCGAGACTATTGAGAATGAAACTGAAATTACAAAAGTATGATATAGAAATAAAGTACAAGCCTGGCAAAGAACTTTTATTGGTAGATGCATTGTCTCGTCATTTTTTAATCATCATCATCATCATCGGCACTACAACCGGGAACCGGTCTTGGCCTTATTTAGCAAGTCCTGAGGCTTGTTAAATTTTTCCATAATGATTTATTTTGTCTGGGCAAGGTCATTAGTCTTGCGCATTCATTCATTTTTTAATAGAACCCTCAAAATGTCGTGAAAAAGATGCTGATGTTGAAGCACAAGTTTTCTTATTTATAGAATTTCAAAAAGAAACACACAATGACACTGAAATGCAGATGTTAATGAAATATATCTTGCAAGGTTGGCCAGCTGATGCAAAAAAGATACCTGAAGTATTAAAACCGTATCACACATACGCTGATGAATTGTGTGTAATTGAAGGTTTAATTTTTAAGGGAAACAGAATTGTAGTTCCAAAAAACTTGCGAAAAGAGATGTTAAATTTAATTCATTATTGTCATCTTGGTATTGAAAAGTGTAAAAACCGTGCTAGAGAAATTTTGTATTGGCCATTTATGAATCAGCACATTGAAAACATTGTAAAAAGTTGCGAATCTTGTATGCGTTTCAAAAAAGCAAATGTTCAACAACCCTTGTTACCACATGAAGTCCCGAGTGCTCCATGGGAAACAATTGGTATGGATTTATTTGAATTCAAAAACAGCCATTGGCTTTTAGTAATAGATTATTTCAGCAAGTATGTGGAAGTTGCAAAATTGGAAAACATGTTAGGTTCAACAATTGTGTCAAAATTAAAGTCAATTTTTGCATGATTTGGAATTCCTAAAAAAGCAATTTCTGATAATGGTACCCATTTTGTAAATAGAGACATGCAAAACTTTGCAAAATCGTGGAATTTTGAACATGTAACGTCGAGTCCAAATTATCCTCAATCGAATGGTATGGTTGAACGTCATGTTGGTACAGTAAAAAGTATGTTTAAAAAGATAGAACATAGCAATAGAGATCCGACACTTGCATTGTTAGAGTATAGAAACACTCCGATCTCAAGCGAAATAAAATCGCCGAATGAATTGCTATTTGGTTATAAAACGCGTGGAATTTGGCCGATAAATGTAAAAAGAAATGAGAGGGAAAAGAATGAGTTAGTTAGACGACAATTGATAAAGCGACAAAATGAACAGAAACTGTTGTATGATAGAAAAAGTCACAATTTGAATCCTTTGAAATTAAATGAAAATGTTTGTGTTCGAAAAGAGGAAGGTAAACCATTAGAACCAGCTGTTGTAACAAAAATTTGTGATAGACCAGGGTCATACGAAGAGCAAATGTTAAACGGTCGAAAACTTGAAAGAAATCGTGTACACTTATATGAAAAGACGACGGAATATGATTGTAATAAAAATGTGTCAAAAAACGCGATTCCAAATGTAACTCATGTAAGTACTGAACAAGCGAGTTCAGATTTTGCAAACAACACTGTAAATTCAAGTTCAAATCAAAGTGTTAAAGCTAATCAAAATCAAGTAACAAGATCTGGTAGAGTTTCAAAACAACCGTCGTATCTCAAAGATTATAAATTGTAAGTTCTAGTGTATAATTAGTTTTTAAGTCCGAAAAAAATACTGAAACTATATTTTGTAATTCAAAATGAAAATCAGAAATTATAATATTATAAAAGGGAGATGTCATGATACATGATGTGCCACCCAGCGTAAACATTCGATTGTATCTGTCGTGATATATGAAGTGCCACCTAGTGCGAACAATCTATTGTATCTGTCATAATACAT
Source organism: Microdon myrmicae (assembly GCA_963931805.1). Taxonomy (NCBI): domain Eukaryota; kingdom Metazoa; phylum Arthropoda; class Insecta; order Diptera; family Syrphidae; genus Microdon; species Microdon myrmicae. The sequence continues at coordinate 206,043,851 of OZ007497.1, forward strand.
GAAGTGCCACCCAGTGTAAACGATCGATGTCATTCAGACAAAGTTCATGGCTAGCGCAGCCCACGTTTATAGTTAGATTAAAAGATACCTTAAAACATAAAGCATACCTTAAAATACAAAACGAATCATAAAGACTTATCATTTATTAAAACATAACAGCTAATAACCTTGTCCGTAAAAATAAATTATTATGGAGAATTTAACAAGCCTCGAGACTTGCTAAATAAGGCCAAGACCTGATCCCGGTTGTGGTGCCGATGATGATGATGTAGAAATATTGTTATCTGATCGTCGCAATGTAAATGTTACTTGAATAGATTTCATCTCGTTGAGTTTAATTTTCCAATCAGTGGTCCATTGGCTAATTTCGTTGAGTGCCTGTTGAAATTGTTGTGTAACTTTTTTTTTATTATAGTCAGCTGCTATTATAACTGTATCAACTGCAAAGGTGCCTATGAATGTGTTCTTGGTTGTTGAGATGTCTGCTCTGTATAGTAAGTAGAAGAAAGGTCCCAGGACACTTCCTTGTGGTACGCCTGCTTCTATTGGATAGAAACTAGAGTGAGGTCCTCCGTGTGTTACTTTGAACGTTCTATCAGACAAGTATGATTCGAGTAGATGGCAATAGTTTGCTGGAAACAGTTTACTCATTTTATATATAAGACCTTCATGCCATACTCTGTCGAATGCTTGGGAGACATCGAGAAAGACAGTTGAGCAATATTTCTTTTCTTCGAGAGCCTTTTCTATTGCTGTGGTCACACGGTGAACCTGTTGAATAGTTGAGTGTTTATTCCTAAAGCCAAATTGAAAGTCTGGAATAATGATAAGTGGCTTGAGCCGCTTGAGGAGTATTTTCTCAAACAGTTTTGAAATGGATGGCAATAGCGATATGGGTCTATAAGACGTTACTTCTTCTGCTGGTTTCTCTGGTTTCTTGAACATTATTATCTGGGCTGTTTTGAATGAGGTATCTTAGTCGAAAACAAGTGTTAAACAAATATGTTAACATAATGACAGCTTTTCAAGGTAATTCCTTGTACACGCCAGGTGATATTTTATCGATACATAGTGCTTTTTGTGGTTCAAACTTTTGTCGATTTCTTGGGCAATCTCCATTGGGGTCACTGGTTTGATTGTTTGCTTAGTTTGAAACCTGGGTGAAGGATCAATACTACGTGGATATTGTGTGGTTTGAACACTGAAGCAAAACCATAAAATTTAAACATTTCATTCATTTTTTCCTTCTTTTCCAACATTTTGCATGTGGCCTCATCCTAGTAAGGCACTTTTTTATACCCTTTTTAAGTAGTTTATTATTTGATCTTGGGAAATTCCAACGGACGTTTCTTAATTACCCTTTAATTTTATGAATTTCTTTTGGGAAAATACGTACATATTTCACAGGTAGTATATGTTTCCGGGTACAAAATTTTCAACAGGTATAAAGAGCGAAAATCAATTGCAAAATTTGTGGCCTCATCCTACTGATTGGAAGTGTAAGACTTTAAAAAAAAATTATTCATAAATCTTCGATATTTTGTCAGGAGTTATTTTCTAAAAAGTAACTTGTTTCGATGCTTATTGTTTAATTGTTTCGATGGTCTAACACCTTAAAGAGTATCCAAGAATGTAATAGGAAGCCATTTTGCTTTATAAATATTGTAGCGAGCTTAGGGTTCGCTGGATTAATTATTTTAAAATAAATAAGAGCCGTTAAATCGATTTTGAATTACTCTAACACTTTATTAGTCCGTTAATAACAACCGTTACTTTTACCGTACACTTAACGTTTTCTTTATTATCGCTTCCGTAATTATCGCGTATTTTACTTCTTACTTCTCACTCGAGACGTATCGCTTGCTTCACTGTCTTACTTATCTCTAACTTATGACTCATCACTATGCTCTGTGTGCGGCGTATTTATACTGTTTCAGCGTTTCGTTTCCTTCCGTTCCATTGCCTTGAATGTTCTACTGTTCCTAGTCTCCAGTTTTCCATTACTTTATAGAATATTCTAGTACTCTGTTTCGGACTCTCTAGAATATTCTAGTACTGATTGTCATATGCGTCACACTACCCTCCGCCTAGATTAGTTCGTCCCGAACTAAGTTCACTGGTCTCCCGGGCCAACAAAAGCCACCAGTCGATCGTGATGCACCACTTTCATCCTGGCGTTCGGCGGTGGAAGTTCTTGACCTTCTTCCAAATTTTCTACTGCTCTCCTTTTCGCGTCAGCTCTAGCCTGCCGCCATTTTTCCTTTTCCTGACGACGGAATTCCTCATGCATTTTAGGGATTTCATGCGAATAGTATAAGAGATAATGCATGTGCACCCCCTTAAGCTCTTCTGGAGTTTGCACTTCACGTAAGTGGTCTAGATCTTCATCTTTACTTACAAGCGTATCATCTGGTATTGAAGCATCTGTCGATTTCATAACCGTATCCAACTGGTAGTTCCGCATCTTTTCAAATAACTGGAGCAGTTTGTTCTTTGGAGCTGACAGTAAACACCAGCGTGCGTCGTAGTAATAGACTTTCCATAGATCGTAGCACGTTAATTCTGGTTTCACGTGTTCTTCTCTATAGAACGCAATGAACTGCACTTCTAGCTGTTGATTACGCCTACAAGCTAGGGCTTGCTTGATCTTTGCCCCCGTATGTGGTGGCTTACAATAGCGGTCTCGACCTCCAGCATCCGTTGATCTCTCTTGTTCGGAAACAGTTGATTTACAAAACGCATGTTTGTAAATCCATTCAGCTTCATCTTGTAGTTCATTGGGTCCCTCTGGAACAGGCGTAACCGTAACTTCGCGCAATTGCATTCGATCAGGAATATCTGTTTTACGGATTTCATTGTCCAAGTCCGTAAAGTGACCCCTTTCCAATTCATCATTGAAATGTTTTGCCGCCTCAGTTTCCCTGTGACCACGTTCAGAGCGGCGTTCAACATCGTCTTCGTCGTCGAATAGCTGTTCGTCTATAGCCTCACGTGCAGAACCTTCATCGACGTGCGTTTCCTCTCCATCACTTTCCTTATCCTGTGTACGACGCAGACACTTGGAACGCTTTCTGCCTTCGACTCTCAAACCAAGATTCTCTTCAATAAGATCACAGTCGTCGTCTTCCTCTCCATCACTTTCTTCGCCCTGTGTACGACGCAGACGCTTGGAACGCTTTCTGCCTTCGACTTTCAAACCAAGATTTTCTTCAATAAGGTCATAGTCGTCGTCTTCCAGTCGGTCGTCCAACTCGTCATCATCATTGTAAATCCGTTTCAGGGAACGGCCTGAAGCATCAGTGTCTTCATCATCACTGCCGTCCTCTTCAATCGGGTTATCATCGATGAAATCCTTCAGTTCTTCACGTAACACATCATCGTCATTTTCCTCCTTTTCCTCACTGCTGTCGGCCATAGCTTTGCTCTTCCTGAGTTTCTTCATTTCATGTGGCTCCAATTCCCCCTCATTCTCAGCTTCTTCCGCTTCCGAGTCCCAGAATTCTTTCATACACTGCCTTTGGGCATCCAATTTTGCATTAACCTCTGCAGCTTGCGTATCCAATTTTGAATTAACGTCTGCAGCCCACGCATCCAATTTAGCAGTTCGCGCATCCAATTTTGCCATCATAATCCTGAACATCTCCGAAATGTCCAACGGTTGCGAACTCGTCTCCGAATGTCGATCTGCCATCGTCACAATACACTTTCACACACTTATTCACTTAAACAATAATTAATCCCACTTCTGACACCAATTGTAGCGAGCTTAGGGTTCGCTGGATTAATTATTTTAAAATAAATAAGAGCCGTTAAATCGATTTTGAATTACTCTAACACTTTATTAGTCCGTTAATAACAACCGTTACTTTTACCGTACACTTAACGTTTTCTTTATTATCGCTTCCGTAATTATCGCGTATTTTACTTCTTACTTCTCACTCGAGACGTATCGCTTGCTTCACTGTCTTACTTATCTCTAACTTATGACTCATCACTATGCTCTGTGTGCGGCGTATTTATACTGTTTCAGCGTTTCGTTTCCTTCCGTTCCATTGCCTTGAATGTTCTACTGTTCCTAGTCTCCAGTTTTCCATTACTTTATAGAATATTCTAGTACTCTGTTTCGGACTCTCTAGAATATTCTAGTACTGATTGTCATATGCGTCACAATATATTGTGACGCATATGACAATCAGTACTAGAATATTCGAGAAGGTCCGAAACAAAGTACTAGCGTATTCTAGAAAGTACTGGAAAACTGGAGACTATGAACAGTAGAACATTCAAGGCTATGGAACGGACGGAAACGAAACGCCGAATCAGAATGAGGAAACGGTAGAAATACGTCGCACACAGATCATGGAGAGGAGTAAGAAGTAGAAAGTGAAGCAAGCGATAAGTAAGAAATAAGAAGTAAGCAGTCAAAGACGCGATAAATACGGAAGCGATAAGTCAAGAAATCGTTAAGTGTACGGTGAAAGTAACGGTTGTTATTAACGGACTAATAAAGTGTTACATTAATTCAAAATCGATTTAACGGCGCTTATTTATTAAAAATAATTAATCCAGCGAACCCTAGTCTCGCTATAATATTTTTCAAAAATATAAATATTCACCACAGAAATGAGTGAGTATTAATTGCTGCAAATAATCTCACCACTCAATTTGTTAATTTCGTAAGCCACCGTGAATTGTTATCACACGTGCTCGCTGTTGCTGCCGATTGTGAATGATATTTATTGAGTCAGCTGTCATTTAGAATACCGACTTCAACAAGCTATTTGGTGCAACACGTTTAAAACATTCAGCTGAAAAATGGGAGTAGAGAAGAAGAAAAGGAAACGTAAGTTGCCCATCGAAGCGGACCAGGACACAAGCAAAAAACCAAGAAAAAACGATACGTCCGAACAAGAAGTAGACACTTTGGACACAACTTTATTGAATGAAGTGATTACAAATGATTCTGGCCTCGAACCAGAACCCGGTGATTCCAAGATTCCCAAGGACTTCAAAATAGCAAACTTTCGGACCAAATTACGTGGTTCGGATTTCATTTCAGGTAATTATTTGCAATTATATTTGAGGACTTGAATCGGAACTGCTTTTCCTTTTAGAACTCCGTCAGTTTCTGAAATTGGCTTCGACAAAACCTAAAATCATCTCCAACTACATTCAACAACGTGGGAAACCATTGGAATTGGCAGAAGCTTTAGAGCGCGTTGATAAATCGAACATCATTCATGTCTACTACATTTGTGAAGCCTTGCAACTGGTCATCATGGAAATTTTAACGAACCATAAAAACCTCATCGAACCAGCGATGTACGCCTGTCGTTTCTTTCTAAAGTCTCACAATCGAGTCGTTGAAAGCCTCTTGAAATCAAGTAACCTTTCTCACCGCAAATGTGCATTAAAATTACTCACCGCGTTCGTGTGTGTGGAACCTCAATTGGGTAGACAAGTGCTTTCGTGCTCCGATGTCCTATCAAACGTAAAAACGATTGAGAATTCCCTTTCGCACTCGAAGCTTGAATTGAAGGAATCTGAAACTGTTCGAAAATTGTACATCCACTTCGTTTTGGCATATCTTATCGATGGAAACACGCTATTGATCAAAAACATACTCGACAAGGGGTTTCTGATCAAAGCACTTGCTTCTGGTTTATTATTTGATGATCACGTGACCGTGTGCATGGTTTTGAGTACGTTCAAACAGTATGTCCTTGAATGCCGTGACATCTCGAAGACTAAGAAACTTCACACATTCGATGCTGATTGTGTAAAGTCGTTTTGCCGCCTCTATGATTGGCTGGGACCAGCAGCATTGGTAGTAAAATTGACCAAGAAAGACCAAAAGGACCTTGCCTTCCATAACTTGAAAAAATTCGCCAAACCAGAAGAAAGAGAACTAGTTGCAGATGCTGTCCACCAATTTTTATTGACACTACTAACATCCAGAAAATACGGGATATGCTTCGACGCAGTCACAAATTTTCCCCGAAAGAATAATATATTGCAAGGAAAGGTCACGTCATTTATAGATCGGCCATGGTTGTGTGAGAAGAAAACAGAATTAGTATTGAGGATTTTACGGGATTGTCCGGATATAGCACTGCAAACAGTTAGGCATTTCGCTCATTGGTTAAATCCTTTGAAAACTCCTGTTCAATTTTGGCCCACGGTTTGCGAATTCATTGCGAAGGTCATTGATGAGTGTCATTCATCGTTACTGAAAGGCGCCCTGAAGAAAATAACACTAACTGATTACGCTTATTGGATCAAGGGCGTTTGCTTCCCCATTGAAGCTTTAACCCATCTTACTGGACTGAAGGCACTAAAACATCAACAATTTCGTCAACGAGTTGCCACAAATCGTCTTTTACTGAGCATGTTCCGTCAGTATACAAACTATATTGCTGTCCTCGCCGAACGGGAGCAGCAGAAACATAGTGATCTGCGAAAATTCAAATTTGACATCCTTAATCATATCCTGCTGAACTTTCCAACAGTTGAGAACATCCTCTACTCTCTGTATGTCACCATTCAAGATCAAGAGAAAGACGACGTCGATGTGCTGGAGCACCTCGATCTCACTTTGGATTTACTTTTAATTATATGCGATCACAACCGATCCTTCGTGAACAAGACCACAACTATTATGGATTATTTGAAAATGTTACGTCCGTTGTATGCAAGTGATGATGGCGTGGGTAACTTACGACTGGAACTAAAGGCAGTTCGGTGTGTACTGCTCTTATTTCCCAAGGCTCTCGACCCTCAGCAGGAACTGTTCGGAAGTGTTCTAAGGAGTTTCATCAAAGGTTTTGTGCGGGGGGATGTAGACATACAACGCGAAGCAGGAGAGCTACTCCGCGAGATATTTCTAAAAACTGGTATTTTCGACACACGAGAGCTGGAGATCGACTTGTGGCTTGAGGCGCTGAGATTTGTCCAGCCCAATACTATCGAAATGGTTACTGAAGTTTTTATCGAAGTCTTGCAGGTAACCAACGTGGAAATAAGTGCAGAAGACATGAGTGCTCAAGCTCCAATTGAAAGAGAGAATCTGCTTAAACTGCTCAAAGACATCGAGGATGGCTTATCGATACCTGGTTACATGGAGACTCTGACCATGAGCAAGCTCTATCCGCTAATTCTCAAAGGTGTAGAAATAAATAAAGACCTTCAGAAGTACATGGATCTGGTCAACATGCTAATTCAACATTATCTAAACAATATGCTGATTGGTGAGACTTCTTTGCGGTCTGATCCTGAGGTGGGAAAGGTGATACCTTACCTACGAAAACTCAACGACTCAATTTTCGCCGGCGAGAAAGGATTTCAGGAGATTTTTGCATCCTCATCGGGAAAAGATCAGTTCAGCCTTCAATTAACCGAAGGAATTCAAATAAACTTAGAAAAACTACTCCAAAATGATCGGCTGGTTACCATATACCTTCAATGCACCATGTTTACGATTTCACACCTGCTGCGACTGAAAACTCTCGGAGAAACCCAATTCACGGTTGCTGTGGATTGTATGGTGAATCTACTTAAGGTCCTGCGTGCTGTAGCTACACCAGGGAAAACAGCTTTAATATCGCTAGATGAAAACATGTATCACAATCCACTATCCTACTTTGAGACAGTTGTGAAATATATCTACAGCATCTGGGTTGCCTTGATTCCAACCACGAGTATCTTCAATGGCGAATCATGTACTTTAAACTTCTTGAAAATCATCCAGCAGGTTACAGAATGCATCAACACCTTCGACTTAACAAGCTTTTCCGACTCCAAAGCGAATTTCTGTCAAAAAGTTGTTAAATCCATCGAAGCCGCGGTCAAGGAACATGATCGCATTCGAAAACAAACCGATCAACTACAGCCAGTCGTTAGATTAATCGAAGCTTTACAACTCTCACCAGACAACTGCTTAGAAGTGCTCGACCACTTGTCAACGCTTTCCTGCAAGGATTTCGCTATGAAAACCGGACGAAAAACAGTCTTTCAAGATATTGTCATCGTAATCCTTACAAGAATCGCCAACCTCCAAAAGTCTCTAAAGTGCGATGCGTTTGTAACACGATTCTTTCAGAATTACATCAAATTGTTGACCAAATTCGACGAGGAAACCACCCTAGAGGATCTCGAGACTGCTCTTCACAAATTCCTACTGGTTTGTCATCAATATATTCCTTATATACCTCACGAGGTGTTCCTAACTATATTCCAGCGTCAGAAGCAAAGTAAGGCCACAGTCCGTTTGGCTTGTTTACTATTGGACAGAAACATCGAGCTTTCCGAAGTTTTCATAAAAGCTCTTCCAGAAAATTATCTTAAACGGGAGTTAGTCTATCCCCTGCTTAACACAGCCTTAACCATCGGAATACAATTGGATGAAAGCCTTTTGAAAAGCGTCTACCAGGAGTACAAAAATGGATTCATGAAGACCGTTGAAAAGCCTCAGAAAGCTGGTGCTATATACAAGGAGAATGTTCATACATCAATTCACCTGATCGAGGCGATCATGCCCAAATCTGAGTGTATTGATTTTTGCAACAAACACCTAAAATTCGACTCAGTTGCTATTTTCCAAGTGAAACTGGTCGAAGCTATTTTCCATAAAGCGTTGAAATCCGCTGAAGAATCAAACGACCAATTACTTCTCTCCAAGATCTTCACCCAGTTCTTAAATGTGATGCTTCAAATGCTCGCGATTGTCCTTAAGAAGGAGCCTGTAGATCTGGCAAATGTCAAGCTCATCGGTTTCATGTTGTTTTCTTGGTTCAATACTCATCAGCAGCCGATCGATTTATCAGACACACTAAAATCTCACAATTGGATGAACTTCTGCAAAGCTGCCCTAAAGTCGTCGATGTGTTCCCCTTTACAGGACGAAGATCAGGTTGTTGTTGATAATCAAAGCGGTGAAATCCTCAAAGTTCTCACTCTGCTCTGCAGTAGATTGTACGAAACATCAAATGAAAACGACGAAACCGCACAGGAAGCTGGCCAGCTCTTCCAGCTGATTTTCAACCACTCGCAGTTCTATAGTATCGTGCTACAAATCAACTCAACTCCAGTAAAAACCCAGATCATGCATCTCTTGTACATATTAGCCAATTATTGTCCAAGCGTTCTTGAAGAACGTCAGATTCCCGTGATCTTGGGCGCCTATCAAGCCAAGCTGACAAACTGTGACAGATGCACATTGGCGCTTTTACAACTCTATGAAAAAGCGAACATTGGACTCTACAAGTACCGACCGTTTATTTGGGGTGAATCAGCAATAGCCTTCTATTCCTTACGTGCCGATCAACAGGAACACCAAAACCTGGAATATCAGGAAACTTCAGTCGCCCAAGTAATGTCCCTTATCGACTGGCACACGTGCGACCACACGATACAGAACTTCCCCATTTGGAGAAAATTAGACCCCAGCAGCCAGTTGCCTAAAGTACAGTTCGACAACCCAGATGAGTCCTCCTTATCTCCGTGTGCGACAAATGCTCTCGAAAAATCAATAGAACTAGGTGTTACATCTTTCGAGGACGTCGAACTACGTCTTTGTCCACGACGAGACGGATTCTACGACAGATGTTATGACCCCGCCTTTATTATTCCCTTAATGTCGGTGTGTTTCGCTCCCGGAACCTATTCCCATCCCGTGCGACCGGTCCAAAACGGAATGCTATCCATTGTGTTCGCTGCCCTCTCCAGTCTGGACAAGGATATGCGAAAAGCAGCTGGCTGCGTGCAACTCCGTTACCGCCTACACTTCGAGAACAGTAAATTTTTCGAGAAACCTTTATGGGTGCAGGCTTATGACAATATCCAAAACGGTTTGGATGCCCTGCGAGCAGATTGGCAGCGACATAAGAAAAATAGCGGTATACCACGAGTCCATTACATTTCAGGACATTTCTTAGCCAAGACGATAAACTTGATGACAGATCCGACGCATGTCCTCTACAAACAACTCACCATGTTCCTTCGTCTGAAGAACACATTCAATTTTCTCTGCGTTCCAGAGTTCAACGTACTCTTCCACAGTCCAGAAATTGAGCACCATACTTTTCGGAATTTCATCGTGGAAGTCATTCGAAACGGAATTAAACACAGTTCCGATCTCTTTCTCCTGGTAACAAGCAACACACTTAAGGCACTATTGGGATTCTATGGAAGCACCATGTCCACACTGGACATTAACCTCTTAATCCTCTCCATAATGTCAGTGTGTGCCAAGATCCCCGGCTCGTCAAATATCATGGTGGAGAACATCGGGATTATACCCTGGCTAACTACAGTTTTGAACAAGGTCGAATTTTACCAGTTTGACATTATTGAAGGTATCATCAGCATCTTAAACAATCTATGGTACTCGATAATGGCAAATTCAAAACAACTCCGCAACTTAGACAGCATTCAGTCACAACTGTACCGGCTGATTCTGCGATTGCTGCCCAAACTTTCTGGACGGATATCAGCGAACAACTTCGCCAAATTGATGAACATATTGAACAAGACTGTCATCGACGATCACATGTTGCGTATACTATCCGATCTACAGCTGGACTGGCTTATTGGATCTGCCCAGAAGATCTACGAAGCGGAGTTGTTCAACAGCATAGTGAGTATCAAAGGGAACGGCGCAGAAGGTGCGGAGAGTTCGAAGGCGTTTTACCGCGGTTTGACTGCGCTCAATTTGGACGCCTCAACTACACTAGCAGTTTATAGCCTAAGGGAAGTCACCATAAGGTGGGCACGTGTACATAAAGAAAAGCGGGCCGATTGATTTCATGACCCAGCGTTTTAAATGTATACTGGCAAGAGTTATGAAAGGGGAGTGCTATTAATGATTGGGCGTAATCTCCAACAAGCTAGAACTAGAAGACCATTTGTGGTCATCCAGTGGTGATGTATAAAACATTATCAAAACTAAGGAAAGTGCATAATTTAAAAATAAATTACTGTGTTGAAAAATAAAATCAAAGTTTTCTTATTCACTTGTTAAATAAAAATATTCAATTCAATTCAATTTTTATTAAGTTCAGTGACAATCCTTGTCCCTGTTCAATCTAAGTTAACATGCAGTCTCCACGCGGCACCCCTGAATAGCTACTTTGGCACCCGCCAAGTAGTGAACCAATACATGCAGCGGCATCCTGAGAAAGGTTGGCGTAAGGCTAATAACCTTGCCCGAAAAAAACGAGTTATTGTGGCAAATTTAACAAGCCTCGGATATGGACTGGATACACGACAACGACCACGGAAACGAAAATGGCTAAATGTATCCAACAAGCGTTGAATACACGCGGTGTCCCGCGACCTTTTGATATACTGCGAGCTGGCAGCAGTGAATTGGATCCACAGACTGGATCCGGCTCGAAGGACCAAAAATGTATCCAACAAGCGTTTAATACACGCGGTCAGGAACACGATGGTGTATCCTGGCCAAAAAGATGTGTGTGCCAAAGTCAAACAAACTCTGGACATATACATCAGGAACATGATGGTGTCTCTGGTGTTGTAATCTTCTCTTGGCGTGCCCAATAAACGTTGATGATTTGCTTCTAAAATCAACTGAAAAAGTAATTAAAAACAAATGGAAAATGATACCAAATTGTGAAATCCAGCTGGTCCAGAACGAATCCTCAATAGAAAGCAACGATTTGGTTTGTCTATTAACTAACATTAATTTATTTAACTCAAAGGATTCGTTTGATCTCGGTGGATCAACTATTGATTTCAAGCGCCAAACAAGAAGAGAAATTATAATATATTATAATATACAGTTAAATGGTTGTCATGTGACAACCAACAGAAATATTTCACAAATGTCAGCTGATTGCTGACATTGTTTAAGGTGATGCCACATATCTTATTCAGGTGGTGCCACAAGTATTTAATTGCGAGTTCGCCGGTTGTGTTAAGGGCAAATCCGCAACATTCCGTCCGCCTTCGCCAATCATTGGCGAATCGTCTGGCTCCAGGGGGTAGTCGTCCGGAGCTGGGTCGGGGGATCTGATGAATGGTCCAGGAGGGGGTATCTCCTCCAATGGAAGAATGCCAATTTTGGCGATGGTACTCGTGGGTGGACTGGTAGCGGTCCGCCGCAGTCTACCGTCACGTCGATGGTCGATTATGGGAGAGCCGCCCGCTCTGAAAAGTGTTGAAGACGGAGGTGTCTTGGTCAGCCCGGAGGGTTAATGATGATTATGGGATGGTCCCCTTCGGTGCTGGATGCCGTGATCTTTGCTGGTCATGGAACTGGCCACGCGATCTGGGTTGGAGTTGTAAGTTCGCAACCCACGATCGGTAACCACGTGATGGCTGGGGATTGGTCTCACTATCTCGAGACAAGTGGTGGTGATGAGTGCTGCGTCCATTGGTACCTCTTCGGAGTTAATGGTCGGAACGATGCGGTCGTTTGCGGTTGAGGCCGCAGCGTTCATTCGGATGCAGCGGTTCGGACTCGGTCGGTCCCTGGATACTGGGGAGCGCCGCCCGACAAGCAGGGCATTGTGTGCTCCTTGGTCTCTGGTGGTAGTTGAATGTATGTACTGCATTCGGGTTCTTCAGTGTCGACGTCGACGACGTCCCCTCGTTGTCCCCGCGGGGACATGTCAACAGCCGTGGGGTCGACCAGTTCCTCTGGGTTGGGGTTGTAAATTCGCAACCCACGAGGACCGGCCATGTGACTGGTCAAGATTTGTTTTCTATTAGAGATGTCTGGGCCAAGCGAAGCTGCACCCGTCAATATCCACCCCAAATCGGTGTCCTGAGCGATGATGTCCGAGTGGTCAGAGTTCCTTAATCCTGCGGCCGACTCCTTAGCCAGGGCAGATACGTTGAGGAGCGTCGTCAGTGCAGAGTGCACCAAGACGCGAGTATTGTCATAATGATCCACCAGCTTATCCCAAGCTCGGTGGTAATTTTCCGCTGTCACAGGAATGTTCTGAATGGCTCTGGAGGCCTCGTCCCGGAGGCTGGACTTCAGATAGTAAAGCCTTTCGACATCTACAAGTTTGGGGTGGTCTTCCAGTACCGCTAGGAACAGGTCCTTAAAGGGACATTCCGAACATTTCCCTGAAAATGTTGGCATCTGGATCGGGGGAAGCTTTCTGACATGGGGCCGACTGAAGGCGTCGACCGCAGCCCTGGACGTGCTCGGACGTTCGGCGCTGAGGGCGTGTCTTGCCTGGACGAACTTGGTGGACTCATTCAAATACGTCTCCTCTGCCTGATCAATAAACCCTTCGTCAAAGTATCGATGGGCGATGGTCGTCCTTGGGGCTGATGAGCTACGTATGACTTCGTGCCTATTCCTTATAGCTTCCCATCCCGCATGTAAGCTACGCTCGCGTGCTTCCACAGTGGCTAGATTTGGTGGCCCTACCCTTTCTAAATTCCGATAGGCGCCCGACATCTTCTCATGCGCGGTGAACTGGGCCTCTATGCGCTGGTCTGTCACGCATTTGGCATGACTCCCGCGATCCTTGTCATTGCTCTGATCTTCAGTGGGGCCGGGATCATCAATTGGGCGTTCCAGTTCCGATTACATGCGCGACAGGCTTCGACGTTCGGCTAATGCAGCCTTTGCCTGTTTAGACTTGGCGGTACTCGATGATGCAGGCATTGTTTGTCTAATTTGACGCGTTTTCTAGTCACTTTCACTACACTTTTCACTTTCAATTTCTTGTTGGTCGTGGGTCTTAGCGTCTGGACTCTGGTGTCCCGCGACCTTTTGATATACTGCGAGCTGGCAGCAGTGAATTGGACCCACAGACTGGATCCGGCTCGAAGGGCCAATAAATGTATCCAACAAGCGTTTAATACACGCGGTCAGGAACACGATGGTGTCTCCTGGCCAAAAAGATGTGTGTGACAAAGTCAAACAAACTCTGGACATATACGTCAGCAACATGATGGTGTCTTCTGGTGTTGTAATCTTCTCTTGGCGTGCCCAATAAACGTTGATGATTTGCTTCTAAAATCAACTGAAAAAGTAATTAAAAACAAATGGAAAATGATACCAAATTGTGAAATCCAGCTGGTCCAGAACGAATCCTCAATAGAAAGCAACGATTTGGTTTGTCTATTAACTAACATTAATTTATTTAACTCAAAGGATTCGTTTGATCTCGGTGGATCAACTATTGATTTCAAGCGCCAAACAAGAAGAGGAATTATAAAAGTTAAATGGTTGTCATGTGACAACCAACAGAAATAATTCACAAATGTTAGCTGATTGCTGACATTGTTTAAGGTGATGCCACATATCTTATTCAGGTGGTGCCACAGGTATTTAATTGCGAATTCGCCGGTTGTGTTAAGGGCGAATCCGCAACACTAAACGATTGAAGAATTCTTTCATGGAACGTCCGCTCCCTATATAGAGCTCGAGCTTTACAGCAGCTAGCCGATGCCCTGTCCAAATATAAGGCTGTTATAACAGCATTACAAGAAATAAGATGGACGGGTAGTGGTGTTATTCAAAGAAACGATTATAACATTTATTACAGTCATCATGCAAAACACCATGTGCTCGTGGTAGGCTTTCTAGTCAGCCAAAAACTGAAGCCTGCCATCATCGGCTTTAATGCAATAAATGAAAGGCTATGTACTCTTCGCGTGCGAGGCAAGTTTAAGAACATAAGCCTCATAAACGTTCACGGACCTACAGAGGAGTCCCCTGACGACGAAAAAGAAGAATACTACGAGAACGTCGAACGGGCCCTCAATGCCTGCCCAAGATACGATGTGAAAATCGTTCTTGGTAATTTGAATGCAAAAATAGGTCGGGAGCCCGGTTTTCAGGCACTACCAGGTTCCCATAGTTTCCATGAGAACACGAATGACAATGGACTACGAGTCATCGCACTGGCAGCATCACAAAACTTGGTCGTTGCAAGCACCAGGTTTCCGCGTAAAGATATCCACAAAGCCGCCCGGGTATAACCTGATGGAGTCACTCGCAACCAAATTGACCACGTATTGGTATATTGTCGCCACTCCTCAAGCCTGATGACGGTACGAACGTACCGAGGTGCCAACGTCGACCCGGATCACTATGTTGTTGGTACAGTTTTCCGAGCGCGGATTGCCTTACGGAGACGTATTGCAACCGCGGATCAGGTTCGAATCAACACGGCTGTCTTACGCAATGAGAATACCAGTAACACCTTTGGTCATGCGTTAAGACTCGCCCTCGAAGAGCTCGACGGAGGGAGAGTAAGTCCTGTAAGTAAGTAAGAGAAATGGACACGCCTTAAGAAGCAGTATTTCTGAATAGGTAGATTGTACTTTGTTGAGATCGTTTACGTTTGTTAGAATAACTAGGTCGTCAGCGTAGAGGCAGTGTTTTATGTTTTTATATTTTACGAGACTGTCGTTTATTCCGTCAAAGGCTATAGCAAATAATAGGACTGATAATGAGGAACCCTGTGGGATACCGTTTTTTATGTTGTATATTTGTGAGAAAGCACCACCTGTTTTGAAAGGAAGGACTTGATTATGTAGAACATATTATTACCAACTCTCCATTGGGCTAATTTATTCAAAATCACGTGAGGACCGATCCGGTCGAACGCTTTTTCAATATCTATGGAGAGAATTGTTGTATGCTTTTTGGTTGATAAAGAAGATGTGATGAAGTTGTAGATATGGAGTAGCGCATCAATCGTTCCACGTCCTTGCTTGAAACCAGCCTGTTCAATGCTTATTAGATTGTTTTTCTCCATGAACCAGTTGAGTCGTCTAGCTACAATTTTTTCAAATATTTTTCCTACACATGGGAGTAACGATATTGGGCGATATCTTTTTGCCGAAGTCGGTTTGCCCGTGGGTTTTGGTATGGGTACAATTGTGGCTATTTTCCACATTTGTGGAATTACACCTGTTTGGAGTATGTTATTGAAGAGATGGAGTATTCGGTGTCTCAGGAGTGGTGGACTGTTTTTTAACATTATGTAATCGACTCGATCATATCCTGGTGTTTCACCTGTGGCGCCGTGTAGGGTTGACTCTAATTCAATTTTATTGATCGGGAGATCTATTAATTTAGAGGATGGGCTTGTGTGAGGGGGCGGGCTAATTGTGTCTCTTTTGGCAGAGAGAAATGAGGAAGAAAGTTTACGTCTTCTGCGTAGTTTGACCATGTTTTGCCGAGATGGTCTGCAATTTGCTGGGGAGATGTGAGAGTGCCTGAGTCGGTGTTCATGCATTTTATTGAGAGGGGGCGATACTGCCCAGTGAGCGTTTTTATATCCGCCCAGATTTTTCTGGGAGTAGAGTTCGGATTTAACTTTTCGGTAAATGTTTGGAAGGCTTTTCTTTTTTCTTCCTTGGCATTTTTGAGAAAAAGAGCATTTAACTTTTTATAATTGATTAGGTTAAAATCAGAGGGGAATCTTTTGAAAATTCTCCAGGCTTCTTGTTTTTTCTTCCTTAGGTTGTCCAATACTGGATTCCACCAGGGAACTACTGCCTTATGGAGTTTTCGACTTGTTAGTGGTATCGAGGCATTTGCTCCTATTCGGATAGCTTTAGTGATTATGGCTGTTTCTTGATTAATATTTTGACTCTCTACATGTTGACTTAGTGCCTGGGTAGTTATATTTTGAAATTTACTCCAATTAGCAAGTTCGGTTTGGAATTTAGGAAGAAGTTTAGAGGGTTTGGGACTCATGCTAGTGTCAATGTTTATTATTATTGGAAAGTGGTCGCTCCCGTGCAGGTTGGGTAAAGTATTCCAAGTACAAATTGGGGCCAATTGAAGTGAGGCTAGTGATAAGTCTACATGTGTGAAGGATTTGTGAGTGGCAAAATGTGTGTGGCTACCGTTATTGAGTAGTGGTAGATTTGCGGTCAGTATGTATTTCTCTATGGTTTTCCCCTTTTATTAGTGGACGAAGATCCCCAGATGGGACTCCACGCATTAAAATCTCCTAGGAGAAGTATCGGCGTTTGGATGCTATCTGTGATAGTGGTAAGATCGTGTATGGTTATTGGTTGGGATGTGGGGGTGTATGCTGATATTATCGTGAGGTTTCTGCCGATATTTATTTTTACTGCTACGCCGAGATTGCAGAGTGTACTACTATAAATTTATGTGGGATTGATCTATGTATAAGTATACCTGTACCATGTTTAGAAGCAACATTTTCCGTAAGGTTGTGAAAAAATGCCGCGTATTCTTTGGGTCCTGTGGCCCGAGAGTCGTGGCGGATGTGCGTTTCTTGTAGAGCTATGATGGATGGTTTCAGATCTTTGATGAGTATTTGGAGCTCATGCATATTGTTTTTGAGTCCGTTCAGATTCCACTGTAGTATTGTGAGTTTATGGGCATGAATGCTATTGTGTATATTATACCTGCTGCTGTTAGGGATTTTGTTGTTGTAAAGGTTCAGTCTCCGTGTCTCGAGTGTTGATCCATTCAAGCCGAAGCCCTGTGTGCTTCGGCCCGAGTTGGGATTTTCTCGAGACACAGAGACTGTGCTTTCGTTGGGAGTGTTAGTGTTATATGTGGTTATTGTGAGGGAGTGGGGAGTTTAATAATTCATGAATGGTGGGTTCATTTATTTTTATGTTAGTGATTTTGTTAATAGGTATAGGTTCGTTGTTACGGTTAGTTGTTGTGGGTTTTATGATTAGAGATGATTGGTTTTGTATGACTTTACGGTAATCTGCAGATAAAGAAGGGCAGTTTGAAATGAATGAAGTGTTTGTCGATGTTGGTTGGAGTATAGTTTTTGTTGGGTTTTGTTTTGTAGTTTCTTTTATTGGTGATGTTATATGTGTGGCTGTTGTTTTGAGGAGTGCGGCATAGGATTCCTTTGGTTTGTTTGATGGCGTGGGATTTCGTTCCCTATATATCCGTTTCGCTTCGGATAGAGAAATTTTATTTCTTCTCTGTATTTCAAGAATGGCCTGGTTTTCTATATATTGGGGGCATGGTGGTGATGAAGCAGGGTGAGGGCTTTGACAGTTGGCACAGTGGGTTCGGGCGCATTCTAAGTCGGGGTGTGGAGGAAGGTTGCAGTTGTTGCACGCTGGGTTTCGCTTGCACCATTTGGCTGTATGTCCGAGTAGTTGGCATTGGCGGCAGCGCATTGGTCTTGGAATATACTCATTTACTTTGGCTTTGTGCCATCCGATTTCTATGTTACTCGGTGGATTGAGGCGGTCAAATGAAAACAACATTAGTCCGGAAGCCCTGATTCCGCCATTTTGCGGTTTTTTAAATTTAATGACACTTACCACTCCTTGAGGTTTCATTTCTTGGACGATGTCTTCTTCCGGAACATTAATTAGGTATGGTGCGTAAACAATACCTTTCGAGAGGTTTAATTTCGGATGCAACTTTATTGTTACCGGACATAGTTGATCGAACCGTTTGGTATTTATAAAACGTAGAGCTGTTTGTTCATCTTTCACTAGTAAAAGAATTGAACCGTCTCTTAGCATGGACACTTTTTCATATTGTGTACTTATTGAGTCTATATCTCTTTTTAACACGAATACGTTCACTCCGGTCAGAGGTTTTGTCGCGTCATTAGGAACAATTTGTATAAATTTCGGTTTTTTTTCACTTGTCTTTGTTGGTAATTCCGGGAAGTTCGTTTCAATAGGACTAAATGCCTGCCGTTTTTTTTTATTGACGGGGACGTTGTAATGTTATTTTTATCACTCACTTTAAATGAAACACTCTTTCTCTATTTAATTAACTTTTATTTAAAGCGTACTTATTAGTGCTATGGTCCTTCACTTAATTAAAGTTATCCTCAAAAATTATATTTTATTAAAATCTTTTCCTCCTTACAATATACTTATTTTCAAACTTTATATTATTAAAAGGTTTTTTAGTTTATTTCACTTTTGACCAACACTCTCTATTTTAAATCAAAACCCCGTGACCACCTTGAACAAGGGACTCGAACCAACTCTCTTGTCCTTTTTTGGACTTGATCCCAAAACCAGCCTCGTCTTCAACAATGGCCCGAACAACAACTCTCATCCCACTATCGTTGTTCGTTTTCCATTGTACTTTTTCCTAGGTGTGAAACCTGGTTTTTTTTCACGAGATCAAAGGATCTTTCCTTTTTGCCTGGTCCCCTTTTTTTTTGTGTTAAACTCAAAGAAAAATCAATAGCGCGTTTATTTCGCCTATTGTTTTTCTTTTGCCTAATGAAATTTTCCCGTGGGAAACTCATGAAGGAGGATCAATGGTGCCGAGGCGCATGTTTATTTTGCTTTATTGCCTTTTCGTTTGTTCTAACTTAATTTGGTTAGAACGAAAACTGGACGACGGCATCTGGTCCGCACATTTGCCTTTTAGGAGTTTTTGCTGGGTGAATCCTTGGTTCAATGATTATCTTTCAGCTTTTTATGTGAGCAAATTGAACGTTTAGTTCAATTTGCTTGGAGTTTAATTGATTAGCGCAAATCGAACGTTTAGTTCGATTTGCTTGCTATCAATTTATGCGGGACAAGGTGTATGGGGTAATGCTTTGATTTAGCATTATGTCACATCCTTTAAGAGGATGTTTTTAGCGTGTATCGCCGTTAGTGGTGGAGACTAGCTCCAAAAGGGTAATTTTTATGGGATGGGTGGTTGTGGTCGTAACAATCCTCCCCCCTTTATGAAATGAGTATTATTCTTAGAAGAGGAAATAATACTCCGTAGGTGCCTCTAGAAACGTGAGTGGTGGGGTGTGTGTGTTTACAATGTTTGTTATTTAATATTTTTCCCTTTCATGTATTTCATTTGTTGGGACTGTAGGTTATAGGATATTATAATACTTATTGTATTTGTACATCATTGTTTTGTTTATTATTTTTGTTTTAGGCATACATGGATTTAATCAACTTAAGTTCATTCGTAGGTTTTCATTGTTATATTATAAGGTTCAGCACATTTTGTTTAGGTATTCTTATGTATATATTGTGTACGTATAATTATGTATATATGTGTAGGTATTACTATATCTTTATATATATGTATATATTTATTACTTTTTTTTTGAATAGTTTTCGTAACTTATTATTTACTTAGAGATCTAACAAATCCAATGATTATTAATAAAATATGTTTATTTATTATTATTATTATTTTTTTTTTTTTGTAATAGTTTATTTATTTTAGTTTTGCTTATTCATTTAAATAGTTTTTATAATAATAGAAATTATTTGTATCTTATTTTGTATCATAATTGAATGTGCAATAATGTTCACTCCTTACAGTATTTAATTTTAACATTAGTGTCAATAGCAGTTTTGTAATAACAGACATTATTTGCTTATTAGTTCTAACCGTAATAGTTGGCATATATATTATATAATTTTTTTGCATGTATCTCTGTATCTTACCATATTGTATATTTATTTATATGTTATGAATGGTTTTTGAAGTGTGGTTACATTTAGTTATTGTTTATTTTACTGTATATGTATTTATTTATTATATTAATGATTTTTTGATCTTTATATGATATGTTTTATTTTTTGACATTTGTTACCGTCGTCTATTTTTGTCCATATCGTTCTTTCATTTTATTGTGTGTATTTATTGTTTTTGATTTGGAGTAAGTAATTCGAATATTTTAAATTTGTAATACCTCTTGGGGGTAGGAATTGTTTCGGATTGATAGAGGGCAGGAAGTTGGAGTTGTTAAGGATGGGGTTTTAAAAGTACGGTTTTAACCTATTATTGTGAACTACCACTGATCTTCGGCCTATTTTGAGGGCCGTATTGCCTGGGCCCTTTATTGCTATGACTGGGAAGGGTCCCTTCCAAATAGATGTCATTTTGCCCTTACGATTTTCGTTTTTCATTAACACCTTGTTTCCCACATGAAACGATTGTGGTTTCGTTTCACTTCCGGAGCAGGTGCTCGCCTTTAATGAACGACATTCCTCACACTGCTTTTTATGTCTCCTAATATCGGATAGCATAGCTGGCCACCAGTACCTTTGTCGTATTTTATTATACGATTTGGTTATGCTCTGATGTCCACCGGAAGGGGAATTGTGATAAACCCTGAGTAAAGTTGCAATCTCATTGGGGTTCGTAATTTTTTCGGGTGTTTCGGGCTTCTGCAATAACTTTTTGTTTTGCTTATTTTGCGAGCGGGGGAGCGAGTTTGATGGATTTGCTGACGAAGTGTCAGTTATTTGGTTAATATATTTGTTATTACCACTTGACTCTTTGGTGTTCCTCTTTTTATAGTTACAATTTAACCTGAAAGATTTCCACTTATCTTGGGCTTGCTCTTGTTTTCCTTTATAGTATTTATTTTCAGGTACCCTTTTCTCAACCGTTGAGAATTTGATCGGCACACTAAATACTGTTGGATTCATTTCCGTTCGAGGAAATGTGATGCACTGTTTGGGGCCTTCCACATTGCAATTTTTCGACAGAAAGTCGTTTCCAAGTAGTCCGTCTTCTGGTAGATCAGGCATACTGCTCACTACTTGAAACTTGCATGGGAGTTTGGACCTATTATTCAGTTGGAAGTTCACCTTGCAGCTTCCCAAGGTTCGGATACTTCCAAACGGCATCTGTAAGGTGCAAGCTTCTCGCCGATTAATCTTAACGTCTGATTCCTTGAGACTACTTTTGGTAATCAGACTGATCTCAGCGCCAGTGTCCACTACTAGAGTCGTGTTTTTATTTACACCTACTTCTAATGGTAGTTGGACAGTTGGAACGCTGGTTATTGGCGAGCCTGGTCAATTTTCGTTCACAGGATCCTAGACTGTGGCCGTGTTGACCACAGAAGTCGCAAATCTGCCTTATATGCAAAATCCTTTTTCCCTCCCTTAATCGCCAGCAATCACGGATATCGTGATTTACTTGCTGACAGTGTGCGCAAAAGGGTGTGTTTTTCCTTTTCACACAATCCTCGTAGGTATGCCCCCTTTGGTGGCAGTAACTGCAAGTTACTTTGATGATGGAGGCATTTTGTGCTATTGCTCGCCCGGCCTGTAGTATTGATTCTTGCTGTTGCGGAGTTCCCTGCCTGATAGGTTGAATGTGTGGTAACCTTTCTACATTTGGAGTGTTCGGTATTGTTTGTGGGAGTGGTGCCGATGTAATGGGGAAAGGAGGATTTACCGAATCCTGCGGAAAGTTAGATAGCAGCTGAGGCTGCTGAATTTGTTCCAACTCCAACGTCCTTTGCATCAGAATGTCAAGAGGTACCTCACCCATCAACAATAAAAATTGTCGATGGTATGGATTTACCAGCCCTTGTTTATATACATTCCTAGCAAAGTCGTTCAGTTGTACTTTTACACCCTCAGCGTGCTCGGTACTATATTTCTGTTCCGCCGCTTTCTTACACTCCGATAGTGTTTTCTTCAGCCGTAGCTGGAACAATATGACCGATTCTGCAGGATTCTGTCGAGTAGCTAACAATTTGTTGACCAAATCTTGGTAACTTTCTACTGGCAGATAAACTTTTCTTAGTAAGTCTTCGGCTTCCTGAAAGGATGAAAACGGGGTGGACGCGAACAATGCAGATGCTTCTCCTCGCAACCTGGTAGGAAAGATCTGCAAGAACACATTGTGTTCTTCTATTCGAAGACAATTTAGGGCCCTCCTACTGCAATCTAAAAATGTATGGAGTTCGGCACCTAAATCTGGATTACGTTCCCCTGAGAAGATGGGAATTAGCTGTGTTGACAGCTTCGCTACCTTTGTATAATCTACAGCCATATTTTAGATATAACTGGACTTAATTTGGGTAAAAGAGAAAAGGGGAGGATCACTGTCTGAAGATTCACAAATTAAATCCGTAATGCCGCTGAAAAAGAAAATAGGGAATACTATAGTGACGAGGACTATCACTGCTCCGTCGGTGTTTGCAATGTTTAATATTTAAAATCGAGTGGCATTGTATAAATGTATTGAGAGATGTGGGAGTTTGTCCCGTGAGAGGGGTAAGAGTTAAGTCAGGGTCGTTGAAGTCCAATTTCCTCCTACTTACCTTGTCTATTTTCCCTAATCGTTCGTTCCGCTTCGGAGTCGCCTTGGCGAATTAGGTGAGACGTATTTCGAATTTGGGCTTTCTTTGCCTTCCATAAACAGTAGGGGTGGTTGGGTATATAGCAGGAAAAAAGGGTTAAGGGTGTTCTTTTTGGAGGTTCTTTTGGAGTTGCTTTAAAATAAAAATACTTCCCAATTATTCGATTCAATTTTCATTTAAACGACCGCGAATATGGACAAATATAAGGACTGATGCAAAGATGGTGACAATTGGTTTTGTAAAATATATATAATATTATAGAAGTGGAAATACTTCCCAAATAGTACAATGACTTTATTTAATACACCAGAAATATATGGGCAAATATAGACACAGACT
Organism: Microdon myrmicae; assembly: GCA_963931805.1. NCBI lineage: Eukaryota > Metazoa > Arthropoda > Insecta > Diptera > Syrphidae > Microdon > Microdon myrmicae. Next base: position 206,067,223 of record OZ007497.1, read on the forward strand.
TTAAAAGCACTTGTAGGTTTTTATTCCTTTTTATATATCTTATTTCTTGAAGTGAAAGTACTTCCCAAAGAATACAATATGAACAATTATAGAAATTATAGAAAAATGTCTGGAATTTAACATTCCATTATCATATCATCTATTTATAAACTTTAAGGCTGCCGACGACAGCATAGCCAGGGTAGAACTATATAATGCCATGTGTTGCGGATTGGCAATTAAATGTGCTGGAATGTACTGGAGAAATCTAGTACATTCGCTGTGTATACCAGTTACGCAGCAGCTGGCACCAGCTGGCCGATTGACACCACGATGAGGTCATAGCGTCCCCTTTTGAATTGGCAGTTATGCCCAATGAGTCAGTCTGCAGCCAACCTTCACCGCGCTCACATCATCGGAGAAATCATCGCCAGGTACCAGTTCATCGTAATAAAACAAGGTGTATCCCCATTAAATAATAAAGTAAATAAAGGTTAATCTCCTGAAGTAAAGATCTCGGACTTTGGTTTGTGTGGTTCCTTCCTGCCTTTCATTGGATTCCTCTCGTCAAGGGAACGGTGGACAAAACCCAAACACTACTGCAACATTTTCTGAAGGGAACAGTGGACAACTACGAACACTGTTACAACACCATGAGAGAGCTCGGCATTCTAAACAAATTGATACGAGTTTGTAGGTTGACCATGACCAACGTAACTAGTCAAGTAAAAATAACGGGATTCGTGTCCAAACCAATAAACATCTTTAATGGATTCCGACAAGGGGACGGTCTGGCCTGCCTCCTCTTCAACCTGGCGTTGGAGAAAGCAATCCGTGACTCTGGCGTCACAACTAGAGGGACAATTGTCACCAAGTCCAGCCAGATAGTTGCCTAAGCAGATGACATCGACATCATCGGTAGAACCGAATAGGCTGTACAGGATTCCTTCACCCAGATCGAGCAGGCGGCACAAAAACTGGGACTGCACATTAATGACGGGAAAACTAAGTACTGTTATAATATTATTACACAATTTAATTTAAATAATATAATAGTAATATATTTAAGGCAAGTAAAGGACTTACTTGTATTGACCGTGGAGCGATCGCTGTAGTTGCTGCCGGCAGGTTGCAGTGGGCGTTGAGCTTTGTGCTCGCCTGTTCAGCTTACTGTCGGTTGTTGATTTTGATGTTGTTGACGCTGATGTCTCCTGCCACGTCGCTAGCCAGTTGAATTCGGATCGTTCTTCTGTGTTTGCTGTATGCGAGAGATTATTAAGAGGATCGCGTGGAGGCCACTTTCCGCTAGTATGGACTCACGGCTTATATATTGCTGCGGGTTACGCTTCGCTAACCTGGGGCGACCTTTCCTGACTAGGACTGCAGATGTTGATGCGGTCGTCTTTGTTATTTTTCTCTTTCGAGTGTTAGCTGGTTTTTTTTTGTTGTTCTATATCGGTATTGGGCGACTGTTCGCGTTCGTAGTTTTACGTCGAATAATCTATTTTTGCCGTTGACGTTTATTTTTTATTTGACGCCAACGCCGTTATTTATTATTTTCCTGCCAGGTAGAATTTGCATAAAGTAGTTTATGCAAATTAGCTACTTGGTCATTTTTCTTCACTTTACAGGTAGAGAGGGGAAATTTGCGGGAATTAGTGGGTGTTAGGCGAGTACATGGACGCGAGGTCGGTAACAATACCTTCCCCCCTCAAATAATGGTAGCTTCATTCTTAGAAGAGGAATGAAGCTTTGCTACAAAAGTATTGACTGTAGCGTTGAACCCTACACCGGTTGTGGCGCATTACTTTCCCTTGTTTGTCGGGGTTTGTCCGCTTTTGGCCTCCTCTATTCGTAGTAGGGTGTCAGCCTGTTGTTGTGCACCACCACGTTTCTTCTCCCTACCTTCACTACAGTATTTACCGGACATTTCATCTGTACTACCTTATAGGGACCCCTCCATATGGGAGCTAATTTTCCTTGCTTTTGCGCGTTCCGTATTAAAACTTTGTCGCCCACATGGAACGTGTATGGGCGGTTCTGACGGTCGTAGTACTCTTTCGACTTCCCCTTGGAAGTTAACAGGTCACGTCTTGCTATTTCGTACGTATGTTGAAGTTTGTACTTCAATAGCTTATGGTAACTGTCATGGTTATATACCGGTTCCGGGCGTTGCTTTATGCTCGTCGGTACCTCCGGAGTGAATCCAAATAGACAGTCCATTGGCGTAAGTTTAGTACCTGCGTGTACATTGCTATTGTATACGAATGTTGCCGTCCTCAGGTATTGGTCCCATGATTGGGAATTTCCATCCACAATACTTCGCAGGTAATCTACGGGTGGACGATGGACTCGTTCTAAGGCTCCATTCGATTGTAGGTGGTACGCTAAGGTCTCTAGTTTTTTAATACGGAGCAGTTTGCACACGCTTGTAAACAAACTGCTTAAGAACTTGCTTCCCTGATCGGTGACCAATTGCTTCGGAACACCATACTGAGCAATTATTTGGTCGAAAAAGACTGTGGCCACCGTTTCTGCCTCCGCATCTGGGAGAGCGTAGCAATCTATATACTTAGACAAGTTGTCTTGGAATGTAAGTATATATTGATTGCCGGTTAGAGTGCGATCAAGAGGACCTACTATATCTAAGTATACTTTGTCAAAAGACCTTTTTGCAATGTCGGTTATTACCATGGGCACACGTATGTCCGGTGAAGATTCCATGGTTTGACATGTTTTACATACTTTGATGTATTTTTTAATGTCGCGCATAATGTTCTTCCACCAACAATTTCTACGTATTTTATTATACGTTTTACTCACTCCTTGGTGTCCACCCAAAGGAGGATCATGGTATTCCCGGAGTAGGAACTGGATGTCTTCAGGATTGGTTATCTCCATTCCTTTTTTCCGTGCAGACCGGAACGGCATTCTCGTTGAGACGACTTGTCGTCATTTGGACTATCCTGAGTTCCTTGGCTTGCCCTTAGCTTTCTAGCTTGGGCGCGTTTTAGGACATTGCACCTTGGTAGTGCGGGAGTATCATCACAAATTTACGGAATACGGCTCAAGGGATCCGCATTAGTGTTGTATTTACTGGGTTTATACTCGATTTGGTAGTCGAACTCCAGTAGCTTGCGATGGAACTTTAGTAAACGTGACGTGGGTCTTTCACGTTAAATACTCCCTTTAATGGTTTGTGATCCGTGTATATGTTGAATGTTCTCTCTTGTAAATAACGGTGGAAATTCTTAGCCGCCCAAACAATGGCTAGTAACTCTTTCTCGATCGTAGAGTCGTTCTTTTCCGCCTTATTCAAGGTTCGGCTGGCATATGCGACTGGCTGGTCCTTACCGATTTCGCCTTGGCAGAGTACGGCACCCAGTGCTTCATTACTAGCATCCGTAGTCAGATTAAACGGTTTGGTAAAATCTGGATAGATTAGTAGTGGCGGCGAGACCAATAATTCCTTTATGTTATCAAATGCTTGTTGGCATTTGTCCGACCAGGTGAATTTAACGTACTTCCTTAACAAGTTTGTTAAGGGGCGTACTATCCTTGAAAAAATTGGAACAAATTTTCGGTAATAATTCGCCAAGCCTAGAAACGATTGGACGTGCTTTACCCTCGTGGGAATGGGGAAATCCCTGACATTAGCAGCCGTATCGGGATTTGGCAATGCTCCTTTTTCGAAACAAACATGTCCCAGATATACTACTTCTATATGTATCAACTTGCATTTCTCCGGTTGCAGTACCCAGATATACTACTTCTATATGTAGGAACTTGCATTTCTCCGGTTGCAGTACCGCCACTTATTACACGATCATTTCATGGGGTTTGTTTGTGTTACCCATCTGGCTTAAGACAACAAGAGTTTTCGTGCGCTTCAGATGGGTAACAAAGGAACCGTGGAAATTTGCCGTCGGTTTCTAGATGCATTTCCAAGTCATAAAATATCCTAAGTTTTTCCCATATTTGACAACGTCGTCCAGATAAACAAAGCATTCGATACCTTGCAACCCGGTTAGGACATGGTTCATGAGTCCCTGAAACGTAGCTGGTGCTCCCTTCAGACCAAAGGGTATACGTTTGAACTGATAATGCCCGTAATCCCTTTGATCCACTAAGACTTGGTGGTAGCCGCTGGTTAAATCGAACGTGGAAAAGTAGCGTGTGGTCCAAAATGTCCTCTATTCGAAGGAGAGGGTACGCATCGCAGATGGTTTTGTCGTTCAGTTTCCTGAAATCGACAACTCTCCATCGGGTTTTTCCATCGGGGCCCGCTTTCTTAGGAGCTACCAATAGTGGTGAGTTCCAGGGACTTTTGATTGGTTGAATGATATCATTCTCCAGCATATCCCGTACTTGCTCGTTTACCACCTCTTTCTTGCACTCAGGCAGACAGTACATTCGTTGATTTATCGGTGCTTGATCCTGTATCATCGGTATCTCATGCGTTATGGCACTGGTATATGTCAGGAGGTCACCTTTGATGTGGAAAATGTCGTTAAACTCCTCACATATTTCCACTATGGATTGACACTCTTGAGGACTTAGGTTTGTCCCTAAGTGGAGTTCCTCGTGTAATTGTGTCAACCTTGGATCTGTCGGTGATTCCTCCTCCGGGAGGAGATGTCGGATATACTGTAGGTGTTCCCCCTCCGAAGGTGTTTTATCCGAATTATATCCTGTTGAACGGTCGTCCTCATTTTCCAGCGGAAAGATGGAAAATTCCTTCATTGGATGTAATTCCACCCTAATCCGGTCTATTATTTGGAGACAACTTGCGATATTGAGTACCTCTGTAGCGATTCTAACAGATACACACGATTCACAAGCGAAATAGTGAAGAACACGAACGAAAAATCGAATAAGAAAAATACATCAGAACCGTATACCAAGCGATAAATAACAAAAAAATAATTCACACCAGTGGAATATAGTCGAGTTTGGAAATCAAATTCTAAACACGGTCAGTAGTCTGATGCTTCACTGCTTCGCTTTTCAACCGTTTCATCGTGTGTTCAATTCACCTTCTTCACTATCTTTGCTTAACGCTATACCTCTACTTGCACAGAGAGGGGGAATTTGCAGGAATTCGTGGGTGTTAGGCGAGGACATGGACGCGAGGTCCGTAACAAGCCGTGGCCCTAAAGCTGGAAATTATGACATTATGTGACCTTACCTGGATGATGTTTTTTGAAGTCCCATCGAACGATGTTTTTGAACAAAGTAGAGTAGTTACGTTGAAGTTCGTTTAATTTAATAGCACCGCGTTGAATGTAGACGATATACAAGTAGTGTTTGTACGGGGCTTTTGTTGATGAATTTAAGGTGATGGTTTTAATGTCTAGGCACTTAGTCCCGAGTGTAATTAGTTCACTTTTTATTTTGTGATTGCTAATTAGGTCTAAACCGGATAACACTACCTTTAGTGGGCGATTTTCCTTTCGCGAGTGGGTAAAAAAGTCGTAAGAGTTCGGTTCTAATTTTGTTGTATATGTCCCTTGTTGGGGAACATTTTTTTTTTTGTCCAAGTGATATGTTTTTAAATAAGTAATTGTCTATTTTAATGTTATTCAAAATACTTCGCACTTTAACACTGGTTGATTTTAAAAGCACAATTGGCGGAACGGTTACTTTTGTTACTTCTGCACACTGATCGACGTTGATAGAATCCATTTCAGGGGAGTCCTCCATTAGACTTTGAAGTGGTTGGAAATTGTTAGTGTTTGAACTCATTTTGAATTTGTCTAGCACTTTATTGTTAACTTTTGTACGTTTATCGTGAGGGGTTTGACCTCCAATACCGGGGTCGTAACGCAACCGTTTACGTTTGATTTTACTTAACTCACGTGGGCCAGGTGCCATAACTTAACGGGTTTAGCACTTGATCAAGTTATATGTCTGCGGTAACGAGGCAAAAAAAAACAACAAGATAACATGATAATGGGTTATGACAATTATTATGAATATAACGGTTGATGTAATTAAGAAAGAAAGCACGAGCAAAACTAAGAGACGAGTTGTCGGTTTGAAAGTCAGTCAGGTACTCTGTGGGGGTTTTTCTAACCCCACTATTTGTGTCTCCGCCTTAAACACCTATAACACCTAGATTAACGAAAAGCCTATTGTAACTCTACACTATACGTGTCTACCAGGTATAGTTGAGAAACATAGATTACCTGGGGAAATAGGCGTACAAGGTCCCGTTCTGCCGCCGTGGCATGCAGACATTCGCTTTTACCAGTTTTCCGCGTAGGATACATTCAAATACATATACGAAGCTGCGGAAAGGTAATTGCATCAGCATGCGCGCGACGGCACCTGTTGGAACTTTATCCATGCCTTGCCAAAGTAATACATTACAGCTAAAAGCTATATGCACACAAGGGCAAGTGTTACGGATCAACCTTGAGTCCAGGACCCCCCAACATCCACTAATCCCCCTTCGTTAGTTTCCCCTCTTTACCTATAAAAGGAGAACAACTCGCCAAGTAGCTAATTTGCATAAACTACTTGGTGCAAATTCTACTTGGCAGAGAAAACAATAAAAACCGGCGTTGGCGCCGAATAATAAAATAAAACGTCAACGGCAAAAAACAAACGTTTTGACATGCGACGTTAAACTGCGAAGGGACGCACATTCGAAATACCCAGTGAGAAAACATTTGCACGATACAAATACCTCTTTAGTACTGAATGTGGGTACAAAACTTCAACTACCGAAATTCACCTGAAACGCTTACAAAATCTGCGTAAGGAAATTAACTATTTGAAGGAAACTGACTGGATGTATGAACCGTTGGAAAAACGCATTGGTCAACAATAAAATTGATTACAGAGCACAACTGAAGCTGAACAGGGGAGCAGGCACTCAACGCCCCCTGCACCCAGTCGCAGCACACAACAGCAGCAGTTCCAGCGCCAGCAAATCTACCACCGCTCAGAGACCGTCAACGGTTAATCCCAAGTAAGTCCCATTCCCCTACTTTGAAAAATATTGACTATATAAATAAAATAAACTTAATAATAACTACCTTATTATTAAATTGTTGATAAAAAATCATAACACAAGTTAGTTTCATGCTCATGAAACTAATTAAACACAGGCCATCGCAGGACGCCTAAATTCTAACAGAAAAGAAGGCAGCATACGTGTATCGTTGCAATAACCGTATTCCATCGAAGAAAGCGATCAAACACAGCATACACATGATTGTATCCATTGCTGCATATGAAAATGTGTTAAATAGCACAAGGTTGCGACCTATTCAAATGGGCAGCAGTTGGCCGAAGTTGCTGACTAAGCGGACGAATGCCCCTTGTACTCATACACGATACGAATTGGAATTGAATCTATGCCTTCAGATATGGGAAACCAAAAGATAAACACAAAAAAGGCACAACGTGCATCTGTGGATGCGGGGTGCCGCCAGCGTCGTTGCGACGCACATCCATCCCTGTGCAAACGGCATCATCGTTGGTGAGTATTAACGTCCTAACATGGAGCGCAGATATCAGGGCACCTGGGAATTCACACCCTTGACTGTGTTCCATGGATCGTGGATCCTCGCGTTGAATCGGTTGCACAGTGAGCGTTATAGTATGTGTGAGTGGAAGAGAGCAACCCCTATGGATAGTGCACATCCATGGGGAGTTGAATTAGTCAGTCGATGAGTAGCGTTCAGGACAAACAAATTAGCAGAGTGTAACCCAATCGTGGTGTGTGGTATCGGAGTGTGCTCGGGGGCAGCATTGTTTAATAAGACAGAATTCTAAGTGTAAATATCGTATTGATCATTATAACTATTATGCTAAGTGAAATTGCTTAATAAGTCTACGTGAAATTGCTTAATAAGTCTAAGTGTAAATATCGTTTCGATCATAATAACTAATATGCCAAGTGAAAAGATTTAATTAGATAGAACTCTAAGTGTAAATTTAGTATCGACATAATAATTAGTATGTTAATTTACTGATTAATAAAACATTGAATTCTTAAGTGTAAAAAAATATTATATGTAATAACTATTATCTAAAGAAAATATGTCCTAGACACTTAAACTGAGTCCAGCGTTAAAAAACTCAAACCTTATGAATATTTGAATGAAAGTTATCTTGTGATTATTTTCTTGAGAACGAAATAAAGGAATACTATCATTTTGTTTATTTAAATGAAGAAAAAAGAAATCCTGGTGTTCTGTTCACTAACAAAAAAACAGGGTAAAGAAATACTCCCTTATTGGCTAGCCAATTAGTGCATCAGACGATTGTATATGGTTAACAAGACTTTCAAGTGAACCTCGTTGTGCGGTAATCTAGATTGCGACCAGTAGGAGACACTGTAGAACAATCGTGTTATACACATATACCTACAACTCCACACAGAATTGAATGCAAATTCATTGCTCAATGTATTTAAGCATTGTAAATACAGTCAATTTCACTTTTCTTGTTCACAAAACACAAGCGTAACTATTTCCCACATTAAGAAAATGAGATGGACTTTGAGATCGCCCCCTCACGTTGAAAAAGAAATTAAAATTCTCAGTAGTGATATTGTGGCGGTTTCTTCGAACGCCACTACCCCGTTTCACCTATATTTTGGTAACATCCCAAAAAGCATAACCCAGGTAACGGTGCATTGTCCGAATTCATCGAGCATGCAGACAGTGCACCTTAGAACGTAGTTTTCATGCCATCGGCATAGTAACAAAAAACCAAAAACCTGGCTTTTGCATAACACTGCATTTCCATAGGGCAAAGGCCAAAATTTTCCTAAACGAAGAATCGTTCGTCCGTGCGTTGCATAGCATTGATTCTCGATAGAGATCGCCCAACATGCAACGCACACCAGGGAAACCAACCGGCTTCAATAGCCAACGATATCATCCCAAGCATAGCTTCCGCCAACGTGCACCATCTTCTTGTGTAAAAAAAACGGTCGCATTACTAAACAACCGATGCAACCTGAGATATGTTTGGACGCGCATATCTTCCGCCTAATACCATCGCACACGTGCAGAATATGTTCTCTTGTTTCTGTTTTACAGCGAGCATCTCGGTCGCTAAACCAAGCCACAGGCATTGTATGAAGCATGCCTGGCTGCCCCAAGAGAACCAAAACAACATAGCACCTGCGAAAATGCGGCACCAATTGATAACGAGGGACTTAGGATCACCATAAATGCTGTACGCGGTTGCCATCGTATAAACACCCGACGTCCCTTTATACGACTGGCATAGCAGAAACCCTTAGCGATCATTCGTTACGTTATTTACATGCGATTGTGTGCAGGTTGGCCGATCATAGAACCCCAACGATCATCGTGCTCGAAGATATGGACACCTGCGTGTTCTACGGCTTGTCTAAGCAGCAAGCGTATCCTTTAATGGGAACACGAAGTATCGTTGTTTCACGGTTCGCATGCTGAGGGATGCTCAGCATGGGTGACTGGGGTAGCAGAGATGCGCGCGAATATGTATGTTTCTTTTTTATCTATTTTTACAGATAATGTTTTTGGGTAACCGATTGTTGCAGCACAAGCAACAACCAAGGATGAATCGATTTCTCAACAATATCACAAAAGGAGAATCGATTCATCACAATATTCAAATAACCAATTCACCTATCATTGGAACAACAGAAACTTACCACATCGGATATATTACCACCTAAAGTGCACTCGACATGGCATGATCAACCAAGCAACGGCTCCTGGAAATAGCACTGGTTCATAGAACAGTTTTGACTGTAATTTCTGTTCTGTGGTATGGGCTTTGGATCGGCTGACTCTAACGGAGGAGAAAAAGAGAAAAGTCTTTCGATACTACCTATAAAAAGGCCCATTAAAAATACAGTTTTCGTTGGAATTTATATTCAATCAGACCAGCAGCAGAGTCAGTTTTTTAATGTTCAGTTTTTTGTCTTGTGAACCACCAGAGTTAACGTTAAATTTAAATTATTAAAAATACACTGTGGAAATACATTTTGAAAGAGTCCAAAATTATTCATTTGTGGTTTTCCTTGAAATTCTGTCGCTGTAATTCGTGAAGGTGGGATTACGACAACCAACAACTGTGACCCACCATCAGTATCTTCAGTCGCTGCAGAATAATCGAGCTGAATAAGCTCCTTGTCGCAGACGCAAAACTTGGATTTGCTGCTTCCAAAGAAAGGGCTAAGGCTGTCTCATCACACCAATTGGAGTTGGTGTTTAAGTTGCTTATTGAACATAATTGGCTTTTCCCAGTTGGCGACCCAGATCCAACTAACGGAGTTGGATCCAATGGTCTCAGCTGGCGAAACATATGGTCCTTCGAGCCGGATGGTCGAAGTGTGGAGTTTTATATCATCCATCAAAGCCATTGAAGACATCATCACCAGCAGTCCTCAACGAGGGAATTATCGCCGAAAACCAAGGTAGGTAGCAATTCATATAATTTCATAAATAAATTAACTAGCGATCCGAATGGATCTTAACTTTAAAAAGTGTTGTGTGGTGCTTTGCTTTGTGTGCATAAGAGTGTGACTTTCGTCAACATTGTCTACCGCCGGGTAGCGACAAATGTTCAATGAAAAGGAATTGTATTTAACGTAGGATACATTAAACAATTCAAGATATTCGAGTGATAAAACGGGAAAAACAAATAACAATGATTAAAAATGGGCCAGTACAAACGGACGGAACTGATACGGGCCACAATAGCTGTTGTTCCTGAGCAGCGAAAGCACGCCGAAGAACAACTATCACAGATCCAGTGTGCATTGTTGACTGTATCAATTGTTTAGATTTTGTGAGTACTAAAAGACCAAGGAACGGGCGCCATTAAATGAAGCCATGAATTTGTTTGTACCAGTGCTTTATAATTTGGTGCTCCATCTACTGAACGAACCTTCAGAACAATTGATCTTCGTACGAAGGCAAAGTTTTAAGATTCATCACGTCCTCATATAAGATGTGCTGTCTCCCGACTTAATAAAAGGATGGAGGTATTTAGACAAGTCGCAGCACAACCAGTTCCCGTCTGGTCACATTTGGAAGATATGGAAGTCCTAAAAACGTGGGTGAGAAATATCGGCAATTTGCGGAATGGTACTTCTTGCATTCACGTCAGGTGTTCTGGATGATTCAATTAGGATTTTCGACCAATGTCGTAACCGCTTTATGTGTCACCACGAATCTTAACACAAATATTTCAGCATTTAACATTTTTATGATTTTGTTTGTCCAGTTCCTGCAGCACAAATGGTTCAACACTCATTAGGTAGAACGCGGTAAGGAAGTCTACCGATAACTATGGAAATCATGATACAGGTTAGTACATCACCAAACGCTGATGATAATCAATGATTGGAACTCTGGCAGATGTGATTCTAAAAAACGAAGACACCGTGGTCAAGTAGAGAATGCTTACCACATATATATTTCCTGAGTTTCAATCGGACTGGACATATTTGAGCGTACTGGTTGAGTAGTTCACTACTCTTGCAAATAGAACTAACTTCTACTTTTATTCAAATAATTTTTGTTTGTAATCGGCGGAAGATAAAATAAAATAATATACATTTCCTGTTTTTTCCCATATTACAACCTCCAATATAAGCAACTTACATTTCAATATTAACGCACAAGTCAAACACCAAATTAAATAATAATCAAGTAACAATCTAAATTACAATCCACTTTTTAAGATCCAAGGTTGTTTCATTTATCTAACTACTGCAGAATTCACAGCAGGTAAATCAAGGAACATTCTGATCGTTCCCAGTACCAGGTTGAGGACATCATTCGGCTTCTCTTTTAACGATGTTGCAGGTACATCACGATCCGCGCTACAGGATTAGGTACGCCCCGCGTACAATGAAAGAACCTCAAGAAGAGGACGATGCCCATCGGGCAGAACAGTCGAGAAGACAGTTCAATGAAGCTTAAGCTTGAAATCAAGTACAACGACAGAGCTAGAAACTCTCACCGAAAAGCAAGCGTCACCTGCAACAACATCAGGAAAACAGGAGAGTTTTGGAAACTTCCCTTCTCTAGAAGACTATCGTCTGACGGGTCAGCGTTTCCATCGCAAGCGGTCAGTACTAAAAAAAGTTTGTCAACAAAGGCACATCCGGTCCTATACCTGCAATATCAATCCACACATCGAATTGCAGATGAGTAAATCCAAGAACAACGGGAATTGTGATCTTCACCGCTTCATTTACATCCATTCCTGGGCACCGCTTTTCATCACCTGGACTCATTGCTCATACGTCCAGGATTTGCCGCGTCTCGCCACCCAGGCACACCGCTGTCACGTGGCTGGGGTTCATCACTTCTCGCCACCTGGACGCAACGCTCTGGGGGCACCGTCTTAACAACGCCCGGGCATCGCGAATCACGTGTCTGGGGGCACCACTCTCACGGAGTCGGTGTCTATGTTGGACTTTCGGTATCAAGAGTGGAGGATATAGAAGATGATGAACAGGAGAGATGCTGGCACCCATAAAAAATCATGTCATCGGAAGGCTGTCACAGCTTGGAGTACACCGCTTATGGCCACCTGGACTCATCGCTCATACGACCAGGATTTGCCGCTTCTCGCCACCAGGGCACACCCCTGTCACATATCTGGGGTTCTTCACTTCTGGCCGCCTGGACGCAACGCTCTGGGGACACCCTCTTAACACTGCCCAGGCACCGCGAATCACGTGTCTGGGGGCACCACTCTCACGGAGTCAGTGTCTAAGTTGGACTTTCGGTGACAAGGTTAGGATGCGTAGAAGATGAAGAATAGGAAAGATGCCGGCACCCTCCGATAATTCATATCATCGGAAAACGAATTATGAAAACATGGTGCAGCCACCAGTCAAAGAAGAGAGACGCCTGGCTTTGGGACTATTTCATCCTGCGGCACATTGGAACGAAGGCCGCTATTGATCAGCAGATTATTTTTTTTTTTCTGATAACAACCTGGAGGCGCAACCTCTCTGGCTCAATCAAGTGCCAGTTATAATTCAACATGGGACCACGTCCAACATATTTTATTCTACGTACGGATTTACGATCCGACATGGGATTACGTCCAACATATTTTTACGCTACGTACGGAGTTACGCTACAACCCACCTAGACACACCGCTGTCACGTGTCTGAGGTTCATCACTTCTCGCCGCCTGGACGCAACGCTCTGGGGGCACCCTCTTAACACGGCCCAGGCTCCGCGCATCACGTGTCTGGGGGCACTACTTTCACGGAGTCGGTGTCTAAGTTGGACTTTCGGTAACAAGAGTAGAGGATATAAAAGATGATGAACAGGAAAGATGCTGACACCCTTCGGGAAATCAGACCAACAGAAAGCGAACTATGAAGACACGATCGAACCAACACTAGTGGAGTTGGTCTTGCCGTGCCCAGTGGGCGAAAATTCGGAGCTTGACAAATGTTCATCAAATCAACCGGAATAGTGACCTCAACCGATTGAATAAGGTAAGGGCTTATTCAAATCGTTGCCGCGGCTGATGCGGCAAATATCGCCTTTCAGGCACTTCTCCACAACATGTCGTGAATTTTTCAATTACAACGTTGGCACTCTATAGCCAACCGAGCCTTCGGTCTCTTTCACACACACACGCACACACTAACCCTGATAATTGACTACGAATTGAAACAATAACTAATTATATTTTATAACAAATTAACCCAATTAATAGTTAGATCTATTCAAAATAATTAATAATTGCCACCCTACCTATGCACTGTACCGGTACATGAGCAACACGAGCACCAAAGCCTCTGTTCTCAACCACAACTACCAACCGCGACTTCCCATGTGGCGGACATGTCTTATCAAACCAATTAGTGGAGTTGGTCTTGCTGTTGGCTGTCTTATCAAACCAACTAGTGGAGTTGATCTTGCTGTTGGCTGTCTCGTGAAACCAACTAGTGGAGTTGGTCTTGCTGTTGGCTGTCTCGTGAAACCAATTAGTGGAGTTGGTCTTGCTGTTGGCTGTCTTATCAAACCAACTAGTGGAGTTGATCTTGCTGTTGGCTATCTCATGAAACCAACTAGTGGAGTTGGTCTTGCTGTTGGCTGTCTTATCAAACCCACTAGTGGAGCTGGTCTTGCTGTTGGCTGTCTCGTGAAACCAACTAGTGGAGTTGGTCTTGCTGTTGGCTGTCTCATCAAACCAACTAGTGGAGTTGGTCTTGCTGTTGGCTGTCTTATCAAACCAACTAGTGGAGTTGATCTTGCTGTTGGCTGTCTCATCAAACCAACTAGTGGAGTTGATCTTGCTGTTGGCTGTCTCATCAAACCAACTAGTGGAGTTGGTCTTGCTGTTGGCTGTCTTATCAAACCAACTAGTGGAGTTGGTCTTGCTGTTGGCTGTCTTATCAAACCAACTAGTGGAGTTGGTCTTGCTGTTGGCTATCTCATGAAACCAACTAGTGGAGTTGGTCTTGCTGTTGGCTGTCTTATCAAACCAACTAGTGGAGTTGATCTTGCTGTTGGCTGTCTTATCAAACCAACTAGTGGAGTTGGTCTTGCTGTTGGCTGTCTCATCAAACCAATTAGTGTAGTTGGTCTTGCTGTTGGCTGTCTTATCAAACCAACTAGTGGAGTTGGTATTGCTGTTGGCTGTCTTATCAAACCAACTAGTGGAGTCGATCTTGCTGTTGGTTGTCTTATCAAACCAACTAGTGGAGTTGGTCTTGCTGTTGGCTGTCTCATGAAATCAACTAGTGGAGTTGATCTTGCTGTTGGCTGTCTTATCAAACCAACTAGTGGAGTTGGTCTTGCTGTTGGCTGTCTCATGAAATCAACTAGTGGAGTTGATCTTGCTGTTGGCTGTCTTATCAAACCAACTAGTGGAGTTGGTCTTACTGTTGGCTGTCTCATGAAATCAACTAGTGGAGTTGGTCTTGCTGTTGGTTGTCTTATCAAACCAACTAGTGGAGTTGGTCTTGCTGTTGGCTGTCTCATCAAACCAATTAGTGTAGTTGGTCTTGCTGTTGGCTGTCTTATCAAGTCAACTAGTGGAGTTGAGCTTGTTGTTGGCTGTCTTATCAAGCCAACTAGTGGAGTTGGTATTGTTGTTGGCTGTCTTATCAAACCAACTAGTGGAGTTGATCTTGCTGTTTGCTGTCTTATCAAACCAACTAGTGGAGTTGGTCTTGCTCTTGGCTGTCTCGTGAAACCAACTAGTGGAGTTGGTCTTGCTGTTGGCTGCCTCATGAAACCAACTAGTGGAGTTGGTCTTGCTGTTGGCTGTCTTATCAAACCAACTAGTGGAGTTGGTCTTGCTGTTGGCTGTCTCATCAAACCAATTAGTGTAGTTCGTCTTGCTGTTGGCTGTCTTATCAAACCAACTAGTGGAGTTGGTATTGCTGTTGGCTGTCTTATCAAACCAACTAGTGGAGTCGATCTTGCTGTTGGCTGTCTTATCAAACCAACTAATGGAGTTGATCTTGCTGTTGGCTGTCTTATCAAACCAACTAGTGGAGTTGGTCTTGCTGTTGGCTGTCTCATGAAACCAACTACTGGAGTTGGTCTTGCTGTTGGCTGTCTCATCAAACCAATTAGTGTAGTTGGTCTTGCTGTTCCCAGTGGGTGCTGACATGCCCCTTCATTGACAGCACCAAAGGGAAGGACAACTACTGGTGCATCGTCGTCGGCCCGGCAAGATGTTGCAGCACAAGCAACAACCAAGGATGAATCGATTTCTCAACAATATCACAAAAGGAGAATCGATTCATCACAATATTCAAATAACCAATTCACCTATCATTGGAACAACAGAAACTCACCACATCGGATATATTACCACCCTAAGTGCACTCGACATGGCATGATCAACCAAGCAACGGCTCCTGGCAATATCACTGGTTCATAGAACAGTTTTGACTGTAAGTTCTGTTCTGTGGTATGGGCTTTGGATCGGCTGACTCTAACGGAGGAGAAAAAGAGAAAAGCCTTTCGATACTACCTATAAAAAGGCCCATTAAAAATACAGTTTTTGTTGGAATTTATATTCAATCAGACCAGCAGCAGAGTCAGTTTTTTGTTTTGTGAACCACCAGAGTTAACGTTAAATTTAAATTATTAAAAATACACTGTGGAAATACATTTTGAAAGAGTCCAAAATTATTCATTTGTGGATTTCCTTGAAATTCTGTCGCTGATATTCGCGAAGGTGGGATTACGACAACCAACAACTGTGACCCACCATCAGTATCTTCAGTCGCTGCAGAATAATCGAGCTGAATAAGCTCCTTGTCGCAGACGCAAAACTTGGATTTGCTGCTTCCAAAGAAAGGACTAAGGCTGTCTCATCACACCAATTGGAGTTGGTGTTCAAGTTGCTTATTGAACATAATTGGCTTTTCCCAGTTGGCGACCCAGATCCAACTAATGGAGTTGGATCCAATGGTCTCAGCTGACGAAACACCGATGAAGCGAGGATCGTAGATGAATCAGTCGAGTCGAGCATCAGCTAGTGTACGTAGATTAAAAGGGTCCTCCTTCATTTAAATTAACCAAGTTAAAGCCACAACAGATCGTTTTTGGATTCTCCAATGCCTTAACTCAAACCTTGTGTATAGTATTCAGATTAAATTAAGTAATTTGAACAATCGTGATTTAGTTTCTGTTGTGAATAATCATACCAAGTTTTTGGATTCTCCAATGTTTTAACTCAAACCCTGTTGTGCCCATTAGGTTTAAAGATCGTAAACCATAATAGTGCTAAGAAATTTTGTTACTTTAATTATAAGTTTAGTCGACAGACATCGGATCTGCTTTATGTAAGCTTTAGTTTGTGTTCTTATCAAATAATAAATAAAAAAAGATCAACACGGAGTTTTACTTATTTGAACGGAAAGCAGGGACTGGGTATAGTGGTGAACCTGTTCCCCTGAGGCACCTTACCACTAAAGACAATATAACGAAAATACCCACAATATTGTTTAAGAATTATTTTGTAAGCTTGAGGTAAACCGATGAAAGCGGCGCTAGTTCCACCGAAATTAAAATAAAATCATTGAGTGTTAAATTCAATCAACATGATCTGAGGATCTAAATATATAAATATATTTATCCATAATTGTTGCAGTTGATGTTTTGTCTTTATTTTAAAAATTTAATTCATAATTCAAATTGGAGGAAGTGAACTGCATTAGTTGTTATTAGCTCAAATTTACAACTTTCAACATTTTTTTTTTGTTTTTCTTTTTGTTAGTTCATATCTTCTTGTTTCGTTCAATAATTAACACCGCTTCTAAATGTTTCGTTTTTCTTTGTTACTTTTGCTTTTGCTTTTCACATCTTTGCTTTGCATCGAGAACATTTAAATTCATTTATTTTAATTCTCATTAATATGTTTCTCATGTTTGAGTTTCGTTTTTGTTTTTAATTTTTTTTTTGCTCTTGTTTTCTTTTTCGACGACATTAAAGTAATATGTATACTCTCGTGTACGCAATAAATATAATTTGTATAATGATTTCGTATTTGCTGATTATTACTTTATTATTAAAGAACAATATTTAAGAAAAAAAAACGAGCCTAATTAATTTAACAAAGAAACTAATTTCAAAAGGAACAATTTAAAGGTATGACCGGAATTGTTTGGTCGTTACATCTACGTTTGTATTTTAAAGGGTTATTACTTAAACTTAAAGGTAAATTCATCAAAGGTGGTAAAAATGGAAACGTACGATACATATGTATATATAAAAAAAAGAAAAAAAGAATAATGATTAAATAAAACAAAACAAAAAAATTAACTCTCAGTTTGTTGTTAATATTCGAAAAACGAGAAAAAATGTATTAAAATTATTAAACTAGAAAATCAGTCATTTTTCATTTTTGTTTTAATTTACAATAAAATACAAAACTTTAATAATAATGAAAAAAAAAACAACTTAAATAATCACAACATGATATTAGAAAGTGAGTTATTAAAAGGAAGGAAAATTTTGCTTCGGCATGAGACTAAAGGCGGGGTAGAGAGTGGTCAAATGAAGCTTGGGTGCTTCGCAGGGATATAAAAACTACTTAAATTGTGTATTTACTTTTAAATCTCCACAATAATATAGGATTTACAATAATTCGAAAGGATTTGAATCAATTATATCAAAGAGTGAAAGGAGTTTTTGCAGAAAGTTATGACGCGAAATAAGCAAAAAGGACGTGAGCAGGGCTGGTAACATGGTGCTTGAAAAAGAGACATGGTCATTAAAACAAATTAATAATAATTATATAAATTTCTCCCTTTATCATTGGTATGTGATGTTAAAGGGGGAATTCTTTAATATTGGAAAGCTGAAAGACAACGAGTATTTTGGTTAAATGAGAAATGTGGACCAGCCTTACTACTACCTTACGTTCAAGTGGATTGAGAATCAAGTTAAGTCGGTATGTGCCGCCACGCCTATAACGTCGGTACCAATAGAAATAGATAAAAACAAGATTGAGATCACAGCTTCCATCAAATCAGACCGCATATGGAAGATTGGCTTAATTTTAACGCACTTTAAAACACAAAGCTTCCTCTTGAGAGGTTTCGAAGATAGACCAAAGATCGATTGAGTTATACTAATCAATTTTTTACTTGCTTAACTTAAAGGATATAATCCCAGATATTATAGAATAAATAAATCAACTCTTCACAGTTTTTCAACAAAAAAAAATTATATAAAGTAAAAAAAAGACCTTTCAGGCATAAAATTGAATGTTCCAACTATTCCTTTAGTTTTTGTTTGTTTGTTGTTATTATTTCTTTATCTCACTATAAACGAAAATAAACTAAATACTTAATTGTGGCTTTGTCAGCGGCTAACTGTTGGAATTCGAAGAAACTTAATTAAAGTATCATCTATTTAGTTGTTGGAGTTATTTCTTTTCACGGGCTTTGTAAAAGCGCTCTATTCATCAACATAGGTCGTTATGTAAGTTTTAACTCCTCGAAATGGGTTACCACTCTCTGCCCTTTTGAACTCAATCCTAATCCGTGTTTGTTTGAATGATCATATTATCCGATTTTATGTATATTTTTCTTCTTCGTTTGACTCTTGTAGCGCCTTTAAATCCGATGGTAAAAATGAAAACCTCAAACTTGTCGGCGTGCGTGTCAGGCGTCGTTGTTCTGGTTACCACTGCCACCGACCATGGAATTGGGATTTTTCGGAGTATAAACACTGGCGTTGGGGTCTAGATTTGAAGTGCCTGACTGAGAGACGGGCACAACTCCGCCAACAACGGATGACTGTGAAACAGCAACATTTTGCTGTTGCTGTTGTAACTGTTGTTGCTGCTGTTGCATTTGTTGCTGTTGTAGTTGTTGCTGTTGCTGCAGCTGCTGCTGTTGCTGTAACTGTTGTTGTTGCTGCTGCTGTTGCTGTAACTGTTGTTGTTGCTGCTGCTGTTGCTGTTGCTGCTGTTGTTGCTGAGAATTTGTATTTACACCAGAACTGGTCACTCTTTGATTGAGTTGGTGACTACTTAACATTTGTTGATTTTGTATTGGCGTACCAAGACCCATCATTGGACTGGATGGACCTTGTAATGGTGGGGTATCATTCATACGTAACATTGAGCTCCCTGTGTTACTGCATGTCGGCAAACATAGAGTGTCTGTGGGCATTACAGCAAGTAGTTGAGCTATTTTAGCTTTTAAATCGTGCACTTCTTCCTTTTTTGACCGATAGAGACCTAAAATTTGATTGATTATTTAAAAATTCTCACACTCTTTCATAAACTTAATTTGATTGATTATTTAAAAACGCATACATTCTTTCATAAACTTAATTTGATTAATTATTTAAAAACTCATACACTCTTTCATAAACTTAATTCTATTCGACTTACTTTCTTTTATTTCGAGCTGACGCTTCGCTTCGCCAAGAGCCGAGAATAAGTCCAGCTTAACTCTCGTTTCGGCAGATAAGTTCTTCTCCAGTGTACAATTCTTATCCTGCATCGCTGCCAATGCAGACATCAAGACTTCGGCGCCGGGTTGAGAATCACGATTACGTATTTCAGCTTCAAACATTCGCATCTAGATAAACAGGTAGGAGTTTAATCGATAGTAAAATAGAGAAAATAACAACAACAGAAATTATAAAAATATGCGATCCAAACGATAAGTACAGACGGGCCTAAAGGTTCAGTGGCAATCAATTCAAAAACATCGTATATAACGAGCTCTGGGTTTCTTTAGTTCACAATCTTTTTCCGATTGGACTCACCCCCCCTACTCCGAAACTTGGTTAAAAGGTTATCTCAACCATATCGTCGAACCTCTACTATGGTGTGGTGGTATCTCACCACTAAGAGGCTGGATGGATTCTGTCCACCACCTATTCCAAATACGTATTTCGTCCTATATCGTTTGCGACGATAGTGAAGAGCGTGTGAAATGAACCGACGCCATGACGGGTAGAATCACTAAAAGGTTGAACCAATCACATAATCATTAAATTCTCCTTAGCTGAGTCGATCCTAAAGATTATTGCTGTGAATGTGAATTCACTTATTAGAATAGAGGGAAGAGACAACTTAGGGAAATTGTTGGAAGCCGAACGCCCTGATATCCTTCTGGCCAGCGAAAAAAAGCCAAACCACAAGCAGAAATTGGGCTACAAAAACTACAGTATGATAAGAAGAGATAGACCCCAATCCACACAGAGAGGCGGTGTTGCACTCTTAATTAAAACAAGTCTTCGACATACGATCCTGTACAGCAAAGAAGTACACAACTTTCAAGTGCTGGAAGCTTGCATAGTAGACATTCCTCTTCAAAGTCAGAGGCATTTATATGTGGTGCCAACTATATGCTCCACAAGCTCATCAAGCCGCACAATTCATCAACGAATTAAATACGCTTCTCCAGTGTGTTAAGCTGCAATCGGAAAACAACTATTTCGGTGTAGCAGGCGATATCAATGCTAAACCTGCTACTTTGGGCAACTTAACCCCCAACACGAATGTAATGCTTTGTTCGAATGGTGGCAAGCAAATACTATCGAACACAAGTTAGAAATTTACGCCACTAGCATCCCTTCTTTCCCAAGAGGGGACTCATTCTTGGATCTTCTATTATACTAATAGATAGTCGCATTGAACTCTTAAATACAAATACTAGTATTCGAAACTGCCCCGCTTGGTAGAAACCTTGACGTGGTGCGGGGGCTTAAACTACAATGAATCACTCAGGCTAAGCTGACGGAAGCATACGCTTCCAGTAGGTCACCCATGTCAGACAGGCTAGCGAGGGGTAACACACAAAGATCTACCACCCCTAATCCAGGGTGTTACGCGTCACCGTGCCCATTGGAAGGTTTGCAGCCAGGGGTATACCGACTGTATTATAACGGCGCCTCTCTGACACCGGGTCGAATCAGAGCAGTAAGCAGACCTTACCATATCAAAGAGGGGCTCTAATGTGGCGGACTATTTGAAACCTCTAGACTCGTGGGAACAAAAATGAATAATCAATATACAAAAAACAATCTCACGAAAAACTCGGTGGGCGTAGGTGTGATGAGCCGACACTACCATAAGAGAACAAATCATCAAGAAAACACCGACTCGGCAAAAAGAAGACGTAGGGAAAAACGGATAAAGCGGGATATACGCGTCGGGACGTGGAATGTTCGAACGTTATATAAACCAGGCGCGATACAGACGGTCGTGGAAAACGCGAAACAATATAAAATGGATATCGTCGTGCTTCAGGAAGTCCGACTCCCACATCAAGTAATCGAGACCAACGGGTGTACACTGGTGTGTGGAGGTACCGATACACATAACCTCGGGACTGGCTTCATCATAAGCAAGAGGATTACGCCTCATGTAAAAGATGTGCAATTTATTAATGACCGAATGTCGTTGCTAAAAATACAGGGACCGTGGTACAATTATGTATTAACGTACACGCCCCAACAGAATCTACGGACGAAGAAACGAAAGACGTATTCTACGAGACGCTAGAGGAAGCATACGATGGGATCTCATCATTCGATGTTAAGATCCTCCTCGGGGACCTCAATGCGAAAATTGGAAAGTAAAACATCTTCCAACCAACTATAGGTAAAGAAAGCTTACACGACGTTTCAAATGATAATGAAATTCGAATTGTAACGTTCGCAACGTCCAAAGATCTGGTAGTGAAAAGCACGATGTTCAAGCACAAGCAAATCCATAAAACCACATGGATATCACCAGGGGGGGGGGGGGTAAGGCGTAACCAAATAGACCACTTCCTCATAGGCAAAAGACACTGTGGGTAATATTATGTATTGTGTCAGCAAGGACACGGTTTCACCAATATTCCATAGAGTGCAAAAGCAGTGAGTTTACCCGCAAGCTTTCGAGGAGAAAAAAACTAAACTCTGGTATGTTGTTTGAGTCAATATTTATTTATTAGTGATTTATTAGTTTTACAAAACACACTGGTGGCAAGCTCCTCTCACTAGAATCAAATTTTAGTCCAAACAAGTTCGTCGATTTTCACATAATAAACAATCCAAGAAATAAAATGTCACACTCTCGCATTACCTCAAGTGGAGTTAATTAAACATCTAGTCATTTGTTCTGAACCGGTACGTGGCAATAGCACAACTACTTGAATTAATAAATGCCCGGAAAAGTCATAACAAAAGGAACCACACTCGTGCACAATATCTTAAAAACACACGCCCATCAACTCGTAAAAAAGATTCGTTGGTTCAACAACTGCGACCGCGGCGAAAGACTATGTTATATGGCTTCACTCCCCGTGTGTGGACGTAACGGTGGTTAAGATCTGACTCCTCGTGATCGGTTGTGGGAAATCCACCGCCGCGGTTATCGCACCGAAGATCCAGCCAGTCATGACTGGGGTGGGTTTCCACTAAGTGACCGAGAGAGAGAGACGTGTAATTCCAATCCAACGAGGAAAACAGCGAGAGAGTTCTCACTGGAAGGGTTCCGGTGCATGGGTGTACGCAATTGCATCGAAAATTGGATGCAAAGAAGGAAATTCGACCAGTCAGCTGTGCAAACAAATAGTCGCTCGACAGCGGCCGAAAAAGGTTGCTCTGTTTATTCTAACAATTCGTTTATGCTAGGGAATGTTGCAGGCCGAAATAGCTTCTTCTGTTTATACATTGTGTATACAGAAGCGTTCTGTTGATAGCCAGCGTGAGAATCGTGGCTGTTCGTTGTATAGACAACGAATCGTTAGACATGACCGATGCAGTGATCGTTCCTCGATAAGGCAACGGATCATGCAATTGGTCATGCAACTGTACAAATAAATGAACGTACATAAAGGCTAAAGCCATGCCGGTGTAAGCAATGGGAGATATTGCGGCAGGCAGGAATGGATTCTTCTGTGATGTTAGGTCAACAGAAGATTTGTTCGCCATGGCCAGGGCTAGGATAAAGATTTGTTTGTTTTTTAGAAAAATATATCGTAGGGCATGATCATTAGTATGATTGTTTGAATAACAATCATGGTCGTGTCTAATTCGATGATCGGTTGTCGCTTGGGCGATCGAACGTCGGAAATTTGGCTGCAGCTGTGTCAGCAAGTAAGTTGCCCGATGTGTGTTTTTGGACCAACGGATTGTTGGAACAAGAACACACAGAAAGATTGGCGTATGTTTACTGATCATGGTTGCAGACAAGCTGAGCCGATCGGATTCCTATATGGTTCATGTAAGATGAACTGAAATGGTTTGGTCGTATGCATTGATTGATGCCATGGCAAGATAATGATCGTGCCGTGGGCTTATTTTTCAGGTCAAACTGATGAAGGAGAGCTTTGAACAGCTCATATGCAGGTAAGCTACTTATGATCGGTACTGGTATTTGCAGGTTGGGGAAGGGGAGCTGGGTTAGGACGGTGGGTGGTTCTTCGGGCGCCTTAAAGAAACCCCACAACACCACTCGGATATGCTTGACGTAAGATCATATAGAGGAGCAGATTGCGACTCCGATCATCTTCTAGTGATGGGCAAAATTAGAAGTCGGCTCGCAGCAAACCCACGTGGGCAGTCATGGGAGACGAGCAAAAAGTTCGACATTGATAAACTAAAAGACCTACGCAAAAGGGCTGAATATCAAGAGGAACTAACGAATAGATTTAGCATCATAGAGAATGGGAGTAGCGAAGAAGAGGAAGCCAATAATCTGGGCACTAAATGGGCATCGATCAGAGACACAATCAAACAAAGAGCCCAAAAGGTATTAGGATTTAAGAAAACAATTAAGTCCAAACCTCGGTTTGACGATGAGAAAACCAAAATAATCCGAGACACAAACGGCTGCCTGGTGACAGAAACAAACAATATCGTGACAAGATGGAAGCAGTACTTTGAAAACCTGCTCAATGTGCGCCTCCATCAACCACAAGTAAACGCACCAGCCGTACATACGGCCGAGAATCAAATCCCAGAGCCCTCTTTCGAAGAAGTTGTAGACGCAATAAACCGATTGAAAAACAACAAGGCTCACGGAGTCGACCGCATACCGGCAAAGCGTGTGAAGCATGGAGGAGTGGCAAGCGCTCGAAAGATCCTCCAACTGATTCAAACAATATGGGATAGGGAAATCATTCCGGAAGAATGGAAAACCTCAATAGTCAACCCCATTTTCAAAAAAGGCGACATATCTGACTGCCAAAATTACAGAAGAATGTAATTGCTCCCAACCACATACAAAATACTAACAAATGTCATACTGGCGAGAGTCACACCGTACACAGAAGACATATTGGGAGACTACCAATGCGGATACCGTAGGAACCTGTCAACAAGCGACCAAATGTTCATAATAAGGCAACTATTGGAAAAGAAGTGGGAATACGGAGAGACGGTTCACAAACTGTTCGTTGACTTCAAAAAAGCCTACGACTCAGTCGCAAGGCAAAGACTTTACCATATTGTAGTTGAGCTGGGAATCCCGAAGAAATATGCCGCCCTCATTCAAATCTGTACGAACGAAAACAAAGGGCGAGTTAGAATAAAAAACCACCTCTCAGAACCATTTGAAATCCGGGACGGGCTAAAACAGGGCGATGGCCCCTCACCATGTCTCTTTAACCTGGTCTCGAGGATGTCATCAGAAAGGTACAAGACGACAACATGGCCGGATCATCCATGAATGGGGTCACACAAGTGCTCGCATATGGGGATGACATCGCCGTTTTGGGCGATAATCTAGAAACTATAAGTAAAAACAGGTGAAATCATCATGCAAACGGCAGACAAAACTAGGTCTAGAAATAAACGCAGACAAAACAAAATACATGACTACGGCGAGAGCAGGTGGACCTCAGAGAACACACACAAACATCAGGGGCAAGATATTTGAAAATGTCAAAGGATTTAAGTTCCCGGGAACAATACTGAGGACCAGTAACGAAATGTCGAAGGAAATTAACAAAAGACTACACTCCGGCAACGCTAGTTGACATGCAGTAAGTAAACTGCTGAAATCCAAACTGCTATCACGTAACATAAAGCTCCGTGTCTATAGAACCATAATCATGCCGATTGTTCTATACGGATGCGAAACATGGGCTCTCACAAAATGGCCAGAAAACAAATTCCGCGTATTCGAGAATAAAGTTCTAAGGGGTATTTTTGGCGGCAAATATGACGAGGAGGCAGGACAATGGAGGAAACTCTATAGCGTTTGTGATGATAGTGAAGAATGTGTGATTCGAACTGACGCTAAAGTAACATATTTGTATAGAAAACAAAATAAATGTACGTAGAATAATTTAGAGTGCTCATACAGGCCAGTAAATTACATCAAAATGTAGTATATTAAAATAGGCTTATCATTTAGACTAATATTGTAAAATTCCTCATATGTACTTCTTTTTCTTTTGCAAAATAAATGCATTAACAAAAAAAAAAAAGCGTCTGCGTAAGACCAGTAGGTTATAACATGAGATAATTGAGCTAGAATTTAAGCATTTTTTGTCTAGCCTGTAATTTAGAATCTAAGAAAAAAACGGATATAAAAAATGTTGAAAAATGATCACGACGGTGTTGTGCATCATAAATTCCCGCTTCAACATTTTCAGTGAACAAGAAGTATTATTTGGCCTTTATGAGACAGTTGCGTGAAGCAGTTCACCAAAAAAGACCCAATTTGTGTACGAACATTTCTTCTGTAACATGACAACGCATTATCGCACATGCCATCATTACCCGCGACTTTTTGACCAAGAACGAAATGAATACCATCCACTTTTTTTTTTGTTCGATGGGGTCAAAAACACACTACGGAGGAAGATTATTTAGTAACCAAAAGAATATAATGGAGCCATCGAATTTATGGACGAACATTTCGTTTATTCCATGATAACGCATAGTCGCACATGCCATCAGCACCCGCGACTTTTAGACCAAGAACGAAACCCATACCGTCCATGCTACCGAATTAATCTGATTTGGACCCCTGCCACTTTTTTCTCTCCGATGGGGTCAAAAAAAAAAAAAAACCTACTACCCTTTTTAGCAACCAAGAGGAACTAATGGCAATATCGAAGATGGCCATACCGAACATTGAGTATAAAATGTGTTTCGAGAATTTGATCAAGCGCTGGTATAAGTGCAGAGGACAATTATAATTTTCGTGAATCAACTTGTGTTTTGTATTTTGTGAGTAAATTCCTGAAACTTTTTGATCCAGGTGAAATACGCATAAGAAATTGAGATCATTACTTACCTCTTGCTCATATTTTCTTCCCTGTTGTTGAGCCATTTCCTTGGCTTCCTCAACAGTTTTGAGATCTCGTCGTAACTGCTTAAGATCGCCTTCCATCTGTTGCTTACGTTGTTTGCATGCTTCGCTGCATTCCGGCCGGCTGGCCTTTTCCTCAGCTAGTTTGCGCGCCTTCTTCTCATTATTTAACTGCGCCTCAATGGATTGCTTCTGCCGCCTTTCCTCAGTTAAACGACGTTCAGTATTTTGTAAGGTGATTATATCATGTTGTCGCATATTGGTCAGTTCTATAATACGCTTTTCCAACTCATCACACTCCTTCTGTTTGGCCTGCAAACAGCTTTTCGTAGTCAGATTAGCCTCAAGCTTCTGGCGTAATTCATTTTCGATTTGTTTCATGTGACCGATTTCAGCGCGATATTTTTTAACATCGGCTTCCAGTTTCAAACAGCTTTCACAGATTTTCGAAACAACCTGTGAAGCAATGTTGGCAATGGTTGACGTCGAAGAGGCCACCGATGCTGACGAGGATATACTTGAAGAATCTGAATTTGAATCTTTCGGGTTGTGGCTTTGATTTGAGTTATTGCCACTGTTGCTGTGATTGTGGTTATGGTGATGGTGATGATGATGATTGGTGTGATTGGAGTTTGAATGGTTCAAAACACTGTTGCTGCTGTTGGTGGTGTGATTTTGATGATTGTCCTTGGAAGATGTGTCCCTTTTGGACCGATTTCGGCGTCCTATGGAGATAAATTCATTAATATTTATTTGATTCGGAAATTTTCGTTCAACAATTACCTTTGACTTTTTCGACAGGCTCGACAATTTCTTCAACTTCATATTGGATCACACTTCCATTGTGTTGAGCAGATGCAGAGGATGATGTTGATTTCGATTTCACCGTGCCGTTGTTTGCATCCAGTTGAGTCTGATGGTGCTGCTGCTGTTGCTGTTGGTGTTGTTGCTGATGCTGGATCTGCTGCTGATGGCAGTTATTGTTCAAATTATCACTGGGATTCTTTTCCTTTGGTGATTGAACGGGCGTCGTATAATTGCCACTAATATTACAACTGTTATCTGACCAATCTCTATTGGTGCTGCCATTTAATTCATTTACGTGATTACTAGTGTTGTGACCTGTTTTATTAGTCATCGGTACAAGAGAATCTTTTTGAAGATTGACAGTCGTCGCATTCATATTGAAATTGCTGCGACTACTGGCCGTTAAAGCATTGTTATCCTTATCCACACTACGGCGAGTATTCTTATTGTTGTTGGCCACCGTCATGGCACTACCACCACTGCTTATATTACCAGTCAAGTTATTGCTATTACTATTGGCGGAATTTACATGCCCATTTGAATTGGCTGCAGTGGTGGTGTTGCTACCGACACCACCACTTGAACTACCACCATTTGTGGAGGACCCTAACAAACAAAGTGAAGTCAGTAGTTTCAGGGGTCTCTTCAAAATGTCTGAGCGATTACTCGATTGGACGCATTTGTTTGGGTTTGACGTAGTATTACTAATACTTAAGTTGCTATTTTGTTGTGATTGTGGTTGCTGCTGCTGGTGGACATTACCACTTGACTGTTGATGAAATTGCCCCGCAGACTGTGTAGCTATTTGAACATAACTTTTGTCATCGATATTTGTTGCCGTCGTTGACGATGATATCGATGTTGCCGGCGATGATGGTCCTGACGTGGACGTTAATAGCGAGGAAGCTGTTGATTGATTATTGTGATGATTATGATTATGATGCTGAGAATCAGTATTATTTTGTGCTTGTAATATTGACACAATGGAACCATTTTGTGTTGTTGTAACACTAGTTTGTGTTACTAGTGCTGTTGTTGTCGTCGTCGGCGTGGTTGCAACTGTTGTTGTTGATAAGCTATTTGTAGCTAAAACCGCGGTTTCATCAACGTTCTCTTCCTGTGGCAGAGCTTGTTGCAAAAGTTGCATATAAAATTCATTTTCTTTGGCCACTTCGCGTTGCTTACGCTGACGCATTCTGTAGCCTACATAACTTTTAAATCCAAAACCCAGTGTAACAACTGGATAACCAATGCTATATAGGGAAGTGTATAAATATTTAATTTATTCTGTAGAACCTTATGTGTATAAATTATTGTATTGTAAGGAAACATATTCAAGACAATATTGATCAAGTAAACTGAGCATAATAAAGTTAAGGTAAGTCAGAAATGACTGACTAACAATTCTGGTCCGAATGAAATATAATTGTTGGAGACGGAGCAGCACACGACGGCCGCACTGGATGCAATCAGCGAAGCCGCAATTGAACGCAGCCATTCACAATGAATAACAAATGTCAGCAACCAGCTGACAGGTAGAATAAAGTCTGTCTGTCACTTTT
This sequence comes from Microdon myrmicae, assembly GCA_963931805.1. NCBI lineage: Eukaryota > Metazoa > Arthropoda > Insecta > Diptera > Syrphidae > Microdon > Microdon myrmicae. The sequence continues at coordinate 206,096,305 of OZ007497.1, forward strand.
GGAAAGCAATTATTATTATTCTGTTTAACTGCTCTTGCGGACCACATCGAGGTTAAATTAAATTCAACTAATCGTTAAATAAACATAATATTTAAGAACCATCACCCAGCCAGTTTTATTGTGGAAGTCTGGAGGAGTATTTTCGAGGATTGCTCTATCGAACATAGGTATTCTTTCTTCTTTCACAGCGGTAAATTGCGACTTGTTTCAGCACAACAAATTACCTCGTGGCACGCCAGGAGCAGTCCTGACGTCATCCTCAACCAAAGGAGACAATTGTTGGTGGAAGTTACGTGTTGGCAGATCGATTGGTTATTTGCAGTACGCAAGCAGTTACGTGTTGGCAGATCGATTGGTTATTTACAGTACGCAAGCATTACGCGACCTTCGAGCCGGATCCCAGTCGAGGGAACCACAGCAACAAGGGTAACGACATACAAGTCTACCATTTCAACACATATGTATACGCCACATAAGGCCAAACACAGCAGCTGCCGACTGGACAACCTCTCCTGCGGTGCAACGTGGGACCCAAGTATTTCAACCGCAATGCATTGAAGCGCACCTGCGGCGAGTAAGCAGCAAGACAGGCGGTCGTCCAGCCGATCAAAGCTGCAACAAACAGCAGCGCACTCAGTTGCGTAGTAAGCTACAGCCGATCCACAAGAATCGGAATCCAGTAGGTAGTGGCAGTGCGATCCACAAGTAGCGAAAGGGCAAACTAATTTGCAATGGCTACCAACGATGCGCCAAGCAAGTCAATGGCGGATCAGACTGTTCCGGCCATGAAACGGAGACGAGGACTCATCAAGAGATTCCTCACGCGGTTGGAGGAGTTCGCGACCAAGTCGAAGTCGCAAGCAGACTGCGCAAACTGGAGGACGGGTTTAAATCATTTGATAGCCTCCAGGAATGTATCGAGGAGATCGACCCGGACCTGGACATCGATAGGGAGAACGAGGAGCGAGCAGCCTTCGAGAAGCGATACTTTTCGCTGCAAGGCAGGCTCACCCAGCGGTTGACCATGGCAACAGGCACAGGCGCCACCGCATTGGATACGTCAGGAGACACCTTGGGACCGACAACTACTCCAACGATAACAGCGGAGCATCCAGGAATGGAGAGGTTGCTTGACACCCCGAATTCCAGCCAGACGCTCATGAACAGCTTGGCGGGACAATTGATTACGCGGTCAACGGACCTGACAGCAACAGATTCCACGAGTGGAGCGGCAACACGACCGGTCAAGTTGAGGCATATCGACGTGCCTACCTTCGATGGGGACTAACAGCAGTGGGTAACGTTCCGGGATTTGTACAAACCACTTATCCGCGACAACCCCCAGTTATCAGCGGTAGAGAAATTCCAATTTCTCCGGACGTCCTTAAGAGCGGACGCACTATCATTGGTTCGCAATGTTCCGGTTACGGCGGCAAACTATCTGGAGGCTTGGGCTGCACTGGTCTCGCGGTATGACAAAAGGAATATCATCGTGGGGGCACATCTACGAGCACTAATGACGATTCCAGCTATCCAAGCACCAGCTGCTACGGAGTTCCGCAGATTTATCAACGGCTTCTTCGAGCAGGTTCGGGCTTTGCGAGCATTGGAGCTACCAGTGGAGCACTGGTGTTGTTGGTTGGTTTTCACGACAGTCGAGAAGCTCGATAGTGAGACTAGGCAGTTATGGGCTCGAGAAACCAGCAAGAACGAGATGCCGATATTCGAGCTGACCGAATTCTTGGAAGTTCGACTCACCGAAGTGGAGAGCGTTCCGACAGCGAAGAACAGTGCAAAGGGTCACTTTGTTCAGGACAGAGGTATAACAGCCGGCCCACCCAGGAAGACGTACTCGGCAATCACATCAGCAACGACGGCTAAGTGTCCCAGATGCGCGCAGCCGCATCCATTGTTCCGATACGGTGCATTCAGGAATCTCTCAGCTCTACAGCGAGATCAGTTTGTTCGCCGCCAAAGGCTATGCGGAAATTGCCTCAGCCCAGATCACAGCATTAACAAATGTGAGGGGCAACTGTCGAGAGTGTAACGGACGGCACAACACACTGCTGCATCAGTCGGTAGACGTTCCGATGTTATCACCAGAGGCTGGACCATCAGAGGTATCTTGCGCGAGAGTACAAGCCCAGGATTCACTACTACCTACGGCAATCGTAACGGTGGTGGGCGACAGAAACCAGTTGGTTCCGTGTCAGGTGCTTCTGGACTCCGGTTCGACCACATCCTTAGTCCGAGAATCATTCATTCAGCAGTTGGGCCTGCGACGCACGTAGGCGAAGGTGAAGATAAGTGGCATAGGTGAAGCGAATCCACAGCTCAGCCGAGGAAAGATCGAGATGCTGCTGAAAAGCCGAACAGGGGAAACAAGTATTCGGGTAACGGCATTGGTGCTGGGGCGATTGACGTCGGATCTGCCGCCAAGGTCACTGAAACATGACTGGAGAAGCTTTTCATCGCTGGCGCTGGCAGACCCGCTATTTCACAATAATAAAATATTAGTTTGGGGAACAGAAATCCATAATTTTTTCGATATATGGTTGTAGTGATAGATAGAGTATATATATTACGTATTGATCAAATATATTCAGACTTGTGTTCGTTGGAAAAATGACATTTCGTATTAAAAAATAAAATTCCTTGACAGCTTTTTGATTGCTCCCATCTAATCCAGGGTGTTACATCCATTGGATGGTGTACACTTAGGGGTATACAGACTGTATTATAACGGCGCCTCTCTGTCACCGGTTATAGAGAACGCGAAGCAATATAAAATGGACATAGTCGAGCTTCAGGAGATCCGAATCCCATACCAAATAATTGAAACCAACGGATTCACAGTTGCGCGTGGACGTAGCGATACACATAATCTCGGAGTCGGCTTCATCATAAATAATAATATTACGCCTTGTTACTGCTCTGCTGGCGGCGACGTCTCAGCTTCTTCACCCCCTTTGTGGACTGTATTCCATTGATTTGCTTCCGTGCACCAGCCAAAGCGTTCGTTTTCGTAGAGACTCATCAGTTGATAGGCAGTGTCGTCGGGTTGACCACCATGTTCTTGCCAAGGCAGCCACTTTTCTTCGACATCACACCACTTGTATTTATACTGCGTTGTTGGATCGGTGTAAATAGCTACTTCCTCACTGATGTAGGATACATTTTCAGCTTTCTTTCGCCAATTTGATGTTCCAGTGGAATGTACTGTACGCGGAGTTGTCAATTCTTTCTTTTTCTTCCCCGTCCGGGTCTATCTGGAGCTCGTTCTGTTGGTGATTTACGTTTAGGTTCACTTCTTATTGCTTCGATTTCGAAGTGACGTCTAACGAACAATTCCCTCTCGTCTTCCTTTGTCCAGCCGTACTTGACAAATCTCACAAATCTTCCCTGTCTCGCACCCGTGCAAGACCCAGCCCAATCTGGTAAGTGAAGCAATTGGTTCGGTGCTTCTCCCTTTCCTCTCAGCCTCCTTGTAACTATCAGGCCCCAGTTGTCTGGACCAATAAGTAATTTAGGCTCTTGCTGGGTGTAAGTCATCTGGTCTGCGAGGTCTTGTGGATGCTTGCATCCTTCAATCGTTTCTTTCTCCACCTCCTGCTTCGAGAGTTTAAAATTGGAGATAGTTATTACCTCGATCGAACTTTCAATTCGGCTATGAGGCCCCTTGATTCGCACTTTTGCGAGTCGTTCCTTCCGTTTTTTTTTATTTTTTTTTTTTATTAGACTTCTCCCGGGAGAGGCGAAACTATAGCGCCGAGCGGGCGCCCCGAGATGCCATCAAATAACTGTTGCAGTTCTTTTTGAACAGTTGCAGGTTGTAACGCTCCGGGAACACTCGCGTGGGAAGGGAGTTCCACAGCTTCCCCGCTCTGTAACGGAACGAGTTCTGATACAGGGATGTTCGCGCTGTCGGGAGATGAACCACAAACGGGTGCGATCCGTCGGATTGTCTTGTGGAGCGCATATAGACCGAATTGCGTGGAACAATACCAAGAATCTCCGAAGAACAGCACCCGTGATAATATCTGTAAAACAGACAGAGGTCGGCCACGCGCCTTCGATGTGATAGCGACTGTAGTCCCGACGTCAGCGCCGAGTCCCCGATCAGGCGGATCGCTCGTCTTTGTACGCTCTCAAGTAGGTCGAGGGTTTGTTTAGGAGCCGAGCTCCAAACATGAGAGCAATATTCGAGCGCGGGTCTAATTTGAGATTTATATAGGAGAAGAAGTTGGGCCGGAGTAAAGTATTTCTTGGCTCTAAAAAGATAACTCAGTTTTCCTGATACTCTATACGTGTTTATGCTATGATACATTCCCACAGACCGTGACGCCGAGCAATTTCAAACTTTCCCCAGCCTCGAGGGCCCGGCCATTCATCATCAGCTGTGGAACCGATGATCCAGTTTTCTTTGTGAATGTTGTATACTGGGCCTTCGTTGCGTTGAAGTCGACAAGATTGGCCTTTCCCCACTGCAGGACTTTATCTAGATCCTGGTTCAGAGAGTCGATCTGTCTACATCTCAGCTGGTGCGACGTTGATGCACCAATCGGCCGATCACTCGAAAAGGAGGAAACAAGCGTACTATCATCCGCAAAACTGAACACTTTGTTATCCACTGTCTCCAACAAATCATTTATGTGAAGCAAGAACAAGGTTGGAGCCAAAATAGAACCCTGGGGCACCCCCGAATTAACAGGATACAGTTCCGAACACTCGCCGTCCACAACAACCCGGATCGATCGATTCTCGAGGAAGCTCCTCGTCCAGTCGCAAAGCTGTTGGGAAAGTCCATATGAACGAAGTTTGCTCAGCAATGCCCCGTGCCAGACGCGGTCAAAAGCCTTGGAGATATCTAATGCGACCGCCCTTGACTCACCATGCCGTTCAATCGCAGATGTCCATATATCGGTTATAAGTGTCAAAAGGTCTCCCGTGGACCGCCTGCCACGGAATCCGTACTGACGATCATTCAGAAGACCGTTGCACTCCAAATACTTAACCAACTCTGTATTGATGACTTTTTCCATCACCTTAGATAACATAGACAGTAATGCTATCGGACGGTAATTTTGTGGGAGACACCTTTTTCCCGTCTTTGGGATTGGCTGAACTCGAGCGATTTTCCAGCAGGCAGGAAAGGTCCTCCGTGCATAAGATAAGCGGAAGTCTGCCAAGAACCGGCGATAGTTCTGGAGCACAGTTCTTAAGGACTATTGCTGGTATTCCGTCCGGGCCGGTTGCCTTCCTACAATCCAGTTCACGTAGAATGCGTTGAATAGTGCGCGGACGAAATCTCACATCCCACATGGAAGACTGTACCGGCGAGATCACAGGTGGCACCAAGAGGCCGGGATCGAGGTTTGAATTCGCGGAAAATAAATTCGCGAACACATTAGCTTTATCCTTTGGATTCGTGACTAACCTCCCGCTGTCTGTCACCAACGGAGGGAAAGAGGAGGAAACAAAGTTACTGCTGACAGCCTTTGCCATTGACCAGAAGGAGCGCGAACCAGTTGGGCACCGAAGGAGCTTATTGATCACCCTGTCATTGTGAGCCTTTTTCGCGGTATCAATCGCCTGCTTGCACGCGTTTCTGATTCTAAGAAAATTCGTTCTGTTAACATCGGTGGGATTGGAGCGCCATTGCTTAAAAGCTCTATTTTCTGCCGCTGTAATCAGCTCGCATTTTTTGTCAAACCAAGGTTTATCAGACGAACTTCGTTTGATGGAATGTGGAATATACATCTCCATCCCTAGGAGAATAATCTCTGATACCGACTCCGCGCAAGCGTTAACATCGGAGTTTCCGAAGCACTCCTCCGACCATGGAAAGGATGCGAAGAAATCTCGCATATCGTCCCAGTTAGCAGCCCCATACTTCCATACATGGCGAAGCTGCCTAGGCCGGTTATTCGCTTGGTATGCAAGTGCTTGCGCGACAGATACCAAGCAGTGATCTGAGTTTCCCAGTGGCGCAGAAACCTCTACGGTATAACTACTCGGTTCGGATGTCAAAAACAGATCCAGGGTGTTCGCATAATCGCCTCGGGCATCCGGTACTCGCGTTGGCTCCACCCACGAGTTGAGTCAAGTTGTGGCTTACAGCAAACATCTCCGCCAGCCTCCCAGCCTCGTCGGTTCTGTTAGAATGTAACAACCAGTCGGAATTGTGCACATTAAAATCGCCAAGGACAATAATTTCAGAAGCTGGGTGGTTGATCTGTATCCAGTCGACGGTATATGAAAGATGTTCGAAAAATGTCGCCGGTCGATCGTCATTCGGGGAGCGGTAAAGACAACAAAGAAATTTAACGGAATTCCTTAGCACGACCCTCAACCATATGAGATCCATATTATTGGGCTCCAACGCCTCCATCCTCTGGCAAGCCAGATCGGACCGTGCGAAGACGCAGACTCCGCCCTTAAAACGGAATCTCGAATGTAAGTCGTATCCTGAGCAACGAAGATATGTCGAATCAATTGACGAATCGACCTGGGTCTCAGTTAGGGCAAGGATATCAGGTTTTGTTGTTTGCAAATATTGGTGGACGGCGTTTACATTAGTATTGGTGAAACCGATGCCCCTGATGTTACAAAATGCCGTCACCAGTCGAGCGTGGGCCGAGCCTCGAGAGCGAGCCCGGTTATGCGATGACGAACCTCTCAATGCCCAGTTCACCGGCTGTCTCTAGAACGAGCGGTTGCTGTCTGCCTTTCGCACCAATCTTTTCGGAGATTGACGAGTCCAGCAACGAAATGATGGATCCCTTATCAAGCAGAGCCAATACCCAGGCCGATCCCTTAGGTCCGTAGAGTTCCACTGGAACCATCTTTAGGTATGATGTGGTGCTACTGTCGGTGCCCATGGAAGTAACCACCTCTTCCTTTTCCTGACCTTCCTTTTTTTCTTGGTGGCATCCTCGGTGAAAATTCGCCTGGGTGGAGGGTGACGTGGTGCCCTCTTGCGCACTTATCACACGGCGGTGCTTTGCAATCCGATCTTCGATGTTTGGCGTGAAGGAATTTAAAGCAAAGACTTGCCTTCTTTGCCAGATCCCATTTCTCACCAATTCCGGCCACTCAAACACGGGGCATCTGGAGACGTCGCATTCTTTGAGGCAAATTGGACATTATAATTTGCTTCCATTCCTAGGTGCGCCACTTTCTCGAACGGCATGGATTAGCATCCTTTCCGAGTCACACCCTTCCTGGGATTATGCATGTTGATGGTAGCCTCCTCTCGGCTCCCAGGATACTTCGGGTGGGACCAAATCACCGCACATTTCTGCCACACCTTCGGTCAAATCCTGGATAGCATAAGCAATACGTTGCCAACCGGATTACCGAAATCCAAGAGCTGACAGCTATTGACTGTTGGAGGTATGTGCCCACTGTATAGTAAATCTGGCTAACGTAGCCTGTCATGGTGTGTACCCTTCCCAGTTAGGGAACCTCGGCTTTTGGTCCAGAATGGCTGAAGATAGATGAAAACGAATGGCCGAAACAAGCCTGCGACGTCAAATATGTACATGAGATAGCTTCATTACTTACACAAGCCCCTTCCAAAATGACGGAGGATTTTGAAGAACTGGATCTTCTATATTTCCAACATCAACACATTAATTGGAGTTACATGCTGGTGCCGTCGTTTTATTGACATCAAACTAAGACGACCACATTCGAAATCACTCTGGTGCACAGCCACTGAACAACGAGTGGCCTTACACATCTGGATAAGGTATGTTCAAAAAATACATTTTGCTAGTGAAGTTTCTGGTCTTTCTCAAGGTAAGCCTAAAAGTTCAAAAAGCAAGTTACTTAAAGTTAATCCAATTATCGACGAAAATGACTTCATACGATTGAATGGGCGTCAAAGAAATGCTTGGGTGCCTATGTCTGAACGATTTCCTATCATACTACCTAATAAAACCAAACTTACTGAGATGCTTATAGATCAAGGGCATTCGTATACTAAGCATGGTGGCATTGAAGTTAGCAACCCGTTCTGCTCGTGTAAGGGTTATTTTCGTCCCCGGTGAAAAAAATACGAAAAATGCAAAAAGTTTATTGAACTTAAATACATTTAGCCCAATGTGAGTGAAATTGATAAAAAACCACAAAATGGTGGACTATTGAAAAAAAAATTTATTTTTCGGCCCTTTTTTGCTCTATTTTTTAGTTATAACTAAAAAAATAAATATATAAATAAAAAAGTAATTCACTCACAATTTGCGTGTGCTTGTTAAAAATATGTGTGCGAACTTTCATAAGAATCGCATGCACCGTTTTCATATTATCGCTTACACCGCACTCAAAAAAGTCGTTTCGAGAAAAACGCATTCAAAGTTTGGAGATAAATTAGACAAAAGATAAGTGATTTTTTTCATGAAATCATCGGGATTTTTTATACTAACAGCTAGACATCTATTCCTGGACCATAAATAATTCCTTCCACGACTTCGAATTGGTCCTCCAGTTGCATTTTCGCCTTTTTCCTCGCTGTTCGTTCCTCGTGCGAGTTGTCTACTAGGCTGCGGTCAGCGTCTTGGAGCCGATCTCTGTCCCTCTCGTTCATAAACGCTCTGGCAGCGTACCCAATTCTGATGCCCATGACTTGCATTATTAGCAATACGGGTAAAAACCCCTCATTAAACATACAAGCTGCGGTAAGAGCCGCAACTTCAATGATTTTCTTAGCACTGTATGTGTGTTTTGGCGCCATTTGCCAGATAGTAGTATTGAAACTTTCGTTGTTATTTTGCGTGAAACTTCTCTCGCATTTTTTTAAAAAATCGGGATCTGTCAGTTTTACGTAAACTGGGTAAATAGCTGTTCGTACTTTAGGATCCAAGGGAGGTTTGTCGTGGTGGAACTTTGACAGCTCATTCGCAGCTTCGGCGCGTTTCCATTTGCACCATGACTCCGGGCCCTCTGGACAGTTTTGATGTTGCGGGTTTTCATCGGTTGATATTTTGTGGTAGTATGTTGCCCAAATTTCTATCGCCATTTCTTCAGCAGAGTGAGCACTGCGTATAATCGCAAGTTCGTAATAAGTCGTCAGTTCTGTTATCATGTTTCCCGTAAGTTTGCTAGGACCAGCTCCACCTAATTGGTGTTGTTTTTTTTTGTTGCTTTTTTTATGACACCCGTAATTGCGAACCGATTCGCTTTCCCACGTGATTGATACACTCGGCCTTTGCAACATTTGGAAATGATTCCTGCAACGCATTCATTATTTTTACATCCCCGTCTCCAACGTACCTTTCGTAAATGCGGCCGTGCAGATCAAAAGCGCGCTCGAACATCTCTAATATTCCGTCAGGCTCCATTTTACCCGAACTTCCATTGTGGTCCTATGGGTGTTTGTTATTTTGTTCTTCTCGTTGTAAGGTGCCTCAGGGGCACAGGTTCACTCAAATAACCCAACTTGATTGTCAATGTACCAGCGCCGATTGAATAAAACACCTCGATTCCTTTAGTCTTTCTTGTTTATTAATTGCTCAAAAGAAATAAACATTTTACGTAACACCAACACATTGAACACTTAAATATAGTCCTGGTGCCTTATTCGGGTCAGCCCTGTCATTTTAGGTTGGCTTAGTATATTGGATAAAACTTGGCACACAAATGAATAAAAGATATACAGTGTAGTTTATGTTCTATTGTACTAAACACTGGATGTTTAGGTGATTTAATATTTTAGAAATCGACTTGGCACACAATATTATTTTGATTTAATATTAAAGTAACTCGCAGTTCATACACAATATTATTTGATTAACATTAAGGTAACTCGCAGTTCATACACAGTATTATTCGATTAACATTAAAGTAGCTCGCAGTTCATACACAATATTATTTGATTAACATTAAGGTAACTCGCAGTTCATACTCAATATTATTTGATTAACATTAAGGTAACTCGCAGTTCATACACAGTATTATTCGATTAACATTAAAGTAGCTCACAGTTCATACACAATATTATTTGATTAACATTAAGGTAACTCGCAGTTCATACTCAATATTATTTGATTAACATTAAGGTAACTCGCAGTTCATACACAGTATTATTCGATTAACATTAAAGTAGCTCGCAGTTCATACTCAATATTCATCATCATCATCGGCACTACAACCGGGAACCGGTCTTGGCCTTATTTAGCAAGTCCTGAGATTTGTTAAATTTTCCATAATGATTTATTTTTTCTGGGCAAGGTCATTAGCCTTGCGCCAGAGGCTCCTCGACGGGTTCATACACAATATTATTTGATTAACATTAAGGTAACTCGCAGTTCATACACAGTATTATTCGATTAACATTAAAGTAGCTCGCAGTTCATACACAATATTATTTGATTAACATTAAGGTAACTCGCAGTTCATACTCAATATTATTTGATTAACATTAAAGTAACTCGCAGTTCACCCACACTATTATTTTGGTTAAATACTATACGATTTCCGCTAGAAACAAACGTCACCGATGCGACAATTCAGACTGGTATGTATGAATTAATCGATCCCTTGGGACGGCCCAAGAGGGATGTAAATTAACGTGAGGGCGCGACCTGCCCTCACGGAATCCGAACCGAGATTAAATAATTTCATCGAAGCGATAGGATACCAAAATCCCATCATCGCTTCGATGACCAAATTTGGTAATATATCCCTTTTGCGTTTGGTTCAACACAAAAGGGGTGGAAATACACACACGATGATTGCTTCTGCTGCTCATCGTGTGCGTCCGCAAGTATGCAGACATTGCATAAGTCCCATTTAAATGTTCACACAGGTGCGAGTGCAAAGGGTTGAAATGTTTACACGATCAACGACTGCCTAAAGCATTATTGCTGATCGTGTACATTTCGCTGGTATATTCTCGCAATGGAACTCTGATGGTAATTTTCCATTTGCGAATTCGACTGCCGGGGCGCCAGCCGGATGCCTTTATTTATCGGTCGCTCGGGTGATCGCTCGAGGTGGGCATGCTGTGCCAAGGCAAGATACCTTTTCCTGCTGGTGTGCAAAAGAATATCGTGTAGATATTGCACAGGCAATATTGGTTGCTTGGTTGTTAAACCAAATTGCCTTGAAAATATTGTATTTGTTGCCGCTGGAATTTCATATCAGCGAGAATTTATGTTTCATGGTTTTCCTTCGATTTTGCAGGTACAGCATGGAAGGCAAGTGCAGGCTTTTAGTGTATTTCAGGAAACTGTTACCTTTTGTACCTGTAAGGTAAGTAGTGGCATTCAATGGAACTGCCACGGCACTTGTTTTTCTTTTTGATTGTATGCCCTAGATGGGGGTTTTTACTTAGGTTATGGGAAGATGTTGGTGGCGTTCGAGGGAACCGTCACAATCCAATGTGCAAACTGGTTCGTGCTCATCCCACCAAGTATCATATTCAGGGGTGCATTTCTTTGTTTGCATAAGGTTGCAGCTTTGGCAATAACGCGATTTTACAGTAAGAGAACTTTGTTTGTTTTGTTTCCGATCAATGTTATAACGCCATAATTAGCAGTATGACCCCTTTTGCTCCAACTACCATCTCCAGAAGCAGTACAATTTTATCTTCACTTTCATCAGTTTTTTCTTTTTCTTCTTTGCTAGCCTTTTTTATCACGGAAGAAAAAACGCCGATACAAGCGTTGTGTGCATTTAACCCGACACCCAAGATGCGCATTACGAATACTATTCTATGATTAATTTCGTAAGCTTTGTTGGCGATTCGTGGACAGGACTCGATGACCCTCTCACCACAGTTGCATTCGACGATCAGTTTGAATCCTAGGGATTTCCCAGATTTTTTTAAAAGTTTATCGAACCGTCACAGTTTTTACACTTTATAATGTTTGAAAGTTCGGAAAAAACTGGAAAAAAATGTAACATCACGTATGCTGCCGTCACTGTGACCGTTGGAGCGAAGTCGGGCGATGTAGCCAATTTTTGTGCCGATGTAGTCGCATACTCCGTTTTCAGTTCATTTACAGTTCCCATAAATCCTTTTCGTTTTTTATATCGGCTCCCTGGACGCACCCCTGACTTACGCGAACCTTTAACGTTTTTAAACATTATGTTAAAAAAATTTACGGTTGAAAAACGTATGAAATGGATGCCGAAACGCGAGCACTGCACGCTCTGAGACCACGTTTACACTAAATACTTTTTCCTCCTCATGAAAAAGAAACAAAGAAACATCAAAAATACCTACCCCGCGACGTCACCCGTAGGAACATCTTCCATAGTCACCAAACAAGAAAAATCCACCAGCACCATGCACCGGGGAAATTAGTTTCATATATATCAAACTAACTCAAATTCAGGCAATCGCAGGTCACCCGCAGTACGCCCGAATGTAAAAACAACATACACAGGAGCGACTATCCATTACCGCTTATGAACATGTTGTTCAGTCGCACAAGATTGCGACATATTCAAAAAAGTGGCAGTTGGCCCAAGCCAACAGCGAAGCAAATTAATGCCCATAAATGGATGTTCTGCATCTTTCTAAATACACAATAGTTGCCACCTTTGATACGAATTTGTATCAGCGGGAGACCCGACCCTTTAATGGCCTATAACTTTGAAACCGCCTAAGATTTCGTTTCCAAATTTTAACATATTATTTTTGAAGGATAAAACTATCGATTAAGCAAAAAAAAATTGATTTTTTGAACCGAACAAACCGGAATGTCCCCTAATAGAACTATCATTTTGGCCTCCTATTATGACGAAATATTCAACAAAATTAATCACAAAATTATGCGTCTTGAGCTCGAGATAGAACAAATAATCGATAGACTTTTATTTAACCAGTCAGGACTTTTACACACTAGGGTTATTGAACCAAACGACTTAATGAGTTAAGAGAATTTGAACATAGTAATATACTCGCAATAGAGCCAAATCTACAAAATTAATGCGAGATTCTAAAAACATTAGAAATCAAAACGTTTTCCAAAGACCGAACCATTAAATTCGTAATCCAGGTTCCAACAGTTACTAATGATACCTTTGATGTGCATGAAATAGTCATCATCATCATCATCGGCACTACAACCGGGGGCCGGTTTTGGCCTTATTTAGCAAGTCCTGAGGCATGTTAAATTTTCCATAATGATTTGCTTTTTTTTCTGGGCAAGGTCATTTGTCTTGCGCCAGAGGCTCTCCGACGTATGAAATAGTCACCCTCCCAAAAATTGTAACAAATGGGGTTGTAGTCCTCAGTGTGAGCAATAAATATCTCCATTATAAATAAGAACAGAGAAGATTATGTGCTAAAATCAAATCTAGATGATTGCAAAACATTTAATGAAATACTCATCTGACAGCCTCAATTATTGCGTAGTTACCGTAAGTGACTCCAACTGCGAAATGAATATTTTCATAAAAAATAAAGCCGCAAATTGCATTCCGAAAATTATTAATGCACAGGCTGAAGTATTCCACAGAATTAAGGACAATTTCTTTTTTATATGCAATAACTGCAGAAACAAATTTCAAAAGTAAATGCCAAAACGGGACAGAGACGGGAATGCTTTTTGGTACGGGTATTATTGTGATTAACGGCTTTTGTAAACTAGAGACGTACGACATGACGGTAAATACCTTAAGGGTTGGTACCGAAAAACATGTACGAGATTAACACTCGTATGGCGATTTGGAGGACTGTTGCATCAACACAAGGTTACACGAAATAACAATCGAAGGGGAACCGATGTCAAAAATTACAGCAAAGAGCATTCATGAACTACAGGACTTATCCTTAAATACAAAATCAGCAAACCTTCTGGTCAAAGGCCCTACAAAATATACCAGAACGAACACAAGGGATCCCGATGTCCATATCTGTAGTATTAAGTCTGATAGCTTTTACCTATACTATCTGGAAGTGTATCTGTGGACATGGGAGAATGACCATAACCCTTTTTATCAGATGCTTTAACAGAAGAAACCGAGTCGACTCAGGACTAAGTGTTATGTTTTTATATATAACAATTTAATTAATTGAATATAGAAGGTGGGACTTACTGTGGTTTATCTTGGGTATCTTGGGATGATGTGGCGGCTCGCGTCAGGTTGCAGGGGGCGTTGAAGGCTGCTCCCCTGTTCAGCAAGCTTCGTTAACATGCATCCGCTTATTACTTGCGCCACCAGAGATAAGTTAGATAAACTTGCTAAGCTGAATGAAACGGTCAGCTGATGAATTTATGAAGTGTTTCTGATTCTTCTTGACTTGTATTTGGACGTTGAAATTACATCAAATCCATAAATTTAAATATTGTTGTTTTTTATTCGGAGATTGACGGCGAATTGTCATTTTTCCGAATTTATTTTCGATGTATTATTTTTATTTTATTATTTTTTTTCTCCGCCAAGTAGAATTTGCATAAAGTAGTTTATGCAAATTAGCTACTTGGCGCGTTATTTCCTTTTACGGGTAAAGGGGGGAATCAAAGGGGGATTAGTGGATTCTGGGGGGACCTGGACTCAATGTCGGTCCGTAACAAAAAACCCGATGGAGAGTTGTGGTCGATTTCAGAAAACTGAACGATAAAACCATCGGTGATGCGTACCCTCTCCCTCGAATAGAGGACATTTTAGACCAGCTCGGTCACTCACGCTATTTTTCCACGCACAAATTACGGGCACTATGAGTTCAAACGTATGCCATTTGGTCTGAAGGGAGCACCAGCTACGTTTCAGAGACTCATGAACCATGTCCTAACCGGGTTGCAAGGAATCGAATGCTTTGTTTATCTGGATGACGTGGTCATATATGGAAAAAACCTAGAACACCATAATGACAAACTCCGGAAAGTATTCGATCAAATTAGATACCACAACCTCAAATTGCAACCAGAGAAATGCAAGTTCCTCCAGAAGGAAGTAGTATATCTGGGACATGTTTGTTCCGAAAAAGGGGCAATGCCAAATCCAGACACGACAGCTAGTGTCAGGGATTTCCCCATTCCCAAAACGGTAAAGCACGTCCAATCGTTTTTGTTATATATAAAAACATAACATAAGGTTGAAAGTGCCAAGTACACCAGAACCACCAAAGACGGCGGAAGTCTTTGAATTGAAGACGCCTAAATCCAATCTAAGGATAAAATATCCTTAGATATGTCCAAAAGGGGGGACATGTTATGGATGCTACGGATGCGTGTTAAAAGACACAGAAGATCGTTGGGATCCACAAAACCAGGTCATGCAAAAATAGCGTAAAAATCGCCCTTGAACCTAAATCCGCATAAAAATCCAAAACTATGGGAAATGCAGAATTTCAAATCCCCTTGAATTTAAACCCGCATAAGAATCCGAAACCTACGAGAAACGCAAAAGTTGAAAGATCACATGCATAGTATCAAAACTGCTAAGTCATAGGATACGGTATCGGAAACGCTCACAGGTAGGCAACGAAATGAATGGGGTCAAGCGAGATACAAAGGAAGAAAAACTTTTAATAGTCATGGAGACGAAAAACCGCCTCAAAAGAATACGCATCTCCCGTCGTCCAGTCCAGTTGTGAACTAAGATAAAATGTATAGGAATTTAATAAAACCTTGGGTGTATATAACTATAGGGCTGGGCTCCTCGATAGTATAGTGGTTAGTATACCCGCCTGTCACCCGGGAGACCGGGGTTCGATTCCCCGTCGGGGAGCCCCTGGCGCAAGACTAATGACCTTGCCCAGAAAAAATAAATCATTATGGAAAATTTAACAAGCCTCAGGACTTGCTAAATAAGGCCAAGACCGGTTCCCGGTTGTAGTGCCGATGATGATGATGATGTATATAACTATTGTAAGAGTAGTGAACTAAGATAAAATATATCGAAATTTAATAAACCCTTGTGTGTAAGTGGGGGGATGGGTGCGAACATACAGGGCCAAGTTACTGATTGCTTTCAACCCGGTGAAGGCCAGGACGATCTTGTCCCTGTTGAGATGCAGTCTCCACGTGACGCCTCTGGATAGCTACTTTGGCATCCGCCAAGTAGTGAACCAATGCATGCAGCGACATCCTGAGAAAGGTTAGCACAAGGTTAATAACCAGGTAAAAATGAATTATTATGGCAAATTTAACAAGCCTCGGATATGGACCGGATACACGACGACGACCACGGAAACGAGAATGGCTAAACGATTTAAGAATTTTTTCATGGAACGTCCGCTCACTATACAGACCTCGAGCTGGCAGAGAGGTGGCAACTTCTGCGAAGAGAAGAGCTAACGTTGGTCAAACTATCAGGGTAGTGGAGCACGAATTTGGTGCTCAATAAAAGGCACTCTGAACTCTCAGCCGCATTCGAGAGGAAGGTCTTAAGGAGAATTGTTGGCCCCGTATGTGGGGAAGGACGATTCTGGAGATGCTACAATCATGAGTTGTAAGTGATCTATCTTGAAGCTAACATTGTAAGAAATATTATGCTCGGTAGACTCCGGTGGGCGGGACACCTAGGTCAAATGAGCAAAGATGAACCTGTCCGGAAAGTCCTTTGTGGCAGGATGTATGGAAGGAGACAGCGCGGCAGACCTTGTCTGCGATGGAGGGTTGGCGTAGACCAGGACGCCCAGAGCCTGGGAGTGCTAAACTGGATGACATCGGCTCGAAATCGGGACCGGTGGAGAGATTTGTTAAATAAGACCAAGACCGGATCCCGGTTGTGGTGCCGATGATAATGTGTGTAAGTAATTGTTGTAAAAGTACTGAACTAAGATAAAATATATCGAAATTTAATAAACTCTTATGTGTAAATCATCATCATCATCATCGGCACTACAACCGGGAACCGGTCTTGGCCTTATTTAGCAAGTCCTGAGGCTTGTTAAATTTTCCATAATGATTTATTTTTTCTGGGCAAGGTCATTAGTCTTGCGCCAGGGGCTCCCCGACGGGGAATCGAACCCCGGTCTCCCGGGTGACAGGCGGGTGTACTACCCACTATACTATCGAGGAGCCCAATATGTAAATAACTATTGTAAAAGTTGTGAACTAAGATAAAATATATCGAGATTTGATAAACTTTTGTGTGTAAATATAAGATAAATTTTAGTTAAGGTAGAATAGATACATTTTAGTTAAGGTAGAGTTCAGCCAATCCCAAAAAATCCCACGGGAAAAAAGTGTCCCCTACAAAATTACCGTCCGATAGCATTACTGCCTATTTTATCTAAGGTAATGGAAAAAGTCATCAATACAGAGTTAGTTAAGCATTTGGAGTGCAACGGACTTCTGAATGATCGTCAATACGTATTCCGTGGCAAGCGGTCCACGGGAGACCTTTTAACACTTATAACTGATATATGGAGATCTGCGATTGAACGGCATGGTGAATCAAGGGCGGTCGCATTGGATATCTCCAAGGCTTTTGACCGCGTCTTGCACGGGGCATTGCTGAGCACACTTCGTCCATATGGACTTTCCCAACAGCTTTGCGACTGGACGAGGAGCTTCCTCGAGAATCGATCGATCCGGGTTGTTGTGGACGGCGAGTGCTGGGATCTGTATCCTGTTAATTCGGGGGTGCCCCAAGGTTCCATTTTGACTCCAATCTTGTTTTTGCTTCACGTAAATGATTTGTTGGAGACAGTGGATAACAAAGTGTTCAGTTTTGCGGATGATAGTACGCTTGTTTCCTCCTTTTCGAGTGTTCGGCCGATTGGAGCTCGGCTCCTAAACATACCCTCAACCTATTCGAGAGCATACAGAGATAAGCGATCCGCCTGATCGGGGACTCGGCGCTGACGTCGGGACTACAGTCGCTATCACATCGAAGGCGCGTAGCCGACCTCTGTCTGTTTTACAGATATTATCACGGGTACTGTTCTTCGGAGATTCGTGATATTGTTCCACGCAACTCGGCTTATATGCGCTCCACAAGACAATCCGACGAATCGCGCCCGTCTGTGGGTCATCTCCCGACGGGGCGAACATCCCTGCATCAGAACTCGTTCCTCTACAGAGCGGGGAAGCTGTGAAACTCCCTTCCCACGCGAGTGTTCCCGGAGCGTTACAACCTGCAACTGTTCAAAAAGAACTGCAACAGTTATTTGATGGCATCTCGGGGCGCCCACTCGGCGCTATAGGTTCGCCTCTCACGAAAGAAGTCTATTTATATTAAAAAAAAAAAAAAAAAAAAAAAAAAAAAAAAAAAAAAAAAAAAAAATAATAATAATAATAATAAAAAAATTGATTGGTGTCAGTTGCGTGCATTGCGCATTCCTACATTTTTTGTTGTGGTTGCCTGTGATAGCGGTGCGGTTGGTCGTGATGATGCTGATCTTGGGCAGGAGTTTGGGTTGCATTGAAGTGGTCGACTTCCGACCCAACTTATCACCAATGTTGCGTTTTTTGGTTGGGCGCACGAGGTCTTGGTTTCTCTGAGTGGTTGAGATGGAATTTTCTCATGCTTCCATGATCTGCCTTAATGCCTTTAAGTGGGTGAGCTCCTCGATACCCATTGATCGTCTCTCGCCCTTGTGATGATTCTGCGGAGTTGAAGTGTGCTCGACGGTCGTGTCGCGCAGGGGGTTGATGGTGGGTTGCTCCACGAGCCTCTTGTACGATCCATGGAATCGATGCCAACGAAACCTTCCTTTCAACCGCTTAGAGGAGTTGCGATTTGCGGTCGCAATGTCGATCAGTTCATCTGGGTTGGAGTTGTAAGTTCACAACCCACGATCGATGGTCATGTGGTGGTTGGTGACAGGTCTCGTCACACCGGAGCTGGATGACGTGGGGGTACTGCGCTTGTTAGCACCTATACCAAATGAGCAGGCTGCGCGATGAGGTCGGAGCGTTCGCTTTTCCTCAACCCTTCAAGGATAAGGGTGGGGTAGAGGTCTGCTTCAATGATGTGGTCCACCTTGTCGCTGGAGGCGATGTTCAATTCTGCAAGGCCCAGATCCCCACAAACGAGAGATCCCGCGCCACTGTTTGTGATGGTGGAACGTACGCCGAGACGCGCAACGACGAAGAGTTTCATTGTCCAACATTGGGAGCTGCAGAGGCGAGGGCGATGGTGATGTTGCTTGCGCCTTTGCAGTAAGGCAGCGAGTACAACCGACACCGTAGGTGGGAACGGAGGGTGCAACCTATGAGCGAGTGATTCCGATATGAAGGTGGCGCTGGAACACGGCTCCACCAGTGCACGAACTTCAACCTTCCGTTGGAGTTCCGATGTGCCGAAGACTCGAGCGGTTGCGAGCAGTGCAGTTTGCTGAGAAGCGGCGTTGATCGTGTGTGAGCAGATCCCTTCATTGAATTCGATTCGAGGTGCGGGTCCTGCGCTCACTCTTGGCTATGATGAGGTCGCGCTGTTGATGGTGGTTGTCCCGACGTATAGTAGGGTGTGATGTCTTCGCTGACATTGCCGGCATACCTTGCTGGAGTGGCAATCGCGCAGCCGGTGGCGACCCAACCCGTGTGGCACAGGCTCCTGTTGTCTACAAAGGACTTCCGCCGGACAGTTGTGAGCGACCGGAAGCCTTCGCAGGCTAAAATGTAGTGTGAGGCCCTGCAGAACGTGCATGGATCCTGTTGCCTCAGCGATTCCAGCGATGTTGTATGTATCGAGACACGCCACTTGAAGTTGGGTATCAGATCGGCAGCATTCTGGCGTGTTCCTTGTTGGTGATTGACTGTAGGGGTGGGCAGCTTCTTTCCCACCCGCTTGGTTGAGAGCGTCGGTAGCTGCACTAAAGGCAGCTCACTAGCGTGGATGCTATTGTAAATGACGTTGGTCGGGGCTGTTGTGGGAGCTGTGGATATTGCCGGGAAGTCTGAGTCAAACTCATATTGGGTATTGACGAGCTTTGCCTGCTTATCGAGATACACTTCCTCGGCCTCGGCGATGTGGTCTTCCGCGAAGTATTTCCGGTTTTGATGCTCAGGGACTACCATGTGCATGATATCTTTGTGCCACCTGAGAATACCTTCCCATTTGAGGTGAAGGTCACGTTTGAGCGCCGCTATCGTGGTCAGCATTGGTTGTTCTTTGTCGTGGAGGTTGAGGAAGGCGCGAGACATTCTGTCTTGCGCCGGGAATTGAGCGCCGATATGCTCCTCAATCTTTGCCATGGTGACCACTTGGAATTAACAGACGTTGGAAAATGCGCCGAGTCTTCGTTGACGACGCAATCGAGGGAGTGACGTCTGAACTGCGATGTGAGTTCCGGAGCGTTCGGACGAGGGAGAACGCGATGCGTCGTCAACACCGTTGGTATTTAACACTTTCACCGCGGGCTCTCGCAGTTTCACTTGTTCACTTCCAGTTCAATTTACCGCGCAATGTGGCGATAACGATCCGACTCGAAGGACCAACAAATGGGATGCGACCCTTGAGAGGTGGCGGCCACCGTGTGCTACGCCCAACAGTGTGATGTCCAAGTGGTGATCACTGACAGGAGTAGTGTTAGATAATTAGGTCCGTAACAGTAGCAGTCCAAGCGGTGACGACTAGCAGTCCAAACGGTGATGGCTAGGCGATGAGGCGGCGTCCATAGCTCGAGCTGAGCAACGAGCAAATGTGCCCACAGGATGATGTAACTAACGAATGAAAATGTGTTGTCCCAAAGGAAACTGGAGAAGAAGGTCCAAGGTCATGATTCGAGAGACAAAGAAACCGTTGAGTCGATTTGAATTGTGACGCTTAAGTGGCGTCCCTTTTTTCACTCACTCGTAGGCAGCTGGTGGGTGATAGTTGGCACATGCAGGCAGATGTGCACGTATTAGATTTCTCCAGTACATTCATTTGTGAATCCGCAACAATATATGTACATAGATAATATCAAATGTTAATTCAGATAAAAAATCGTGGAGCCCACTTGCCCATATAAGCATATTCTTTTGTTAAAAATGAACTAAAAATATATAATGGCTGTACATATAAAAACACGCCAGGAACATGTGCACTAACAAAACTTTTTTTTTAAATCTAATAAAGCCTGCCTATTCAAAAATTACCGTTACTTTTTAAACAGCCCTGCTGATTTTGGGGATAATTTTTTTTAAATGAAGCACAACTGAGCTTAGAAGAAGTAGAGATAGCAATACGCGATAAGTCTAGGTTATTTTGATGGTTAGGATCACTAGGTCGATTAACAACGTCGTCGCGGTAACTATTGAAGATAGAGAGTGTTAGCGACGTATCACTCCATGTTCAGAAGAGACGCCGAGCCGATACATCGTGGAATTGTTAGAAACACGCGCCGATCGAGAAATAATTCCCCGACTCCTGGGAAGACGCCACATCGAGGAAAATAAAACCAGCAATCAATTATCACCAGACCTTGGATAATAAAAAACAATATCGTGCGGATACTCAGGTAGACACTGCATCAAGGCAACATTGTATCAATTCCCAAGGAGATGCTAATTACTCGAACCATAATTACTCGATTACTGGGAAGACGCGACCGACACAATAGCAGGAGATTCTCGCAGCGCAATGACACATGACGGCAATCAAATCGAGAGCTCAACGGAAACGTAGTGTAGCAGATTTTTTCGTATAAATAAATGTATGTTACGAAAAAATATATGGTCTTATTTAGAGGGAAGTTGTTTTAAGATCCGCTTCTTTTCTCTTGTTGGGACACCAGAATACTTCCCCCCACCAGGGGTACGGGCTGTCAGAAGGATATTCCTCTTCTCCTTTATTTAGGTTTCACGAAAGGAGTGTTCCCACCACCTGTGGTAACAGACACCTCGCGAGGAAAAGAGATTAAATATATCACACGGGACCTGGACATTACGCCGATGACACGCGGTAGAATCGGCGTTAAGACGTAAAGGGAAAGTGTTTCTTCTACAATTTGGATTCCGGTGGGTTTCTTTTCCTTTCAGGTATCCTTGACCAGCTGGCACAGGAAATATTAAATACAGCTGTGGCGTTTCTAACAGATACACACACCATATACAAGCAAATAGTGAAGAACACCGGCAGAAAATCGAATAAGAAAATGCATCAGCCGTATACCAAGCAATAATATAGCAATTCCACATCAGTTGAGTGTACTTGAGTTTAGAAATCGAATTCGTACACGCGGCAGTGGGCTGATGTGTTGAACATTGGTTACATTTTTAGTGATTCTAACCGTCATAGCGTCAGTTCGAATCACATGTTCTTCACTATCGTCGCAATAGGCGATACAGTCTACTACTGCTGTTTTTTTTTTCGCTGCGTTGTGGCGTGTTGCTCGTGGACATTACCTGTTACTACCGTTGGGGTTGTACTTAGCACGAACTGTTGATGAGATACAGAAATCCGTATATTGGTTGGTTGGCTGGAACACTGGAGCGCTGAGATAAATTAATCCGTATGTAGGTTAGTAGGTAGGACCATAGCTGCTCTTGATTTGGGCTGATGTGTTGAGCGTTAGTTACATTTTTGGTGATTCTAACCGTCATAGCGTCAGTTCGAATCACATGTTCTTCACTATCGTCGCAATAGGCGATACAGTCTACTACAGCTGTTTTTTTTTCGCTGCGTTGTGGCGTGTTGTTCGTGGACATTACCTGTTACTACCATTGGGGTTGTACTTAGCACGAACTGTTGATGAGATACAGAAATCCGTATATTGGTTGGTTGGCTGGAACACTGGAGCGCTGAGATAAATTAATCCGTATGTAGGTTAGTAGGTAGGACCATAGCTGCTCTTGATTTGGGCTGATGTGTTGAGCGTTAGTTACATTTTTGGTGATTCTAACCGTCATAGCGTCAGTTCGAATCACATGTTCTTCACTATCGTCGCAATAGGCGATACAGTCTACTACAGCTGTTTTTTTTTTTTTCGCTGTGTTGTAGCGTGTTGCTCGTGGACAGTACCTGTTACTAGTGTTGGGGTTGTACTTAGCACGAACTGTTGATGAGATACAGAAATCCGTATATTGGTTGGTTGGCTGGAACACTGCGGCGCTGAGATAAATTAATCCGTATAAGGGTTAGTAGGTAGGGACATAGCTGCGATGAGATAAATTCTTCGTATATTGGTTGGTTGGCAGAACCACTGCCACGATGAGATAAACGAGCGACCACCAAGACTTGTCACCAACTTGCCTCAAATTCCTTGATCTTTTGTTAATTTATCGATAATCTTTTAACGCACGTACACCTTTACCAATCTGATCTTGAACGCCGATGTATATTTATTTAGAAACTTAGCAAATTCACAAGAGTGAACCGAAAACACTTTAGCGACGAAGATCTCTTTTTAATTACTTCTGATATTTAATTTGAAGTTGGTTATTACCATTACGAACGATCGACATTCTCCTCCAATTTTTCTTTTCTTTCACTCGTTCCTCTCGTTACTATTTTCCTTTGTTCGATTTTCGATCAATTATCGCCCATCCACCTGTCCTCTACTATCTCCCAAATGTTAGGTCGTCTCAAATCAAGAGCAGTACTGTTGTAGTACTCTCTTGATTTTGCCCCTGTATTTCTTGTGCCACAAGTAAACGTAATCGAGGACGAGCTAACACGTCGAGTGTAGAGTGTGGAGAGTTATTTCCTCAAACATTATCATGAACACCCTCATCACCTACTAGTTGCAACGTGCAACAACGGCGTTAAGGTTTTGCGGACCCAGCCGTCCGCCCTCAATCTTAACGCATCAACAATTGGTCCATTTGAGCCGGATCGATAACAATTTGGTTCCTTTGAGTCGGATTAATAAGAGAGAGGAATAATAATATTTGGGATTAGGTTTGTTCCAATTAGAAAGGTAAAGAGTAGGATTTTACTTTGTCTTTGAGTGAAAACTTCTTACATTCTAATAGTAAAAGTAACAGGGAGACTATATCGGATTGTTGAGGAAGATAGAACATGCGGTAATTTATCATGGTCAGTTCTGCTATGTTGAAGATGAGAAATATTCTTTGAATGTATTTTTCAAAAGTAGCAGAGTCATTCGACACTGTTTGAGCTGACATGTTGCAATTATCTGTTCAACCGGATTGTTTGCTAATTGATCTTTACTGCACACGATAGACGGGGATCAAAAACAAGTCGAGTTTTGAGGTGGGAAGAGATGATGTCAATGTCGGGAAATATAGTGATGTTTTTTACCGCCAACCGTGCGGCCGTTAAGGAACTATCTAAATACAAATTCGTGTGTGTAAAAACGGATTACATGGTCTTTGGACGATTCCCAATATCTATATGAAGCGTGTGGGTATCTAGATCTTATATACAAAAGACGTTTACTGAGACTCGGAGATTCATAACCCACCAAGTTTCACACACATTCGTGTACATTATTCTTCTTCGATATAGTATTTTACCCTTCTATAAAAAATTTCATTTGAATCCTTTTTGGATAGATTCCCATCCCATTCTATAATAAATATTAATCCTCCTAATGATGTTACGCTTTGTTTAATTATGATCATTCAACGTGAGCTTACGCCATTAATGATGACATTTGCTAGTCGATGTGAATGAATATTGACTAAACTACTTACCAGTGGGCAGCGAAGGGTCGACAAAGGTCTAAATGAGGCATATGCCTATTATCCTTCCATCGGATTCCTGCTTCCATGTAAACAAACAACATCCAAAGGATTATTGTCGGCAAACAAATGCCTTTATCTGAAAGAGAAATAAAAATATGTCCCATTAACCCTTTTAACTGCTTATGTTAATGTTTTAATTATTATACTTTATTACCTGTGTGCCACACATATTGCACCCAGACGTATGTACTTGCTGCAAACAGTAACCAATGTACTGGGATAAAAAACAGACACACCAAATCTGATGTAATGGCAATACATACAAACAACACTGAAAATGCCTGAAATTGCGTCATAATACAGATTAAAAGCTTCTTCGGATTAACTAGTATTCCTTACCAATCCTTTGTATTTAAATGAGTCGTGAACTGATCGCAAAAGCAGCCAAAAGGGCCATAAAAATTCAAATCGAAACATAAACATAAAGTCGGCTGTTATCACAATGGCCCAGAGTACTAAAAATTTCATGTACAGAACTGTGGTGCTGAAAGAAGGAAGATAATTAATGAGTTTATATAAGGATAACGTGGATGAGGTATTAATCCAATATAGATCCGCTAAGCAAGCAACTAAACAAAGAGAAGGTGGCGATAGCAGGAAACGAAAAAAAGAGTCTCTGAATTTTCATGGCGCTTCACACTTGGGGTTAAACAACAGTTACTTCGCAATATGGGGAAACGCCAATATGACTGTAAAAATTGAATAAACCAACAATGTGGTTAAGTATCCCATAAGCATAGGTATAAATTATTTGTTTTATAGATTTTATCCGGTTAAGTAGCTTGGAAGTACAACCTATGTTTCATCCTGTTTGTTTTTCATCAACCGATTGTCCAAGATTTCTCGTCCCTGTTTTAAATTTAACTGCGTACTGTGCAGAATGATTCTAAATAAGATTCTAAATTTAACTGTGTACTGTGCAGAGTAATCCCAACATCCCCTTATATTACGTGATGTGTTTTTACCTTGTTTGAAAGTTTGTCTTTTGTATTACTCAATGTGATTTAATCTGGCAATGCCTATAATTAATAATCTAATTTGGGATGATATTATGACATGGGGGGTGGGAGCGAACATACAAGCCAAAGCCATTGTTTGCTTTCAACCCGGCGAAGGCCAAGCCGATCCTTGTCCCTGTTCGATCCAAGTTGACATGTAGTCTCCACGTGACACCGTAAAAATGAATTATTATGGCAAATTTAACAAGCCTCGGATATGGACCGGATACACGACAACGACCACGGAAACGAAAACGGCTAAACGATTTAAGGATTTTTTCATGGAACATACGCTCACTATACAGAGCTCGAGCTGCACAGCAACTAGCCGATGCCCTGTCCGAATATAAGGCTGACATAACAGCATTACAAGAAATAAGATGGACGGGGAGTGGTGTTTTTCAAAGAAAAGAGTATGACATTTATTACAGCTGTCACGCAAAACACCATGTGCTCGGGGTAGGCTTTCTAGTCAGCCAAAAACTGAAGCCTGCCATCATCGGCTTTAATGCAATACATGAAAGGCTATGCACTCTTCGCGTGCGAAGCAAATTTAAAAACATAAGCCTCATAAACGTTCACGGACCTACAGAGGAGTCCCCTGACGACGAAAAAGAAGAATACTATGAGAACGTCGAACGGGCCCTCAATGCCTGCCCAAGATACGATGTGAAAATCGTTCTTGGGGATTTGAATGCGAAAATAGGTCGGGAGCCGGTTTTCAGGCACTACGCAGGTTCCCATAGTTTGCATGAGAACACTAATGACAATGGACTACGAGTCATCGAACTGGCAGCATCGAAAAACTTTGTCGTTGCGAGTACCAGGTTTCCGCGTAAAGATATCCACAAAGCCACCTGGGTATCACCTGATGGAGCCACTCGCAACCAAATTGACCACGTGTTGATAGATCGCCGCCACTCTTCGAGCCTGATGACGGTACGAACGTACCGAGGTGCCAACGTCGACTCGGATCACTATCTTGTTGGTACAGTTTTCCGAGCGCGGATTGCCTTACGGAGACCTATTGCATCCACGGATCAGGTTCGAATCAACACGGTTGCCTTACGCAATGAGAACACCAGCAACACTTTTGGTCGTGCGTTAAAACTCGCCCTAGAAGAGCTCGATAAAGGGAGAGTAAGTCCTGGGGCCAGAATGCCGGGCCTAGAAGAGAAATGGACACGCCTTAAGAATACTGTACTGCCAACTCCATGTTAGGCAGTAGTCGTAGAGATCGGAGGGACTGGTTTGATGATGAGTGCAAACTAGCGACTGAACGCGAGGAGAAACACAAAGAGCTCAGAAGATCTGAAAAAAGACTTGTGGGGGGCGAAGTCGTGGCGACGACATGGGCGCAGGGTTCTACTCTGTCCCAACGAATTAAAAGTTCCGCCGAGAAATGTTCAAAACAGTAAAAGCAACTCCGCCACTATCCGTTTAAGTAATGAAAAGAAAAGGAAACACTAGCATGTTGTTTGGGGTAGTTGTTTTTATTGTTTTTCTGTTATTTTATTTTAATATCGCAACCACAATAAACTGGAATTAACATTTAAGACAGTTGATAAATTACTTTTGTTCAAATTATGAAGACCTTATGTCGGTCGCAGCCTGGATTGACTCAACATATTTATTGTAGTTTTTAGATAATTTAATTTATACTTTTAGTATTAATTCGTTATATTTGTTTTTGTTATTAAATGTTAACTATTCATTCGTTATAATTTTGTAATGTTTGGCAGCACTGTTTGTGTTCGTTACTGTCATTTTTGTTATTTTGTTTTTAGTGTCATTGTTATGCAAATTAGTTAGTTTTTCGGTCGTTTCGTAAACATGAGTCTACTTTTTTGGTTCGTTGAAGCCAGCATTAGTTTTCGTTCGTAAAAATAGTTTGGTATTTCGTTGAAAGTTAATTGAATTATCGTTTATTCATTATTCGTTGTAAAATACATATCAGTTTGAAAGGAAGTCCATTTCGTTCGTTTTTCTTGTATTTCACAATTATTTCGTCGTCGCTCGTTCCTGGTAAACGCGCCGGGACTCAACACCATATTTTATTTTAATACCGCAACCACAATAAATTTTGTTCAACTATGAACACACCACGCACTGAAATACAACCAGTTAAAAGTTAGAAATTATAAATTAGCACACACTCGACTGGGGCTGAAAACTCGGCTACGCGAAGTTCGCATTCTCGGCGCGCCACGGGGAGCGGGAGTAGAACCGACCATCGCGATCGGTGGTTGGAATAAGACTCAATCGAGGGTTGGAATCTGCCTCTTGCTTCACCCTCAATTCGGGGGGCAGTTTGTCAGAACCCAAGAGAAGAGAGAGAAAATTTCTCGCTATGGGGTAACCAGTACTTGCTGGCTAAATTCCGGTGGTGTGTGTGTGATCGTGTAGATCGCTGTTTGCTCATGCAACGAGGTCATGAGAAACGTAATTAAACGTCGAACCGAAATTTGGACAAAGCGATCGTGTAGGTCATTGTTTAAGATGTGCGTTGCAGCTATATAAATAGACCGAAATGCATCGAGGAAATGGTGCTAAAAGCGATTAAGGGCTAAGTTGCAACGCATTAGGTGCTAATGCAATTCGGATACTTCAAACAAAGGTGCTTAACCTTGCCCGTAAATATAAATTATTATGGAAAATTTAACAAGCCTCGAGACTTGCTAAATAAGGCCAAACCGGATCCCGGTTGTGGTGCCGATGATGATAATGATGATGAAACAAAGGTGCTAATGCATTTGAGATACTTCATTAGGTGCTAATGCATTTGGGATACTTCAAAAAATTCGGATTGTTAATCGTATCGCTAGAATGCCTGCGGAAGAATCGAATTCTTTTGTTTGCACGTGATGCGTGCTGCAGAATTCGGTTTAAGCGGCTATTGCGCCGATTGTTTGCAGCTGCGTCAACAAGCTGCTTGGAGTTGCTTTATGTCATTAGACAAATAAGTCGCCGACGCGAAGATAACATTCCCTGATTTATGATATGTATGCACAAGAATTCTTTCAGGAATTTTGAATGTGCATTGAATGCACGAAAGGTAAGAATTCTTTTACAGGGACATGGGACAGTACCTTAATGAAGGAAATGTGAAGGGGATTTTTGCAGGTAACTGCGCATTTGTCAATGGAGTTTGGGGTTGAAATTGTGGGTGGTTCTTGCGTAAAGTTAAAGAACCCCCACAGACTCAACAGACAAAAGAAAAGTGCCTGGAAAAAGAAACTTGTCTGTGAAATAGAAAACAGTAGAGAGCGAGGTCCGCACCAGGCGCGGAAGTTCTACCAAATAATCCGCAGCATGACGCGGTACACACCACGCTGCACTTACTGCAAGGATAAAGAGGGTAATCTGATCACCGATCCTGAAGGCATTCTGGGGCGATAGAAAGTACACATCAATGAATTGGTAAATGATCAGACCACAGAAGAATTGGAGGCTCCACCAAGCATTGAGGAAACATTGATAGCCATAAGACATCTCAAATCAAAAAGAGACCCCAGATATGATGGCATACCAGCTGAGCTGATCAAGCAAGGAGGGGCAGCGTTACATCACGCGATTCATGAGATCGTGGTTCACGTATGGGACCAAAAGGAGGTGCCGGAAGATTGGCGTCGTGAAATAATTTGCCCCATACATAAGAAGGGAGATATTACAGTGTGCAGCAACTATATGGGTATAACATTGCTGAGTATCGCCTATAAGATACTCTCTTTTATCTTTCAAGATCGGATAGCCCCATACGCTAAAGTCATCATTGGTCAATATATCAGTGTGGCTTCATCCCAGGCAAATCAGCGATTGATCAGATATTCACCCTTAGACCGGCGATGGAAAAATATCTGGAATTTAAGATTCCTGGCTTCGACGACATAGCCAGGGTAGAGTTCGGCAGTCTAAACAAATTGATACGACTTTGTAGTTTGACTATGACCAACGTAACTAGTCAAGTAAAAATAGCGGGATTGCTGCCCAACCGATAAACATCTTTAATGGGCTCCGACAAGGGGACGGTCTGACATGTCTTTTTTTCAGCCTGGCGTTGGAGAAAACAATCCGCGACTCTGGAATTACAAACAGAGGGACTAATGTCACCAAGTCTAGCCAGAGACTTGTCTACGCAGTTGACATCGACAACATCGGTAGATCCGATTCCGCTGTACAGGACTCCTTCACCCAGATCGAGCAGGCGGCACAAAAACTGCGACTGCACATTAATGGGAGGAAAACTAAGTACATGATGGCAACTTCTGCGAAGAGAAGACCTAACGTTGGTCAAACTATCAGGGTAGCGGAGCACGAATTTGAAGTAGTACAATCTTTTAACTACCTTGGGCCAATAGTAGCAGCCGATAACAATATGAAAGAAGAAATACGCGAACGGCTGATCAAATCCAACAAAGCCTACTATGGTCTATCAAGGCTCTTTAAATCCCGAAATTTATTCAGAACATCCAAGCTACGACAGTACAACACAATGGCCTTACCAGTACTCATGTATGGATCCGAGACCTGGGTGTTCAATAAAAGGCACTCTGAACTCTTAGCCGCCTTTGAGAGGAAGGAGACTTGCTAAATAAGGCCAAGACCGGATCTCGGTAGTAGTGCCAATGATGATGGTGATGCTGATTATGACATTTTTTGAAAATGAAATAGTTAATTTTACCTCTTTAAAATGCAGAGCAGTCGTAGTTACGCTTTAATCTTCCAACCTAATACATTCCTGATGGAGAGTTCCACTAAATGGTGACAAAACGTATTTTATAATTGAATGCATCATCTGAATGCACAACTTTTGACGGATCTCTTTAGTTTCCTTTTTTTAAATAACTCTCTCAGGAGAGGCGAGTTTAGAACGCCCAGCCAGGCGGCTGAAGTGCGAATAGGTACGTGACTGGTGGTATACACAATATATTCCTAGGTCCAGAGAATGTCTACACCGCAGAAGAGACAGATGATGTATCCAGTAAAGGGTTGATTCTTTATCCCATATTCAGGAAGACTGATGTTGGAAAAAAATGAGAGCTGGCAAAGAAAGCAATACTTTCTTTCAAGGGTTCATTTATCGAAATGGAAGATCAGTCAGCAAAGCACTCAGCTGTGGAAAATATGCCATTAGTACCAGGAAGACTGATTTGAAAATAATACCCGAGTATTAGCTCCGTAAAGGGGATGGGAGCGAACATACAGGGTAAAGTCTCTGCTTTCAACCCGGCGAAGGCCAAAACGATCCTTGTCCCTGTTCAATCCAAGTCGACATGCAGTCTCCACGTGACACCCCTGGATAGCTTCTTTGGCACCCGCCAAGTAGTGAACCAATGCATGCAGCGACATCCTGAGAAAGGTTGGATTAAGGCTAATAACCTTGCCCAGAAAAACAAATTATTATAGACAATTTAGCAAGTCTCGGATAAGGACCGGGTACCGGTGGAGAGACTTGCTAAATAAGGCCAAGACCGGTTCCCAGTTGTAGTGCCGATGATGCTGATGATAATTAGCTCCGTAAGGTGCTTGGTCTACCATCACATTGATTCCGGAAGTAAAGAAGACAATTGAAAGATGCAATATGTACAAAAGGTCAGGAAATCTGTGACAAAGGGCCGCGCTAACTCATAGGGCAAAATAACTGAGAAATAATAGTCACAAGAAGAGTAAAGAAAAGCATAGTCTCCGAATCATTCACCTTGCTCACAAATTTGGGTTGGATCCTTTATGGATGCAATACCATAGAAGATGTTTTTGAGAAACAAAATGATACGGGGGCGTTTCCCTGAGATCGAATCGAGGCCTTCCAAGTGCTTAAATATTCAAAGTGTTATTTTATAGGGGCTTGACAACTTTGAATTTACTTTGTGAACGCACCCTTTCACTAATCATCGAACTGTCACTGTCAATTTATTCAGTAAACCCAACATTTTCATCATGGTTAAGTACACGAACGAACAACGTCTGCAAATTAACTACCGAAATTTGGAGTCGGTGACCGCAACTTTAAGAGCGTTAACTCCAATTTTCGGTCGTAATTCTCGCCCTAGTAGACAGGCAATAACAAGTTTAGGGCAAAAAGTTGAGTCTATATATTCATTG
Organism: Microdon myrmicae; assembly: GCA_963931805.1. Taxonomy (NCBI): domain Eukaryota; kingdom Metazoa; phylum Arthropoda; class Insecta; order Diptera; family Syrphidae; genus Microdon; species Microdon myrmicae. The sequence continues at coordinate 206,127,947 of OZ007497.1, forward strand.
TGTGATGTTGCCGTGCCATTGAGACAACGGGTTGGTCGAAGTGTAGAAAATATCGCTGCCGTTCAGGCGTCCGTAGCAAATCAGTCAATTCCACGGCGTTCTCAAGAATTGGGCATCGCCCAGACCACTTTATGGCGAATTTTGCGTAAGGATCTCGGTTTACACCCATACAGGATCAAGCTGACTCAAGAATTGAAGCCGATGGACCATTTGAAGCGAAGTAAGTTCTCCGATTGGGCTCTGGAAAAAAAGTTATATAATTTTAGGCCATCGTGGACTTACAGACAGAAGACAGTTTCTGAAAGGAGGCACCAGTAGTGTTGTTTGAGAATATAGCAAAACCACGACAATCAATTTGTATTCCCTGGGAGTTTCAATGCCATCTGTTTTTGGTGTGGTTCGAACTGAGTCAGTTGGCTTCTCCTACTCAATTGAACCGGACGTGTTTGCCTTCGCCCAGTAAAGTAATTGTGACCACTTAACGTAATCTTGTGCTATACGGGGCAGAAATCGTCAAACACCAATGATATGGATACAATGGGGGGAAATCCTGGAGAAGATTATATATGGTAGATTGTTCGTAGCAGTGGAAAACAACGGAGCGCTATCGGATCATCAATATAGCTAGACGATATAGGAAGTCGTGATGGGCTATTGACGCAATCAGAACAGTGGTGGATATGGCATCCGAAGCGATATAAGGTTCAAGTTGGAAAGGAGGAATAAAGAAATACTGTGCCGTGGTAACAATGGACATCAAAAACGCATTTAACTCGGCCAACTGGTTGTACATCAGAAACGCCCTTAGTCAAATGAGCACTCCGCCCTACCCCCAAAAAAATCGTCATAAGCTACTTCACAAACAGAATGCTGATGTACGATACGGATGAGAGCAGACAAATCTATGATGTTTCCACAGGAGTTCCTCAAGGGTCAGTAGTTAGTCCGCTTCAGTGAAATATTGTGCGCAATGGAGTCTTGCAAATCAAATTACCACAAGGAGTGGAAATTATTGGTTTCGGAGACGGCTGTAACAATCGCTAAACATATGGTAGAAGTGGCCACTAATGATGCAATTCGACTAACTAAAGATTGGTTACAATTCGCCGGATAGGAACTGGCCGACTATAAAACGGAGGCAGCGCTAATAACCGGTCGAAAGCGTGTGAAATATGCTAACTTCCAAATAGGAAATCAGAATATACGATCAAAGGGAGCGGTTAAGTACATTCATTTGTGCTTGACATTAAGCTAAGATTAAAGTCTCACGGGGAATATGCGAATAAGAAATCCGCAGGCGTCCAGACAGCCCAAACCGGTATATTGCCAAACTTTTGGGGGGGACAGGCTTTGTACATTAAATATTATATGCGGTTTCAGTACGATCTCTGACGAAGCAGCATTTGCTGAAACCTGACTGCCCACCTCAGACATTCTGAGGAGACGCTTCGGATCAATAGCGTTGGTGACCATAGCGAAGAACGTGTAATTCGAAGCGACGTTATGAAGGTTAGAAACACTATCAGATTGAACCAATACTCCACTACCTATACTACCATTTATTGGCCTGTAGGAACCAGAAAGTTCATGACCTCACCGACTCGACTCCGCCATTGTTCCCGTGCGCTCACCTTCCACGTTCGACCATCCGATTCGACCTCCTCGAGGTCCAACCTAACGTTGTCCTCCCATCTCCGTCGCGGCCGCCCTGTCGGTCTCTTTCCCGTTGGCTTACCGCCAAGAATTCTATGTGCGAGCCTATCGTTGCCCATTTGCGCTATTGTAGGTTTGCGGTATAGCTCTTCCTATTCGCGGTTGTGGAGTTTCCTCCATTGTCCTGCCTCCTCGTCATATTTACCTCCAAGGATACCCCTTAAAACTTTATTCTCGAATACGCGGAATTTGTTTTCTTCCCGTTTTGTGAGAGCCCATGTTTCGCATCCGAATAGAACAATCGGCATGATTATGGTTCTATAGACACGGAGCTTTATGTTACGTGATAGGAGTTTGGATTTCAGCGGTTTACTGACTGCGTGCCAACTAGCGTTGCCGGAGTGTAGTCTTTTATTAATTTCCTTCGACATTTCGTTACTGGCCGTCAGTATTGTTCCCAGGTATTTAAATTCTTTGACATTTTCAAATATCTTGCCCCTGATGTTTATGTGTGTTCTCTGAGGTCCACCTGCTCTCGCCGTAATCATGTATTTTGTTTTTTCTTCATTTATTTCTAGGCCCACCTCTTCTGCCGCTTGCATGATGATTTCACTGCTTTTACTTACAGTTTCTAGATTATCGCCCAAAACGGCGATGTCATCCGCATATGCGAGCACTTGTGTAACCCCGTTCAAGGATGATCCGGCCATGTTGTAAAAAGTGCAAGGGTGTATTTCAGTTCCTAGGCGCAGTGTTGTGACATACTGTACAGCTCTGTGAAGCGTACGTGCCAAAGGCCTGGGCACCCGGTATCTTTAGAACATTACACATTTTTTGGCGCAACCATAAAGAAAATTCAACGATGTGGACAAAAGTGCCTTAGATGGTTAGGAAACAACAAAGAGTAAACAAAATAAGCAGGGATTCAAGAAGCCGAGAATCGCTTTGGTTATGAATGAGAATGATGGTGATGCTGAATTATCGAATGTCGCTGACCAGGACCCCGATGATAATTATCAACTAGAAGTCGAAGTTCCAAAGACAATACTTGCCAAAGAAAACCAAAACGGAGAAAGCCGAAGAGGGCACACATCCTCGATCAATGCTGAAATGTGGGGGAAAATCATACACCGCAACATTTCATTTTCGGGCGCTGTTGCACGTTGTAACTAGCAGATGATGAGTGTTTATGATAATGCTTGATGAGAAACCTCTCCACACTCTACACTCGACGTGTTGTGTTAGCTTGTGTCACAACCTCCGAGGTCGACATCGATTACGTTTAGTACTGCTCTTGATTGGTATGACCTGAAATTTGCGAGAGAGTAGAGGACAGGTGGAGGAGCGGTAATTGATCGAAACAAAGGAAAGAAAGAAAAGAAAAATTGGAGGAATAGGTCGATCGTTCGCAGGAATAATAACCAACTTCAAGAAGAATATTCGCAGATTCGTGGTATTGTTCCACGCAATTCGGCTTATATGCGATCCACAAGACAATCCGAAGGATCGCACCAGTTTGCGGTTCATTTCCCGACGGCGCGAATATCCCTGCATCAGAGCTCGTTCCGTTACAGAGCGGGGAAGCTGTGAAACTCCCTTCCCACGCGAGTGTTCCCGGAGCGTTACAACCTGCAATTGTTCAAAAGGAACTGCAACAGTTATTTGGTGGCATCTCGGGGCGCCCACTCGGCGCAATAGGTTCGCCTGTCCCGAGAGAAGTCTAATAAAAAAAAAAATAATAATAAAAAAAACAAATCAGTTTGGTAAAGGAGAAAATCTTGTATTACGCGAAGTAGGCGTGCGTTAAACATTATCGATAAATTAACAAAAGATTAAGTGCAAGGAACTTGACACAAGTTGGTGACGAGTTTTTGTGTTCGCCCGTTTATCTCAACGCATAATTTATCTCATCCCAGCAGTGTTCCAGCCAACCAACCAACATACGGATTTCTGCATCTCATCAACTGTTCGTGCTAAATACAACCCCAAGTAGTGTGGAGACCAGACCTGACTGGCGTATTCAAGAAGGGGACGGACGAAGGCTATGTAGAGAGAACGGGAAGCGTAAGGATTAGAGAATTCTTTAGACCAGCGTTTCACAAACCCAAGAACAGAGTTGGCCTTAAGAATAATATCATCAATATGCGGGATGAAGCTAAGCTCCCTGTCAAATAAGATCCCGAGGTCACGTATAGAGGGTACAGATGATATCTGCTGGTTTAGCAGGAAGTAGGAACGCGGGGGGCGTTTGCGTGAGAAGGTGATGGAGTGACATTTGACAACGTCAAGGTCCGTTTGGAGAAGTGAGGAGTCGAGAGAAGAGATGATCGTTTTGTAGAGTTTGGCGTCGTCCGCATAGAGGGAGACGGATGAGTATTTAATAATGAAGTCAATATCATTGATGGTAAGGATAAATAGGAGGGGACCTAGATGGCTGCCTTGCGGAACCCCTGACGTGGGAAGAAAAGGATTTGACGGGGAGGATCTGAATTTGACACGGTAGGATCGATCTTTCAGATAAGAAGATAACCACTTCATCAATAGGCGTTCGAAACCTAGGGTGGACAGCTTAAAAAGGATGAGATTATGGGAGATTTCGTCAAAGGCCTGAAATCGGTGGTAATTACATCGACTTCGTTGCCATTCTCTAAGGCACGGAAAGTATGGGATGAGAACTCGATCAGATTCGTTGTGGTCGGCCTACCCGAAAGGAAACCATGCTGGTTGGATGAGATGATGGATTTACAACGGAAAGATAACGCGTTGTAAAGAATTCCTTAGAACAGTTTAGAGATATGAGACCGTTTGGGACGGTAGTTGCTTATATCGTTTTTAGGTCCCATTTTATGTATGGGGGTGACATAGGAGGGTTTCCAAATACTAGGGAAGATCCCTTGTGAGGGGGATAGATTGAATATCTTTGATATCGGGAGGGAAAGAGAAGTGGAACATTTCTTTAAAAATACAGCCGGGAGTCCATCCGGCCCAGGGCTGAACTCGTCTTTGAGTAAGTTTAATTTCTCCTCAACTACGTGCCACTGAATTATTTGAGGGGTGAGGGGGCCGAGGGAGAATTCGGGTAAGTCTTTGAAGTGAGACGGATTGGGTTCGAAGGAGATGTCTGTGAAGGATTTATTGAAAAACGAAGCGAATAAATTGGCAATAGTTAGGGGGTCGGTTAAAGTAGTCGCGCCATAAGAAAGGGAGTTAGGATAGGCGTCGGATTTACGTTTGTAATTCATGAAGTGGAAAAAAGATTTGAGGTCATTGATCAAATTAGATTGTGTTTTTGTGAGGTAGTTGGTGTAGGGGGAGTCACGGGAGACGGGCAAAAAGTTCGACATTGATAAACTAAAAGACCTGCGCAAAAGGTCTGAATATCAAGACGAACAATATCGTGACAAGATGGAAGCAGTAATTTGAAAACCTGTTCAACGTCCATCAACCACAAATAAAACCACCAGACGTACATACAGCCGAGGTTCATATCGCAGAGCCATCTTTCAACGAAGTTGTAGACGTAAAACAATATGGGATAAGGAAGTATCTCCGGAAGAATGGAAAACCTCAATAGTCGCCCCCATTTTCAAAATAGGCGACAGATCTGACTGCGAAAACTACACTGCTCCCAACTACAAACAAAATACTAATAAATATCATATTGGCGAGAACCACACCGTACCCAGAAGAAATACTACTTACCAGTGCAGATTCCGTAGGAACCTCAATAGTCGCCCCCATTTTCAAAATAGGCGACAGATCTGACTGCGAAAACTACACTGCTCCTAACTACAAACAAAATACTAATAAATATCATATTGGCGAGAACCACACCGTACCCAGAAGAAATACTACTTACCAGTGCAGATTCCGTAGGAACCGGTCAACGAGCAAAAGTCCATAGTAATGCAATTGTTGGGAAAAAAGTGGGAATACGGAGAGACGGCTCACCAATTGTTCATTGACTTCAAAAAAGCCTACGACTCAGCCGCAGGGCAAAGACTTTACCATATTGTAGTTGAGCTAGGAGTTCCGAAAAAAATATTCCGCCCTCATTCAATTGTGCATGAACGCAAATAAAGGGCGAGTTAGAATAGAAAACCACCTCTCAGAACCATTTGAAATGGGGACGGACTAAAACAAGGGGATGTCCTCTCACCATGTTTTTTTAACCTTGTGCTCAAGTATGGCCTCAGAAAGGTACAAGACAACAACATAGCGGATCATTCCTGAACGGGGTCACACAACTGTTCGCATATGCGAATGATATCGCCGTTTTGGGCGATAATCTAGAAACTGTAAGTAAAATTAGTGAAATCATCATGCAAGCGGCAGAAGAGGTGGGCCTAGAAATAAATGAAAAAAAACAAAATACATGATTACGGCGAGAGCAGGTGGAACTCAGGGAACACATATAAACGTCAGAGGCAAGATATTTGAAAATATCAAAGAATTTAAATACCTGGGAACGATACTGACCGCCAGTAACGAAATGTCGAAGAAAATTAATAAAAGACTACACTCCGGCAACGCTAGTTGGCACGCAGTCAGTAAACCGCTGAAATCCAAACTCCTATCACGTAACATAAAGCTCCGTGTCTATAGAACCATAATCATGCCGATTGTTCTATACGGATGAGAAACATGGGCTCTCACAAAACGGGAAGAAAACAAATTCCGCGTATTCGAGAATAAAGTTCTAAGGGATATCTTTGGCGGTAAATATGACGGAGGCAGCACAATGGAGGCAACTCCACAACCACGAATTGTAAGAGCTATACCGCGAATCTACTATAGTGAGAGTGATCAGGTCGCGAAGAATAAGATGGGCCGGACACGCGGCGCGAATGGGCACCGATAGGAACGTGCGTAGAATTCTTGACGGTAGACCAACGGGAAAGAGACCGACAGGGCGGCCGCGACGGAGATGGGAGGACAATGTTAAGTTTGACCTTGAGGCGATCGGATCGGATGGTCAAGCGTGGATGGAGAGTGCACAGGACAGGGAACGATGGCGGAGTCGAGTCGATGAGGTCATGAACTTCCGGGTTCCTACAGGCCAATAAATAGTAATAGTATAGTATAGTAATATGGAAAATTTAACAAGCCTCAAGACTTGCTAAATAAGGCCAAGACCGGTTCCCGGTTGTAGTGCTGATGATGATGATGATGATAGTATAGTAAGCTAGCTTACCCTACGTCTTCTCGATTTTTCATAATTTTAATGTTGCAATTGAATTTGCAACAACGAGCTTATATTAAAATGTGCATTAAAAACCGATTGAGTGACGTGGGTACCTTGGAAATGTTGTAATAAATGAAGTGGATTTTACGACTATTGCGGTTTCTTTATAATAATAATCATCGTCATCGGCACTACTATCGGGATCCGGTCTTGGCCTTATTTAACAAATCTCTCCACCGGTCCCAACTCCGAGCCGATGTCATCCAGTTTGGCACACCCAGGCTCTGGGCATCCTGGTCTACGACATTGCCGCGCTGTCTCCTTCAATACATCCTGCCACAAAAGACTTTACGGGCAGGTTCCTCTTCGCTCATTCGAACTAGGTGTCCGGCCCACCGGAGTCTACCGAGCTTCAAGGTAGATCGCGTACAACATGGTTGTAGCGTCTCCAGAATAGTCCTCCCTCACATACGGGGCCAACAATTCTCCTTCAGACTTTCCTCTCGAACGCAGCTAAGAGTTCACAGTGCCTTTTATTGAGCACCCAGGTGTCTGGTCCATATATGAGTACTGGTAAGACCATGGTCTTGTACAGTAGTAGCTTGGATGTTCTGAATAAATTTCGGGATTTAAAGAGCCTTGATAGACCATAGTAGGCTTTGTTGGATTTGATCAGCCGTTCGGGTATTTCTTCTTCCATATTGTTATCGGCTAATACTATCGACTCAAGGGAGTTAAAATATTGTACTACTTCAAATTCGTGCTCCACTACCCTGATAGTTTGACCAACGTTAGGTCTTCTGTTCGCGGAAGTTGCCACCATGTACTTAATTTTCCCCTCATTCATGTGCAGTCCCAGTTTTTGTGCTCCCTGTTCGACCTGGGTTAAGGATTCCTGTACAGCCGAATCGAATCCACCGATAATGTCGACGTCATCTGGTGACAATAGTCCCTCTAGTTGTAACGCCAGTTACGGATTGCTTTCTCCAACACCAGGTTGTAGAGGAGGCAGGCCAGACCACCCCCGTTGTCGGAGTCCATTAAAGATGTTTATTGATTTGAACAGCAATCCCGTAATTTTTACTTGACTAGTTAAGTTGGTCATGATCAACATATAAAGTCGTATCAATTTGTTTGGAATGCCGATCTCTCATGGTATTGTGTAGTTCTAGCCTGGCTATGCTGTCGTAGGCGGCATTAAAGTCTATATATAGATGATATAATGGAATCTTAAAATCCAAACATTTTTCCATCGCCTGCCTAAGGGTAATATCAGATCAATCGCTGACTTGCCTGGGATGAAGCCACACTGATATTGACCAATGATGACTTTAGCGTATGGGGTTATCCCATCCTTGTATGCCATCAGCTCCGGGGGCTTTATTTGATTTGAGCTGTCTTATGGCTTTTACTGTTTTCTCAATGCTTGGTGGCGACAGCATTTGATCAGGCATTGGTGGAGTCTCCAATTCTTCTCTGAGCTGACAATTTAGCAATTCATTGAAGTGCACTTCCTATCGCTCCAGAATGCCTTCCGGATCGGTGATCAGATTATCCTCTTTATTCTTGCAGTAAGTGCAGCGCGGTGTGTACCGCGTCATACTCTCTCTCTACTTTTCTCTAATTCACAGACAAGTTTTTTTACCAGGCACTTTTTTTGTCTGTGGAGTCTTTACAGATCTTCTGAGCTCTTTGTATTTCTGCTCGCGTGACCGCGTCATATGAAACTGATGTATTGCCCGGTATGCAGCATTCTTACGTTCAGTCGCTAGTTTGCACTCATCATCAATCCAGTCGCTCCGATCTCTACGACTAATGCCTAAGATGGAGTTGGCAGTACTAATGACAGTATTCTTAAGGCGTGTCCATTTCACTTCTACGCCCGGAGTTCTGTCCCTAGGACTTACTCTCCCTCCATCGAGCTCTTCGAGGGCGAGTCATAGCACATGACCAAAGGCGTTAATTCGATCCTGATCCGCGGATGCAATACGTTTCCGAAAGGCAATCTGCGCTCGGAAAACTGTACCATCAAGATAGTGATCCGAGTCGACGTTAGCACCTCGGTACGTTCGTACCGTCATCAAGCTTGAGGAGTGGTGAAATTCTATTAACACGTGGTCAATTTGGTTACAAGTGGCTCTGTGGGGGGCGGGGGGGGAGTGTATTGTGCCAGGCATGGGCAATCGGTTCACCTTCCTCCTGCCGGAAAATTAAACACACTGATTTCATTTTTGTTCAGTTTTATTCTCTCAATAAAAACCACTACTTTTGTTACCACTATTGGACTTGATGCAAATTAATATTAACACTAATTTATATAATGTCCTTTTTTGGTCCAGTCAATGAAATGTAATTTTTAACAAAATCCTCCGGCATCGAAAAAAAATCGACAAACCACCGCTCAACTTAGTGGATGCTGAATAAAATTCACTACGCCAATGACTCCGTATATTATCGCGTCCCCGTGCGCACCGGCGAGCGGGAGCGGTACGACCGTGGTGGTCGGCGGATGTAATTGAACTCAGCGATAAACGGCTCGTGCAGAGCCGACTCGCTAATGGGGTGAGTTTCCCCGAGAGAGAAAGTGTTTCTCTCCACTAAGGATACGTTTTACCTACCACAAGAGAGACGTATAGTCTCTCTTTATGGAACAGAAAACCAGATCTCGTAATGGAGATCATGGTAGTATGTGTGCATGGACGATCGTGAGGATCATAATATTCAATACACGCGCGAAGGCGATGGATAAAGGAAGCAGACAGGCGGTAAGGACAAAAGGACCGTGAAGATCGTTGGTAGTACACATGTATGTGTGTACATGGGTTCTTTCATGGGACAAACCATGAGAACGAACCTGAAACGACGAAAAGGTCATGGGGTGTGTCCATGAGATGTGAGTTCGGTAAAGCAAACAACCCGAATCTCCTTGGATGCTAATGGTTTTTGTTTGCTCATGCCGCTGCTGATGAGAAGCAGATCCCAAAATATGAGAAGACAATGGGAACGCTTAAGTCTTTGTCCTAGATGTGCATTACGGTTAAATAAATAGGCGGCAATGCAATGTGGAAATGCGCTAATGGGTTTTAGCTTGATTATCGGGAAAGGGTGTTTATGGCATCGCTGGTAAGGGTGGGTATTCAATTCCTATTTGCATTTGCCTGTGGTGTAGGATTTAATTGATGCCTTAAGACGCGAGATGCGTATATTTGTTTTGGTCCCTTGGGTGTAGGTCGCCAGCCAATGTGTATGTATGGTGATGTATTATACACTTGGTGAGGACGGGAAATAGGCGACGCAATGTTTATGATCCCTGTTATGATGGTTACATTGTATGTAAACCAATCATTTTGTTTTCAGGAATTCGTCTAGGGGGTTTTGCCTGCCTCCGAAGGTGCCGAATTGGTTTTGGGATACCTGATAAGTTAGGAAAGAATTCTTACAGGGAATTTGTATGCGAAGAGATGCATGAAAGGTAAGGATTCTTTAACAGGGACTTTTAGATTATAAATTTGATCTATTTGATGCGTGAAGCATTTACAGGTGCTTAATGCCATTGCAATAGCAAAAGCTTATGCAGATTGGGATTAAGTTATGGGGGTTTTTCAGGTAAGTGGACCGTGGGGTTTGGAGGAACCGCCACAACTCCATCAGATGATACCCAGGTGGCTTTGTGGATATCTTTAGGTGGAAACCTGGTACTCGCAACGACCAAGTTTTTTGATGCTGTCAGTTCGATGCCCCGTAGTCCATTGTCATTAGTGTTCTCATGCAAACTATGGGAACATGCGTAATGCCTGAAAACCGGCTCCCGACCTATTTTGGCATTCAAATCACCAAGAACAATTTTCATATCGTATCTTGGGCAGGCATTGAGGGCCTGTTCGACGTTCTCGTAGAATTCTTCTTTTTCGTCGTCATGGGACTCCTCTTTAGGTCCGTGAACGTTTATGCGGCTTATGTTCTTAAACTTGCCTCGCGCGCGAGGAGTGCATAGCCTTTCGTTTATTCCATTAAAGCCGATAATTGCAGGCTTCAGTTTTTGACTGAATAGACTACCTCGAGTACATGGTGTTTGGCATGACAACTATAATAAATGTCATACTCCTTTTTCTGAATAACACTACTTCCCGTCCATCTTATGTCAGCCTGTCAGGGCATCGGCTAGCTGTTATGCAGCTCGAGCTCTGTATAGTGAGCGGACGTTCCATGGGAAAATTCTCAAATTGTTTAGTCATTTTCGCTTCCGTGGTCGTCGTCGTGTATACGGCCTATATCCGAGGCTTGTTAAATTGTCTATAATAATTTGTTTTTCCGGGCAAGGTTATAAGCCTTGCGCCAAGCTTTCTCTGGATGTCGCTGCATGTATTGGTTCGCTACTTGGCGGGTGCCGAAGTAGCTATCCAGGGGTCTCACGTGGAGACTGCATGTCAACTTGGATTGAACAGGGACAAGGATCCTTCTTTATAATAAGCGCACGCAAAAAGGATAGTTTGATATCATTCATTGCTAATACATTGGGTGGAGGAACGAAAAACGACTAGATCGGGAAAGGTGTTAATGCACATCGGTCCTGAGTACGGTTGCTATTGATTTCATGTTTTTTTTTTTGTTTTTGAGTGCTGATAGAATTTGATTAGACGGGGTTGTGATAAAGAGTGTGTACGAGGCACTACCTTAGTTAAAGGATTTTGGATTTTTTGTTTCTTTGTGAAGTGATTTGAAACCATTCCTCTCCAACAATGTACTTAGGTGAAAGCACATATATAAAACGTCAATCGGGATAAGATAAATTGTATTAAATATATTTAAAATTGATTTAAATATGTCAAGAACTAATTGATCACAAATTTGTAGTGAAAAAAAAATGGGCAGGATGGTTTGGGACAAGTCGTAAAAAGTGTTGGATCATTTAACCACAATTAGGATAATTTGTTGTACAGGGAAATATAAGTATACGACGTAGTAGTTGTTTGTGTTAAATTCTATTATATGAGCACACTTTCAAAATACCACCTACGTTAATAAAAAGCATTATTTAGGCAAATTTCATTGAAACAGTTTTAAATTTAAGATGTCAAATACTTTGGAAAACAGGGGTTTTTACAAAAGTTTCAATATCTATTTAAACACGGAATCGTAAACGTTAACTTCCTTCGTTATTCCCGAAGGAGTAATGTTACATTACCATAAGTCCACGTGCGGATATAGAACCAATTAAATTAAACTTAACTAAATTGCACATATAGCAACTAGGTTTTTGTAGTTAATTGCTTAATCCTTTCTAGTTGCATTATAGACAACGGACGCACAAATTGTCAAACGAAACGAACTTTATGAATCCATTCTTGGGCATAGTTTTATTCTTCATCCCTGTTTCCTGACACAAGTATTTGATTTCTTTTTGTATATATATAGAAAATTTTCCGGAACTGCGCGAATCGAATTTCCACGTTTGCGAAGGAAGAGGGAGCAAGGCTAATGCGGGACCAACAGGACATGAATGTATTCACAAAACAAGTCTAAATCAAACATGCCATCCTAGCAACAACCAAGGTAAAATGCAAAAATAGTGTCAGGACTCTCATTGAGCATGAAGCCAGTTTCTCACTTACCTGCCATACATTCCTTCCGTAATTTTATTACGTTTTATCGGTCGCCGTATTTTGCCACAATCGGCATTTCGTCTCTTCATATTTTTGTGTATTTTGAAAAATAAAATTTCACCAGTTCACAATCGAATTAATTTGATACACTTAATTTTTTTTTTAGTTAGCGAAGGGTTTTGACTTTTTGTTTTCTTACTTTTTTTACTCTTCTACTTTGTTTTGTTATTCTCTTATTTTGTTACTTTATGATTTGTCGACAGATTCTTTATATCTTGTTTCGTAAATTTTATATGATTCCTTTGCAATTCACTAAGCACAGAAACACTGATTTAAAATTTTCCTAAAAAGAGAGCATAAGGAAGAATATTTGTAATATTAGAACCGGTTGAACGATCGACAAAGCCATGAAAAGGCAGGACTAACAATAAGTGTATGCATATATATAATTTATATATACATATATATATATCTATGATACATTACAAATTAAGAAAAGAAAGGAAACGAAAGTCCTTTGGCAATGAGAACGGACCCCCCAGGAATGAGGAAATTATTCTTCAGTCAAGTGAACGGAAATATTTTTAATGTTTTTTTTAAACATTTTTAAACAATTTCTGTTTTTCACTCGAAGCATTAGTAGAACTTTTGATATCCATTGGATTTTATTATTAACCATTAGTCAACGGTAATTGCCAATAGGACTTTCATAAGTAAACGCAACAAAAGGGGGGCAACTAGAACACATCAAAATCGCCTTGAGCAGCTTTTTCTGTTGGTATTCGTCTCACTAGCGCGACATCACCCGAGGATACTACAAATCCAAACGAACTGCGAACCAATAAGAATTTAAAGATAATACAAGTGTTGAATTACAAACTTATATGCAGGAAATTTGAAGATTTTCACAGGATGAAAACACTTCTCGACGGATCCTTCACTCGCGCAATTTTTTGTGATGTATATATAACATCTCTCGAATATCCATAAGGAGTACATAAGTGCGACAGAGATGTAGATAGCTATTTTTGATGTCCATTTTGAGTTTACGTAGTAGCAATAGAGAACCTGTCAAACTATTGCTGAGTAATACCAAACCCTGTTGATGTCGTCAAATTAAAATAACCTAAAGCGCAATAAATATTCATCGAAAGTCATTGATATCAGATGTCGGCAAATGTTTGTATAATTCGTTTATTTGCAAATAAATGCGTGTTTAAAATAAACTTATCTAAACTGAATATTAAATCTTCGAAATGATTACGAAAGCACAGAACTATATTGGAGATATTATTAGAAGATGTTATTCCGGTTTTGTTAGCCTTGTATTTCAAAATTACACTTTTTCACACATTATTTAACGAGAGATATAGACATTTCTTAGATTGATTATAAATTACAAGTATATTGCGTATATGTTATTTGGCGGATCCATTAATGCATTAGTCATTTGAAATCAACTTAATTTGCTGTAATTTTAAAAGGGTAAAACATATTATGGGGGGATGGGCGCGAACATACAGGGCAAAGTCTCTGATTGCTTTCAACCCGGCGAAGGGCAGGACGATCCTTGTCCCTGTTCAATCCAAGTTGACATGCAGTCTCCACGTGACACCCCTGGATAGCTACTTTGACACCCGCCAAGTAGTGAACCAATGCATGCAGCGACATCCTGAGAAAGGTTCGCGCAAGGCTAATAACCAGTAAAAATGAATTATTATGGCAAATTTAACAAGCCTCGCATATGGACCGGATACACGACGACGACCACGGAAACGAAAATGGCTAAATGATTTAAGGATTTTTTCATGGAACATACGCTCACTATACAGAGCTAGAGCTGCACAGCAGCTTGCCGATGCCCTGTCCGAATATAAGGCTGACATAACAGCATTACAAGAAATAAGATGGGGGGGGGGGGGGGGGGGGGGGGGGGGGGGGTTGGTGTTATACAAAGAAAAGAGTATGACATTTATAACAGCTGTCACGCAAAACACCATGTGCTCGGGGTAGGCTTTCTAGTCAGCCAAAAACTGAAGCCTGCCATCATCGGCTTTAATGCAATAAATGAAAGGCTATGCACTCCTCGCGTGCGAGGCAAATTTAAGAACATAAGCCTCATAAACGTTCACGGACCTACAGAGGAGTCCCCTGACGACGAAAAAGAAGAATACTATGAGAACGTCGAACGGGCCCTCAATGCCTGCCCAAGATACGATGTGAAAATTGTTCTTGGTGATTTGAATGCGAAAATAGATCGGGAGCCGGTTTTCAGGCACTACGCAGGTTCCCATAGTTTGCATGAGAACACTAATGACAATGGACTACGAGTCATCGAATTGGCAGCATCGAAAAACTTGGTCGTTGCGAGTACCAGGTTTCCGCGTAAAGATATCCACAAAGCCACCTGGGTGTCACCTGATGGAGCCACTCGCAACCAAATTGACCACGTGCTGATAGATCGCCGCCACTCTTCGAGCCTGATGACGGTACGAACGTACCGAAGTGCCAACGTCGACTCGGATAACTATCTTGTTGGTACAGTTTTCCGAGCGCGGATTGCCTTACGGAGACGTATTGCATCCGCAGATCAGGTTCGAATCAACACGGCTGCCTTACGCAATGAGAACACCAGCAACACCTTTGGTCATGCGTTAAGACTCGCCCTCGAAGAGCTCGACGGAGGGAGGGTAAGTCCTGGGGCCAGAATGCCGGGCGTAGAAGAGAAATGGACACGCCTTAAGAATACTGTCATTAGTACTGCCAACTCCATCTTAGGCAGTAGTCGTAGAGATCGGAACGACTGGTTTGATGATGAGTGCAAACTAGCGACTGAACGTAAGAATGCTGCATACCGGGCAATGCAGCAGTCTCATAGGACGCGGGTACGCAAGGATAACTACAAAGAGCTCAGAAGATCTGAAAAAAGACTTCACAGACAAAAGAAAAGTGCCTGGGAAAAAAACCTTGTCTGTGAAATAGAGAAAAGTAGAGAGCGAGGTCCGCACCAGGCGCGGAAGTTCTACCAAATAGTCCGCAGTATGACGCGGTACACACCACGCTGCACTTACTGCAAGGATAAAGAGGGTAATCTGATCACCGATCCTGAAGGCATTCTGGAGCGATGGGAAGTGCACTTCAATGAATTGCTAAATGGTCAGCTCACAGAAGAATTGGAGGCTCCACCAATGCAAGACCAAGACCAAATGCTGCCGCCACGAAGCATTGAGGAAACACTAAAAGCCATTAGACAGCTAAAATCAAATAAAGTCCCTGGAGCTGATGGCATACCAGCTGAGCTGATCAAACAAGGAGGGACAGCGTTACATCACGCAATTCACGAGATCGTGGTGCACGTATGGGAGCAAGAGGAGATGCCGGAAGATTGGCGTCGTGGGATAATTTGCCTCATACATAAGAAAGGAGATATCACACCGTGCAGCAACTATAGGGGTATAACATTGCTGAGTACCGCCTATAAGATACTCTCCACTATCCTACAAGACCGGATATCCCCATACGCTAAAGCCATCATTGGTCAATATCAGTGTGGCTTCATCCCAGGCAAATCAGCGATTGATCAGATATTCACCCTTAGGCATGCGATGGAAAAATGTCTGGAATTTAAGATTCCGCTATATCATCTGTTTACAGCCTTCAAGGCCGCCTACGACAGCATAGCCAGGGTAGAACTATATAATGCCATGAAAGAATTCGGCATTCCACATAAATTGATACGACTTTGTAGGTTGACCATGACCAACGTAACTAGTCAAGTAAATGTAGCGGGATTGCTGTCCAAACCAATAAACATCTATAAAAGACTCCGACAAGGGGACGGTCTGGCCTGCCTCCTCTTCAACCTGGCGTTGGAGAAAGCAATCCGTGACTCTGGCGTTACAACAAGAGGGACTATTGTCACCAAGTCCAGCCAAATACTTGCCTACGCAGATGACATCGACATCATCGGTAGAACCGAATCGGCGGTACAGGAATCCTTCACCCAGATCGAGCAGGCGGCACAAAAACTGGGACTGCACATTAATGAGGGAAAAACTAAGTACATGGTGGCAACTTCTGCGAAGAGACGACCTAACGTTGGTCAAACTATCAGGGTAGTGGAGCACGAATTTGAAGTAGTGCAATCCTTTAACTACCTTGGGTCAATAGTATCAGCCGATAACAATATGGAAGAAGAAATACCCGAACGGCTGATTAAGTCCAACAAAGCCTACTATGGTCTATCAAGGCTCTTTAAATCCCGAAATTTATCCAGAACATCCAAGCTACTACTGTACAAGACCATGGTCTTACCAGTACTCATGTATGGATCCAAGACCTGGGTGCTTAATAAAAGGCACTCTGAACTCTTGGCCGCGTTCGAGAGAAAAGTCTTAAGGAGAATTGTTGGCCCCGTATGTGAGGGGGAAAGATTCCGGAGACGCTACAACCATGAGTTGTACGCAATCTACCTTGAAACTCATATTGTAAGAAAAATCAAGCTCGGTAGACTCCGGTGGGCGGGACACCTAGCTCGAATGAGCGAAGAGGAGCCTGCCCGGAAAGTCCTTTGTGGCAGGATGTATGGAAGGAGACAGCGCGGCAGACCTTGTCTGAGATGGAGGGATGGCGTAGACCACGACGCCCAGAGCCTGGAAGTGCTAAACTGGATGACATCGGCTCGAAATCGGGACCGGTGGAGAGATTTGTTAAATAAGGCCAAGACCGGATCCCGGTTGTAGTGCCGATGATGATGATGATGATGATGAAAACATGTTATTCCCCCCGCTTGGTAGAAACCTTGACGCGGTGCGGGTGCTTAAACTATAATGAATCACTCAGGCTATGCTGATGGAAGCCTTTTCCTTCTTCTTTTCTTCTGGTTCGAGCAGTCACGTTGGGTACTGAAATATTATTAATAAATAAATGTGATATACAGATAAAACTAAATAAAAGTATATTTGTTTAAATGTATTGTGACGCATATGACAATCAGTACTAGAATATTCGAGAAAGTCCGAAACAAAGTACTAGAATATTCTAGAAAGTACTGGAAAACTGAAGACTATGAACAGTAGAACATTCAAGGCTATGGAACGGACGGAAACGAAACTCTGGATCCGAATGAGGAAACGGTATAAATACGTCGCACACAGATCATGGAGATAAGTAAAACGTAAGAAGTAAGCGGTAAAAGGCGCGATGAGTACGAAAGCGATAAGTCAAGAAATCGTTAAGTGTACGGTAAAAGTAACGGTTGTTATTAACGGACTAATAAAGTGTTATATTAATTCAAAATCGATTTAATGGCTCTTATTTATTAAAAAATAATTAATCCAGCGAACCCTAAGCTCGCTACAGTATATTAATTAGTTTAGTATTTAAGTCCCCCCGCTTGGTAAAAACCTAGACGTGGTTCGGGGGCTTAAACTGCAATGAATCACTCATGATATGCTGACGGAAGTATACACTTCCAGTAGGGCCACCCATGTCAGACAGGCTAGCGAGAAGTAACACATAAAGGTCTACCACACCTAATCCAGGGTGTTACGCGTCACCGTGCCCATTGGGGCTTTGCATCCAGGGGTATACCGGCTGTATTATAACGGCGCCTCTCTGACACCGGGTCGAATCAGAGCAGTAAGCAGACCTTACCATATCAAAGAGGGGCTCTGATATAGCGGACTATTTGAAACCCCAAGACTGTTCCCACGAAATGAATAATCAATATACAAAAAACAGTCTCACGAAAAACCCGGTAGGCGTAGGTGTGATGAGCCGACACTACCATAAGGGAGCAAATCATCAAGAAAACATCGACTCGACAAAAAGAAGATGTAGGGGAAAACGGAAAAAGAGGGATATATGCGTCGGCACGTGAAATGTTCGAACGTTATATAAACCAGGTGCGATACAGATGGTCGTAGAAAACGCGAAACAATATAAAATGGACATCGTCGCACTTCAGGAAATCCCACTCCCACGTCAAGTAATCGAAACCAACGGGGTTACATTGGCGTGTGGAGGTACCGACACACATAACCTCGGAACCGGCTTCATCATAAGCAAGAAAATTACGCCCCATGTAAAAGATGACCAATTTATTAATGACCGAATGTCGGTGCTAAAAATACAGGGCCGATGTTACAAGTATGTATTTATAAACGTACACGCCCCAACAGGATCTACGGACGAAGAAACGAAGGACATATTCTACGAGACCCTAGACGAAGTATACGATGGGATCTCATAATTCGATGTTAAGATTCTCCTCGGGGACCTCAATGCGAAAATTGGAAAGTAAAACATCTTCCAACCAACTATGTGTAAAGAAAGCTTACACGACGTTTCAAATGATAATGAAATTCGAATTATCACGTTCGCAACGTCCAAAGATCTGGTAGTGAAAAGCACGATGTTCAAGCACAAGCAAATCCATAAAACCATATGGATATCACCCAACGGCGTAACGCGTACCCAAATATACCACTTCCTCATAGACAAAAGACACTTTAGGTGTTCTATGAACCGCACAACCAACTATAGGTTGAGATGTCCATTCCGCCAAGGAACATACTTACATGTATTCATTACACGTGCCCACAGACGCGTGTCCCAAGAGTCATGGCCATTCCTAAAACAAGCAACAACGTGAACCCGATACCAAAAAGCAAGGAACTTAACGTCCCAAAAGCTTCCAATATCGAGTTCAACGTTTCATAGATCATACCTGAAACAAAGGTTAGGTGAGGATTGCAACGCATTCATCCATCATATGCAAAAACAATTGAAAAAGCAGGAATGCATCGCATCCCAGGAATGCACAATCTTCAATCCTAAACCTCTGCACGATGTTTCCAAGGAATTACATTGCCGGTAATTAAACCGAACAACGGATGCCCATACGGGTGGCTATTGAAAATCAACACCAACCCAGGGTATGACTATAATGTTAAGGCACACTTGTTCAAACAAAACGTATCGTTGCCCTGCTGATTAGCAGCTATAGAGCCATAAACTCTAAACACTATCCCAGATAGATGTTTATGAGTGAAAGGCAAACAAAAGCATTACATTCCATGGTTCCTATCCCATCCGAATTGCATGGGACCCTTTTCTTCAGTCCAGATGGGTTGGATAACCAAAACCAGCGAGCGATCGGAGAATAAGCGGCGGCATCCGATCAACGGACAAAGGGGGACAGGATTTCGATCACCACCACAATGGTGATGATGATGATTATTATCATAATAAAAAATTCTTCTTTTACAGATACTAAGGGAAATTCTGCTTAACAGATACTGTGGGAAATACTGTGCAGAAATACTTTGGAAAAATTTCCCTTTTCGGATGGGGGATTAGAATTTGGTTAGTCAGTCTTTATCGAGAAGTCTCAATAATAGCATCGAACCAGGAGGAACGCCATCGTGGAGGCATCACTAAAGTGAAGAAAGAAAGTAAATCGAGGTTGTGAGTTAACGTAGTAGAAATTAACTCGTGGTGTCGAGTAACAAAATTGTCGGGCGCTTATACAGCAACTTGTAATATCGAACCGTGGTGATTAAGAAGTCGAGAGATTAACTTGTAATATCGTCAGCATTAACTGTATTATATGGACATAGTGAACTTGTATGGTCTAGTGTAAGGAAAGCATCTAAACTAAATAAAATCAGATTTATACACCGAAGTTATTTCGAGTTTCAATTATTGTACGGTTGTGTTTTAATTTCATCTGCGATAAACAGTGTTCGGCCGAACACTTGGACAAATACAAAACTCGTCAAAGTTTAATAACCAACCTATTTCCGCCCAAAACACCACTCGAATATCTTTGACGTAAATTCATATAGAGGAGCAGATTGCGACTCCATCTTCTAGTGATGGGCAAAAGCAGGAGTCGGCTCGCAGCAAACCGACACGGGCAGTCACGGGAGACGAGCAAAAAGTTCGACATTGATATGTGGGGATATTGCAGTCGTGGTGTGTGTATTCGGTTGGTTTGTTTTAGTTAGTGTGCCAGCGCGGGAACGGGTTCACTAAAATCCCACTGAATTAAAACTCCGAAACGTTCACCAAAAACTGTTAACTCTTGTCCCCAAACGAGGAAGGAAACACGAGGATGTTCTTTGTTTTAAAATCTGTTCTTTACACTCGGAGAATTTAACAAAAGTCAATATTCTTTCTAGCCATCACTAAAATTAACTTGGTAAAACAGAATTACGGTCTGGAATGGATCCTCAAATAACTTAACTAGGAAAATAGAATTACTGTCCGGAATGGATCTTCAGTTAACTTAACTTGGAAATTAAAATTACTGTCCAGAATGGACGTTCAAATAAATTAACTTGGTAAATAGAATTACTGTCCGGAATGTATCTGGAATGGATGGAACCCCCACAGATAAACTAAAAGACCTCCGCAAAAGGGCTGAATATCATGACGAACTAACGAATAGATTTAGCATCCCAGAGAATGGGAGCAGTGAGGAAGAGGAAGCTAACAGTGTGTACACTAAACGGACATCGATCAGAGACACAATCAAACAAACAGCCCAAAAGGTATTACGATTTAAGAAAACAATTAAGTCCAACCCATGGTTTTACGATGAGTGCAGGGCGAAGATCGAAGAACATAAACGCCTCAGAGTGATCCACTTACAAAGATATGTTGAAGTCAACGCAGAAAGACACGCGACAATTCGGAAAGAGATAATCAGACTTTTCAAACGCAAAAAACGCGAATGTGGAAAAACTAGGATCGAAAAAATCCTAGAAAATGCTAGAGCAAAGAACATCAGAGGTATGTATGCCGGCATAAATTCAATTAGAAATGGCTATCAAGGGAGAGCCAAAACAAATTCGAGGCGCAAACGGCTGTCTGGCCACAGAAACAAACAATATCGTGACAAAATGGAAGCAGTACTTTGAAAACCTGTTCAATGTGCGCACCCATCAACCACAAATAAACGCACCAGACGTACATACAGCCGATCCACAGATCACAGAGCCCTCTTTCAACGAAGTTGTAGGCGCAATAAATCGATTGAAAAACAGCAAGTCTCCCAGAGTCGACTGCATACCGACAGAGCTTGTGAAGCATGGAGGAGAGGCAACCTCTCGAAAGATCCACCAACTGATTAAAACAATATGGGATAAGGAAGTCATTTCGGAAGAATGGAAAACCTCAATAGTGGTCCCCATTTTCAAAAGAGGAATATCATTGCTCCCATTCACATACAAAATACTAACAAATGTCATACTGGCGAGAATCACACCGTACGCAGAAGACATATTGGGAGACTACCAATGTGGATTCCGTAGGAACCGGTCAACGAACGACCAAATGTTCACAATAAGGCAACTACTGGAAAAGAAGTGGGAATACGGAGAGACGGCTCACCATGTGATCGTTGACTTCAAAAAAGCTTAGGACTCAGTCGCAAGACAAAGACTCTACCATATTGTATTTAAGCTGGGAATCCCGAAAATATATGCCGCCCTCATTCAAATTTGCATGAACGAAAACAAAGGGCGAACAGGCGCAGCACCCACCACGTCATCCAGTCCTGGCGTGACGAGATCCTTCACTAACTATCACGTGGCCATTGATCGTGGGTTGCGACCCTACAACTCCAACCTAGATCAATTGGCTGGTTCTGCGAGCACAAAACGCGATGGTTCCCAGCGAGCGGGGAGACGGTCCCATCGTTATCAGACCCATCGGCCATCCCAGAGATTCACGGAATACACCACCACCGATCACCTGCGCGACACGACCACCGGACACATCCCCAGTGCGATGAGTAATTATAAGGGCAAAGAGCGCGTTTCGAAGCCACCAAGAACCGCACAGCATCGTCGGAGTCAACCACCGTCACAGGAAAAATAGCAAACAAACCCGAACCCTTCAGCGCTCCTTGTGGCGGGCGGCCTCCCCCGTAACCTCCCACCCACCTCATGAAAACGTCCCTATCCCACCCAAGCCAACAACGCCTACGCCGTCGTCGACCACCAGCGGATCCCCTCGCCGGCATCAACAGGATCTTGACACCAAAGCCCTCCTACTACCGCTACCTGCTCGTTTAACCTCATCTTATGGACGCTGTTCCATCGGCTCGCCCTCGTCATCTTGAAAGCTACAACACCTTTCGAATTTCACATTTTTCAGTTACAATTGAATTGAGCCATCAAAAAATTTGCAAGGAAACTTTTTTAGTACATTTTTCCCACGAGCGTAAGTTGAAATTTCATTTATATTTTATAAGATTTATAGAGAATTTTCCAACGATATGGTCTTATAGTTAAATAATAAGTTTCCAATATGGACGATGTGTTTTTAAAACGTCACGGTACTTACATTTAAAATGCTAGAAATGTCACCAGTTGCCATTTGCCTTCAGTTCAATCTGACAAATCGTCATGGCAAAATACACACTTTAACAACATTTGGTTGTTATCCAAAAATTATATAAAAATAATCGTTCTTCTATGCAAACTCAACTTACTGGGAAACCTAATATTATACCCTAATGGAAAACCATATATTTCTTTTAAAAAAGGATTTCCTTTGCTCAAACTAATATGTGCGATGAAGCGGTACGCGCTTCGTTGGCCGCCGATGGACGGTCACAACGAACAATGGCTGTCGAACTCGTTCGGCGCAAAGGGGAGAGAACAGCGCGGTCAATGTATAAGAGCACGTTATCAATTGAGCGAGAACCAATTAATAATATCAAGTTATTATTTGTTGTAATGTTTCATGCTTAAGGAACGTTATAATGCACAATGAATTGTAAATTTGGTTAATTGCAACGACTGGGAATAACTTGCTGTTCCGTTTGACTGTGTGAGCGCGGTGAAGGTTGTTTGCAGACTATGTGCACGTGCCGAGAGTTGATTGCCGACTGTGTTTGAGTAACGACGCCGAATAACCGTCAATTCAAAAAAGGGACGCTGCTGACCTCAGCGTCGGTGACAATCGGCCTGGTATACTGCGGAGATACTAGATTTCTCCAGCACATCCAACTGCCAATCCGCAAAAAATATTATGCGTTAAGATGACTTAGTTCACAACTGTTTTGTAGTTTTAAGTAATTTTAAGCAATGTGTCTAGAGCAAAATGTTTACCGCACATAATAGTGCAAAATTCGGAACAAATATTCATCACTAAATAACGAAAAATTCATAACAAATATTAATAGACATTTTTTAAAATAAGAAATTGCTACATATCGTAGTTTTTTTGTTTTCTGTGTTTTGTAAACATTGTAAAGAGGTTTAGGTACATATATCATCCCCATACATAAAAAGGGACCTAAAAACGATGTAAGCAACTACCGTCCCATCGCCCAACTGTCTCATATCTCCAAACTGTTCGAAGGAATTCTTTACAACGCGTTATCTTTCCGTTGTAAATCCATCATCTCATCCAACCAGCATGGTTTCCTTTCGGGCAGGTCGACCACATCGAATCTGATCGAGTTCTCATCCCATACTCTCCGTGCCGTAGAGAATGGCAACGAAGTCGATGTAATCACCACCGATTTCAGCAAGGCCTTTGACAAAATCTCCTATAATCTCAGCCTTTTTAAGCTGTCCACCCTAGGTTTTGAACCCCTATTGATCAAGTGGTTATCTTCTTATGTGAAAGATCGATCCTACCGTGTCAAATTCAGATCCTCCCTGTCCAATCCTTTTCTTCCCACGTCAGGGGTTCCGCAAGGCAACCATCTAGGTACCTCCCTATTTATCCTTACCATCAATGATGTTGACTCCATTATTAAATACTCATCCATCTCCCTCTATGCAGACGACGCCAAACTCTACAAAACGATCATCTGTCCTCTCGACTCCTCACTTCTCCAAACGGACCTCGACAGCTTCTCAACTTGGTGCCGTAATAACTGCCTTGAACTCAACGTTGTCAAATGTCACTCCATCACCTTCTCCCGCAAACGCCCCCCCCCCCCCCCCGCGTTCCTACTTCCTGCTAAACCAGCAGATATCATGTGTACCCTCGATACGTGACCCCGGGATCATATTTGACAGGGAGCTTAGCTTCATCCCGCATATTGATGATATTATTCTTAAGACCAACTCTGTCCTTGGGTTTGTGAAACGCTGGTCTAAAGAATTCTCTAATCCTTACGTTTCCCGTTCTCTCTACATAGCCTTCGTCCGCCCCCTTCTTGAATACGCCAGTCAGGTCTGGTCTCCATACTATTCGTCCCATGTACGCAGAATCGAAAACGCGCAACGTGGTTTTCTGCGTTTTGCCCTCCGCGGACTGAACTGGGTGAATCCTCGGATTCTCCCCCAATACACTAGCCGCACAACTCGTGCCGATATCTTTTTCGTCCGCCGTCTCCTTTCAGGCACAATCAACTCCCCAAGCTTGCTCCCCACCATTGCACTTCACACTAACCCCCGTAACCTGCGAAGAACTCATCTCTTCTATCAGCCCACCCACCACACCTCTTACGGCTCTAATGAACCCATTTCGCGAATGCTGCGGCGGGCAAAATCCTACCCCTACTTCCTTCGATTTCAACTTTACCTCTACTGCTCTCAAACTTCATCTCCTCTCTTTCCCTTCCTGACCACATCTAACCCCCCGTCTACACTCGTACATCCTGTATGGTGATGGATAAATCGAGTAACCAACTCGCCAAACATACCCCCCCCCCCCCCTCTTTTTTTCTTTTTAACGATAGTTTATATTGTGACGCATATGATAATCAGTACTGGAATCTTCGAGAAAGTCCGAAAGAAAGCACTAGATTATTTTAGGAAGTACTGGAAAACTGGAATAGAACATTCAAGACTATGGAACGGACGGAAACGATACACCAAATCAGAATGAAGAAAAACGGTATAAATACGTCGCACGCGGATCGGGAGTTTAGTTATAAGTAAGACAGTGACGCAAGCGAAGGTCTCGAGTGAGAAGTAAACAGTAAAAGACGCGATAAGTACGGAAGCGATAAGTAAAGAAATCGTTAGTGTACGGTATAAGTAACGGTTGTATTACGGACTAATCAAGTGTTATATTAATTCAAAATCGATTTAACGGCTCTTATTTATTTTAAAATAATTAATCCAGCGAACCTTAAGCTCGCTACAATTGGTGTCAGAAGTGGGATTAATTATTGTTTAAGTGAATAAGTGTGTGAAAGTGTGTTGTGACGATGTCAGGTCGACATTTGGAGGATCTTCGCGTTCCTGAGTTGAAGAAGGAACTTGAGGACCGGAATCTGGATAGCAGAGGACAGAAGCAAATTCTTCGACAGCGTCTGCAAGCAGCAATGGAGGAAAAGGGTATTGATGTCGACACATATGTTTTTGCGATTGCGCCAGACTGCCCGGATGGAGAAGAAACAGCGAGTCAAGATGGTGCCAATGTAACGGAGAAGAGTTCGCCACAGTTGGACATTTCGGAGATGTTCTTGATGATGATGATAAAATTCGACGCGCAAGCAACAAATATTAACTTAAAATTGGATACGCAAGCTGCAGATGTTAAAGCAAAGTTGGATGTCCAAAATTCAAAATTCTACGCCAAAAATTCAAAATTGGACGCGCAAGCTGCAGATGTTAATGCAAAGTTGGATGCCCAAAGGCAGTGGATGAAATGTAATTTTCAACACTTTAAGGAAGAAATTCGAAACGAAGTAGAAAATCTAGATCTAAAAAACGAAGCTGAATTTAAGAAGGTCACCGATGTAATAACGCGAATCGAAAAGAGACTTGAGTGTGTTGAGAGAAATAACACATCGCCTAGCAATCAACATGACTACAAAGATACAAGGATGCAACCGCCAATCTTCGATGGAACGGGACCCTTCTCCGTGTTTATACGTCAGTTTGACGCCGCGGCCAATTATAATAAGTGGTCGGATGAGCAAAAGTCAACATCACTAATCTTGTCACTCCGCGGGGCGGCTGCAGAATTGCTACAAACCATACCAGCAGAGAAGCAAACAGATTTCCAAGCGATAAGAGACGGCCTTGAAGCTAGATATGGCGACAACCACATGCAGCAGATCTACCGCATGCAACTGCGGAGCAGAACGCAGAAACCGGGAGAAAATCTGCAACAGTTGCAGGCAGACATTGAGCGATTGGCAAACTTGGCTTATACAAATATGACTAAAGAATTTCTGAACAATCAATGAGCAATGGATGCATTTATAAACGCACTCCAAGATCGGGACTTGCAACAGGCCGTTCGTTTGGCGGGAAAGAAGACGATTAATGAAATACTGGCGTTCGCATTGGCATATGAATCTGCTAAACTGGCTACCAGGAGTACATATAGACTCCGAGAAATGTCCGTCCAGGAATGTTCCTGCCATAGAATCGGGCATGTACAACGGAGAACCCCGAGACCCGTTATGAAGTGCTGGACATGCGGCGGAGTCGGCCACATCTCTGTTGACTGTAGGAAACGTCGACGAATGAATGAAACATCGAGTGAGAATTGTTGTTCATGCGCTTGTCATAAGAGGAGATTATCAACGGAACAACCTGAGGTGAAGAAACACATTGTACCTGTCAGAGTACTAAATGCGTCCGAAGGGCCGGTCGCAATAAGAAAATGAGAGTTAACCGCAGAATGTGCACCCGTATCAATGATAAGCTCAATTCAGCAAGGGAAGGTGCATAACAACGCTGATGCTCTATCAAGAAGACGATGTAAGCCAGATTTTAAACATTGTCATAAAGCGGAAGAGAAAAAAGAGGCGTACGACCTGCGAAATGTACAAGTAGAAGTACTAGATGGGTGGACGAATGATGCTATACGCGCAGCTCAACTTCAGGATGAAGATATGTCGCTAATCCTGGAACACAAAGAAAAGAACGAGTGGCCAACTTGGAACAATATTTCCGACAAGAGTGGGACATTTAAGGCATATTGGGCACAATGGAATTCCTTGCTGGTGGAAGATGGTATTCTTAAACGTAAATGGGAAGCCGCGGACGGAAAATCCCATCGAATGCAGATTCTCGTCCCACCATCAAAAGTGAAAGATGTTCCGGTGGACATCTGGGAGTTAATAAGACACTTTCAAAATTACGATCTCGTTTTTACTGGCTTCACATGAGAGATGACGTCGAGTCTTGGTGTAGAAAGTACACAACTTGCACTGCGACCAAAGGACCAATGGCAAAACCAAGGAGCGCTGTGAAGCAGTACAACGTGGGTGCCCCTTTCGAGCGAATTGCGATTGATATCTCAGGACCATTCCCAAAAACAAACGACAACAACAAATACATGTTAGTTATCATGGATTACTTCAGTAAGTGGGTAGAAGTCCTTCCAATTCCAAACCAAGAAGCAACAACCGTCATTGAGCAGCTAATCAATAATTGGATCAGCAGATATGGAGTTCCCTGTGAGCTTTATTCCGATCAAGGCCGAAATTTCGAATCACAGATATTTCAAGGCATCTGTGCGGCACTGGGCGTAAGGAAAACCAGGACCACACCCTTACATCCGCAGTCAGACGGAATGGTCGAAAGGTTCAACCGAACAATGAAAGAGTACTTATCGAAGGTCGTTAGTGATCACCAAAGAGATTGGGACAAATATGTACAAACCTTTCTCATGAACTATAGATCGGCTAATCACGATACGACGGGCCATTCTCCAGCAAGAATTATATTTGGACGGGAGATACGATTACCAGCCGATCTGCGATTCGGCATACCTCCAGACGCCATAGACAAGACCGAAGACTACGTAGCCGAATGGAGAAATCGCCTCGATGAGATTCATCATTTGGTTCGAAAGCAAATCAAGGTATCCAGTGACAGGAAGAAAACAAGGTACGACGTTCGAGCCAACGCATCCGGATTTAATGCAGGCGATAACGTGTGGCTTTATAACCCTCATCGGCAAAAAGGAAGGACTCCGAAGTTGCAGCAACATTGGGAAGGACCGTGTAAGATTCTCACAAGAATTAACGGCGTTATCTATAGGATTCAGCGAAGACCAAACGCCAAGATGAAAGTGGTACATCATGACCGACTGTCGACTTTTTGTTAACCCAGAAGACCAGTGAACTTAGTTCGGGACGAACTAATCTAGGCGGAGGGTAGTGTGACGCATATGACAATCAGTACTGGAATCTTCAAGAAAGTCCGAAACAAAGTACTAGATTATTTTAGGAAGTACTGGAAAACTGGAATAGAACATTCAAGACTGTGGAACGGACGGACACGATACACCAAATCAGAATGAGGAAAAACGGTATAAATGCGTCGCACGCGGATCGGGAGTGGAGTTATAAGTAAGACAGTGAAGCAAGCGAAACTCTCGAGTGAGAAGTAAACAGTAAAAGACGCGAAAAGTACGGAAGCGATAAGTAAAGAAATCGTTAAGTGTACGGTATAAGTAACGGTTGTATTCATCATCATCATCATCATCATCGGCACTACAACCTGGAACCGGTCTTGGCCTTATTTAGCAAGTCCTGAGGCTTGTTAAATTTTCCATAATGATTTGTTTTTTTCGGGCAAGGTCATTAGTCTTGCGCCAGAGGCTCCCCGACGGGGAATCGAACCCCGGTCTCCCACATGACAGGCGGGTATACTCACCAGTATACTATTGAGGAGCTAACGGTTGTATTACGGACTAATAAAGTGTTATATTAATTCAAAATCGATTTAACGGCTCTTATTTATTTTAAAATAATTAATTCAGCGAACCCTAAGCTCGCTACAATATTCTTATATATAGTTTTAAGATAGTTGTTAAGTTTTAACGCTTGTGCTAAGCTAAATATATCAGTGTTCTGCCCTCACTAAACTAAACTAAACTAAAAACTATATCGTTCTTAGGGAATTTATTAAGTTTTCCTTAATATTTATACCAATCACATTGTCAATGCACTGTTTCTTACTTGTTTTTTAAAATCTTCTTTTGTCTTTTCTCGAACGGTTTTAACATTTAGTTCATTTTTTTTAATCTCTTGTCTCGCCAACTATCAATCCTTCAGTAATTCACATAGTAAAAAACTTGTAACCATATAAACGAATAAATCCAACTGTTACTTTTTTCCAAAGCATCCTATTTGCTATTAAATTTTGCAAACAGACTATGTTGTCATTGTTAACGATACACAATTGACCATCATGCAGTTATCATAAAATTTACTGTCAGACGATTTATGGACTTTTTGGAAATAATATTTTGAGGACTCACTCATGTTTTTATTAATTGGGCCACCCTACACCGTATAGACCGGATTCCGAATTTTCTCCACATATTTGCTAGTGACAGTGGCATGACAGCTCCATAGATAGTTTGGCATTACCTTTGCCGGATTAGGAGACCCTTTCTCTTTCCGTTTAAGAAGTTCAAAGCGGCAGCACATTTTCCAGTATGGTAGACAAAAAACAGTTTAATTTGCCTTTAGGAGACGTTAAAACCCCAAAAGGTCTCACAGAATTGAACAATTACCTCGGCGACAACAGCTATCTTAACGGGTAAGAATTCTCGTATGTCGGATACGCCTTTTTCTATACTAATTCCATTTTGAGGTTATACATACTGTCTCGTTCGTTTTGACTTTGCAGGTACACGCCATCAAAAAGTGATAGCTCCGTATTCGAAGCTCTTGGCAAAGTTCCAACTGGAGATGTGCCGCATGCCCAACGTTGGTACAGACACATTGCATCATACAGTTCTAGTGAGCGTTCCGCGTGGCCAGGAGTAGCCCCAGCGGCTGCATCAGCCCCTGCACCAGCTGCTGCAGATGATGAAGGTTAATAAAACTCGGTACATGACAGATTTTATATATGCTAATGTTTCTACCACCAGATGACGTCGACTTGTTCGGTTCGGACGAAGAGGAAGATGATGCAGAGGCAACACGTATCCGTGAGGAAAGATTAGCCGCTTACGCTGCCAAGAAGTCAAAGAAACCGGCACTTATTGCTAAATCTTCGGTTTTATTGGACGTTAAGCCATGGGATGATGAGACTGACATGAAGGTCATGGAAGACCA
Organism: Microdon myrmicae; assembly: GCA_963931805.1. Classification (NCBI taxonomy): domain Eukaryota; kingdom Metazoa; phylum Arthropoda; class Insecta; order Diptera; family Syrphidae; genus Microdon; species Microdon myrmicae. The sequence continues at coordinate 206,158,398 of OZ007497.1, forward strand.
TGTGCGATCGATTGAGATGGACGGACTGGTATGGGGTGCGTCGAAACTTGTTCCTGTTGGATATGGCATCAAAAAATTGCAAATCGTGTGCGTCATTGAAGACGATAAAGTCTCGATTGATCTTTTACAGGAGAAGATTGAAGAGTTCGAAGACGCAGTGCAGTCAGTCGATATTGCAGCGTTCAATAAGATTTAATTCCTCCAGTGTTCCCTTTTCTATTAATTTGTACCAACTCAAGAATAAAGATGGATTTTAAAAAGTGGTTCTCTAAGAATTCTTAATGTTCTGAGTCTGTAGACGGTGCAGTATTCGAGGAGGCAATCGGGTGGTTGGTAAGCGCGAATGGTACATGACTTAATGAGTACTAAGCGATTTATTTAATACAGAACTTGCGCACCCAATCATTTCGACTCTTGGAATGTTTATTCTGAGTATGCTATTAATGAGGGTCGTTGGTGTCAGCATTGTCCTATCAGAACCATGCCTAGGTATAATTTTTATAAGGAGCGGTGAGGAATGTCCTACATCCTCAGGATACAACTCGACTCGACTGAATTAACCAATTTTTTTGGCATCTAGTGTCAACACGGAGCAATGCGTCTTTGCTCGGGGCTATTTTTCATTTTGTTTTTTATATTATTTTTTATTTCTTCCTCTTATTATATTATTATTATTATTATTTATTACGATGTAATTAATTACACAGTAACTTAATTCAACATCGCGCTAGCTGAAAGGGCTTTCGGCTAATATCGAGTTACTTTAAATTTTTTTGTGAAGGTTAGTAAGTGTTAGTTATTCGTGTGTGTAGTTGATATTCTGTTCTGATGGTTTTGCCAGAATGTTGATGAAGGGGTCGTTTCCAAATAGTTGGTTTGCGATGGTTTGGACTTTTGGGCAGTCGAATATGATGTGATGTGGAGTAAGTGGGGTTTGGTTGTTGCAGTTGCTGCATTGTGGGGGGCTGGTTTTTGTAAGGATGTGTTGGTGTGTGATTTTGGTGTGTCCTAGCCGGAGTCGTAGGAAGCATTTTATTTTTCTATTTGAAACTGTTGTTGGGTAAGTAACGGGTTTGTTGTCCTGTTTAACCCTTATGTCAATGACCAACTTTACCGACAGTAGTCAATGACCGGGTACCCGGGTACCTAAATAATGTTAAAACAAATATTTTGCAATAGATTTTAATTTGTTTATCAGAAACTGATTAGTATACCCGCCTGTCACGCGGGAGACCGGGGTTCGATTCCTCGTCGGGGAGCCTCTGGCGCAAGACTAATGACCTTGCCCGGAAAAAAAAAAAAAAATCATTATGGAAAATTTAACAACTTGCTAAATAAGGCCAAGACCGGTTCCAGGTTGTAGTGCCGATGATGATGATGATCAGAAACAAATATAATGTGAATATTTTATGTATTTTATATAATTATTTTTTATAAATATAAAGAATTTTGACTATCTGCGGCTACAAAAGGCCTATTGAAATCGGCGCAGACCAAGGTCAGGATCCGCAGGTGTGTAACAAATTCAGTTATACCTGCTAGAGGGATCTCGAGTATTCGGTTGACGAATAACTTGTACGGTCAACTTTCCATTTATAACTTGCGAGTTTATGGTGAAACCATTCGAATTCGGCATTAGAGAAAGCGTGGTTCAGTCAGCGTCCTTTGTGCATCTGAGCATCTTCAAAATGACTGTGTTGACACGTGCTCAATTCAACAGGTAATAATATTAAAATTAATATTGTAATGTATTTAATAATATTAAATAATTTTGTTGTTGTATTTTTGTTTTTAGATTATGTAATATTAAACGAGGTGCCTACTTGAAAAGCGTGTGTGGTGAATCTGACGACGAGAGCATAAACCTTTCTGATAGTGATAGTGAAACTCTGATAGTGAAACTTGCAATCGAGTCCATCATCGGCAAGGTTCAGCCGGTCGTGCCGACGACCCAGACAGCATGGATAGTACAGGAAGAAAAAATATCACTGGTTGTTGCCACATTTGTTTATCGTAGGCTCTGAAAAAGCGGCGAAAAACAAGAAAGGCGTGTCGGCAATGTGAAATGCCGGTTTGCGACGAACACGCAAGTACGTTGGTTGAATGTAATACATGTCACAGAAGTCCTTCTGAATAAATTTGTTTGTTAATTTACATGCATTTTTATTGTTTTTCATTAATTATTAGTTATTTAAATAGTTAATTATCAATAATTAATTATTAATTAACTATTTAGCATTCAATTTTGCATCATTTTTCATCATTCTCAATGCTTTTTAAATGGGGTACCCGGGTACCCGGTCGTGTACCTTAGAATACAATTTTTTAAAATGTCAATTTGAAAGTAAAAAACAATTTTTTTTTCATTGAAATTTCGTAATCATCATTCAGAAACGTTTGAACGGAGATGATCTAAGACATGGGACCGAAATTCGTCTACTAGGCCGAGCAATCGTGAAATTGCGACCCGGGTACCCGGTCATTGACATAAGGGTTAATAGTGCTGTACAGGTGGGTGTAGTGGTGCCATTCTTCGTCCTCTACGACCTTAAGGGCATTTTTTACCTGCCTTCTTATGTCCGTTTTGTTGGGACAATAGAAGGAGACGAGAGGCGATTTTGTCCCTAGTTTTGCGGCCGCATCGGCTGCTTCATTTCCACTAATGTTACAATGCCCCGGAGTCCAAAGTAGCTTTATTTTCTTAGCTTTCTTAATAATGTTATTTTGGATTTGACGAATGACAGCATTGGCGGAGTTTACGTTGGTTATTGCTTGTAGAGTTGAAAGGCTATCAGTACAGATAATCGTTGGGATTTTCTGGACCAGTTTTGTTGCCTCCAGAATTGCCGTTGCTTCCGCTGATAGGATGGAACAAAAGGTGGGAAGTGATCCCATTCTGATTATTGTTTTGCGATTGTTGACTATAGCAAATGATACATTCGATTCGTTTTCGGAACCGTCTGTGAAAAACAGGTTCCAGTTTTGATGTTTATCTCTCGGAATTAACCATGGAGGGTACTGTGTGCGGTGGGGTTTTGAAATATTTATATGTAAGTCCTTGCCTATATCGACCGCTCTTTCCAGCCCTGAGCGGTATCTCGACTTTCGTTTCTTTTTAATTAATTTTGTGGATGTCCTGCACCATCGGGGTTGCTATAGACATTGTAAATTTGTAAGCGAGTGAAGCTGATATGTATTTTAGTCTGTTTTCTATAGACGCGAGACCGCATTCAACGAGGATGTTTTTGATTGGTGTAGTACGGAATGCTCTGGTACTTGCTCGAGCTGCGGCGTGATAGGGAGATTTTATTGTTTGCAGGGTCGTTTTGCTACATTTTCCGTATATCATTAGTCCGTAGTCGATTTTAGATATGATGATGGCTTTAGTTCAGCTCCTCAATAGTATACTGGTTAGTATACCCGCCTGTCACGCGGGAGACCGGGGTTCGATTCCCCGTCGGGGAGCCTCTGGCGCAAGACTAATGACCTTGCCCCGAAAAAACAAATCATTATGGAAAATTTAACAAGCCTCAGGACTTGCTAAATAAGGCCAAGACCGGTTCCAGGTTGTAGTGCCGATGATGATGATGATGGCTTTAGTTATGTTAATAAGGGTGTTAGTATGTGCAGATCCATTCTTATATGCTAAGTATTTTACAATAATCTTGCAGCTAGGCTTTTCTTAAGTGCTAAACAACGTTCTTTAAAATTGCATTTACTGTCAAAGGGGAGGCCGAGGATTTTCATGGATTGTGTTGTAGGGATTGTGTGATTCTGAAAAGGGAGGTGTGATGTTTTTGCTGCAGCTGGTTTTTCTACAAACGTGTAACACTTAACTCTTTTCGAGGGAAATCTTTGCGTCTGAGGTTTTACACCAATTTGTGATGTGTAATATTTCTGTATAGGTAGATTGTACTACGTTGAGATCGTTTAGGTTTGTTAGAATAACTAGGTCGTCAGCGTAGAGGCAGTGTTTTATGTTTTTATATTTTACGAGAATGTCGTTTATTCCGTCAAAGGCTATAGCAAATAATAGGACTGATAATGGGCAACCCTGTGGGATACCGTTTTTTATGTTGCATATTTGTGAAAAAGCACCACCTGTTTTGACTCTAAACTTCCTGTTGGAAAGAAAGGACTTGATTATGTAGAACATATTATTACCAACTCTCCATTGTGCTAATTTATTCAAAATCTTATGAGGACCGATCCGGCCGAACGCCTTTTCAAAATCTATGGAGAGAATTTTTGTATGCTTTTTGGTTGATAAAGAAGATGTGATGAACTTGTCGATATGGAGTAGCGCATCAGTCGTTCCACGTCCTTGCTTGAAACCAACCTGTTCAAAGCTTATTAGATTGTTTTTCTCCATGAACCAGTTAAGTCGTCTAGTTACAATTTTTTCAAATGTTTTTCCTACACATGGGAGTAACGATATTGGGCGATATCCTTTTTGCCGAGGTCGGTTTGCCCGTGGGTCTTGGTATGCGTACAATTGTGGCTATTTTCCACACTTGTGGAATTACACCTGTTTGGAGTATGTTATTGAAGAGATGGAGTATTCGGTGTCTCAGGAGTGATGGACTGTTTTTTAACATTATGTATTCTACTCGAGCATATCCTGGTGTTTTACCAGTGGCGCCGTACAGGCTTGACTCTAACTGAATTTTATTGATCGGGAGATCTATTAATTTAGAGGATGGGCTTGTGTGAGGGGACGGGCTAATTGGGTCTCTTTTGGCAGAGAGAAATGACGGATGAAAGTTTACGTCTTCTGCGTAGTTTGACCATGTTTTGCCGAGATAGTCTGCGATTTTAAGGGGAGATGTGAGAGTGCCTGAGTCGGTGTTCATGCATTTTATTGAGAGGGGGCGATACTACTGTGGCGGTTCCGCCAAACCCCACTGCCCACTTACCCGAAAAACCCCCCATATCCGCAACCCAACTCCCATTGTCCCCCGCCAATGCAATCGCATGGGCACCTGAAAATATTTCCTTTCCAAGGATAATTAATGCATACAAGCATTACCTAAAAATTCCTAAAAAGAATTTTTTCTACAAGGGCATTCATACACGTATAAATGCGTCTTGCATAAGCGACCAAAAAGCGAATTTCCAATTTGTGTAGATTTTCACACTAGCGTTCGACACTTGCGTCGCCATAGATACCACGTTCCATTGACACAGATGGTATATAGAAACCGTCATTGTATAACCATCTAATCTGTCTTGCAATGACTTGCAACTATCGATACAACTGCAAGCACTTTACTCAGAATTGCTTCTTTGTTTGAATCTCCAAACAAGCATCGTCTTCGCGCATAGCCTCCGGATTAAATTCAAAGCATAAACAATGCAAATATAGAATCCGTTTCCCACAAACGAATTTCCCTGCATATACAAATGCAAGCAAGGGTTTTTTTTTTCGTCCACCAACTCATTAACAGCTTTCCCAATGTATATTCGTATATTTACACAAGGGCATCACTCATCTACGACTTATGATGCCCTCGTCCCACCTTTTCTCTTAACACCATTTCTTCGATGCATCGTCGTCTATTTATTTAGCCGCGATGCACACCCTAGACAACGATCTATACGGTCTCTTTGTCTTTTAATTTCCCGGGATCCATTCCTCATTAAGTCGAGGGATGAGCAAACAAATACCCAATTGGCATCCAATGAGATTCGGCTTGTTTGCTTAGCCGAACTCACATCGTATGGATGCACATTATGCCCTTTCTTTGTTTTAGATTCGTTCTCATGGTTTCGTCCCATGAAGGAACCAATGTTCACACATACATTTGTACCTTAATTTGAGAGAGCCGGTTTCACTGGCCGAATTTCTATTGATAGCGATATAATATCGTCAAGTCGTTTTACACACGTCGACCGAGCAGGTCGCTACCGCTCCCGCTCCCCGGTGCGCACGGGGAAGCGAATATATCCCAGAGTCGTTGTTGTAGTGTCGAGTACGTTGGCCAAAAAGTGTCACAGCCACCGAAGCTGATATTCCTATCGTGGTTCAGTTCATACCAGTTAACTTTGACGTATTGTTAAGCATGTAATGTAATTGTTCTTTTCCTCCCTCAGTGGGAGTTTTCCCCCAGGACCTCTCTAATTGTATAGTGGAATTACCAATCGCGCAACGTGAAATAAAAAACGTTAATAATAACAAACCTGTGCTCTGTGGGTTTTATTTTTCGGTGACTTCCATCGGTGTGTTTTATTCGCTGTGCTATGTTTGTTCTGTGTTTTGGACTTAATCCTTGGTGATCGGTTAATGGCGGAACCGATGAACTTATAGTGACGTTTGGGAGAAGAAGTGAACCCCGCGCCGTACGTCGGCGCATCCTACTTCGTTCTCCACAGTACCATAAGCGAATAACTTGACATTCCTTAATCCATGTCTTGTTCAGGTATTTGGTCTACTTGACTTCACTTTTAAAACCGCTCCGCTTAGAGATTAATTATCGTTTGTCGGTTGTCGACATGTCTTTACCGGATGATGGCCAATTTGGTACTGATAAAACTCGGTCTCCTCATCCATTCCTTCCCTAATAGTCAATGACAGACGAGTCATCAGTGTAATGGAGAAAGCGAATCTACTTGCTGCACATTTGGCAGCCAACTCAACGCTGTCTGACACTGTGGGGGTTCCTCAAAACTGCCCAAGCAACCACCCACAATTCCAACCACAATTCCAACCCCAAACCCTTCACCAGGCATCACATAAAATCCCCTGAAAAGAATTCATCATTTCAAGCATTTAATGCATCCCCACAGGCATCATACAATGGGAAACCTTATCGGCGCCCCTGCCACACACGTGCGCAGCACATTTTTCGGACTTGTCCACAGTCACACCAACTTTTGTCCAACCGACAAAAGCAGTTCACGCATCTCGCGTCTAGCCGCCAAGAATCGAATTCTCCAGCATGTAAACGTGCACACAAAGAATTCCCTTTCCACCAGCATCGACACCGTGCACAATCATCATTGTTCAAGTATCTTATTTGCTTGGGGCACAAGTTTCCCTAATGGCATGCAGACTATTCGCGCAGCTGCACACACACCACCAATGACCTCCCTTGTCTCATTTCCTTTTTTCTCGTTTCCCTTTGCCAATGACCTGACAATATGGACAAGCGATAGAATCCTACCAAGATCAACGCAGAGAGATCCTCTCCCATTGGTCGCCACAGAGAGAAATTTCACGTTTCTCTCGAAAACCAAAACCCACCCCTAACCAAGGAACGGCTCTCCACGAGTCAGTTCAAGGAGTCGAGTTTCACCCACTGGCGAGTGCGCACAAGTTGAGTATCAACTGGGTTGGTAAAGCGAATTGACTAAGTAAAATGTATGAGAACGTGTGCTTAAATTGTAAACTATTATTTAATGAACAAAATAAACTCTGTGTGCAAGATAGTTAACCAGTTTGACTAAATCTAAAATGTATGTGAACTTAGTGCTTAAGTTGAATACTTTTGTAAGTGTAACTACTGTATCACCAAAAAAACTTAAGAAAAAGAAGTGGAGTTGTTTTCAATACAATTGTGACGTTCAGAGATCAACTACATCTAACCTTCACGTGGGGTATTAGTGAGCCCGTGCCCGTGCAGGCACACGTACTAAATACCACCTACAATACCACATCTGTTGCACCTCAATTGGACCATAAGCAGCACATCATGAGCCAAATTCACTTCCGAACATGTACAGTTGCCCACACATTTAAGGAAACAAATCCGCCGGTTCTGATGGCATTCCCCAATTCTCTTGAAGAGATGTTCCTCTTCACTCGCCAAACCACTGCGGAAACTCAACCATTTGTTTTATTCTACTGGCCGTTTCCCAAATAGATAGAATTTGGCCAATTCTCAAAAAAAGCGACAATTCGTCCCTCTCTTATTATCGATCCTTAGCACTAACTTCTATTCTCTCGAAGGTAGTGGAATCACGTATCAACCGCCAACTTTCGAAATATCTGGAATCAAATGACCTCCTCCGTGACCGCCAATATGACTTTCGTAGTAACCCCTCCACAGGAGATTTGATGGCGTACCTTACCGAAAAGTGGAGTCATTCCATCCACTACTTCGGCGAAAGCAAGGTTGTTGCACCAGATTTTTCAAAAGCCCTCGACAGAGTTTGACATCCAGCCCTTTTATCAAAATTACATTCATATGGAGTGGACAATTCCCTGATTCAATGAATAAGAACCTATATTCCGACCACAACAATATATATCAATGAGGATAATTTGTCCGAGCAGAATTCGATGCCTTAAATCCTCAGTGCTCTCTCTTATCGTCATAGACGCACCCCAAAGTAAATATACTGTCGGTGAACGGCACTTGCATCGACGAAGTCGGGGAACTATCAATCCTTGGCCCTCGAATTAATTCGACTCTTAATTGGAATGACCACATATTTGACGCTACAAAAAGTGGAGCCAACTGTATGGGGTTCCTTAAGAGATGCAAAAGATAGTTCACTCCATCCAACCTGGCCACTATTTACAAGGCGTATATGCGGCCCAAAATGGAGTTGTGGGGCTTTTCAGGGCCCGAAGAGCCTCGCATCAGTTTAGCCCCATTAAAATCTATAAACCCCATACCCGTAAGTCGAATCCCTGGCAAGATTACACAACCTTGCCATGGCATTAATTCCCGACCTAATCGCTGAGAACAATTCGGTAATCTCTAGGGATAACCGACATAAATATCCCATCATAGCCGAGGAGCTTTTCCTCTACACCCGGCATGTCATTTTTACCGTTTCACTGCAGACCCATCGGCTGATCGTCCTATCGACGATATTCAGTGTAGCCATTATTGCCTACCTACAACCGATCGGGCACCATTCAAATAACACTCACTCGATAGATCGACTGACGGAATGTTATTGTTCAGCAGAACAAACGGTATACAAACACCACGTCCATAAATATATGCCGGGCTATTTGCTGGCTTGCACATCTGCAACCCAGACTACTAATAGCCCTGCAATACGAAATACCGAGCGGGATCATAAAACCAAAACAATAAACCTTTCCGGCTTAGGTCCTATGGCGAGCGACCTTCTGTGAATTTCACATCACAGAGGAGCCAATTCCGTAGCCGCATTATTTCCTTATTCACACTTCTGCCAAACATAAAACAGAGGACAACATTCTCGCCACTATCGGCGCCATATTTACCTACTACCGTCTGAAATAATCATGCTCTCAGGCAGCCTCGTGTTTCGATCGATATTTTATCACCATCATGGGAAAACCATTCTCATGATTTATGACTGCATTTTCTGCCAGTCTCAATACCCGTCCCTTTATTTACACAGATGTGTATTTGAATTTTCTTGGTACACCACCAGATTTCTAATAGTCATTGTTTCCAGCGACTGGGCGTGCCTTCTTGGCCTGTACGGCTGCCGAAGTTATTCCATTGTTAGAGTTTCCAAATCGATGGCTATTGGGTTACCACCAATGAAGCGATCGGATTGGCTCGTTGACTGATCAGCGTCTCAGCCTCGTGGTTTCAAGGAATGTTGAGGAGGAATTTACCTGGAGTCAGATTTCTATCGCCGAACCGGACAGTCCGAGTCCTGAGAGTCGCGTCATTTTGCTGGTCATACGAGGGTTGCCTTTTATACTTCGGGATTAGAGAACAAAAACAAATATTGATCATCGAAAATCACTTTATTGTTTTTCAAAATATTCCCCATGAAGATCTATACACTTTTGCATGCGTTTGAACCAATTGTCGAAGCACTTTTGCCACTCTGATTGAGGTATCTCCAACACATGCATTCTGAATGCAGCAACCGCTTCTTCAGGTGTCGAAAAACGTTGAACTCTCAGTTTGTTTTTTACGTACGGGAATAAAAAGAAGTCATTCGGTGCCAAGTCAGGACTATACGGCGGATGACCCATCAAATCGATGTTTTGGGTGCTCAAAAATGCAGTTGTCGCAGCCGATGTGTGAGAGCTCGCATTGTCGTGGTGATGAGTGATCCGTTTTCGGCGGTTGGTTTTCCTGATTTCTTGGAAGACAACTGGCCAACAAATGGTTGTGTACCACTCAGAATTGACTGTTCTGCGTTGTTCTAGTGGTACGGTTGCGACATGTCCAGTTTTTCCGAAAAAACAGGCGACCATTTGCTTGGAAGTGCTTCGTGCGCGAACAACTTTTGTTGGATTGGGCTCATCTTGAAACACCCAGACAGTCGACTGCTGTTTACTTTCGGGCTCATATGCGTAAATCCACGATTCATCACCTGTCACGATGTCATAGGCGTGTTTCGAAGCACCGCGACCTTATTTTTTGAGCATTTCTTTCGACCAATTGACACGAGCCTTTTTTTGGGCGATTGACAAATTGTGTGGGATCCAACGCGAACAAATTTTTTTGGCAGTCAAATGTTTATGCAATATTGAATGTATGCTGGTCCCACTAACGCCTAAGGTTGTCTCAATCTCACGATAGGTCACATGACGATCTGCCAATATCAGTACGCGCACAGCATCAATGGTTTTCGGAACAAAAACTGCTTTTGGACGACCTTCACGAAATTCATCTTGGAGTGAACTACGACCACGATTAAATTCACCATACCATCGATAAACACTGGTCCTTGATGGAGCTTCATCGACAAAAATTGAATTAAGTTCATCCATGCACTGTTGCTGAGTTAATTCACGCCGAAAGTTGTAAAAAATAATCGCACGAAAATGTTGACGATTTGATTCCATTTTTGGGCCGAGATGAATCTTTTAAGTTACTGTAAACAACACAAGTAGCGCTCGTATGTCAAAACGTTCTGAGTGCGTATAACCTCAAAAATGTCCAACTTTACGACAGAGCTGTCAATTGCCGGATTGCAACACTAGGGTTGCCAAATCCCGAAACATAAGAGGCAACCCTCGTAGTTGTGCACCGTGTGTTAGTTCATCGCGATATTTTTGTCTGTCCGATTATTTTAGTTGTGCGCTGAGTTGGAAGTGATTTGCATTCTGAGAAGATATTCGTAAATTTTAATTCGTAGAACGATAATATTCAATTTAATAAAGGCGCTAATTCGACAATTTGAATCCGCGTGCGATTACGATTACAACCAATAAAGAACCATTGCAAGAGGATACGCAAGTGTTTTTTTAATTTTTTTTCATCGCTTTCCAGTATACATCGGTGGATTTACTTTCCTAGGTTCTCCTGAGGATCAATGTAGTGTGCCGAATATCGGTGAAGTTTTTATTAACCTTGAATCCTTGCTGATGCCATCATAAAACTTATCCGCATTGGTAACCCCGGGAAAGGACACGTAACCTTTCCGATCGCCGAACGCCTTTAATTAAAGAGACCACCCACACCGGTGACCTTAAGTGAAAATCACGTCACCGTTTGAACCTTTTAAATCGATAAACAGGCGGTCTAAATAGTGCCAAATTAAAAACAATTCAGTGCCAGTTACCATTGGAAAAACTCTTAAAAACCAACATCCAGTACAGTGCGAGTGCTAATCACCAGTGACGTCCCCCAGATTAACAGCCTTGCGTCGCCGCAGATCAGGATTCCCCAACAGCACAGGAAACACGGACAACAGCCAACATACCGGACAAAGCGCAAGTTTTTATCAAAAGAAAGTTGTATCCCTTTTATTTAAATATTATGTAAACTGTACTTCAAGTAGTTGTTTCTTTTTACACCCTTCCGGTGAAATCAAATGTATCGCACTTTCGCAGCTTAATTAATAAAGAGAAAACCCATCACTAAATTAAGAGCTACGTGATATTAACAACATCGTTAAAGAATTTATATTTGAAACGAATTCTCGTGTTAGGCTTACAAGTGTTTATTGGACTTATGTAAACAATTATTTAAAATTAGCTTATTTAAGGGACGTTACATTTGTTCTCGATACTGTCCTATGTTTTGTTGCATTTTGATGAAATTACCTTAAACTAAATTATATATTCATTAGATTTATTTCAATATTAGAAACGATTATTTTCCTTTTTTTTCACATAATTTGTCTTACGTTCGTTTTTGAGATTCCAGGAACGGAAATATATGTAATAGATTATGCAATAACAATGAATAAAAATTCGGCATATGTAACAAATCTTAATCATTGTAGAATATAATATATAGATATATAAGTGAAAAACAATTTCAACAAAAACAAATCTTCCAGTCATAACATATCGATTCAAAACCAGTGTAAAAAAATGTTTTCTGTTTCCTGTTGTGTCAAGTGTTCCCAGTAGTCAAAAAGAAATTATTACTGACAGAGATGATGTCCATTAACACTTTTATTATTAAGTTTATACTTTCAAATCACAACCATAGCAACAAAGGTTCAATCGAATTAATCGAATCAAAAAATAACCTGTTCGTTCCCATACAATTGTAAACCCCTTCAGGGTATTAAGTAACATACAATTCCGTTTCGGCAGTACATACAACACTACTCCATCGCTTCGCAAGATTTTCAGACGCACACACTCCGGCACACGTTAAATCCTTGTTTTCTTTCCCTTTTCGAATTTCAATCGTGTTTTTTTGTTTTTTTTTTTAATTATTCAAATTGACGACTAATAATTTTAAAGTTCGGGCAGGCAATACTACAACTCTGTCCATCAGTGTTAGCGACTTCACTCGACCACCCTCGACTCTCGGCGACCTCCTTTGACATCATCGGCCTCCTTTCAAATCTTCGAGTCCTCTTACGACCCATCTCTGCGTCCTGCGTGGCAAGCACCTAAACCTACCGCTACCCCTTCATCTCAGTTCTGTTCAACACAGCACAATATGGTCGACACGCCAAACCGCGCGGCCAAAAAGGCCCAAGAACAACTCGAGTCCCTCGAGTTCTACGACGCCTCCAGTATCAACTTCCCTGCTGAGCGGGTAGATGCCGACCAGGACCTGCCCGCACAACCTGCTCCCTCGGCACCACCAGTTGCCCCCAGTGTCGTTAACCGACACCAACCTGGTCCCCCCGACGCACTCTCGACTGTCTCTAACGCCCCCAGTGCCAACCCTTCTGTGGAATTTGGCATCACAATGCCCTCAACTCGTGCCGACGCCTCACAACAGGCCCAAAGGCAATCAGAGTCCCACGAATTCCACGATGCTTCCAGCTTCGGGAATAGGACTCACACTTCAAATTTAGGGCTTCCCCACTTCGATGAGGAGGATCCAGACCTTTGGTTCGCTGTAGCGGATCGCATCTTCCGGACCGCTGACATGCACGACGAACAACTTCGTTCAGTCGAGCTGTTGAAAGTGCTGGACCGCACTCAGCGAACGTGTTAAAGATGTTTTAACGATTAAAATGTCCAAATTATTATTTGTATTTGTGGTTATTACGAAACTTACCCCGGATTAATCTTGCTGCTTCTTCTGGTTTCCGTTGTAATAAAACACCACAAGAGTTTTTCTATTTTGATATTTTTATTTGAACTTTCTATTGTTTCTAATGTTGGTTCTGGATTTTAAACTACACTTTTATTTAATTCTCTTTTGAAATTTTATTTAATTCTATTGTTTCTTTTTATTTAATTCTATTGTTTCTAATGTTGGTAAACGACTCTTTTATTTAATTCTATTGTTTCTAATGTTTTAAACTAGCGATTATAATGTTAAATTAGACCACAAATTTTCTCTTTTGGCTCTTGATTTTAATCGCGACAGGGAACAAAAAAACGCACGCGCCAATCACTGAATCTACAACCGAGCTCATTTAAATATGTTTTTTCTCTAGCGAGCCTCACGACCACACACGTTCGCTGTTGATTTTACAAGAGACCAAGCCATCGTGTCTTCCCATCCATATCCTTATTTTTCTTTTTTTTTCTTTTCTTTTCTCTCTCGTTTCACTTCCTTTTTACCGGAAGTTACTACATCAAGAGAGATTTTGGAGAAACTATTGTCTGTGGTCAGTATACAACATTCGTGACTTTAAAGGTCGAAACAAATGTTATACACGGGGGTTGGAATTTGTAAAAAGGGATGATAATTTGATTTACATATTTTTCTATTGCATAGTGGGAATATTCTATTGGAATTTAATATGATGTTTTGATATCGCTTAAGGATATGGATCAGCCAAGACCGATGTTAATTATATAACATTGCACAAGATGTTACATTGCACAAGATGTTACATTGCACAAGATGTTACATTGCACAAGATGTTAATTCTTCAATGGGGAAGGGCTAATTAAATGAGCTTTAATTATATAACAAACGCATGTTGCTCGCATCATTAGGTCGGCCGACCGCAACCCTTATAGCAACATGAGTGAGGCTCTGCTCGACGCTTTGGACGAGCCCGGAAGTTTGCGGCAACAGCGCTTAGTTGCCATAACCAACCTTTCAGGGATGAGACCGTCTCTTTTCCTGACCCATTTACGCTCCATAGCGGGGACCAGGATCGGGGACGACCTAATAAGGCCTCATTTCATCATCATCATCAATAAATCAAATTCGCACAGAGGTGAGAAATAACCCCCAAAGCGCCCAGAATCGAGCCATGCCGAGCCGTCCTGTCAATCGGCAACAATCATCTCAAAATGCCCCTCAGAGGGCCAATTCCCATCCAGCACCGCCTCGACCTCCCCGAATCGGCAACGTCAATAGACAAAATACACCAAATGACACCGTTACTCTCCCTTGGTGCGCCAATCACCAACGATACGGTGATCGAGCGTTTAATTGCAAGGCGCCTTGTGGCTGGACACAATCAGCCACCAATCAAAGGCGCTCTTTAAAACTAATTTTGCCGACCGATACCCTCGCGCAATCGGCCGGCACCCCTACCATAAGTCGCCTAACCATCCGGGATCCTAAACTGAATATCGCTTTTACTGTCGATACCGGCGCCGATATATCAGTCCTCCCGCGATCGTTTGCTCCACGCAACCGCGTGCCTGCCGCACTTAAACTGTCAGCTGCGAATAATTCACCGATACTCACGTACGGTTGAAAAAAGCTGACACTTCAACTGGGTCTTCGACGTCCGATCACTTGGCGTTTCGTCATTGTGGACGTAAACGAACCCCTGATAGGTTCCGACCTATTTGGCGTACATAACCTGTTGGTCGATACGACCCATAACAGACTAGTGGCTCCTACCGCACCCACCTTGCCCATGTCGGCATCTTCAGCGGCAACTTCAAGGGCCACAAAGTGCACAGACCCATTTCAAGCTATGGTACAGGAATTTGTTAGTACAACAATTCCTCTACCTAACCAGCGTCGACACAGACCCACCGTGTTTCACCATATTGAAACACGAGGTCCCCCTGTAAGCCAGCGCCCACGACGACTGGCTCCCGAAAAATTACGCGCGGCACGCGCAGAATTCGATCATATGATCGAACTAGGTATCTGCCAATCGTCGGACAGCCCCTGGGTAAGCCCACTTCACTTAGTGAAGACACGTTCTGGTGAGTGGCGCCCATGCGGTGATTACAGGCTGTTGAACGCAGCAACTGTCCCGGACAGATACCCTATCGCACACCTCTAAGATTTTTCGTACAAGTTACAAGGGTGCAACGTCTTCACTACCCTGGATCTCACCAGGGCATACCACCAAATTCCGGTGGCACCAGAAGACATCCCTAAGACCGCAGTCATCACACCTTTCGGACTCTTCGAGTTCAAAGTGATGACTTTCGGCCTCAGGAATGCCGCACAGACATTCCAGCGTTATATCGACACGGCTTTACGTGGTCTTAATTGCTGCCACGCATACCTGGATGACATCCTCATCGCCTCCGAAGACCATGCCGAACATAAACGCCACTTACGTCAGGTCCTAGAGCGAAGAATTCGGTCTTGTCATCAACCCAGATAAGTGTCAATACGCCAAGGAGCAAATCACCTATCTGGGTTACGTCGTTGACAACCAGGGCATTCGCCCACTACCAGACCGCGTGGAGGCCCTCATGAACTATCCTCGTCCTACTAACGTGAGTGAGCTCCGTCGATTCCTGGGCATGCTTAACTTCTATCGTCCAACGCTGAAGAACGCTGCCCAAATTTAAGCTCCCTTAAATGAATTCTTGAAAGGAGCTAAGCGCAATGATAAGCGCCCCATCAATTGGACAGAAGTCTCTGATCGAGCATTCCAACTGTCCAAAGAACAATTGGCAAATGCCACCTTACTCCGATACCCCCTCGAGGGAGCGGCACTTTCCATCCAATGCGACGCATCCGACACCGCAATCGGAGCTGTCCTTGAACAGGACATCGAAGGCCGACCGGAACCACTTGGTTTCTTTTCAAGGAAGCTGAGTCCTACTGAGCGACGTTACAGCCCCTACGACCGTGAATTACTCGCGATCTACAGCGCTGTTAAATACTTCCGTCATATGATAGAAGGACGTTCGCTCTCCATCTTAACAGACCACAAACCGCTGGTCTATGCGTTCCGGAAGAAGTCGGGAAATGCTCCCCCCCCCCACCCCCCCCCCCGACAAGAGCGTCAATTAGACCTCATCGGGCAATATACTACGGAGATCAAGCACATCTCCGGTAAACAGAATGTCACGGCGGACGCCCTTTCTCGAATCGATACGATTCACTTGCGTACCGCCTTGAACAACACAGACCTTGCGCTAGCTCAACAGGAGGACGAACAGCTTAAGTCCCTCCTAACTGCGGAAACGGCACTAGAGCTAAAAAAGATTACTCTTTGCGACCCTTTGGGCGAAATTTGGTGTGATGTCTCCACTGGAACCGCCAGACCTTACATTCCCGAGAAACTTCGTAAGGGCGTGCTCCAGGTTTGCCACAACCCAGCCCACCCCAGCGGCCGAGCAACAGCCGCTGCTGCCCGTCGCAAATTCATTTGGCCCCGGATGAACAAAGATCTCATCGGTTGGGCCCGCGCTTGTCTCCGGTGCCAACGCTGCAAAATAGCGCGACATAATGTACTGGAGCCAGCACAATTCAAGCTTCCCACAGCACGCTTCGCCCATGTCCATATAGACATAGTTGGGGCCGCTTACTCCATCAAGAGGATTTCCTATATCCTCACTATGATGGATCGCTGCACGCGATGGCCAGAGGCGACACCTCTCCGGGTAGTTACTGCCGAAGCAGTCGCCAAAGCCTTCTATTCAACTTGGGTCACACGTTTTGGTGTACCAACCACCATAACTTCGGACCGAGGCCCACAATTTGAGACGACAATATTTAGGCAGCTGACAAATCTCCTTGGCTGCCAAAGAAGTCGGACCACCGCCAACCACCCGCAATCAAACGGGATGATAGAGCGCTGGCGTAGATCCCTCAAGGCTTCGCTCATGTGTCATAACGACACCAGATGGTTTGACGCCCTTCCTACCGTCCTCCTCGGCCTGAGGACACGTATTAAAGAAGACCTAGGTGCTTCGGCAGCAGAGCTTACCTATGGTACTAACCTCCTTCTTCCAGGAGAACTCTTCCTGGACGGCGAAACACCACGTGATCAAACCCATGAATTGGGACATCTCCGTGACCTACTACGCAAGGTTAGGGCAACCCCGGTAGCCAGGCACGGTTCCAAAAAGCTTTTCGTCCACCCTGAACTGCACAGCTGTACGCACGTCTTTGTCAGGGTGGATAAGGTCAAAAAACCCCTCGACCCACCTTATGATGACCCATTCAAAGTCGTCCGCCGCATCAGGGACCGCGTCTTCGAGATCGATATAAGAGGTAAACGATCCACGGTCAGCGTCGAGAGACTTAAGCCCTGCTTTCTGGAAGCTTCCGCTCCAGAACAGCCCCCATCCGCAAACACGACTCCCACTCCATCAGCACAACCTCCCCGCACTCGCGCCCGAGCTCGCGCCCTCACTCAGCATACCTCCTCTCAGCCTCCCTTATCTATTTCGTGACTGCGTCACTGGGGAGGGAGTGATGTGAGGTTTTTCAGGGCCCGAAGAGCCTCGCATCATTTTAGCCCCATTAAAATCTATAAACCCCATACCCGTAAGTCGAATCCCTGGCAAGATTACATAACCTTGCCATGGCATTAATTCCCGACCTAATCGCTGAACACAATTCGGTAATCTCTAGGGATAACCGACATGGATATTCCATCATAGCCGAGGAGCTTTTCCTCTACACCCCGCATGTCATTTTTACCGTTTAACTGCAGACCCATCGGCTGATCGTCCTATCGACGATATTCAGTGTAGCCATTATTGCCTACCTACAACCGATCGGGCACCATTCAAATAACACTCACTCGATACATCGACTGACGGAATGTTATTGTTCAGCAGAACAAACGGTATACAAACACCGCGTCCATAAATATATGCCGGGCTATTTGCTGGCTTGCACATCTGCAACCCAGACTACTAATAGCCCTGCAATACGAAATACCGAGCGGGATCATAAAACCAAAACAATAAACCTTTCCGGCTTAGGTCCTATGGCGAGCGACCTTCTGTGAATTTCACATCACAGAGGAGCCAATTCCGTAGCCGCATTATTTCCTTATTCACACTTCTGTCTGCCATACATAAAACAGAGGACAACATTCTCGCCACTATCGGCACCATATTTACCTACTACCGTCTGAAATAATCATGCTCTCAGGCAGCCTCGTGTTTCGATCGATATTTTATCACCATCATGGGAAAACCATTCTCATGATTTATGACTGCATTTTCTGCCAGTCTCAATACCCGTCCCTTTATTTACACAGATGTGTATTTGAATTTTCCTGGTACACCACCAGATTTCTAATAGTCATTGTTTCCAGCGAGTGCGCGTGCCTTCTTGGCCTGTACGGCTGCCGAAGTTATTCCATTGTTAGAGTTTCCAGATCGATGGCTATTGGGTTACCGCCAATGAAGCGATCGGATTGGCTCGTTGACTGATCAGCGTCTCAGCCTCGTGGTTTCAAGGAATGTTGAGGACGAATTTACCTGGAGTCAGATTTCTATCGCTGAATCGGACAGTCCGAGTCCAGAGAGTCGCGTTATTTTGCTGGTCATAGTTGTGCACCGTGTGTTAGTTCATCACGATATTTTTGTCTGTCCGATTATTTTAGTTGTGCGCTGAGTTGGAAGTGATTTGCATTCTGAGAAGATATTCGTAAATTTTAATTCGTAGAACGATAATATTCAGTTTAATAAAGACATATAGTGATTTGTATTTTAAGGCGCTAATTCGACAATTTGAATCCGCGTGCGATTACGATTACAACCAATAAAGAACCGGCCGCGACGGAGATGGGAGGACAATGTTAGATTGGACCTCGAGGAGATCGGATCGGACGGTCGAACGTGGAAGGAGAGCGCACAGGACAAGGAACAATGGTGGAGCCGAGTCGGTGAGGCCACGAACTTCCGGGTTCCTACAGGCCAATAAATAATAATAATAATAAGTTACTGATCTGGTAAACACCCCAAGTATCGTCTTCATGATACTTGCCCAGATGTATACATTTCCTTTTATGGAATTAGAATATCCATGGTTCGCATGCTCATGGACATACAGCATGAGCGTGCGATGCAATCATATCTGTGTGCGTGCACATCCTCACCATGAAAGATCATCCATTATTGATCACCGAAGCGATGGATGGAATTTGGTATTCTGTCGTTTCGGTGGCAATCACTAATCGCGATACAGATTCCGTGGAGGCAAGTCGGGCCCCACGTTAAACAAGTTAAAGCAGTCCGAATTAGAATCTGAGCCAAGCTGAGAGTGTCCTATTGTGTCAAGCTAAATTTATACAGTTTTTTATAAAGTATTATTTGTTCTGACAGTTTAATATAGTGCTTATATCTAATTTGACTATCCTTTACGCCAAGACCTACAGTTTCAAATATAGTGCATACAAGAGTGTCCTATTCTGTCAAGCTAAATTTATATAGTTTATATATAAATTAATATTTTGTACAGACAGTTTAATATAGTGCCTACATCTAAGTTGTGCCCTGGCATTTAAGGGCACTCCAAAATCCGCTTATGTGCGCGCGTTAGTGTAAAAACAAAATCCTCCAAAAGAATAAACAATGGGAAACCATGATAACACAGTTTTTGACCTACATTTTCAGCGCTATTCAGAGTTTTTCTAAGAGCAGGCACACTACATCCCACATCGCCAATTTAGAACAGATCACCTTGTGTGCCTTTAAAAAAACTCTTCATTAGAATTAATAGATTCTACATTTATTTGAATTCTGCAATCATGTAAGTTGTATCATTATAATGCTGTTGGCATTAGACAATCTGGTTTTTGAACAGTTTCATAATTCATCCTTCTCTCTATCCGCTGAAAGTCCTTAAACAATTTTCGAGTTTGTCTTTGTAGAGTTCATCCAACTGACCCTTGCATCCATAGCCACCGAGTTTATGGATAGCTCCGTAATCGTAACAATTAATAGCACCGTCTTCATTGCAATCCTGTCCGAATTTCTGCATGTAGTTCTGAATTGTGTTTGCAGCACAGTAGGGATCATTCACGCAGTTTGGATAAGCTACAAAAGAATAGTTTAATACTAAAATCGCATTTAATTCAATTGTTGTCTAACTAACCTGTTCCCGATTCTGGATCCTCTCCGCTTAAAGTTAGCTTGCCGCCGTCAGACCAATAAGCCCAAGTGATTCGGAATAATCCACAAACGCCACCACTGCAAATTTTTGTTTGATTACAACCACTGATAGCTTCACAAATGCAACCAAGACAGACGTCTGTTACAAGAGGTCCTGGAAGGAGATCGATATTTGGAATGAAAGCAGTTTATAATATTGAAGGGATGAATGAGATAGGTGAAGAGTGGTTACAAAGCGGTATTTTTTCAGGTTGTAATTATTCTATATTTATATTTAATTATATATCTATATTTAATTCTATATAGGAAACTTTATAACCTGCGTTTGTTTTAGCGGAAGTACATTTCAGTACCGATAACTAATAATGTTGCGGTTTTAATCGTACTTGAAATAAAAACAAATTAAGATAAATAAATAAATAGTGAAAGAGATAGAGAGAGGAGTGTAGCGATTCTAACAGATACACACACAATTCACAAGCAAAAATAGTGAAGAACACCGAACGAAAAATCGAATAAGAAAAATACATCAGAACCGTATACCAAGCGATAAATAAAAATAATTCACACCAGTGGAATATAGTCGAGTTTGGAAATCAAATTCTAAACACGGTCAGTAGCCTGATGTGTAACGCTTAGGTAAAATTTTTTTCGTGATTCGAGCTGTCATAGCGTCAGTTCGAATCACACGATCTTCTTCACTATTATTACAAACGCTATAGGAGGAAGAGGAGAGGGGGCAGAGAGAGAGAGAGAGAGAGAGAGAGAGAGAGAGAGAGAGAGAGAGAGAGAGGGAGAGAGAGGGGGGGGGGGGTGAGAGAGAATGATAGTGAGGGAGTGTGTGTGAGAGAGTGTGTGTGAGAGAGAGGTAAAAAGGTGAATTAAACAAATGTTTTGGGTAGATATGGTTTACCTACGGTCTGTCAATTGTTACCCTGACCGATTCAATAAAAATAACATGAATCAATTAATCATCATCATCATCGGCACTACGACCGGGAAACGGTCTTGGCCTTATTTAGCAAGTCCTGAGGCTTGTTATATTTTCCATAATGATTTGATTTTTTTTTTTTGGCAAGGTTATTAGTCTTGCGCCAATCAATTAACCATCGAAATTTATTTTAACTAAAAATAGTCTCTAGTTGAAGAGGACGAATTTTTCTAACGAATAATCCAGTCATTCATAGTGTAAGAGAGATCGACAGGTACACCTTGAGAACGCCATCAGTTTTCTTAGTGATTTTTCTTTTACATCTTCGTCCGACTCAAAACGGGTGTCATGAAGTGGTAATTTGAGCTTTGGAAACAGCAAAAATTCACACCCAGGTCTCGTGATCTGTGATGATGGACTCCGATTGGAATAGTTCTAAGATGGTTTTAACAACTCTGTTGGATGCCCCTGTGGCGGTTCCGCCAAACCCCACGGCCCGCTTACCTGAAAAACCTCCAAAACTGCTACCCAACTTCCTTAAGTTCGCTAATGCAATCACATTAGCATCATAAACGCTTTACGCATTAAATAGAGCAACTTATAATCTAAAAGCCCCTAGAAGAGAACTCTTACCTTTCATGCATCTCTTCGCATACAAATTCCCTATAAGAATTCCTTCCTAACTTATTATAAATTCCCTGAAAGAAATTTCATCGATTTACATATAATACAACCGCATAATCAGGGAATCTTACCCTTGAGTTAGCTTATCCCAGCCTCAACTTGTGTACAATAAAAACTACCTACATACACATTGGCTGGCGACCACTTTAACCAACGATAAACAGTCCAACGCAGCTGAATGTAATTAGCACCATAGACGTTGAGACTAATTCCCTAACTCGCACCATGTGCAAACAAAAGAACGCTGTCCTTCAAAGGTTTTCTGGCGATACCATAAACAATCTACATCGTTTGTGCTATCCCAAATGCAATTCCCATTTAATGAGTCCCAGCTTATTTATTTAGCTGACCCTAATCACAGACCGATGCATTAGGTCGCTTCTCCTTTGTTCTTTTTCCCTAGCTGTAGGTTTTGTTTATCCTTGCTGAAATGCATCGATAAGCGGTGATGCGTACGAACACACATACACACCACTGCATCAAAAGATCGCATTTCCTTGGTGGCCACACCCTTAAGAGAAACATTTTCTCTCTCTCTTCCGTTCCTTAACCCTAACCGAGGGTGGAATTCAAGTCAGAGATCTATCCTCGAAGTGTCCAATTACATCAGCCGACCACGCCGGTCGATTCGGCTTCCGCTCCTCGTCGCGCGGCGGGGATGTGTTTATACCCGGAGTCGAGTATGTGCTAAGTTCCAACTTCTAGTTTTTCATTTATTAGCTGTAATACACCTTGGTTATGACAATCTTTTCCTCCCTTTTTATTTGGTAAACTACCGTCCAAACACAACGAACAGACACACTTACCGGGGAAATGCTGGTCGGGCTATAAAATGTCACTGTTTCTGTTTTTATTTTTGTTAAACTAGTGTTTATACGCAACGGACAAACGAGCGTAGCGGAGAGATGGTGGTCGAGCTCTGAAATGTTACTATTTCTACTCTTGTTTTTGTTAAGCTAATGCTTATGTGCGACGGGCGAGCGCGCGTAGCGGAGAGATGATGATCGAGCTCCAAAATGTCACTGTTTCTGTTTTTATTTTGTTAAACTAGCGTTTATACCCGACGAACCAACGCGTGTATCGGGGAAATGATGGTCAAGCTCCGAAATGTCACTGTTTCTATTTTTATTTTGTTAGTGGTGATGTTTAAACGCGACAGGTAAACGTAAAATGCTCAAGGCACTCGGTTTCTATTTCTGTTCTGTTAAGCTATGGCGTTTAAATGCAACGGACAAACGTGAAATGCTGAAGACACCCGACCGCGCTCCTCGAGCGTAGAATTCGGACCTTCTCGATTGGTTTTTAAAACTCGACTTATGTGTCCGGCTCCGGTGGCGGTTGAATCTCGACTGACTAATGAATGGAAAGAATCCATTCATCGCGTCGTGGCGGTTGAGTCATAGCAGAAATCAAATTACTGCCATTTGCTAGGAATTTCGAGAAGAGTTGCTATGCTTGCATAGGGAGTTTGTTTCCGGGAATTCCTGCCGTACTGGCTGGGCTAGATTCCTCGGTTGCTATGTGTACCGAGAAATTGGTTTTGGGAACACGAGCTAGTATGGGCATGCGTTTTCGAAGGAAATTGGAATTGCTTGGGTGCAAGTAAGGAATATCATTTAGATAAGATATTAATCGAAGTAATTTCGGGGAAATGTATGCGGCTCGGTATGGCTGGTGGTGATGGTTAAAGTTCGTTGTAGGTTTGAATACGCGTTTTATTACAACGTAGGAATTTCGGGGAAATTGAGATTGCTTGGTCGCAAGGTGGGAATATGAATTAAGTAAAGAATTGACCGAAGCAATTCTGGGAAAATGTATGCGGGGATGATTAGAATGTATTCTGTTGGGAGTCTTGGAATGTGTTTTATTGCAAGGTTTGGAATGTATGCTATTGTGGCTTTTGCGTGGGAGTTGGGTTGAGGTGACGCGCTGTTAGCGGTCACGGTTGGTTGGAGTTGTGGGTTGGTTCTCCATGTGGTGTAGAGAACCCTCACAGTAGCACTGTAATCAATTTTCACATTCTTATTTTTATTTGTGAAATATTGTAGTTACATCGCGTTTTGGCGACTTTTACAACGTCAAAATTTATTGCGCGTAGAATTTTGTGTAGGTAAAGAAATTTCTATAGCAAAAACATTGAAAACCTGCTTGCCTTCGGTGATTAGACTATGTCAAAAACACAAACGTATGATTGGTAAAAACATTCATAGATGATCGAGAAGAGATTGAAAATGAACCATACCCGATATGTCAAATATCAACTGATACACAATACGTATTGGGAAGGCAAAATAGAAAATGCAGTATACATACTTACAGAGTGCGTGCGATTCGAGACCACACGAACAATTTTGGAGAGACATATGAGCCGTATAGTTACTCAGCAGGAGTAATAGAATACATACTAAGTTCCAAACAAGCATGGCCTGTAGCAAATGATATTCTATGTGACATGATGTAGCAGTTGTAACGCGACAAGCGGAGTATCAAGTAAACTCCGTCCCGCCCCGCTATGGAATATCTAAAAGAAAGTTCCGCGGGGATCAACTGGAATATGTCCCTGGCGGGAGGTAATTTTAGTTGGGAAAAACCCGGCATGCCTCTGGATCGGTCCAGAGGTATCTTTTGAAGATTTCCACCTTCCTACCGAAACCAAAAAAAAAAAAAAACAAAAAAAAAACACATTTCTCTCAGCGATGCTTCCATCTCCCTAACCCGTCCAAATAGTACTCGGCGTTTTTCTCTGCAAAATAACTGTTCACGAAGGTGATTGCTTCCTCATTTCACGAAAATCTCTGTCCTCCTAGCGCAATTTTTAGATTAGGGAACAAAAAGATGTCGCTTGGGGCTAGATCTGGTGAGTAAGGGCGGGTGGTCAAGCAGTTTGTGGCGTTCCTAACAGAAACACACACAATATACAAGCAAATAGTGAAGAATTAGAAAATACACCAACCATATAGCAAGCGATAACATAACAATTCCACATCAGTTCAGTGTACATGAGTTTAGAAATCGAATTCGTACACGCGGCAGTGGCCTGATGTGTTGACCATTGGTTCAATTTTTAGTGATTCTAACCGTCATAGCGTCAGTTCGAATCACCTTCGTCGCAAACGCGATAAGTTCAAACCGTAATTCGTGGATTATCGCCATGGCAACCGCTGTCAGGAATTCAAAGGATAAGGCTAATGTGTTCGCGAATTTATTTTCCGCGAATTCAAACCTCGATCTCGGTCTTTTGGAGCCACCTGTGATCTCGCCGGTACGGTTTTCGATGCGGGATGTGAGATTTCGTCCGCGCACTATTCAACGTATTCTACGTGAACTGGATTGTAGTAAGGCAATCGGCCCGTACGGAATACCAACAATAGTTCTTAAGAACTGTGCTCCAGAACTATCGCCGGTTCTTGGCAGACTCTTCCGCTTATCTTATGCACGTAGGACCTTTCCTACCTGCTGGAAAATCGCTCGAGTTCAGCCAACCCCAAAGACGGGAAAAAAGTGTATCCCATAAATTTACCGTCTGATAGCATGACTGTCTATTTTATCTAAGGTAATGGAAAAAGTCATCAATACAGAGTAAGTTAAGTATTTGGAGTGCAACGGACTTCTGAATGATCGTCAGTACGGATTCCGTGGCAGGCGGTCCACGGGAGACCTTTTGACACTTATAACCGATATATGGACATCTGCGATTGAACGGCATGGTGAGTCAAGGGCGGTCGCATTAGATATCTCCAAGGCTTTTGACCGTGTCGGGGCTTTGCTGAGAAAATTTCTTTCATATGGACTTTCCCAACAGCTTTGCGACTAGACGAAGAGCTTCCTCGAAAATCGATCGATCCGGGTTATTGTAGACGGCGAGTGTTCGGATCTGTATCCTGTTAATTCGAGGGTGCCCCAAGGTTCTATTTTGGCCCCAACCTTGTTCTTGCTTCACATAAATGATTTGTTGGAGAGAACGGATAACAAAGTATTCAGTTTCGCGGATGATAGTACGCTTGGTTCCTCTTTTTCGAGTGATCGGCCGATTAGTGTATAGCGTTTGAAATAATAGTGAAGAAGATCGTGTGATTCGAACCGACGAGACAGCTCGAATCACGAAAAAATTTTTACCTAAGCGTTACACACCAGGCTACTGACCGTGTTTAGAATTTGATTTCCAAACTCGACTATATTCCACTGGTGTGAATTATTTTTTTTTTATTTATCGCTTGGTATACGGTTCTGATGTATTTTTCTTATTCGATTTTTCGTTCGTGTTCTTCACTATTTCGCTTGTGAATCGTGTGTATCTGTTAGAATCGCTACACCACTCCCGCCGCAGTAATTTCGTTACGATCAGATTCGTATGCGGACGACGGACGAACGAGAGAGAGAAACGAGAAAACGTCGGAGGCTGTGCTCTATGCGGAAGTCGTGACCGTGTGTGAAGTTCTGCTATGGGAAGTGTATGCTATGCTGTGTGTACAGATCACGTCGTAGTCACCAATTATAGCGTTTGAAATAATAGTGAAGAAGATCGTGTGATTCGAAACGACGCTATGACAGCTCGAATCACGAAAAAAAATTTTACCTAAGCGTTACACACCCGGCTACTGACCGTGTTTAGAATTTGATTTCCAAACTCGACTATATTCCACTGGTGTGAATTATTTTTTTGTTATTTATCGCTTGGTATACGGTTCTGATGTATTTTTCTTATTCGATTTTTCGTTCGTGTTCTTCACTATTTCGCTTGTGAATCGTGTGTATCTGTTAGAATCGCAACACCACTCCCGCCGCAGTAATTTCGTTACGATCAGATTCGTATGCGGACGACGGACGAACGAGAGAGAGAAACGAGAAAACGTCGGAGGCTGTGCTCTATGCGGAAGTCGTGACCGTGTGTGAAGTTCTGCTTTACTATGGGAAGTGTATGCTATGCTGTGTGTACAGATCACGCCGTAGTCACCAATTATAGCGTTTGAAATAATAGTGAAGAAGATCGTGTGATTCGAACCGACGCTATGACAGCTCGAATCACGAAAAAAAATTTTACCTAAACGTTACACACCAGGCTACTGACCGTGTTTAGAATTTGATTTCCAAACTCGACTATATTCCACTGGTGTGAATTATTTTTTTGTTATTTATCGCTTGGTATACGGTTCTGATGTATTTTTCTTATTCGATTTTTCGTTCGTGTTCTTCACTATTTCGCTTGTGAATCGTGTGTATCTGTTAGAATCGCTACAAGTGCATCAGCTGAGATGTAGCCAGATTGACTCTCTGACTCAGGAACTAGATAGGGTCCTGCAGTGGGGAAAGGTCAATCTCGTCGACTTCAATGCGACGAAGACACAGTATACAACATTCACAAATAAACGTGGATCATCGGTTCCACAGCTGATGATGAATGGCCACACTCTCGAATCTGGAGAAACCATGAAATTGCTCGGCGTCACGGTCTGTGAGAATGTATCGTGGCATAAACACGTGTCGAACATGGCCAAGTCAGCCCTAGGAAAACTGAGTTATCTTTTTAGAGCCAAGTAATATTTTATTCTGCCCCAACTTCTCCTGTATAAATCCCAAATTAGACCCGTGCTCGAATATTGCTCTGATGTTTGGAGCTCCTTTTCGAGTGTTCGGCTGATTGGTGCATCTGCGTCGCATCAGCTGAGATGTAGACAGATTGACTCTCTAAATCAGGATCTAGATAAGTTCCTGCAGTGGGGAAGGGCCAATCTCGTCGACTTCAATGCAGCGAGGACACAATATACAACATTCACAAAGAAAAGTGGATCATCGGTTCCACAGCTGATGATGAATAGCCAGGCCCTCGAGGCTGGGGAAAGTTTGAGATTGCTCGGCGTCACGGTCTGTGGGAATGTATCATGGCATAAACACGTGTCAAGTATCACCAGGTCAGCCTCAGGAAAACTGAGCTATCTTTTTAGATACAAGAAATATTTTACTCCGGCCCAACTTCTTCTCCTATATAAATCCCAAATTAGACCTGCGCTCGAATATTGCTCTCATGTTTGGAGCTCGGCTCCTAAACATACACTCGACCTACTTGAGAGCATACAGGGACGAGCGATCCGCCTGATCGGGGACTCGGCGTTGACGTCGCGACTACAATCGCTATCACATCGAGGGCGCGTCGCCGACCTCTGTCTGTTTTACAAATATTATCACTGTTCTTTGGAGATTCTTGGTATTGTTCCACGCAATTCGGTTTATATGCCCTCCAGAAGACAACCCGACGGATCGCACCCGTTTGTGGTTCATCTCCCGACGGCGCGAACATGCCTGCATCAGAACTCTTTCCGTTACAGAGCGGGGAAGCTGTGGAACTCCCTTCCCACGCGAGTGTTCCCGGAGCGTTACAACCTGCAACTGTTAAAAAAGAACTGCAACAGTTATTTGATGGCATCTCGGGGCGCCCGCTCGGCGCTATAGGTTCGCCTCTCCCGAGAGAAGTCTAATAAAAAAAAGTAATAATGCGTAGTATGCTCCTGGAATGGCTTTTCCCCTTTGAAGATAATGGATTAAGATAACCCCATGGCTATCACAAAAAACAGTCGCCAACACTTTCCCAGCCGAAAAAACAGTTTTTCCTTTTTTTTTTTTTGGAACCGATTCCCCCATTGCAGTCCACTGTTTTGACTGTATTTTTGTTTCGGAGTATATTGGGGTATCCAAGTTTCATCGATAGTAATTAATCGGCGCCAAAACTCGGATTTATAGCGCCAACAGAGCGTTGGAAATTTTCATTCTAATACGTTTTTGCTCGCGGCACCCCACGCGCGGACAGCTTTATCATGCCTAAATCTTGATTTAATATGTGACAAACACGTTCCTTGGACATTTTCATAGTCTCTGCTATCTTCCTCACTTAAATTCGGCGGTCGTCTAGTACCATTTGGTGAACTTTAGCGATGTTTTCGTCAGTTGTTGCAGTTTTTGGACGTCCCGAACGTTCATCGTCTCCCAAGCTCTCACGGCCACGTTGAAATTCAGCTGCTCAAAATTTCACCGTGGTAAATGATGGTGCAGAGTCCCCATACTCAGAGTCCAACTCAACTTTGATTTGCGTAGGCGTATTGCTTTTCAAAAAGAAAAATTTAGTGACAGCTCGATACTTAATTTTGTCCTTTTTCACAAAAACACACATCGACTCACTCAAACGACTGTCAAATAAAAAGTACGCCCCCAAAATGGCTGAAATTTTGGTGAGTAACTGTCAAAAGATGAAAAACGACAGTAGCTAGCTTTTATTGACGAGTGCTACTATCTTCACGTTGAGGTCGGAAACTTTTCCGTCCACCCTCGTAGATCTCCTTACTCGTGCTTTGTTATGTTGGCATTCACGAATTTGACGAATCTAGTACGGATTGCAATGTTTTCCCTGCGCAATTACAATAGAATTATTGGCTTTTTAAAACATACATACACTACGCTATTCCCGTGTACGCTCCATGGCAACTGAATTTTTAACGAAAGGACTATTTAATGGCTTAATATCAAGATGTGATGCTGCAATTTGGTGGGCGAATTAACGACAGATGTGCCAACCTAACAAAACAAACAAAACTCAATTCGAGTGACTTAGAGCGCTACATGGCATTGTGTTATAGTTCCGGGAACTTGTATTATGTCCCCGGAATCTTTCAGCGGTTGCATTCGTCCAGGACGAGTAAAACAAATTAAAAAAGATTTTCGGGACAAATTGTAATTATCAGTGTGTAGCATACACAATTAACATATTCGTTGATATGAATCGCTTAAAACAAATCGGTGTAGTATATTACATTTTCAAGTTGAATTTAGTTATAAATTAATGGATTTCCCCGTCCATCTACTTTTGCCGTTTGTGTTCAGAATGAAGATTTCGAATGAATCTGATTTAATTATTTCTTATGATGCCATTTTCAGACAGTTCGTCATGGTTAATAATAATTAAAATAAATGAAATATTCATGTGTTTAATTTCCATATTAGCGGTAGGTACGATGAATGAAATCTTAGATTAGTGTTATCTTAAATATTTCGTATTCGCATGCGAGAAGAGCGTTTCGCTACTGGAAATATATGTAAGGTCTTTGATAACTGGTTGGAATTTGTTTAAACAATTCTTAGAATTAGTTATAGTCCGGCACATAAATGTTGTCATGCTCTTGCTCTTGAATTGTGTGACCAGCTTAGATATTTTTAATGCTTACTCATGCTTTTACAATGAAATCCGTATACATAAAATGATTAGTCACTTCAAGGGACAATCTTTTGTATGCTAACAAATCGTGAGATTTGCGTAATACTTCCAATGTCAATGCCAATACTACTATTACTGAATGTTATAGCCGCTTAAATGTCGTATTCCTGATTTAATAATCTTAATTTACTCGAGCCATTTTGTTTTGAAAAAAAAAAAAAAAAAATTGGTAAATAGAACCCGTTTAACAGGATGCTAAGCATATAGAATCATTAATTGATATTTCCAAAATATCTTCAACAATAATTGAAGTAGAAACTAGTTTTTAGCAAAAGTACGAATATATATTGTCGCCTGGACAATATCGTAAATTGCAGGCTTTACGATTTAAACAAAGAAGACAATTCGACTGAAATTTTCTGATGAGGAATCAGAAGAGAAGGAGAAGGGTGGTAAATCATGTTATCTTATAATTCCAATTTATTTCTTAAAAGTCCAATTTACTTTATTATTTAATTAACTCAGATTTGTTTTATAGTTATTATGGATATTCACAACTGGATGAACATTGATTTGATGAAAAATACTCTATCGATGCATTAGCAAATACTTCAATATATACACACATTTTTTACGACACGACCAATACAGCGATGTTAAAATATTCAAATTATATTCGTAGATTTTTCTGCCACAGGATGTCAATGATTCAAAGTCCATTAATTTTCAAATGACGCTTTTAAAACTACATTCAAAATCAATAATGACTAAAGCAACATTTTTTTGTTTCCCAAACTTTATTGTTCCATAATCCATACACGGTTTCACTATGCCTACCACACATTCCATTCAAAACCAAACGGGTAAATGGCACGTAAAGTGAACCACATACTAATTTATTGCAGATAAAAATAATTGTCTGAAATTTCCTAAATCATTAAACATATGTACATGGTTTGACTGAAAAGTTTCCGACCTCAGCGTGAAGATAGCAGCACTCGTCAATAAAACCTAGTGAATGTAGTTGTGCATCCTTTGACAGTTACTCACCAAAACTCCTGCCATTTTGGATGCGTAGTTTTTATTTGACAGTCGTTTGAGTGAGTCGTCCACCAATATTTGCAAACAGCGAAACCTGATACCATTGCCCCAACTGAGACGCAGGTCGATTCGTCAACCGATTCGACATATGTTCGTTACTCAGGACATGAATTGCATTAGAGATTCCGTTTTAATGATGGAGTCTGCGTCTTCATGCGGTGCGATCTGGCATGCTAAAGGTTGGAGGCGTTAGAACCCAATAATTTGGACATCATGTACTCAGGAATTCTGTTAAATTTCTTTGTTGTCTTTACCGCTTCCCGAATGACGATCGACCAGCGAAACTTTTCGAACATTATTCAGGTACCGTCGACTGGATACAGATCAACCACCCAGCTTCTGAAATTGTTGTCCTTGGCGATTTTAATGTGCACAATTCCGGCTGGTTGGTACATTCTAACAGAACCGACGAGGCTGGGAGGCTGGCGGAGATGTTTGCTGTTAGCCACAACTTGACTCAACTCCTGGAAGAGCCAACGCGAGTGCCAGATGCCCGAGGCGATTATGCGACCAGCCTGGATCTATTTTGACATCCGAACCGAGTATTTGTACCGTAGAGGTTTCTGCGCCATTGCACTTGCATCTCAAGCGAATAACCGGCCTATACAGCTTTGCCATGTATGGCAGTATGGGGATGTGGCGACTCTAACAAATACACACACAATTCACTAGCAAAAATAGTGAAGAACACCGAACGAAAAATCGAACGAGAAAATACATCAGAACCGTATACCATAGCGATAACAAAAATAATTCACATCAGTGGAGTATAGTCGAGTTTAGAAATCAAATCCAAAACATGGCCAGTAGCCCGATGGGTAACGCTTAGGTAAACATTTTTGGTGTTTCAAACTGTCATAGCGTCAGTTCGAATCACACGTTCTTCTTCACTATTATTTCAAACGCTATAATTGATTTCTGCATAGAGCACCAAGGCACACTCGCTTGCTCCGACATTCTCTCGATCGCTCGTCGTTCGCATCGAATCTGATCGTAACGAAGTTACTGGGAAGGGGGTGGTGTGGCGACTCTAACAGATACACACACAATTCACAAGCAAAAATAGTGAAGAACACCGAACGAAAAATCGAACAAGAAAATACATCAGAACCGTATATCATAGCGATAAAAAAATAATTCACATCAGTGGAGTATAGTCGAGTTTAGAAATCAAACCCAAAACACGGCCAGTAGCCTGATGGGTAACGCTTAGGTAAACATTTTTGGTGATTCAAACTATCATAGCCTCAGTTCGAATCACACGTTCTTCTTCACTATTATTTCAAACGCTATAGGGCTGCTAGCTGGGACAATTTGCGAGATTTCTTCGCATCCTTTCCGTATTCGCGGGTGTGCTTTGGAGACTCCGATGTTAACGCATGGGCGGAGTCGGTCACGGAGATTGAGACCTACATCCCGCATTCCATTAAACGAAATTCATCTGATAAACCGTGGTTTCATAAAACATACAAGCAGATTATAGCGGCAAAAAAAGCTTTTAAACATCAGCGCTCCAACCACACCGATGTTAACAGAACGAATTTTGTTAGAATCAGAACTGCGTGCAATCAAGATTGATACCGCGAAGAAGGCCTGAGGCGGTTCCCTTGAACGCCACTACTCATCTTAACCATGTAAAAACTTCCACCTAGAGCGGCCGAAAATCAATAAAACAAGTACTGATTGCTTGCCTAGCAATTAAGCATGTACTTACCCTTTTGTCACCCACCTAAAGTGTCTCCTAAATCATATTTAGGATAATTCAATAGCACGGGCATCATGTGCTAGAAAGTAATTCGTCGGGTGTATGTTGCATCATCGGATTTTCTAGTATGAAAGTATAACATGCGGCATACACCAAGCAACCAACATTGCCCGAACCACATCAAGGAGATATACCCTTACGCGTCAGCCGCACACGTGCAGGAGATGTTTCATTTTTTCCTTTTGTATACATGCCCACATCGGTCGGTCATCCGACCGACAAATACAAGGCATACGGCTGACCGCCCAAGGAATTCGAGTTCTCATAAATGGAAAATTACCATCGAGAATTTGACTACGTGGAGATGTCGCCAAGATGTGCACGATCAGCATAAATGCTCTCCGCAGTTGCTGATCGTGTTAACACCTTAATCTCTATGTTCAGATATTTGCACCAGCTGCAACCAAACCAGCTAATGTTCCCCCTATGGAATTATTATATCGACGGTCCGCTTGCTCATGCACAGCACGAGAGTGCGAAGTAACCGCATCTGTGTGTGCACATCCTTTCGGTGATCATCTTCTAAGATCATCCCATATCGGGGCGATGGATGAACATTTTGGTGTTCTGTCGTTTCGGTTGATATAATCAATCACGATACGGATACCGTGGAGGCAAGTCGTGCCTCTACGTTAAACAAATTATATAGCAGTCGAGTCGAGTCAAGTATTAGCTAGTGGACGGCGAATAAAAGGGTCCTCCTTCCTTTAAACTAACCATGTTAAAGCCGCAACGGATCGTTCTTGAGTTCTCCAATATTTTAATTCAAATAGTTGTGTATAGTATTCAGATTAAATAAAATAATTTGAACAATCGTGTTTTAGTTTCTGTTGTGTATAATAGCCGCTCACCATAATCATATCAAGTTCTTGAGTAACCAATGTTTTTAATTTAAATAGTTGTGTATAGTACGAGTATTCATATAAAATTAAATAATCTAAACAGTGTGTCCATTAGCCTTAAAGATCGTAAATCATCATAGTGCTAAGAGATTTTGTTACGTTAATTATAAGTTTTGTCAACCGACATCGGATCTGCGTTACGTAAGCTTTAGTTTGTGTTCTTATCGAATAATAAATAAAAAAAAGATCAACACGGAGTTTTACTTATTTGAACTGAAAACACCGACAGGATATAGAGGTGAACCTGTTCCCCTGAGGCGCCTTACCACTAAAGACAATATATATACAAAATACCCACAGGCCTTCAACGATAGAGTGAGCAATCAACTCCTTGAGTGTCCAACTGGTTTGCGCCGCTTCTGGTCAATGACACGGGCTGTCAGCAGTAACTTCGCTTCCTCCTTTTTTTCTCCGTTGGTAACGCGGAATAGGACGTTAGTCACAAATTCAAAAGATACAGCTAATGGGTGCGAACTTATTTTCCCTGAATTCAAACCTCGATGCTGGTCTTTTTGGAGCCACCTGTGACCGCGCCGGTACGGCCTTCGATGTGGGATGTGAGCTTTTGCTCACGGACTATTCAACGCATTCTACGTGAACAGGACTGTAAGAAGGCAATCGGCCAGGACGGAATACCAGCAATAGTCCTTAAGAACTGTGCTCCAAAACGATCGTCGGTTCTTGGCAGACTCTTTTGCTTAGCTTATGCACGGAGGACATTTCCTACCTGCTCGAAAATCGCTCGAGTTCAGCCAACCCCAAAGAAGGGGAAAAGATGTCTCCCACACAATTACAAGTCGATAGCATCACATCTAAGGTGATGGAAAAGGTCATCAATGCCGAGTTAATTAAATATTTGGACTGCAACGGACCTCTGAATGATCGTCAATAACGATTCCTTGGCAAGCGATCCACGGGAGACCTTTAAACCTTTATAACAGATATATGGACATCTTTGATTGAGGGGCATGGTGAGTCAAGGGTGTTCGTATTGGATACTTCCAAGACTTTTGACCAGGGCTGGCACGGGGCATTGCTGAGCATACTTCGTTCATATGGACTTTCCTACCAGCTTTGCGATTGGACGAAGAGCGGATCGATCGATCCGGGTTGTTGTAGACGGCGTGTCTTCGGATTTGTATCCTGTAAATTCCGGGGTGCCTCAAGGTTCTATTTTGGCATGGTGCATGGTAAGTCAAGGCATTGGATATCTCCAAGGTTTTTGGCCATTTCTGGCATAGGGCATTGTTGCTCATCAATTCATATGGACTTTCCCAGCATCTTTGCGACTGGACGAAGAGCTGCCTCGAAAATCGATCGATCCGGGTTATTGCAGACGGTGGTTATTATCTTGTTCCGGGGCGCCTTAAGGTTTTTTTTTTTTGGCTTCAACCTTGTTTTTGCGTCACATACATGATTTGTTGGAATCAACGGATAACGAAGTGTTCGGTTTTGCGGATGATAGTATGCTTGTTTCCCCCTTTTCGAGTGACCGGTCGATGAGTGCATCAACGTCGCACCAGCTAATACGAGGGTTGCCTCTTATGTTTCGGGATTTGGCAACCCTAGCGTTGCAATCCGGCAATTGGCAGCTCTGTCGTAAAGTTGGACATTTTTGAGGTTATACGCACTCAGAACGTTTTGACATACGAGCGCTATTTGTGTTGTTTACAGTAACTTAAAAGATTCATCTCGGCCCAAAAATGGAATTAAATCGTCAACATTTTCGTGCGATTATTTTTTACAACTTTCGGCGTGGATTAACTCAGCAACAGTGCATGGATGAACTTAATTCAATTTTTGGCGATGGAGCTCCATCAAGGACCAGTGTTTATCGATGGTATGGTGAATTCAATCGTGGTCGTAGTTCACTCCAAGATGAATTTCGTGAAGGTCGTCCAAAATCAGTTGTTGTTCCGAAAACCATTGATGCTGTGCGCGAACTGATATTGGAAGATCGTCATGTGACCTATTGTGAGATTGAGACAACCTTAGGCGTTAGTGGGACCAGCATACATTCAATATTGCATAAACATTTGACTGTCAAAAAAATTTGTTCACGTTGGATCCCACACAATTTGTCAATCGCCCAAAAAAAGGCCCGTGTCAATTGGTCGAAAGAAATGCTCAAAAAATACGGTCGCGGTACTTCGAAACACGTCTATGACATCGTGACAGGTGATGAATCGTGGATTTACGCGTATGAGCCCGAAAGTAAACAGCAGTCGACTGTCTGGGTGTTTCAAGATGAGCCAAATCCAACAAAAGTTGTTCGCGCACGAAGCACTTCCAAGCAAATGGTCGCCTATTTTTTCGGAAAAACTGGACATGTGGCAACCGTACCACTAGAACAACGCAGAACAGTCAATTCTGAGTGGTACACAACCATTTGTTTGCCAGTTGTCTTCCAAGAAATCAGGAAAACCAATCGCCGAAGACGGATCACTCTTCATCACGACAATGCGAGCTCTCACACATCGGCTGCGACAACGGAATTTTTGAGCACCCAAAACACAGATTTGATGGGTCATCCGCCGTATAGTCCCGACTTGGCACCGAATGACTTCTTTTTATTCCCGTACGTAAAAAACAAACTGAGAGGTCAACGTTTTTCGACACCTGAAGAAGCGGTTGCTGGATTCAGAATGCATGTGTTGGAGATACC
Organism: Microdon myrmicae; assembly: GCA_963931805.1. Lineage (NCBI taxonomy): Eukaryota > Metazoa > Arthropoda > Insecta > Diptera > Syrphidae > Microdon > Microdon myrmicae. Next base: position 206,195,212 of record OZ007497.1, read on the forward strand.
TCAATCAGAGTGGCAAAAGTGCTTCGACAATTGGTTCAAACGCATGCAAAAGTGTATAGATCTTCATGGGGAATATTTTGATCCGGGACACGGCCCTGACGTCGGGACTACAGCTGCTATCACATCGATGGTGCGTAGCTAACCCCTGTCTGTTTTACAGATATTATTACGGGTACTGTTCTTCGGAGATTCATGATGTTTTCCGCGCAATTCGGTTTATATGCGTTCCACAGATTGTACCAATTTGCGGTTCATCTCCCGACGGCGGGAACATCTCTGCTTCGGAACTCGTTCAGTTACAAGGCGGGGAAATCCGTGGAATTCGCTCCCCGCGCGAGTGTTTCTGGGGCATTATAGCCTTGGTCGTTTAATCCAAGTGGTTCTTGATGGTCTCAAATCTGTCTCCAATCAAATTAATGCAGGTGCTCCCCGAGGTTCTGTACTCTCACCCACTCTCTTCCTTATCTTTATAAATGATCTCTTGTCCATTACCCATAACCCAATTCACTCGTTTACTGATGATAGCACGTCGAGTTTCTCATACTCATAGTCTCTTATCCATTGGGTCAGGGAATTGTCATTTCATTTTTAAAACATTTTGTTATTTTCTTTTTATCTTCTTAGTTCTAAATTATATGCTAGACAAAAAATGCTTAAATTCTAGCTTAATTATCTTATATTATAACTTACTGGTCCCTCGCCGACGTTCTAAGCTAAACATTACATAACTATTGTATAATTTGCTTTTCGGCGACAGAACTTTGTTTGTGGCAGTACTTATGATTATTTGAATAACAAAGAAAAATTTGGAAAACTTTTCTTTTGTTTTCTTCTTAAAATTAAACCTACATTATTTTTTTTTTTAAAATTTTATTTAAAGGAACTTAACTTAAATCGTATACTACCCCAATTCTAGAAAAGCTAAGTCTATGTAAGCTGGCTGATGATACTGTTATTCTATACCGACATTGGTATCCAGGTCTTTATATGCCATTCAACCACCAGAACTGTTGAGGCTGTCCAATACTATTGTCGCGGTCTCTGTGGGAGATAGCCCTACTGAAGCGGAAGAGCTCTTCTTCGGTGCGCGTTACTGCCCGGTCGTAGCACAATCGCCCGTCTACGGATCATCTACTTCCATGATAGATCAGTGAAATTCCGGATCAAGGAACGCCTCTGATGGAACAAAACCGTTGCGACGCACGTTCTCATAGTACAGGGTATTTGGATAATAAGACCCGAAAATGAGGTCATTGGACGAGCTTATTGCTCTCGCAATATGTCCTCTGAATAACTTGATCATAAAATTATCCACCCTATTTATGCAGGCTTCATTATATAAAGTCTCATTTGAGTAGTACTTTTTGTAGTCCTATTCCGGTGTTCGATATGATCTGAGACAAATTCTGAGACACATCAGGGAATTGTCCACTCCATAGGAATGTAATTTTGACAAAAGTGCTAGAAGACAAACTCTGTCGAAGGCTTTTGAAATATCCAATGAGAGTACCTTGCTTTTGCCGAGGTAGTAGATGGAATGGCTCTACTTTTCAGTGAGGTACGCCATCAAATCTCCGAAAGCCATATTGGCGGTAATTTAATTCCAGATATTTCGAAAGTTGACGGTTGATAGGTGATTCCATTACTGTTGGCGATGCGATATCCCAGGGCAAGCACCAGCAAACAAGTTCCTCGGAAGCCCAACGATCAGCTGTACACCTATACAGAAAACCACTCAAGAGGGAAAATCACGCAGGGAAACGACGATCAGCTGTACGCCGATTGCGAGAAAACCACTCAGGAGAAAACGAGTGAGAGAGAAGTACAGCCAGGAATCGAGCGAAAGTGAGGACAGCTGCAAGCTATAAAAGGTGGGTGCAACGACGGAACAGCACGACCCAACAAAAAATCGACCGGTCTAGATGGAATACCACACCTTCTATTTAAAAGGCTTCGCCAAATCTACTTCCCATTCTCGTCCTTGTTAACCATATTATAAATGCTTCACATTTCCCAGAGAACTGGAAAATTGCGGTAGTAATCTCCCTTAAAAAGTCCAGCAGTTCCAATAACATCTCCAACTATCGTCCGATATCTTTATTAAACACCCTAAGCAAAATATTAGAATGTGAGATGTACCAAAACCTTCTCTTGTTTGCCAGTGATAACGCTCTCATCCCTAACATAATTCTCAGTTTGGGTTTCGTGAGCGACACTGCGCTTGCCATGCTCTACTAAAACTAACACACGATGTCACAACTGGTCTGGAAAACCAATGTCCTACCGTATGCATATCTCTCGATATTTCCAAGCATTTGATTGTGTCTGGGTTTCAGGACTTCTTTATAATTGCACTGCCTATTTGGTCTGAGTTCCAACATCACAAACCTCCTAGCATCTTATCTTTCTGGTAGGAAATTCATGGTCAGAATAAACTCTTCCCTCTCACAAACCCGCAACATAACCGCGGGAGTTCCCCAAGGATCCATTCTCGGACCACTTTTATATCTTCTATACACATCCGATATTCCCCAACCTCCACCTAGTGTTGTGATGCTAAATTATGCTGACGATACGTTAACCTACACTAGCAGTAGATTTTTCAAAGCGGCAAGAAACCGCGTTGACAACTTCCTCCCGCTCATCTCAGCATACTTTAACAAATGGAAAATTCGCCTCAACCCAACCAAAACATAGCTAACAGTGTTTAAGAGAAAAAACGCTCACTGCACAAACAACACTAACGTTGCCGTAGCAAAATTAAACTCAAGCTTAATAAGACCCTCATAAAACCTTCCAAAACTCTAAAATATTTGGGAGTAACCCTTCCCAACGACTGGTCATTCTCAACCCACATCAAATATAGCTTAACCTCTGCAGACGAGTGTTGTGGAAACTTAAAGGCCTCTCTCTCAAGGTCAAACAGCTCATCTACAAACAGATAATCAGACCCACTCTTACATACGCCTGCCTATTATGGTACCACATTTCTCACCCTCCCAAATGGAGAAATTACGAGTTTTTGAACGAAAGTGTTTCCAGTTTATTACTGGCTTACACCGCAAAACCAACTCATATAGATACCATAGTAACAACGATCTTTACAACACCGCAGGTATTGAATGACTGGATAGACGGATCCTAGAACTGTCGATAAATTTCATAGAAAACCTCCCTAACAATCCCAACCCGTTAATAAGAGACCTACCATCACCCACCTCCAATACGGGAAGTCACTACCGTAATTGTCTCCAAATCAGGACCCTCTTCACCTCAGGCAGACTGGTTAACGATCTTAACGAGGTCGTGTACCACAACTCCGAACTGGCACGTAATTATTTTAAATACCACAACATCCAACCATTCTCCAAGATTCTTACTTTTTAACACAGAACCGAAATTTTTCTTTTCAAATTTCAATTCAAAATTCTTTTAAAATGTAAAAGATACTTCACTCTATCCAATCTGGCCACTATTTACAAGGCGTATATTCCTCCCAAAATGGGGTTCAACCCCCATATTTGGTTAGGCACATCCAAAACTGCACTACAAGTACTGGATAGGATTCAAAAACGAGCAGTAAGCCACCGTAAGTCGTTTAATGACATCGTTAGAACATAGGCGTAACGTATCATGCCTATCTCCTTTCTATAGGTATTACCACGGTCGTTGATCAGCTGAACTTGCGGAAAGCGTTCCGTCCGTTCAGACATTTTCTCGCGATAGCCGTCAATCTGTGAATGTGCATCAGTTCGCGTTGAAAGTCAACTTCAAACACAAATGAACATAAAGAGTCATTCTTTAGCCGAACCACACGAATGTGGAATCTTCTACCTGATCATGTGCTTCCTATTCGTTTTAATGTCCAGGCATTCAAGATCAATATACTTCCATATCTTCTCGCCTTATCCACTTCCTCTCTGTCCGCTCGCACTGTGCTCTGAGGGTGAAGGGTACTTCAAAATCCCCTTTTGTGCGCGCGTTAGTGTAAAACAAAAAGAAAAAAGTACTGATGGTTACAAATAAAGTAGGCGACGAAAATAAAATAAATAAGAAGACAAAATAAAAAATCCAAGCATGATGTTGCGGCGTAAAACTTTGAAGGTAACGTATCGTTCAATAAGTCCCGACACTAACTACTAAAACAACATCTTTTTGGTAACATTCTTCCTTATTCGTCAACATAACCTTTTTCAAGTGCGATGTAGTTAATGGAACACCTTTTTAACTTTTCTATACCATGTGGGTAGAATGGTTTATCTTTAGCTTCAAAATAACCATCACTTACAGTTATGAGCCAATATCTTGATTGGAGCTTTTTTTGAGATCTACAAACATCCAGTAATCACTGGGGGAAGCAATTCGTGTAGTTTTGCCGTCGTTTCCAATGATTTTCCTTCTTCATTTATGTCCGTTTTGATGCCATTCTGCGCCTTAAACGCATCAATAATGCCATGTAATATTCGCTATTGACGGATTTCCCATTTCAAGGTAGTCGATGAATATTATGCCCTGTGCATCACAAAATACTAAGGCCATAACCTTGTCGGTTTGTTGTGTCTTCGGACGCTGCAGACGGCTTTCATGGGCTGCTCTCCACTGAGCTGCTAATGTTTTTATTCCGGAGCGAAATGTCGAATCCTCCATTGACACATACCATTGTGAACAAACGCGGCACCCATTTGGAAAAAAACATTTTCATAGGTAAACTTTTTTGGCAAAGGGGTAAAAATACTACCAATTGCTGTCTACTTGATCTCAGCTATCTGCCGCACTTTCACTTTTCTATTTTCCATCGCGATTTTCAGTTCTTGTGTAATGCAAAAATACAGGGCAAAATCACTGATTGCTTTTAACCCAGCGAAGGCCAGGACGATTCTTGTCCCTGTTCAATCGAAGTTGTCATGCAGTCTCCACGTGACACCCGTGGATAGCTACTGTGGCACCCGCCAAGTAGTGAACCAATGCATGCAGCGACATCCGGAGAAAGGTTGGCGCAAAGCTAAAAACCTTGCCCGGAAAAACAAATTATTATGAAAGATTCAACAAGTCTCGGATATGGACCGGATACACGACGACGACCACGGAAACGAATATGGCTAAACGATTTGATTATCATTTCCATCGCCCCCTTGGTATAACCCCCTTGGTATAACCGCAGACTGCGCACACTTCGTAACAAGTGGAATAAGTTCTGGATCACTTTCTTAAATACGCGTTCTCCTCTGGAGTATTCCAACTATCTCGGTTACTTCTACCAATTCACCGAGCTTTATAGCTCCCTTTACTACAATTACCTTGCCAAAGCCCAACTCAATTTGATAAATGACCCCAAATCTTTCTACCACTTTATTAACTATAAACGGAAATCAGATGCCTATCCCAACTCTCTTTTCTACGACTCAACTACTTCATCTGACTCCCAAACCATAGCCAATCTTCTCGCTTCCTTCTTCAAACTATCATTCACGGACGACTCGTTCGAGCCTAACCCCTCCTACTTTACTGGCACGTCTGAATTCTCCCTTGGCCCACTCATCCATCCACACATTCAACAACACCAAGTTAAAGATAAACTTGAACAACTGAAAGACGATTTCAGTCCCGGCCCAGACGGACTCCCTGCTATCTTCTTAAAAAAATGCTCCTCTTGTCTCTCTCTCTCTCCCGCTCGCTTTAATCTTCAATCTATCCCTTGGACAAGGTCTATTTCCCGACATTTGGAAATCCTCCTACATAACCCCCATACATAAAAAAAAACTATATATCCAATTATCGTCCCATTGCTAAGCTTTCGCACATTCCTAAACTGTTCGAAATCCTTCTATATGAAGCGTTATGTTTTCGCTGCACTCCCATCATCTCTCCTAACCAACACGGCTTCCTCTCCGGCAGGTCCACTACTACCAACCCTGTCGAATTCACATCCCACACACTCCTTGCCCTAGAAAACGGCGATGAGGTTGATGTAGTCACTACCGACTTTAGCAAGGCTTTCGACAAAATTTCCCATAACCCCATTCTCTTTAAATTATCTTCCCTTGGTTTTGAACCCCTGTTGATTAAGTGGATCTCACCCTATCTTAACCCTCGAATCTGCCGTGTGCGATTTATATCCACCCTCTCCGATCCTTTCTCTCCAACCTCAGGTGTCCCCCAGGGCAGTCATCTCGGCCCCCTACTATTTATCCTAACCATAAACGACATAGGTTCGTGCATCAATCACTCCCTCATCTCGCTTTACGCGGATGATACCAACATTTTCAAGACAATCCGCTCTCCTATTGACTCCTCACTTCTCCAATCGGATCTTGACAGCTTTTCGATATGGTGCCAAAATAACTGCCTAGAACTGAACATCGCCAAATGTCACACAATCACCTTCTCTCGGAAACGCTCCCCCACCCAGCCACGTTCCTATCTCTTGCTAGACCAACCGATAACATCGGTTGAATCGATTCGCGACCTGGGCGTCCTATGCGACAAAGAACTTAGATTTCCCGCATATATCGATGACATAATCCGTGTTTCCGTGTTCATTTGGCTGGACTGGAAAGGAATCATTTGCTATGAACTTCTTCCATGTGGCTAAACACTCAAATCGGAGCTCTACTCTCAACAATTGAACCGTTTTAATCTAGTGAATTAGCAGAAGCGGGCAGAATTGTTCAACGGGAGAGGTATTGCGTTCCATCAGCACTATGCCAAACCACATACATCTTAAATAATTCGCAGATACTCTGGGAGCTTTGTTAAAATTATTTCATGTTTCTATTTTATGGTCTGGACAAGACGTTTATCGCCCTTTCTTTTTTAAATTTTCTTAGGTATCAAAATTGGCCTTAGGCAAAGATTTTGGAAATTCCTTGGTCGAATTTTTCACCCATAGTTATCAGGGTTTCTATGAGAATGGTATTCTGGAGTTAAATTTATAATAGGAACATATCGGGTTTTTCAATATGGACATAACAGGATCTTTTTAAAATGTTTGTAGAGTGTTTCATATGACAAAAGGCTTCACTCTTGAGTGAACTTGATCATGTAAGGATGTAGGCCAAGATCTACACAAAATTTTCCATAATGTGGTTTGAGACATTCTCAATTTCTGTGAACAGTGCGGAATCGACTGATTTGACTTATTTTGAATGATATTGTTGTAATACTTACGGCCCTGTGGGTAGGGCGTTAGAATATACTCACAGCTAGGCCGGCTTGTCGTAAGAGGCGACGAAAGGCCGAGTGGTAGCCGGGGCCCCAACGCCCTGTGCTACCGGTGAAATACCACCCCATCAAGCTTTAGGCCGCGTGAAATCATCATCATCATAGGCACTACTACCGGGATCCGGTGTTGGCCATATTTAGCAAGTATCTCCACCGGTATCCGGTGCTTATCCGAGACTTGTTAAATTGTCCATAATCATTTGTTTTTCCGGGCAAGGTTATTAGCTTTGCGTCGAGGCCGCGTGAAATGATCGGGAGAAATCCCTGGCCATCTTTTGGGGCTTGGCTGATGGACCGGTTGGAGAAAAGGTTGGTTAGGTGGTAGCCGGACCCAAGGTGAGATACCACCCCGTCACGCTGTACATTCCGCGATATCGCCGAGAGAATTCTTCGACGGTGTTTCGGATGTGTGGCTAATGGCCCGGACTGACACGGAGATAAGTCATGATGGTACCTTCAGATATAAAGAATTCCGGAGGTAAACTAGTCTCCCATTCGGAACTCCGGGGGGGACTATATCAGGGAGAACATCATGCAGATATCATGATAAATAACGGAACTTTAAGAGGTTCGTCATCGCATAACCGGGCTCGCTCTCGAGGCTCTGCCCACGCTCGGTGGTGACGGCATTTTGTAACATCGGGGGCATCGGTTTCACCAATACCAATGTAAATGCCGTCCACTAATATTTGTAAACAACGAAACCTGATATCCTTGCCCTAACTGAGACCCAGGTCGTTTCGTCAACTGATTCGACATATTTTCGTTGCTGAGGATACGACTTACATTCGAGATTCCGTTTTAAGGACAGAGTCTGTGTCTTCGCGCGTTCCAATCTGGCTTGCCAGAGGATGGGGGCGTTGGAACCCAATAATATGGACATCATATGGTTGAGGGTCGTGCTGAGGAATTCCGTTAAATTTCTTTGTTGTCTTTACCGCTCCCCGAATGACGATCGACAGGCGACATTTTTCGAGCATCTTTCACATACCGTCGAACATGCAAAATTCTGGCTGGTTGGTACATTCTAACAGAACCGGCGAGGCTGGGAGGCTTGGAGGCTGGCGGAGATGTTTGCTGTAAGCCATAACTTGACTCAACTCGTGGAGGAGCCAACGCGAGTGCCGGATGCCCGAGGCTATCATGCGAACAGCCTGGATCTATTTTTGACATCCGAACCGAGAATTTGTACCGTAGAGGTTTCTGCGCCATTGGGAAACTCAGATCACTGCTTAGTATCTGTCGCGCAAGCACTTGCATATTAAGCGAATAACCGGCCTAGGCAGCTTCGCCATGTATGGAAGTATGGGGCTGCTAACTGGGACGATTTGCAAGATTTCTTCGCATTCTTTCCATGGTCCGAGGTGTGCTTCGGAAACTCCGATCTTAATGCTTGCGCCGAGTCGGTATCAGAGATTATTCTTCTGGGGATGGAGATGTATATTCCGCATCCCATCAAACGAACCTTGTCTGATAAACCTTGGTTTGATAGGAAATGCGATCAAATTACAGCGGCGAAAAATAGAGCTTTTAAGCAATGGCGCTCCAATCCGAACGAATTTTGTTAGAATCAGAAACGCGTGCAACCAGACGATTGATATTGCGAAGAAAGCTCACAACGACAGGGTGATCAATAGGCTCCTTCCGTGCCCGACTGGTTCGCGCTCCTTCTGGTCAATGGCAAAAGCTATCAGCGGTAACTTCGCATCCTCCGCTTTCCCTTCGTTGGTCACGGACAGCGGGACGTTAGTCACGAATTCCAAGGATAAAGCTAATGTGTTCGCGAATTTATTTTCTGCGAATTCAAATCTCGATCCCTGCCTTTTGGAGCCACCTGTGATCTCGCCGGTACAGTCTTCGATGCGGGATGTGAGATTTCGTCCGCGCATTATTCAACGCATTCTACGTAAACTGAATTGTAGGAAGGCAACCGGCCCGGACGGAATACCAGCAATAGTCCTTAAGAACTGTGCTCCAGAACGGTCGTCGGTTCTTGGCAGACTCTTCCGCTTATCTTTTGCACGGAGGACCTTTCCTGTCTGTTGGAAAATCGCTCGAGTTCAGTCAATCCCAAAGACGGAAAAAAAGTGTCTCTCACAAGATTACCGTCCGATAGCATTACTGTCTATTTTATCTAAGGTAATGGAAAAAGTCATCAATACAGAGTTGGTTAAGTATTTGGAGTGCAACGGACTTCTGAATGATCGTCAATACGGATTCCGTGGCAGACGGTCCACGGGAGACCTTTTGACACTTATAACTGATATATGAACAGTGATTGAATGGCATGGTGAGTCAAGGGCGGTCGCATTGGATATCTCCAAGGCTTTTGACCACGTCTGGCACGGGGCATTGCTGAACAAACTTCGTTCATATGGACTTTCTCAACAGCTTTGCGACTGGACGAGGAGCTTCCTCGAGAATCGATCGATCCGGGTTGTTGACGAACGGTGAGTGTTGGGATTTGTATCCTGTTAATTCGGGGGTGCCCCAAGGTTCTATTTTGGCTCCAACCTTGTTCTTGCTTCACATAAATGATTTGTTGGAGACAACGGATAACAAAGTGTTCAGTTTTGTGGATGATAGTACGCTTGTTTCCTCCTTTTCGCGTGTTCGGCCGATTGGTGCATCTGCGTCGCATCAGCTGAGATGTAGACAGATTGACTCTCTGAATCAGGATCTATATAAGGTCCTGGAGTGGGGAGGAGCCAATCCCGTCAACTTCAATGCAACGAAGACACAATATACAACATTCACAAAGTGGATCATCGGTTCGACAGCTGATGATGAATGGCCGGGCCCTCGAGGCTGGGGAAAGCTTGAAATTGCTTGCCGTCACGGTCTGTGGAAATGTATCATGGCATAAACACGAGCCGAGTATCGCCAGGTCAGCCTCAGGAAAACTGAGCTATCTTTTTAGAGCCAAGAAATATTTTACTCTGGCCCAACTTCTTCTCCTATATAAATCCTAAATTAGACCCACACTCGAATATTGCTCTCATGTTTGGAGCTCGGCTCCTAAACATACCCTCGACTTACTTGAGAGGATACAGAGACGAGCGATCCGCCTGACTCGGTGCTGACGTCGGGACTAGAGGCGCGATCACATCGAAGGCGCATAGCCGACCTCTGTCTGTTTTACAGATATTATCACGGGTGCCGTTCTTCGGAGATTCGTGGTATTGTTCCACGCAATTCGGCTTATGTGCGCTCCACAAGACAATCCGACGGACCGCACCCGCTTGCGGTTCATCTTCCGACGGCGCGAACATCCCTGTATCAGAACTCGTTCCGTTACAGAGCGGGGAAGCTGTGTAACTCTTTTCCCACGCGAGTGTTCCTGGAGCGTTACAACCAGCATCTGTTCAAAAAGAATTGCAACAGTTATTTGATGGCATCTCGGGGCGCCCACTCGGCGCTATAGGTTCGCCTCTCCGAAGAGAAGTGTAATTGAAAAAAAGACCTTATTCCACATAGGGTAAAAAGTATCAACCCAAGAGAAAAATGTGCGCTATAGGTTCGCCTCTCCCGAGAGAAGTTTATTAAAAAAAAAAAAATCTTCGACCGATTAATTGTTTCACTGAAAATATTTTGACATGAACTTATCCGCTCTAGTACACAGAGCCGGTATGGTGGGACGATTGGACGATTACTACAATCGAAATAAGGGGTAGGCGTCCTTCAAATTCCGACCAGCGATACAGAATTCCCATAATAATTTTTAATAATTTTTAAACGTTCGTGAACTTCTTCATGATAAAAATGTAAACTTTTATTGACGCTGTGACGTTGATGAATTCTGGATAAAACTTAAAGGTGCTTTCGCATTAAAATACAAGATTGTTATGCGCTTTTATAAAACCTTATATAGGGTTTTCCAATAGGGACTTGACAACTTTTTTTCGGTAGTAAATTTTTATAATTTGCAGACGTTGTTTGTTCGTGTACTTAACCATGATGAAAATGTTGAGTTTACTGAATAAATTCACAGTGATAGTTCGATGATTAGTGAAAGGCTGCGTTCACAAATTAAGTTGTCAAGTCCCTATTGGAAAACCCGATATTATAGAATAAAACGGTGCATACTTGACCCAATTCGAACAATCTGAACCAAATTGAATACAGTCTTGAGGTAAACGTAAAAATAATGGATTTCTTTTTCCCCAGACCAAGAGTCAGGATATTGTTTGATTGCATATTGTTTCGATATACTAAAATATCAATTAATACCAGCACCACTTACTGGATCTATCGTGTGCGTAATGTAGAAAATTGAATATCTCATCTTCAGTTGAAGTCATACATTTTTATAGCAAATCAGAAGGGAGGTGAAAACGAGAACCAAAAGATGAAACGCAACTAAGCGTACGATTTTATAATGCAGATTCACCGGTGTACTCATAACCTAGAGAGTGAATTAATAACAAATAATGTGTGATTGGAATAAGTAAAATTATATTTCAGAGAATACAATTGAGTGTGTTGCAAATCTTTCAGAAGTGCTCATCAAGGATTTTCACAGTGAAGTATAAAATGTATGAAAAATAAAATAAAGTTGCTGTAGAGAGCAGAATATTTATTATGAGTTTTGAATGAAAAGTTAACATTAGTTATACTGCTGTTGTAGATTAAACATAAAAAATGTCATGAAGAATAAATTTGATGTATTACTTTCTAACTTAGTTTGTTCACTCCGGCAGTGGGTCGATTTATTGCAATTTTCCGTCAGAGTAACACTCTAAGCATTAATATTTCAACAGAAATAAATCATTCCGGAAATAAAACGAGAATATATTTTCTTCTGTCTCCCTATTAGACGTAATAAACAATCGAATTCGGTAACGTTTTAGTTGTTATTTTCTTGGCTAGGACGACGAATATACGTACAAGTCAATCTACCGGTTTATTAAATCTATGAATCTTATCCCGGACTTCACTTTAAACCAGTTTTCTTCGCGATGTAATTTATGTAAGACTCTCATTAACTGAAATAATAATAAAAGAAAAACCAGACAAGTAGAAATTTATTCGCAACAAAGTGGAATTTCTTTCTCATTATGCTGTCCAAGTTGTAATGGTAGAATAAAGTTACGGTGGTATTAACGCAACAGATGCTCCCTAGTTGGTTGGCACGATTGGTAAATGTAATTGATTCCATGAATAATTCAAATGGCTAATAGAAATTGTTTAACTAATTCTAGGAATTTTATTCGCTATCAATTAACAAACAAACCTTGGCTGCTAATTAGTTGGAAAGCACAAATTAACAAAAGGGAAGCAACAGCTACACTGCAGATAACTTTTGAACTCATCTTGCGAACAATTTATAAATGAAGTTATTTTTAAATATTTTATTAGTCTTTCTTTTGATTATTATTTAACACTATACAAGTATTAACGTGAATTTACACTCCGATGCGGTCAGAACTACGGTTGAGGGACAACTAAGCCAAGCTCCGAGGAGTGGGAAATCTTTAATACCAGTTAATAGATATTCGAAGAATAATCCGATGATGTAGTAGCGTCAAGCAATCTAGAGTGGGAGTTCGATAATTTCGAACATCGTAATGAACTTGATTCCGGCTTATCATTGATCGGGATTGGAATATAATAAAAACAAATCAAGGGAGCTTCTCATGTGTGGTGCTTCGGCTTTTCGAAAAAGATTTCATCAAACCTGACCTTAACACCTAACAAATCAGCCTTGCTTCGATAGCATGCAACTTATGACGAAACGCAATTTCTATAGGTGCGCCAGAGTTAAAGGGAGGAGAATTAAATAAATGTATTGCCTTGAGGTTACTATATAAGAGTAGACCAGGAATTAAGACGGTAAAACAGGATTTATGGATGAGTGAGTAAACTGGTTTGTGGCTAGAGAGATATATGAGATGTTCTGAAGCTATGTTCGCGCAACCGTTCTTCAGCGAATCCAGACCACCTGTGAATGTAGGAGAAATTTTCTAAGACATTCTTTTCCTGTTGGTACAGCGAATTTCTTTGCGTTGGCGATTCTCGGTCAAATATGAAAGTATTTGGTTTCAAGTCAACATTCGTAATTGGCGAATGTAATAAATTACGTGGCAATTAGGTTAATTTCAGCAACGGTTTTGTATCTCGTACGTATATAATTCTAATACAATTAGCATGGCTTGATGTTGTCTTATGAGTCTATTTCCGTTTCTATTTTATATAGAAGTCAATAACCTCAAACTTTAAGATCACAATTATTCGAGACTAACCACAGCCTCAATAACTTAACAGTATTTCAGATCGATTTTAAAAGTTTTGTCCTTCCACATGCCAACTGCAATTGAACTAACTTTTCGAATTATAGCATTATAATATAGAATGATTTTGATCCCTGGGGCCAGATTAAATCTTTTGCGTTCTTCCCCATTGGGAGTTAATGAGACGAGCAATCTCCTTCTATTACGAGGGTTGCCTTTTATATTTCGGGATTAGAAAACAAAAACAAATATTGATCATCGAAAATCACTTTATTGTTTTTCAAAATATTCCCCATGAAGATCTATACACTTTTGCATGCGTTTGAACCAATTGTCGAAGCACTTTTGCCACTCTGATTGAGGTACGAGGGTTGCCTCTTATGTTTCGGGATTTGGCAACCCTAGTGGTGCAATCCGACAATTGACAGCTCTGTCATAAAGTTGGACATTTTTGAGGTTATACGCACTCAGAACGTTTTGACACACGAGCGCTATTTGTGTTGTTTACAATAACTTAAAAGATTCACCTCGGCCCAAAAATGGAATTAAATCGTCAACATTTTCGTGCGATTATTTTTTACAACTTTCGGCGTGGATTAACTCAGCAACAGTGCATGGATGAACTTAATTCAATTTTTGGCGATGAAGCTCCACCAAGGACCAGTGTTTATCGATGGTATGGTGAATTCAATCGTGGTCGTAGTTCACTCCAAGATGAATTTCGTGAAGGTCGTCCAAAATCAGTTGTTGTTCCGAAAACCATTGATGCTGTGCGCGAACTGATATTGGAAGATCGTCATGTGACCTATCGTGAGATTGAGACAACCTTAGGCGTTAGTGGGACCAGCATACATTCAACATTGCATAAACATTTGACTGTCAAAAAAATTTGTTCGCGTTGGATCCCATCAATTTGTCAATCGCCCAAAAAAAGGCTCGTGTCAATTGGTCGAAAGAAATGCTCAAAAAATACGGCCGCGGTGCTTCGAAACACGTCTATGACATCGTGACAGGTGATGAATCGTGGATTTACGCGTATGAGCCCGAAAGTAAACAGCAGTCGACTGTCTGGGTGTTTCAAGATGAGCCAAATCCAACAAAAGTTGTTCGCGCACGAAGCACTTCCAAGCAAATGGTCGCCTGTTTTTTCGGAAAAACTGGACATGTCGCAACCGTACCATTAGAACAACGCAGAATAGTGAGTGGTACACAACCATTTGTTTGCCAGTTGTCTTCCAAGAAATCAGGAAAACCAACCGCCGAAGACGGATCACTCTTCACCACGACAATGCGAGCTCTCACACATCGGCTGTGACAACTGCATTTTTGAGCACCCAAAACATCGATTTGATGGGTCATCCGCCGTATAGTCCTGACTTGGCACCGAATGACTGCTTTTTATTTCCATACGTAAAAAACAAACTGAGAGGTCAACGTTTTTCGACACCTGAAGAAGCGGTTGCTGCATTCAGAATGCATGTGTTGGAGATACCTCAATCAGAGTGGCAAAAGTGCTTCGATAATTGGTTCAAACACATGCAAAAGTGTATAGATCTTCATGGGGAATATTTTGAAAAACAATAAAGTGATTTTCGATGATCAATATTTGTTTTTGTTCTCTAATCCCGAAATATAAAAGGCAACCCTCGTATCTCCAACACATGCATTCTGAATGCAGCAAGCGCTTCTTCAGGTGTCCAAAAACGTTGACCTCTGAGTTCGTTTTTTACGTACGGGAATAAAAAGAAGTCATTCGGTGCCAAGTCAGGACTATACGGCGGATGACCCATCAAATCGATGTTTTGGGTGCTCAAATATGCAGTTGTCGCAGCCCATGTGTGAGAGCTCGCATTGTCGTGGTGAAGAGTGATCCGTCTTCGGCGGTTGGTTTTCCTGATTTCTTGGAAGACAACTGGCAAACAAATGGTTGTGTACCACTCAGAATTGACTGTTCTGCGTTGTTCTAGTGGTACGGTTGCCACATGTCCAGTTTTTCCGAAAAAATAGGCGACCATTTGCTTGGAAGTGCTTCGTGCGCGAACAACTTTTGTTGGATTTGGCTCATCTTGAAACACCCAGACAGTCGACTGCTGTTTACTTTCGGGCTCATACGCGTAAATCCACGATTCATCACCTGTCACGATGTCATAGACGTGTTTCGAAGTACCGCGACCGTATTTTTTGAGCATTTCTTTCGACCAATTGACACGGGCCTTTTTTTGGGCGATTGACAAATTGTGTGGGATCCAACGTGAACAAATTTTTTTGACAGTCAAATGTTTATGCAATATTGAATGTATGCTGGTCCCACTAACGCCTAAGGTTGTCTCAATCTCACGATAGGTCACATGACGATCTTCCAATATCAGTTCGCGCACAGCATCAATGGTTTTCGGAACAACAACTGATTTTGAACGACCTTCACGAAATTCATCTTGGAGTGAACTACGACCACGATTGAATTCACCATACCATCGATAAACACTGGTCCTTGATGGAGCTTCATCGCCAAAAATTGAATTAAGTTCATCCATGCACTGTTGCTGAGTTAATCCACGTCGAAAGTTGTAAAAAATAATCGCACGAAAATGTTGACGATTGAATTCCATTTTTGGGCCGAGATGAATTTTTTAAGTTACTGTAAACAACACAAATAGCGTTCGTATGTTAAAACGTTCTGAGTGCGTATAACCTCAAAAATGTCCAACTTTACGACAGAGCTGTCAATTGCCGGATTGCAACACTAGGGTTGCCAAATCCCGAAACATAAGAGGCAACCCTCGTAATCGCATGTCGATACAAGGGATGATCAAAGGAATAGGAAAACCAATAATTGCTTTAAATTCGGCATATTGATTATTTATTCGGTTTGTTTAATGCGTATTTAGTTTTAGTTTAGTGAGGGCAGAACCCTCATATATTCTTCAGCTTAGTACAAGCGATAAAACTTAAAAACTATCTTAAAACTATAAATAAGAATATAAACTATGGTTAAAAAGAAAAAAAGGGTTGTGGAGGCGGCGGGGGGCGGGGGGGGGGGGGGGGTATATTTAACGAGTTGGTTACTGGGTTTATCCATCAATTATTACTCATTCCTTCACTTCGCTTAGTACAGGATGTAAGACTGTAGACGGGGAGTGGGTGTGGTCAGGTGGGGAAAGAGAGGAGATGAAGTTTGAGAGCAGTAGAGGTAAAGTTGAAATCAAAGGAGGTAGGGTAGGAGTTTGCCCGCCGCAGCATTCGCGAAATGGGTTCATTAGAGCCGTAAGAAGTGTGGTGGGTGGGCTGATAGAAGAGATGAGGGTTTCGCAGGTTACGGGGGTTAGTGTGAAGTGGAATGATGGAGAGCAAGCTTGGGCAGCTGATTGTGCCTGAAAGGAGACGGTGGACGAAAAGAATATCGGCATGAGTTCTGGGCTCCTCAAGTGTGTTGAAGTTGATCAGATGGAGCGGGCTTGTGTATGTGGGAAGAATCCGAGGACGAGTAGTGTGGAGACCAGACCTGATTGGCGTATTCAAGAAGGGGGCGGACGAAGGCTATGTAGAGAGAACCTAAGGATTAGAGAATTCTTTAGACCAGCGTTTCACAAACGTTTGCGGGAGAAGGTGATGGAGTGAGATTTGACAACGTTGAGTTCAAGGCAGTTATTACGGCACCAAGTTGAGAAGCTGTCGAGGTCCGTTTGGGGAAGTGGGGAGTCGAGAGGGGAGATGATCGTTTTGTAGAGTTTGGCGTCGTCTGCATAGAGGGAGATGGATGAGTATTTAATAATGGAGTCAACATCATTGATGGTAAGGATAAATAGGAGGGGACCTAGATGGCTGCTTTGCGGAACCCCTGACGTGCGAAGAAAAGGATTGGACAGGGAGGATCTGAATTTAACACGGTAGGATCGATCTTTCAGATAAGAAGATAACCACTTCATCAATAGGGGTTTGAAACCTACGGAGGACAGCTTAAAAAGGATGAGATTATGGGAGATTTTGTCAAAGGGCTTGCTGAAATCGGTGGTGATTACATCGACTTCGTTGTCATTCTTTAAGGGACGGAGAGTATGGGATGAGAACTCGATCAGATTGGTTGTGGTCGACCTACCCGAAAGGAAACCATGCTGGTTGGAGATGAGATGATGGATTTACAACGGAAAAATAACGATTCCTTCGAACAGTTTGGAGATATGAGACAGTTTGGTGATGGGACGGTAGTTGCTTATATCGTTTTTAGGTCCCTTTTTATGTATGGGGTGACATAGGAGGATTTGCAAATACTAGGGAAGATCCTTTGTGAAAGGGATAGATTGAATATCTTTGATATTTGGGCGGGAAAGAGCAGTCGAACATTTCTTTAAAAATACAGCCGGGAGTCCATCAGGCCCAGGGCCGAACTCGTCTTTGAGTAAGTTGGGGGTATTGGGATGGTGGGGGGGGGGGGGGGGGGGGGGGGGCAGGACGACTGATTAGGGTCAAAAATGCTTGCCATTATTGGGATAGGTCATTTTGTTATCGATATATTGGCGAAATGCCGACAGATCTTTTAGCAGCTTATTAGGGAGCATATCGATATTTT
Organism: Microdon myrmicae; assembly: GCA_963931805.1. Classification (NCBI taxonomy): domain Eukaryota; kingdom Metazoa; phylum Arthropoda; class Insecta; order Diptera; family Syrphidae; genus Microdon; species Microdon myrmicae. The sequence goes on from OZ007497.1 coordinate 206,213,230, forward strand.
TATGGAACTTAACGAACAGGCCGCGGAGACTAGGAAAGTCGGTGGGTAGACCCTCCTGTTGGACGGAGGCCGTTACCCTGGTTTTCGTTTTACCTTCATAACAGACAGAGTCAGATTTGTCGTGGAGGTATGAAAGATAGAGGCGGACATTCTCGTAGGTCGTTTTGTTCCTAAATTTAGACAAGGCATACCGGCTGTCAGAAGAATGAATGGTTTGCTGATTGAGTTCGACAGATGGGGGTATTAGTGGATCGATTAAAGGTCTAGGGGGGGGGGGGTGCGAGGGGCGGCCTCGAGTTAGGTTCTGTGGATGCGTGAGACACGTCCAGATGGGAGGGGGGAGGATTGAGAGCGTGTGACCTGTGGAAGTTGATTACAGAGTTCCTTTTTTCGAACCTGTTTTTGTGTACTGTTATACAGGATGGGCCATTTATATCTTCGCTAGGTTTTTTGGTAATAATAAAAAAAAAGAAAACCAAATTATTTGCTGTGAAGCAACTTTACGTTTATTTTTAAACTTCAAAAAAACCGACGACTCAGTTGCAAGGCAAAGATTTTACCACGTTCTAGTTGAGCTGGGAGTCCCGAAAAAATATTCCGCCCTCATTCAATTGTGCATGAACGCAAACAAAGGGCGAGTAAGAGTAGAAAACCACCTCTCGGAACCATTTGAAATCCGCGACGGACCTTGTGCTCAAGTATGGCCACCGGAAGGTACAAGACACCAACATAGCGGGTCATCCCTGAACAGGGTCACAAACTGCTCGCATATGCGAATGATATCGCCGTTCTGGACGATAATCTAGAAACTGTAAGTAAAAACAGTGAAATCATCATGCAAGCGGCAGAAAAGGTGGGCCTAGAAATTAATGAAGATAAAACAAATTATATGTTTACGGCGAAAACAGGAGGACCTCAAGGAACACACATAACGTCAGAGGCAAGACAATTGAAAAAGTTAAAGAATTTAAATATCTGGGAACAATACTGACGGCCAGCATTCCGACAACGCTAGTTGGCATACAGTCAGTAAACTGCTATCATGTAATATAAAGCTCCGTGTTTATAAAATCATAATCATGCCGATTGCTCTATACGGATGCGAAACTTGGGCTTTCATAAAACGGGAAGAAAATAAATTCCGCGTATTCGAGAAGAAGGTTTTAAGGAGTATCTTTGGCGGTAAATATGGCGAGGAGGCAGGACATTGGAGGGAACTTCACAACCATGAATTGGAAGAGCTATACTACAAACCTACAATAGTGAGAGTAATCAGGTCGCGAAGATTAAGATGGGTCGGATATGTGGCGGGAATGAGCAACGATAGGACCGTGCGTAGAATTTTTGACGGTAGACCAACGGGAAAGGGGCGAGCAGGATGGCCGCGACGAAGATGGGAGGACAATGTTAGGTCTGATCTTGAGGAGGGTGCACAGGACAGGAAACGAAGCCCGAATCGAGTTGGCCAGGTCACGAACATCCTACATGCCAATAAATAGTAATAGTAATTGCTAAGCTTAGTCAAAATAATAGTTTTTCAAAATATAGCGACCGATCGTTGTTTGGACTGTGTGAAGTGTGGGGTTTCGACGGTTTTTTTTTCGTTATGTTCCGCCGAACATAGTCCACACCGAAAAGAAATAAGGACGTTTTTATTCTTTTTTTTTGTATATTTTTTTTAATTACATTTTTTGCTTTTTTTTTTTTAAGTAAACTTGCGACTCTTTTATCACACTCTCCGTGGCTCGCACCCGAGTCACCTTTTCTTCTTCGCTGCTCGGAGGTCTCCTCTCGTTGAGGTTAATATCGTATCGTACTGAATAATATATCTCGCGACGGTAAAAATTCTCACCGAAAAAGATTCGTCAAGTTGTTCTCTCTTTCCCCTCGTTCGACCTTTTTGTATTTCCTCCGTACCTGATGACCTTTTCTATCTCGGCGGTATCTTTTTGTGTTTACCTGGTGCCTAATTATCAAGGGTAATTTACCTGGCCGCGATCATTATTTTCGGCTGCGAAACTTACAGGTAATTGTTTCTACAATAGGGTACATGTTAGAAATAATTGCCGTATTTGAGCCTGTACCTACGGTAATCTTTTCGCGATGGAAAAACCAAATTGCGGCTGGCTCCAGAGGAGATCACCAGTATTTTCCAATACTTGACCGCGTGGCATTTTAGTAAATTTTGCCGCGTTGGTTACTGAATTTTTTAGCTAATGCATTTCCAACGACTTCGTTTCAGAAAAATTTGATTTTTCTGTCGCCGTGTAGGGACGAGGAGTTTAATGAAACATGCAACCCACGTGTAAGAGAGGACGTACGGTTGAGGACGAAAGTATGCATGGGCGAACTAAGGGATTTACCTTAAAGTGCTTTGTAGGGTTCGTAGAACCGCCCCAGGCGCATGGTAAAAATTCAATATCACGACGTCACTCAGAGCGAACATTTTAAACGAATTCTCATACAATCTTCTATCTATTTAAAATAAACAGAATAATTCAATAATAAAAAATTGTTTTGGTAAGAACAGTATATATTTAAAGTTGTAGTCTTTTGCCAATTTTAATTTAATCAAATGTATCTACAGAGTTCATATATCAATTCTATTACGTTAATAATACAATATTTTACTACTACAGTGTTGTGCATCAAATTGACGCTGATGGTAACTCAATCTTTAAGATAATTTTCATAATCTTTATTATAATGACGTTATACAATTTACATACTAAAAAAATTAACAACCTCAAGTTTATTTGTTTTATATTTAAAATCTTAGTTTACAAGTTCTTCAAAAATACATTGTCAATAAAAAGTTAACTAAAATTGTTATATATTCGTATATATGTAAATAAATAAATAAATAAATAAATATATATATATGTATATATATGTATATATATATATATATATATATATATATATATATATATATATATATATATATATATATACACATATATTTGCCTGTCTTCATTTTTAGTTTCTTTACTTTACTTAAGATAATTTTTATTAAGACGACTCCCCATCCCATTAGAAACATTGGTGTGTTATTCGTTTTATAAATTTATATATCGTTATCTTTTTTTTTTAAAGACTCGTTTGTTTTTGTTTCTTGAAATATAGAATTGGAAATTTTAAAGTTTAGAGATAGTAAATAGATATAGCGGATAAATGTTTTTGAAATCAAATTAGATTAGTGTTATTCAACAAGCGAGACTTATACTTAAACACTTTAATAGATTAAAAATATGGTTATATACAATTTAAAACGGACTAAATTATGTTGAGTACATGCACAAAAGTAAACAAAGCCATTTGCTGTATAAATGAGTTTAAAATAAAATAAATAATAATTTGATATTTTAAATTTTAGTTAAATAAAATACTTTAATAATGTTCTACTATTTTTGTTAGTTTTCTTATTTAGGTATATCACTAAAGATTGTTTGTTTGTGTCCATTTATAAGCTTTGCAACTTAACTCTGCTGACAATTTCAGAGTTATCAAAGCAGTGGCGTGAAGGGAAGTGAAAATTTGTGCAACAAATCGAAATTTGGCCTTAGCATGTAATTTTTAATTTAATTACTTTAAAAAAATGTAAAGCCATTTATCAATTTATATAAACTTTTCGTAAAATTAATTTAGCTAACACGCGGAGATTTTGTGGCATTCAATGGCTGCGTTATGTTATATTTGAGGGTGCCTTTGAAAAATATGTGGAACAGATGACGATTGAATTTAACAATATGTCTAAAATCATATTGTCCTAAATGAAGCACTCATATGGGTTTCTAATTAAAAAGACATCTGTTTTTATGGTGACATTTATTTTACGTGGGCCATAGAGCTCCTGGATTGTCCCAAGTAAGTATTCTATGACGAGTTTGTAGCTAGCTGTTATCTGTAACTTGTTTGAAACTTCAAAAACTGTGAAAGTCACGATTCAACTCAAAACTGGCAAATTGTTGATTCAAAATTTCCTGGTATTGGGTCCATTATAACGAAGTTAGGCGTGCTAAGCTCGTAAAAAGCATTAAAATATGAAACGACGTATTTCTTCTGATAATGATGTGCAATGCCATGGAAAAATGAAACTGAACAACCAATGTTCTAACAAAGTAATATATGGAACAACCAGTATTACATTTTTGTTGATAATATGTGTGAAACTAAAAACTCGACTTTTTTGTCAAATTCAAATTGGAAAAGATACTTATAGCAATCGAAGTGTTGCACGTTGCAACTAGTAAGTGATGAGAGTGTTCATGATAATGCTCGATGAGATAACTCTCCACACTTTATACTTGACGTATTATCTTGTGCCACAACCTCTGAGCGAAATCAAGAGAATGGGACAACAGCACTGCTTTTGATTTGAGATGACGGAACATTTGCGGAAGAGTAGAGGACAGGTAAAGGAGCGGTAATAAATACGGCAGAACAAAGGATTGAAGTGGATCAACGGGCAGCTGTTAAAAAGAAAGGAAAACGGACGAGAATCGAAAAAGTGATGCGCAGATTTACAAAATGATCGGCGGAAATTTCCCAAAATCAAACAAAAATAATTGATTGTCGAGATTAGACAATATTGTATTATCCGAAAACCGCGTGCGTCAAAAGATTCTCGGTAAATTAGAAAATGATCCATTGTAAGGTACTTGATGCAAGTTTGTGACAAATCATACGGATTAATTTATCTCGTCGCAGCCGTGTTCCAGCCAACCAACCTAAATACGGATTAAGTTATCTCATCGCAGATGTGTTCCGGCCAACCAACCTACATCCGGATTCATATCATTGCAGCAGTGTTCCAGCCAATCAACAGACATACTGAATCATCGCGTTGACAGTTCGGGCTAAGCACTATTGTGGCGGTTCCGCCAAACCCCACGGTTCACACCTAAAAAACCCCCATAACTCTCACCCAATCTCATAACTTCATTATTGCAATCGCATTAGCATCTTAAATGCTTCACGCATTAAATAGATCAAATCTATAACCTAAAAGTCCCTGTACAAGAAAACTTACCTTTCATGCATCCCTTGGCATACAATTCCCCGTAAGATTTCTTGCTCAACTTATCAGGAATTCCAAACCAATTTGACACCTTCGGTGCCAGGCAGATTCCCCTAGACGAATTCCTAATAACAAAGGTTTTGGATTACATACTATGTAACCTTCACCAGGGACCATAAACATTGCGCTGTCTATTTTTCAGCTTCGCCATGTGTATGATAAGTCTCTTAACGTACACATTGACCGGCGACCTTTTTCTCCCAGCAATAAAATACCCAACCAGCTGCATTCAATTAGCGCAATCGACGCTGAAGCCTATTTCCCTAACTCGCACCAAGTGCAAACAAAAGAACGCTGTTCCTCCATAGGCTTCCTGGCGATACCATAAACAATCCATATCGTTTGTGGTATCCTAAACGCATTTTGCATTTAATGAGCGGCTGCTATTTATCCAGCTGACCCTCATTATAGAACGATGCATAGGTCGCTTTTCCGCTTGTCTTGTAATTGCCCTGAATCCATTACTCATGACCTCAATGCATAATCAAACACAAACCCATTAGCATTCCACGAGATTCGATTTGTTTGTTTCAACGAACACACATCTCCTGGATGCAAATTATGCCCGTTCTTGGTGTTTCAGATTCGTTATCATGGCTTCGACCCATGAAAAGAACCGACGTACACATATACATGTGTACCATGACGATCTCCTCTATGAGATCCGGTTATCATCACCGTAAAAGCGAATACACCCAAATTTTCCTTGAACAACGAATGAATATCGCTGAGTTCATTTCCATCTGCCGTACACGCTGGTCGCGCGAGCTCCCGCTCTCCTTAGCGCTGCGGAGATGCGTTAAATTCGAAGTCGCGAGTGTCCGAGCGTTTGGTCACTTTATTGTGTCGCGTTTTAAAAATACAATCACTCACATTATCACCAGTTTCTTTTATTTGTGGTGAGGCGGTAAAGTCTTTTCGCTAGTACGTTGTGTACTATAATTAAATAATCTCGCGGCAGTGATATTAAATGAATAATAAATATCTAGACATTATCCAAACAATCTAGTGTGTTTTATTATTCACTTGTGCGACCTGTGGCTACCTTCCCTCGGTGGTGTTCGGTGGTCAGACGATATGTAGCTTTCTCCTTTCAACTTCTGCGTTTCGGTTAGGTTTACTTTGTGTACTGACAAGTGAAACACTACAGATCGTGCCCATCAAGCGGAAAAGTGTTAACAATAAATTATATCAGATGTAAAATGAAGTTGGCGATGTGAAAACAACTGAAGACGCATTGGGGATAGAAGTAGAGTTCGCACCCCTGCCGGTGCCACGACTTCGCCCCCCACACTATCCCAACATCAACAACCCTGGGTAATTATTATTTATTATTATTATTATTATTATTATTATTATTATTATTATTATTATTATTATTATTATTATTATTACTATTATTATAATTATTATTATTATTATTATTATTATTATTATTATTATTATTAATATTATTATTATCATTATTATTAGGATCTAAGAAAACAATTAAGTCCAAACCTTGGTTTGACGATGACTGCGGGTCGAAGATCGAAAAATGGAAACGCCTCAGAGTGATCCACTTACAATGATATGATGAAGTCAATGCGGAGAGATACGCGACAATTCGGAAAGAGACAATGAGACTCTTCAAACGCAAAAAAACGCGAATGGGAAAAGACTCAGGTCGAAAAACTCCTAGAAAATGCCAGATCAAAGAACATCAGAGGTATGGATGCTGGCATAAACTCAAATAGATATGGCTTCCGAGGGAGAGCCAAAATAATTCTAGACGCAAACGACTGTCCGGTCACAGAAAGAAACAATATCGTGACAAGATGGAAGCAGTACTTTGAAAACCTGCTCAATGTGCACACCCATCAACCACAAATAAACGCACCAGACGTACATACAGCCGAGCCTCAGATCACAGAGCCCTCTTTCGACGAAGTTGTAGATGCAATAAATCGATTGAAAAACAACATGGCTCCTGGAGTCGATTGCATACCGGCAGAGCTTGTGAAGCATGGAGGAGAGGCAATCGATCGAAAGTTGCAACAACTGATTAAAACAATATGGGATAATTAAGCCACTTGGGAAGAATAGAAAACCTCAATAGTAGTTCCCATTTTCAAAAAAGGCGACAGATCTGACTGCGAAAACTACAGAGAAATATCATTGCTCCTAACCACATACAAAATATTAACAAATATCATACTGGCGAGAATCACACCATTCGCAGAAGAAATACTGGGAGACTACCAGTGCGGATTCCGTATGAACCGGTCAACGAGCGACCAAATGTTCATAGTGAGGCAACTGCTGGAAATGAAGTGGGAATACGGAGAGACGGTTCACCAACTGTTCGTTGATTTCAAAAAAGCCTACAACTCAGTCGCAAGGCAAGGACTCTACCTTGTTGGGGTTGATCTGGGAATCCCGAAAAAATATACCGACCTCATTCAAATTTGCATGTTTTCGTTCATGGTCAAAGGGCGAGTTAAAATAGAAAACCACCTCTCAGAACCATTTGAAATCCGGGACGGATTAAAACAGGGGGATGGCCTCTCTCCATGTCATTTTGACCTTGTGCTCGAGTATGTCATCAAAAAAGTACAAGACGACAACATGGCCGGATCATCCCTGAACGGTGTCACACAAGTGTTCATATATGCGGAAACTGTAAGTAAAAACAGTGAAATTATCATGCAAGCGGCAGAAGAGGTGGGCCTAGAAATAAATGAAGACAAAACGAAATACATGATTATGGCGAGAGCAGGTGGACCTCAGGGAACACATATAAACGTCAGAGGTAAGATATTTGAAAAAGTTAAAGAATTTAAATTTCTGGGAACGATACTGACGGCCAGTAACGAAATGTCGAAGGAAATTAACAAAAGACTGCATTCCGACGACGCTAGTTGGCACGCAGTCAGTAAACTGCTGAAATCCAAACTGCTATCACATAACATAAAGCTACGTGTCTATAGAACCATAATCATGCCGATTGCTCTATACGGATGCGAAACATGGGCTCTCACAAAACGGGAAGAAAACAAATTCCGCGTATTCGAGAATAAAGTTCTAAGGGGTATCTTTGGCGGTAAATATATCCACAACCACGAATTGGAAGAGCTACAGCCTAAACCTACAATAGTGAGAGTAATCAGTTCGCGAATATTAAGGTGTGTCGCACATGTGGCGCGAATGGACAAAGATAGGACCGTGCGTAGAATTCTTGACGGTAGATCAACGGGAAAGAGGCCAGCAGGAAGGCCGCGACGGAGATGGGACGACAATGTGAGATTTGACCTTGAGGAGGTCGGATGGGATGGTCAAACTTGGAAGGAGAGTACAGAGGGCAGGGAACGATGGTGGAGTCGAGTCGGTGAGGTCATGAACTTCCGGGTAAATCTAGCCAGCATTTAATGCTCTGGATTGCTTGGCAGCAAATATTCTTCAGGTCATCTAGATGTTTAGCTGCGGCCACTATTGCCAAAGCATCTGCGTACCCAATGATTCTAACGCCCACCGGTACATTGACCCTGAGCACACCATCATACATTATATTCCATAACAGCGGACCTAATACAGATCCCCGAGGTACACCCGCTGTTATTTTATATTCTTGTGGCCCCTCATCTGTATCATACAGCAGTCTTCTATCCTAGAGATAGTTTGCTAGTATACGCACCAAGTAGGGTGAGACTTGTAGATCGCGCAACGCTTCTAGAATCCGATTCCAATTCACCGAGTTAAACGCATTTTTAACATCTAGCGTCCCCACCGCGCAATATTTTTTGGTACCACCTAGCTATCGTGCTCCACCTATCGCATTACGAACGATATCGCACACCACAGTTAGTGCCTTACCGGTTGATCTACCTTTCCGGAACTCATACTTCGATTCAGAGAGCCCCGATGTCCCCCCAGTGAATTGTTCCAGGCGAGTTGAAATTACTCGCTCAAGCAGTTTTCCTGTCATGTTCAAAATGCACAACAGGCGATAGGACGACGGCGCCTCTGGATTCTTGACTCCTTTTGGAATAAGCACAAGCCCCGTTTTTTCCATTGTTTGGGGAATTGTCCTGTTTGAAGGTAGGTTGTGAAGAGACTGCTGAAGACTTCCGGCTTTTTTGTTAAAGCAGTCTTCAGTACAGCGTTAGGGATACCATCCAGTCCCCGGGTCTTGTTTTTTTTGACAATCCTTGCAGCCAAGAGCACCTCTTCGGTGGTCGCGGGAGGTATCTCTCGTTCAGTGATACTCCACTCCTCTTGCACTCTCAACACCTCATCACGCTGTGGGAAGAGGACAGTAGCGATTCTTGCCATGTCAGTTTTACTTTTTTGCATTTGACTATCTTCTTTTCATAACTTACCTGTAGGCGCTGCTCCATGGGTTGTTATTTAATTCATCCCTTAGGGAGAAGAACGTGTCATATTTACGTTTGCGGATTACATTCCTCAACTCTTTCCGTTTGTTGACGAATTCCGCATGCAACTGTGGGTAGGTGTTACGGTTTCTTGCTCTTTGTTGCAAGGGTCGTAACCTGTTGCACTCCGATCGCACGTGGGCGATTTCTGAGTTTCACCAATACACTGGTTTGATAGCCCCTGCTGGTTGTCTTTGTCGTGGCATAGAAGCATCACTTGCGGTAGTTAGCCACTTCATGACTTTTCCAGCCTGTTTGTTCGCATCGGCCTCTGCGTCAAACTGTGCGATTTGATCTTCCAGTATATAATCGAGCAGTTCCGCATAGAGCTCCTTCTCTTTCCACCCATTTTTCTGGGCTATCTTTGTAAATTTTCCAGTGATGAATCCCTTGTGCGGTAATATTTCGTACATCACGGCTTGGTGGTCACTATGGGTGTAGGTGTCCAAAACTCGCCACTCCATACTTCTTGCTTACATGGAGCTGGCAAATGTGATGTCGATTTTGGACCTGCCTCTCTCGTTTATGAGGGTGTCATCAACATTATCATTAAGTAACACCACATCTAGGACTGCGAATGCTTCGAGTAGTGCCTGGTCTCTATTGTTGGTCCTTGTGCTTCCCCATTCTACTGCCCAAGCGTTGAAATCTCCAGCAACTATAAGAGGGCTCTTGTCTCTAGCTTCGTGTGCTATCCTGTCCAAAAAGCATTTGAAATATTCTATTTCCCACTTTGGTGGAGCATAACAACAGTAGAAATGAATTCCTCTGATCTTAGCATATGCAATTTCTTCCAGCCGCTGGACACTTCTGCATTCCATGGGGGAATTTCTGTTCCTTCCTCTGTTCCGCTGCTGTCTTCCTCCCATGTAATAGCACCAGTGCCAGGCGTCCTGTACTGCTCATTGATGAGTACCACGTCGGCAACATATTCCTTAACCTTGATGGACTTAGGTATATTAAATATATTATAATACCAATAAGTTAGGAGGAAATGAAGAAGTCCGACAGCGTAATGCAATGTATGCGCTGTCAACGCTTTGGCCATGTTGCGTCGGACTGGAGTATGCATTTTCGATGCGTCAAATATCAAAATGAGTATATCGTTGGGGTATGACCATTGGCAAAAAACAGCTCCCGGATAAGAATAAGTTATCCTGTGGGAAGGAGTAGTGTATGGTCCTGGAATAGCTGATTAGCCGAAAGGTAATTTTTTTTTTATCATAAACTAAAAAAAAAAAGTTACCAAAACTTTAAACGGGTTTTTTTTTTCATTTTAAAGTAAATTAAATTTATTGGAGTCTGCACCTAAATGTCGACGATTTTTTCATTTTTTTTCTATTTAACATTAATGAACAAAACAAAAAATGCGAAAATCGGTACCTAAAGTTTGCTTCTCCGCCATTTTGTTTTTTTTTATTTTATTTATTTTTTTTTTTTTATTGAAAATAGAATTTAGACTCCGGCAAATATTATATAATTTCGCAAAAACTTTTTGTTTTATGATTACAGACGATTGCAAACAGCGCTACTACGATGGAGACCCGATGGGTACCTGTGTTTGTAACCGTCACACGTCGCCAGACAATTTTTAATATGTTTCATAAATTTTTATGTATACTTAAATACTCAATAAATATGTGTACCACATTTGACATTGATATTTGCTTCCGTCTTTGAGAAAAAAATTCAAGAAAAACACGTCACACCGCCTCTAGATGAGAAGCTCCCCTTAACGGCACCAACACGGCCTCTAGACGAGAAGTTCCCCTTAAAAGAAAAGGAAAAGTATAATAATCATAATCCTGTGGAGGTTATATTTTTTCTTATTTTTTTGGCTTTACCCTTACTGTGGCGTAACCAAAAACAGAACTAGTGCAGCCGGTAGGATCAGGGAAGCCCAAGTTAAACACTTGTAAGTGCTCGAAAACTTCTGATCACTACAATAATCTGCTTCCAATCGTACTGGGCAATACACCTATACCTTTCGTCCGGAGCTAAGTCTGGCTCCGGAGGTACGTGTCGTAAACCAACAAATAAACAAGAAAGTAATATTTAAATCCAAAAAAAAAAATGAAGCAAAAAACCTACGGACCTTAACAAAACAGCAGCAACGTCAGCAAAAACAGCTGCAGTTCCTACAGCAGCAAGGCCACACAAAATAAGATAAGTAAAAAATGTTTTTCTTCCCCTTTTTCATTAATAAACGTACCAAAATAACAGAGGAATTAGGTATAGTTGAACTGTGACCCATTGGAACTAAAATTACTCCTCATAAAAGTTAAGATACCACCCAAACAATGTTAATTCTATATTTGTCTATGTTGTGTGGATATTAATCCCAGGGAAGAATTTATATTTCTAAACGAATTATTTTGACACAAAAAACGAAAACTCACGTTTGCGATAGCACACGTCTGGAACCCGACCCCCCCCCCCCCCCCCCTACGTGCGTTTATATTGTTATTATTACTATTATTTTTTTAGCATTTTTTACACTAAGTCTACTACTATAAACACTTAACCATTCCACTCTCAGTCTATGGAACAAAGAGTCACCTCAAACCCTAGTACTTCCCTCGATCTAACACCCCCTTTACCAAAAAGACTCTGTACCGTTCCGGAAGAGCGTAGAAACTGTGGAATTCCTTCCCTGGGCAAGTGTTCATGGAGCGTTACAACCTGCAACTGTTCAAAAAGCACTGCAATGATTATTTGGTGGCGTCTCGGGCCGCCATGTCGGGGCTATAGGTTCGCCTCTCCCGAGAGAAGTATATTTAAAAAAAAAAAAAAAAAAAAACGGAACCATAACAAAGGAAGTACAATAATCAAAACTTGCGGGCCCAACCCTCCCTTGTCGGAAAGTACAACTCCTCAGCACCAAACAGATCTCCCAACCCTTGAAACAATGACTATTGATTACACAAAGTTTGCGAGGCTGTCAGCACAGCTAATCCCCATCGTCTCTGGGGAACCAAGTCCGCATATAAATGCGGAACTGAAAACCTTTCTGGATTGCTGTAGGAGGGTCTTAAACTGCCTCAAGACCGAAGAACACGGGGCTTTCTTACAAATATTCCTTACCAGACTGCGGGGAGAAGCTTTTGCATTATTCGCGTTCACTCCATTCGCATCCTTTCAGGAAGCTTAGGATGTGCTAAGGAAGGTTTATTTACCAGTGGAAAGCTACCATGATGTGGTAAATAAGCTGTTTGCTACTTGGCAAAATCCTGCAGAAGCAATCATCTTGTTCCAGTTACGACTGAAGAGGTCGCTAATGGAATGTGTTATATAAAACATTTAACACACATACACAACTTACCGCTCCCGGCTTGGTTAAGCCCGTGGTTGGTTTCCGCTGGTTAATATTCTTCTGGCTCGTCCAAATCAAAAGGCGAACTATTTTTTTTTATTAAGACCGCGGCTGCGGTAACTTATTTTATTTGTATATTATAAGTATCTTTTAGTTTAAATAGTTCAACTTATGCCTACAGTCTGATGGCTCAGTTCAATATTAATGGATCCCTTCTTTTAGAGGCATTATGACAAAAAAATAAAGATTTTTTTTTTTTTTTTTGAGGATGCAAAAATTTTAAAAACAAAATAATAAGTGCACAAAATAATAAGTGCTATTAATGGATCCCTTGTGCCGTCGGATTCTAATTAATCATTCTCCTAACGGAGCTCCCCTTTATATATCAAACTGTAGAAGAAAAAACGAAACAAAAACCCTGCATGCAAACACATGGTTGTGGCTGTCCTCCAGGCAGTCACTTGACACCAGTTGCAGTCGAAGGCTAAGCCAACGACTGAGAATCGCAAATTCTGCAAGTCAGCAGATTCTGCTCCATGAGAACATTTCGATTCTCAGTGGCTTGAATCATAGCGGACGCGGTGCAGGTCTCATGAGACCGCAGGAATTGCATAACTGCGACCCCGACGTGGCTAATGCATTCCACACATGCGGGAGGATGCAAGATTTGCACTTTTAAATCTGGCGATGGGAAAGCATTTAGCTGATGGTTAATGGTGTGCAACATGGGATGTGTTGCATTTCAATCAAGTTTCAAACTGCATTGTCCAATTTACATGTAGTGCTATATGTTTTCAACATAAGCGAATGATGGGGTATATTAATGCTTTAGGCTAGGGAATTGGAATTCTGCGTGTAGAAGACTAAAAAATGCGTATATCATGGGAATGATGGGATTAATTTATGTTTTTAGGTTAGGGAATTGGGATTTTGCGCGTAACAGCACTATGATCCAAAAACCTCATTTTTTTGTCTCAACCCTAAACCCACAGACCCCCAACTTTACCAAAACCGTTGAAGCTCTCTCACATACAACCCAAGAAACTAAGGTGGTACCTTACACCCAGTCAAGGCCCCGCTATAACCGGGAGGGGGTAAGACAACCCTGGCAGGCAACTTTCAAGGGTGGGTTGAAAAGTTTCTGACCTAACAAAGATACACGACCGTTTTCTTTTAAATTTATTTTTATTCTTCTACTTAGGGTTCTTGTAACTCTACACACTTCTCCCAGCGATGCTCCCATCTATCTAACCCGTCCAAATAGTACTCGGCGTTTTTCTCTGCAAAATAACAGTTCACGAAGGTGATTGCCTCCTCAATTGACGAAAATCTCTGTCCTCCGAGCGAAATTTTTAGATTAGGGAACAAAAAGAAATCGCTTGGGGCTAGATCTGGTGAGTAAGGCTGATGGTCAAGCAGTTCAAACCGTAATTCGTGGATTTTCGCTATGGCAACCGCTGAGGTGTGAGACGGCGCGTTGTTTTGGTGAAACAGGATTTTCTTTTTCTGCAAATGTGGCCGTTTTTCCGCAATTTCTGTCTCCAGTTGGTTAAGTAATGATGCGTAGTATTCTCCTGTAATGGTTTTTCCTTTTTGAAGATAATTGATTACGATAACTTCATGACTATCCCAAAAAACAGTCGACATCACTTTCCCAGCCGAAAAAACAGTTTTTAATTTTTTTGGAGCCGATTCCCCCCTTGCAGTCCATTGTTTTGACTGCATTTTTGTTTTGGGCGAATAATGGTGTATCCAAGTTTCATCGACAGTAATTAATCGGCGCCTAAGCTCGGATTTATTGCGCCTAAACTGTGCCAATAGAGTGTTGGAAATGTTCATTCGAACATGCTTTTGGTCTAAAGTGAGCTACGCGCGGCCAGCTTTCTCATGGCTAAATCTTGATTTAATATGTGACAAACACGTTCTTTGAACATTTTCATAGGCTTTGCTATCTCTCTCAATTTAATTCGGCGGTCGTCTAGAACTTTGGCAATGTTATCATCAGTGGTTGCAGTTTTTGAACGTCCCGAACGTTCATCGTCTCCCGAGCTCTCACGGCCACGTATAAATTCAGCTGATCAAAATTTCACTGTGGTAAATGATGGTGCAGAGTCTCCATACACAGAGTTCAACTCATCTTTGATTCGCGTAGGCGTATTGGTTTTCAAAAACAAACATTTAATGACAGCTCGATACTCAATTTTGTCCATTTTCACAAAAAGCACTCACATTGACACATTCAAACGACTGTCAAATAAAAACTACGCATCTAAAATGGCCGAAATGTTGGTGAGTAACTGTCCAAAGATACTCAACTACATTCACTAGCTTTTATTGATGAGTACTGCTATCTTCATGTTGGGGTCGGAAACTTTTCAGTTCACCCATGTATGGGGTAGCAAAAACATTAACCACGTCCCCCGTCCGGTCAAATGGACAAGACAGGATGCCCGTGTAACCTGCAACTACTGAATATATGCGGATTGCAATAAAAGAAGAAACAAAGCACACACTGCCAACAGGCAAGCTACGGTATTCGTGACTGCCGACGATTAAAGAACCGAGGGGAAACGCTAACATGGAATACAAACAGAGACAGCCCCACACGATGCCGTATGGAACCCCCACATGGACCCAGAGTGTTACACATAACCCTGAATGAATGGCAACAAAGGATGAAATGGGAATCACGGGACTAAGTGCATTATTCGGGAAACGGCTCCCGATCGGGTCAAAACCTCTAGGCCAGACCAAATCAATAAAGAAATCATGGGTGCGACCTTAGACGCCGACATTAGCCTGCCCAATTGTCCACCTCCCACTGGACATAAATAAAGACGGTAAGGTACGCCTAGTGGTTGCTTCCTCTCCATCCGCTCGCACTGTGCTCTGACATTTAAGGGTACTTCAAAATCCCCTTTTGTGCGCTTGTTAAGTGTGTCAGTGATGGCATTTGATCTACTCCGTCATCATCTTCCGGGGTTAACGTTTTCAGTTTACCTCCCGGGTTAACACCACTCGATTTACAATCACCAATTTGGATTTTAATTGTCCCTATTACCGATCATCGGCTTTAGTTTACAAACGCCTCATATTGATGAGCTGGTCAATACTTTTCCATCGATTCGGACTCGAGTTGAACTTTTGCGTTCATGAATTGACCCAGTTAATTGCACTTATGCCGATTGTGCTGGAACATGCAGTTTGAATGTTTCCGTATTTTAATTGTTCCAGCTTGTGCAATCGTTAATTGGTTTGGTAAATGCAATTAACCGTTTTCCTTTGCCCGATTTATTAATTGCTCAAGAATTGATGATTTGATTGCAATTATTTCGATAAATCGTGATTAGTCGTTTCTTGACTGATTTCTTTAGAATGATGGCTTGGATTTACTCGTTAGGCTGTAAGGTTACTGGAGTTCAGAATCTGGTTGTACTTTTCTGATTAAGTGTATCGTGGACCCCTTGTATGTTATCCTTTTCTATGCCATCACTGACACACTTAATGCGCGCGTTAGTGTAAAAAAAAACAGGCGTTGAGGTAAGCTTGATTAAGAAATCCAGAATCAAGCAATTTAACGTCCCAATAGTTACCAGGGAAACCTGCACATTGGAAACACCGTTCACTAAGGGGAAAACCCTAGGAAGTTGTCAGGGAAATTTCAATTTGAAATCTAAAATTACCTGCACATTCCAAGTAGTGAGCAATATACCCGATCTTCCAGAAGACGGTCTACTGGGAAACGACTTCCTCTAAAAGTAATGTGACGTTGAAGACTCAAATTAACAATTGGTATTCTAATGCACCGCCGACAACGATGGAGAAAATATAATCCCGTTCGAAAAAACAGATCCACCAATACCCAAGGTAACGAAATCTAAAGAGGTCATAAAGACCATTAATAGCGTCTCTAAGAAAAACCCCATAAAATACCGGCCACAAAAAACCCCTGTAGGGTACGACGTCGTGACAACGGCATGGGTGCAAGTTTTACCTCGTCCCACTAACACTCCGTTGTTTATCAAGGTTCCACCAAACCGAATTGTCAAGGATTAAGTCCAAAACGCAGCAAGACACACAGGTGCCGACCGAAAGAAATAAAACACTAGGTGAAGTAAATGTTCCCTGTTAATCGGTGCCGTTTTGTTTAGTTTTATTCTTCACATAAAAAAAAAAACCACTACTTTAGTTAACAATATCGGACGTGATGCCAACCAATATTACACAAACTCATATAACGTATTTCTTTTGTACCGTCGATGAAATGTATACTTTAACGAAATCCCGACAAACTACCGCTCAACTTAATGGATGATGACTAAAATTTACTACGCCAACGACTCCGTATATTATCGCGTCTCCGTGCGCACCGGAAAGCCGAAGTCGGCATGACCGTGTCGGTCAGCGGGTCGAAAACGACTCAACGATATTCAATCGTTGTTAAAAGAAATTCAGCCAGTGAAACTGGCTCTCTTAAATTAAAGATGCATTTCCTGTTCCAAGAGAGACGTAAAGTCTAAAGGATTTAATTGGTGCCAAGAGATTTAATTGGTGCCAAGAGATGCGTGTATTTGTTTTGGACCAATGAATTTTCGTTCAGGAAATTTATGATAAGCTTGGAGAGAGCTCGTATAGGGGATTTTAAATGCGAAGTTATGCATGGAGGTAAGAATTCTCTTTCAGGAGCTTTTAGGTAAATACGTTTGGTGAATTTTATTGCGTGAAGCTTTTACAGGTGCTTAATGCGATTGCATTAGCAGAAACTTGATACAGATTGGATGGAAGTTATGGGGGTTTTTTAGGTAATCGAACCGTGGGGTATGGCGGAACCGCCACACCACTAAATCCAAAACGGACATAGAAATCGTGGAAATAAAATTCGCTAAAAATGGTAATATTCCTGCACGAACAAAAAAAAAATAGTACAAATACCTATAACCTTAATAGAACCCGTGATGAGTTCAGTTCCAAGGGCCGAAACCACGGCCAAAAAATATATCATTTAGTAAAAGGTAATAATGAAGTAGTCCACAAAGAAAAAAAAGCAATTGCCTTTTCATTGCCCATTCCTTTATTACGGTACCGTCACCCGTCAACGAACAAGGCTGTCGACACCACGGGCTAAAAGATCCGGACGCCACCGCACGGAGAAACTATTGTGATTAACTTTACCCATTTAGCAGTCATAGCGGTTGAGCCGCTCCATAAAGACGACTGAGGCTGTTGGCATCACAGCATTGTGCTCTGACATTTAAGGGTACTCCAAAATCCCCTTTTGTGCGCGCGTTTGTGTAAAAAAAAAAGCTACGTAGAGAACGTCCGAAACCTCCAGGGGACACCCTTGACAAAAGGAGCATACGCCGACAGGGCGGCCCGTCTACAAGGCTGAAAAGGAAGCTGCGTGGGCACTCTCTGTCTACATCGCTGGTCGGAACCTGCACGCCCACACCAGAATGTATGGCTCAACAAATCCTCACTGGATCGACACACGCGTTATCATTTGCTTACGCCATAGTAAGGGTAAAGCCAAACAAATAACAAAAAATATCATCATCATCATCGACACTGCAACCGGGAACCGGTCTTGGCCTTATTTAGCAAGTCCTGAGGCTTGTTAAATTTTCCATAATGATCTGTTTTTTCCGGGCAAGGTCATTAGTCTTGCGTCAGAGGCTCCCCGACGGAGAATCGAACCCCGGTCTCCCGCGTGGCAGGCGGGTATACTAACCACTGTACTATCGAGGAGCCAACAAAAAATATAACCTCCACAATTCCGTTTCGATTTCACATTAAAAAAAAAACAGAATTACAATGAATAAACAAATTCAGCTATTTGTTTTTAGTATAGTAGCAGCTGTCAATACACATCGTATGGAGACCTACATTTTGTTCCTCAATGTCAACATATTGGATCAAAGCCACGGATATCGTGGATTTTATGAGTACGACCCTTTACTAGATGGTTCTTTAGTTATAATTTTGTTACAATTTTATGAATTATAATGATATCAAGCGATGCGTGAAGCATATTATATAGTGAAAGGGATATTCATTAAATCAAAATAATACAATTTGAAATTAAATTTTATTATAGTATAAAAATAAGAGTAAATCATGATAAACACCTGTTATCATTAGATTATGATTATTATGTTACAAATTGTTTTCCTTAATATCATAATGGCTTTGTTTATTTTTTACATTATAGATTAAGGAATTGACTTCGTTTACAATGTTGTTCTGAATATGTATGTTTTCGTTAAAAGTTATTTAGAAATTCAAATAAACGATGAATAACCTAAGAGTTAAAACTTACAATGGAATAATAATCAATTGGCTAGGAGGAGATTAATAATTACAGGGTGTTTTGTAGAAATAATTTTAATTAATGTTCCACTTCTTTACATTGTACATTTTTGTCATTATAAATTATTAAATTAAAAATATACCGTAAACAAACTGACTTCTTCGGTTTTCTATGGGTAACTATAAACCCTTCCATCAGTAAATATAGTTTCTTTAAATAGAGTTTTATTACCAAGGAAGATCTCAATTTAATAGGTATTCAATGTTAAATATCACAACTCATAACTCTACAGACAAATACATACTCGTTTCACATTTTTGAGTCAGATAATATAAAGTTGGTAATTTAACCAAAGACAACAAAAATTAAATAATTTTAATTTTAATTTATATAATATATAAGTTGTAGTAAAAAGAAATCAATTATTTCTTTAATAGATGACAAATAATCTGTATCTCTCGTTGTATAAATGCGATCGAGTTAGACGGTAGGTGGCGTTAGAAAGATAAGATTTCGTACTAAAAAAACTTTTCAAACAATTTTGTGATTGTTTGAGTCAATTTAGTTCGAGCGCGCGTAAAAATATGGAAACCAGGAAAGAGCAAATATGCCATCGTTTACAGTTTTTCTTCGATAAAGGCGAACACGTGTGGGGTTTGGGATCATGGCACCGGCATGGGTGCGAGTACTACGCCGTCCCACTAACATGTTTCGCCTAAGTTGTTAACCAAATGTTAATCACCATTGCACCAAAGAACGATCACCACGAAGACGAAGTTCCGCTGACAGATATATCACCATGGCACCAAAACTGTCACCAAGTAAACTGTTCGCACCAGATATGATTAAAAACACAGTCGCGCGAGTGAAAAATAAAACACTATGTTTGTCTACGATAGTGAATGATCTTTTATTTGATGAAATTTATTTATTAATAACTTTTATTTAATAATACGAGTATGTACGTCGACTATGATATGCACTGTTTCGATATTTAAATTTTTTGGAACAAATCGACAGAACACTTATATCACGAAAGGAAACTAACAAACATGACTCCGGGACGTACGCGTGTCTGCAGCACTACAGACAGCGGGAGCGGCATGACCATAGTGGTCAGCGGATGGTAAAGGACTCATATACAACGATACACACTGACCGAATGCGGACGTGTTTTCAATTCGCCGATCGAGTTAAATGTAAAAGTTACTTTTATGAGTCGCGAGTGAAATTTGAAATAATAAGACTATTTATAAATAAATCAATTCTAGTGACAAGAACAGTCAAAACAAAGTTATTATACATAAATATAAACAAATAAAAGAGAACGAAGCCACGTGTTTTGACAGTCAAAACAAACACCGTTTAATCCTAATCAACTGTGAGAGTGTATGTGAACACGTGTTTAGCGAAAAAAAAAAATTAAAGTAAAAGAAAAACAAAACAAAAACAATAAATATAAATAAAAAAGAAACAAAAGGAACAAAAATATATAGTGAAATTACAAAGTGAAGCCAACCTAATAACCGGTTTACAACAAAGACTGGCCAGCTATCTTGGATGTAACAAGCTCGGTGTACTGACCCTCAGAATGCAGAATGACAGACAAAAAACAAAATATTAAAAACTTGAAATCAAAGTCCGCGTTAATAAAACGCCTGGCGACCTCCCCACTAACACGAGCGACAACAAAAGTCAACAAGCCAAACGAGGCAATAACATACTTGCTCGAAAAGGCGCAAAAAATGGAAGAGGACAATACAATCCCTCCGGTTCCATATAATGACGGCATTGTAACCAATAACATGTTTGCATGTTTAGCGACTACAGACACCGAGGACGAGGAGGAGGAAATCAGCGATCTTGAAACGAGGCTAGCCCGAGCAAGGGCGCAATTAGCAGAGAAGCGTCGCAGAAAAAAGGAATTGGCAGAAAAGGAGCAGCTAATGGTAAAACCACAGCAGCAGAAAAATCAGCAACAATGTGCACAACAGAAGCCTACCCAACAAAAAGGATATCCACCGCAAGAGATTACAAAACAACAACCACAACAAGAGCAACAGGCAGCAAAAAAGAAAGCGAAGATGCCACCCATCAACATTACAGATATGGACTGTAACGAACTGGTAAGTCTATGTAAGCTTTCTATTGGGGAAGATTTTTCAATTAAATGACTGACAGGGAACAGGTTTGCCATACAGACAAATTCGGTTGAGGACTTCGAAAAAATGAAAAATATGCTAAAAAGGGCCACCGCGGAATTTTACACCTACACCCCGAAAGAAATAAAGAATATAACGGTTCTACTAAAAGGCGTTGACCCTGAAACAGAACCAGAAGTTCTATTACAAACACTACGAGAGCTTAACTGTAATGATATTTAGTTTATCGCGGTAAAACCTTTCAATACAGCTAGGGCTAAACGGGAGAATCGTAAATTACCATTCTTCCTGGTGCAGCAAAATTGGTGGACTTAGGAAAATCACTATCCTGAAACATCAAATTGTCGCATGGGACAAATTGAAAAAAGGCAGAGATATAATCCAATGTCTTCGCTGCCAAAGGTTCGGGCACTCAGCAGCAAATTGCGAAATGCAGTATCGATGCGTAAGATGCGGACAGGACCACAGCGCAGAACAATGCACGTTAGGTAAAGAAAGGGTAGACGACAGATCTCTTCTAAAGTGTGCAGTTTGTAAGAGTTAGGGACACCCAGCTAATTATCGAGGCTGTCCTAAGTTCCGCGAACTACAGGAAAAAAAGTTTTCACAGCAACGAAAAATAGAACGCCCGATAGTTCAAGCACGACCAACACTATATGTAACACCCCAGTTCTCGTATGCTCAAGTAACAGCTGGTAGGAGAAACACGCCACAACCCACCACACGGGCACCGCCGCATACTGTGCCTCCAGAAGTAACACTAGCAGATGTGCTCACAACCTTGCTTGCTATACAGACGCAGATGACACAAATGCAAAAACAAATAAAGGACCAGGACACTAGACTAGACTAATCGCAGTTGTCTAGCCAGCCGTCAATATAAACCCCCCAACAGAAAGCACAATTAAGGCTTTAGTCGTGAATGTAAATTCACTTATCAGAATCGAGAGAAGAGCCGCTCTCTTGAAACTGCTGCAAGACGAAAATCCTGATGTGCTTCTGGCTAGCGAAACTAAGCTGAATCAGAGGCATAAACTATGTCACACAAACTACGACATTATACGAAGAGACCGACCCAACTCCACGCAAGGAGGAGGGGTGGCAATCTTTGTTAAAAAATAACTTCAACATAAGGTAATATATAGTGGTGAGATGCGCAGATTTCAGGTGCTTGAAGCGTGCATTATCCGCATACCCCTCCGGCAAGGTAGGGGGATGTATGTGATATCTGCTTACGCACCAGAAGCACATCAACAAAATCTATTTATAGTGGAGCTAGAGACTCTTTTCCAATACTTACAACTTTACTCGGAAGGGAACTATTACATCGTAGGTGGCGATTTGAATGCTAAACACCCAATTTGGGGAAATAGCTTGTTCGGCTAAAGAATGACTCTCTATATCTGTTTGTGCGTCTGAAGTTGATTTTCAACGTGAACTGATGCGCATTTACAGATTCGCGAGGCTCACTGGAAGATGCCTGCAGAGGCGGAACACATTCAGCAAGTTCAACGACCATGGTAATACCTATAGAAAGGAGATAGACATGATACGTTGCGCCTATGTTCTAACGACGGAATTGGACGATTCAGGGCTGGGTCTCGCTGCTCGTTTTTTTTCCTTATCGAGCACGTGTCGTGCAGTTTTGGTTCCGCCTGACGAAATATGGAAGTTGAACTCCATTTTGGGAGGAATATACGGCTTGTAAATAGTGGCCAGATTGGATGGAGTGAAATATCATACGCATCTCTTAAGGAACCCCATACATTAGGCTGCAATTTTCGCAGCTTCAAAAATGTGGTAATTCCAATTAAGAGTCGAATTAATTCGAGTGCCGAGGATTGATAGTTCGTTGGCTTAGTCGATGCAAGTGCCGTCCATAGACAGTGTATTTACTTTGGGTTTCGCCTTTGACGAAAAGAGGCAGCACTGACTTTTTAAGGCAATGAATTCTACTCGGTTAAATAATCCCCATTGATATATTTTGTTGAGGTCAGAATTCAATGTATCCAGCATAATTTACTGATTGATAATGAGGTTCGAAGAGTTTGGATGGAAGTGTTCGTATGAGTATGAGAAATTCAACGTGCTATCATCAGCAAACAAGTAAATTGGGTTGCGGGTAATAGACAAGAGATTATTTATAAAGATGAGGAAGAGAGTGGATGAGGGTACCGAACCTTGGGGAACAGCAGCATTAATTTGATGGGAGACAGATTTGACCCGGCCAGAAACACTTGAATTGAACCCAGAAAGGTAGTCTCTTATTAATTGGATCAAGGAATTGTCCACTCCATATGAATGCAATTTTGACAAAAGGGCTGGATGCCAAACTCTGTTGAAGGCTCTTCAAATATCCAATGAGACGACTACTTTGCTTTCACGGAGGTGTTGGATGGAGTGGTTCCACTTTTCGATAAGGTACATACAAGGGGGTATTCTGGTCTAGAATTT
This sequence comes from Microdon myrmicae, assembly GCA_963931805.1. NCBI lineage: Eukaryota > Metazoa > Arthropoda > Insecta > Diptera > Syrphidae > Microdon > Microdon myrmicae. The sequence goes on from OZ007497.1 coordinate 206,236,958, forward strand.
TGAAAAAAATCGATTTTTTTCTTTTTATATCTTCTTTTAGTTTATACTTTTAAGAATATGCTGTCCAAAGGAAATTTTAAAATTCCTATAATTGGGGAAGTTACAGCTGCTTTAGCAATATTATGTCACTTGAAGCTACTATACACTGAAATTTTTAAATGCGTTTTTCTCGAAACTGTCTTTACAATATTTAAAACAATACCCACGATTTTTCAAGTTCTACTCAACCGATTTACTTCAAATTTAGTATATGTCTTCTTTATGTTTTCTATTGCATGAACTATCCTCATCCCCAAATTTTAATGTTAACTATTTTTAAAAAATTCGAAAAACTAAAAAAAAAGGGACAAAAATAATTTTTTTTTCAAGCAGTCGCCATTTTGTTAAAAAAAATTTGTTTTCAACTTTTTTTAGTTCCAACGATAGAGGCATTTCTGTAAATTAATAATCTTTTTTTTCAGATTGCTAAGAGGGTTGAATCGTGGGTATGGTCGCGTGCAAACTTTTTGAGATCCCCCACTTCATCACCTGCTAACTTTTTGAATTTTGAATTTTTTACTTTCAATTTTTTTTACTGTATTCTTGAAATATTAATAAAAATCGCATAAAAAAATGAATAGTAAAAATATTGATTGCTTTTTTTACAGCAGTTCAAAAATTGCGCTAAATTCGTGCGTCTAGACCAGAATACCCCCTTAAATCTCCTGTGGACTCGTTGCTACGAAACCCTTATTGGCGGCAATTGAGGAGATCATTTGATTCCATATATTTCGAAAGTTGACGGTTGATAAGTGATTCCATTACCTTTGAATGTTAATGCTATGGGTCGATAAAAAGAGAGGGACGATTTGTCACCCGTTTTGGGAATTGGCTACACTACACCTATCAATAATATACTTATATAAAAATAATTTTATCCATTCGCAAGCAGTATTTCCTAGATTGTTGAACTATCTATTTAACAGAAACAATTTTTAGAAATTCTTGTATTGTTTTTGAATTTAGAAAACAGACACACGTAGGCAAAGTTATAAACAACTTTTAATTGCTAGTTTTTATTTAACAGGAATATATCTTTTTCATATATCATCATCATCATCATCATCGGCACTACAACCGAGATGCGGTCTTGGCCGATTTCGATAATAATTTGTTTTTGTGGGCAAGGTTATTAGCCTTGCGCCATTTTCATATATACCCTTTAGGTAATTTGCAAAACGAGGGAATTTATCGACTGTGACGCATTGTTCCCATTATTATAATAATATTAGAGAGTATAGCGAACTGTGTTTATTCCAAAACTTCACTCATTTCTCCAATAATTTTTAACACGACCTACCAACCTAGACAAAATTGGCACCAACAATGAGCTGATTGGTTATCATTCGGACATGAGGAAGAGTTGCCACATGCAGCTACCCGTTTCAAAGTAACGACACCCTAAAATCAAACAGATAGAAAAGGACTGAATATTTTTACCTCAACTGTTTTAAGAAAAAATCTGATATGACATAAAAATGTGTTTAAAAAAATTGGTGTTTTGAGGAGAGTACCCTAAATTTTATTTATATATAAGTGAATTTCTTATCTGTCATTTCCTCTTTTATAACAATATTAAGTTTATTTTGTATTTGTCTGTTTAATAATAATTAATTAATTGCCAAACAAAATATATAAACTGATAATTTTATGTATTTGAAACCTAAATGTATCACATGGTGTTTACTAAGTTATAAAAGTACTTAATTTGTTTTTTATTTGCCACAGGTTTTGTAACGAATAGGCAAATTAAATAACTTCACGGAATATTATATATGAATGAACACAACACAGGACGAGATTCTTGTTTTTTAAATGTAAATATATTTTGTCCCTTTAACTTTAATTTAAATATTGAATTGGCAAGCTAAATAAATTAATTGAATATTTAATAAATGTGAATGTAACATCCTGTACGCGGTTTTTATTTTTATTTTATTTTCCCGGTTGTAAAAATATTTGGCTTGCTTCGTATTTTTAATTTGAATAATTAATTATCAAACTAAACAAATAAAATAAGTATTGTTTACATTGGAACTTAACACTCTGTAGTCAGGTTTTATTTAGCATATAAATGTTTGGCTCTTTTTTTAAAAAATAATGTTCTTGTAAAAATATTTGTTAGTTTCTAGTTTTAATAATAATTGTATTTAATTTTAATAATGAATTAGAAAACTAAATAAAATAAATAAATATCTTATATGCTCGAACGCAACACCCTGTGCTCGCTTATTTTTTAATATGTAACTGTCTTGCACGTTATTTTCAAAACAATGTTTTTGTAAGAGTATTTAGTTTGTTTCGTATTTTTAATTTTAATAACAAATTAGAAAATTAAATTAAATAAATAAATATCTTATATATTCGAACACAACACCCTGTACTCTATTTATTTTCACTATATAACTATCTTGCACGTTGTTCTCAAAATAATGTTTTTGTAAAAGTATTTAGTTTGTTTTGGCGCAAGACTAATGACCTTGCCCGGAAAAAACAAATCATTATGGAAAATTTAACAAGCCTCAGGACTTGCTAAATAAGGCCAAGACCGGTTCCAGGTTGTAGTGCCGATGATGATGATGATGATGATTTAGTTTGTTTGGTATTTTTAATTTTAATAACGAATTAGAAAACTAAATAAAATAAATAAATATCTTATATATTCCAACATAACACCCTGTTCTCCCTTTATTTTTACTATACATACTATGTCCTGCATGCTATTTCAAAACAATGTTTTTGTAAAAGTATTTAGTTTTTTTTGTGTTTTATTTTTAATAACGAATTAGAAAACTAAATAAAATAAATAAATATCTTAAATATTCGAAGACAACACCCTGTTCTCGCCTTATTTTTGCTATGCATACTATGTCCTGCATGCTGTTTTCAAAACAATGTTTTTGTAAAAGTATTTAGTTTGTTTCGTATTTTTAATTTTAATAACAAATTAGAAAATTAAATAAAATAAATAAATATCTTATATATTCGAACACAACACCCTGTACTCTATTTATTTTCACTATATAACTATCTTGCACGTTGTTCTCAAAATAATGTTTTTGTAAAAGTATTTAGTTTGTTTGGTATTTTTAATTTTAATAACGAATTAGAAAACTAAATAAAATAAATAAATATCTTATATATTCCAACATAACACCCTCTTCTCCCTTTATTTTTACTATACATACTATGTCCTGCATGCTATTTCAAAACAATGTTTTTGTAAAAGTATTTAGTTTGTTTCGTATTTTTAATTTTAATAACAAATTAGAAAATTAAATTAAATAAATAAATATCTTATATATTCGAACACAACACCCTGTACTCTATTTATTTTCACTATATAACTATCTTGCACGTTGTTCTCAAAACAATGTTTTTGTAAAAGTATTTAGTTTGTTTTGTGTTTTATTTTTAATAACGAATTAGAAAACTAAATAAAATAAATAAATATCTTAATTATTCGAAGACAACACCCTGTTCTCGCCTTATTTTTACTATGCATACTATGCCCTGCATGCTGTTTTCAAAACAATGTTTTTGTGAAAGTATTTAGTTTGTTTCGTGTTTTATTTTTAATAACGAATTAGAAAACTAAATAAAATAAATAAATATCTTAAATATTCGAATACAACACCCTGTTCTCACCTTATTTTTGCTATGCATACTATGTCCTGCGTGCTGTTTTCAAAACAATGTTTTTGTAAAAGTATTTAGTTTGTTTCATATTTTTAATTTTAATAACAAATTAGAAAATTAAATTAAATAAATAAATATCTTAAATATTCGAAGACAACACCCTGTTCTCGCCTTATTTTTACTATGCATACTATGTCCTGCATGCTGTTTTCAAAACAATGGTTTTGTAAAAGTATTTACTTTGTTTCGTATTTAAATCTAAATAACGAATTAGAAAATATAATTAAATAAATAAATATCATATATATTCGAACACAACACCCAGTACTCGATTTATTTTCACTAAATAATTATCTTGCACGTTGTTTTCAAAATAATGTTTTTGTAAAAGTATTTAGAGTGTTTCGTGTTTTAATTTTAATAACGAATTAAAAAACTAAATAAAAAAAATAAATATTTTATATTCGAACGCACCACCCTGTATTCGCTTTATTTTTAGTATGCAACCGTCTTGCACGTTGCTTTCAAAACAATGTTTTTGTAAAAGTATTTAGTTTCGCATTTTTAATTTTAAATTCGAATTAGAAAACTAAATAAAATAAATAAATATCTTATATATTCGAACATAACACCCTGTACTCGATTTATTTTCACTATATAACTGTCTCGCAGGTTTTTTTTTTCGAAATAATGTCTTTGGTATTTGGTATTTTTAATTTTAATAATGAATTGGAAAACTGAATAAATTAAATAAATATCTACTATATTTGAACGCAACACCCTGTACGTTTATTTTTTGCATTTTCCAGGTAAATGTCTTAGATGCTATTTACTCTTCTGTAAAAATATTTAGTTTGTTTTGTATTCTGATTTTAACCCAGAATTTCCTTATATCCAAGAATTAATTGTTCACAAACCTCATTGCTTTTTGATATACAATAATTTTAGTATTTATTTTTATATTTAACATAAATATTACTTTTTATTGTTGCCATCGTTTGCTAGGAGCAATTCGCGGGCTTCCTTTTTACCCTTTTTCTTTTCTTCTTTGGCGAGGAGTTTTGCCACTCGTTCTTCCTCTTTGGCGAGGCGTTTTTCTTCCTAAAATTAAGTTAAGTTTAAAAATAAAATAAGTTAATTCAATTTTATTGTAGTATATACAAACTTTTTTAGCTTCTTTCTCAGCTTTCAGTTTGAGTTTCTCTTCCCTTTTTCTTCGCTCCACGGATTCATTACGCTTATTGTCGGCCTTTTCATCTAAGTGAAGATTAGAATATTTCGCTGTTGTGTTACTTTGATTGCTATTAGAAGAATTGTTACGTGTATTGTTGGTGCTGTTGTTGTTAATAAATTTGCTACTGAACAATGGAAACGTTTTGTTGGAAGAACTTGAAATCGTTATATTTAAATCAACTTTTTTGCCACTGTTTGGTGAGGGGTTTTGTTTAGTGGTTGCAGCTGTTATATGTCTTAGTCCTGACTGTGGCAGGAAGGGTTTTGATTGTGTTGATGATGATGTTGATGATGGTGAAGGTGTTGGTGATGATGAAACTGGTAGAGATATCGAAAAGCCATTTTTTGGCGTACTACCTTTGGAAGCGACTGGACTAATTTTTGCGGTGGCAGCAGACTGCTTAGTTAGTAATAAAGCGGTAGTTGAGGGTTTGCGTTGCGGTGACGCATCCTTAGGAAGAAGTGGCATTGCTTCTGATGGATTCGTCGCAGATTTTGTATACGATGAGTAGCTGCTGAAATATTATTGTAGAATGGAATGAAATATTTGTACGAGTTAACAAATCCCATTGCTTTTTGATATACAATCATTTTAGTATTTATTTTTATATTTAACAATATATTTATAACTCACCGAAATCGAGGGTTGTTAATGTGTACAGGCGACGGGTGTGGCACTTTGGCTGGGGATCTGAATTCCTTGATGGGAGGCAAACGGTTTTGTAGGTCTGACAATCGGCCTTTCGCATGTCGATGACCTGGATAGGTGTTAATTGTGCCTATTGAGTTGAACGAGGGTTTTATTAGAGGTTTTCTAGGTATTGCGCCAGAACAACCGCTGGGACAAGATGAGTGCTTATGGCTGTGATGGGGAACACCAACAACCGATGCGGTAGAACCGGTTATGAAGTGTCGATTTGATATTGAACTAGTTGAACTAATCGACGACTCCGCACCGCCTGAAGCTGAGGATGTTTTGGAGCAACTAGTCAAATTCGATGCACTGGAAAGAGATGATGATCCTGAACTCATTGAATATAAACTTGCCGACTGTGTCACTCGATTATGTTGTCCAGAATGGGAATGGAATTGGTGGTGCCCACTATGGGCATCGCCCATCGAATATGAACTGGCTGAAGGCGGCATCCAACTAGAAGAAGATGACCAACTTTTCCCGCCCATGGAGTAACTACTTGCTGATTCTTGTATTCGCCATGTGCCTGATCCTGAGGTAAGGCGATTTACCCGTGCTCTACAGATAACGCAACGTAAGGGTAGGAGACGTTGCGCTACGGCACTTTGAATGGTTTTTACGAAACATCGTCGACATACGACACGATGACCACACGGCGATGTTTGCATTGTTGCACGGGCATTAATACATATAACGCATTCATCTTCTTGTGATGTGGGTGGCTCTGGTTCGCTTTCCTCGAGCTTGCTCAACAATTTGTCCTGAAAATATACGAAACAGTGTAAGCTATATTTATTTTCGTTGCGAGTTTTTAATAGCGAGTAATATAAAAAAAAAAAAAACAATAGCATCTCTAGTGTTCCCGAAGCCCAATCTTTTCCTCACAAGGTTCTGCCCCAAATTTCTGTGTCCCCAAGCCAATCTTATACTCCCTACAATGGCGAAATCCAAGTAGATTCGCCTTAAAAATGAAGGTACGAAAGGATGCCATGAGACGTCCGTAATTTTTTATTTCACCACTTTCCAATGAATTATGCTGGCATAAGTATACTAGAAACCCAAAATGTGTGTCGCCCCAGATATCCAATTACCACGTGATAATGTTCATTTGGTTCGTATACACACAATTCCCAGAAGACCTTAAAACCCAAATATCAGAATGTATATTTCCATATGCATTGTACGATTTATCCGACCCAAACACGTGTTGAACGAACCAAATGTGCATTTGGTTCGTATGGACATAATTCCGGCAATCCAAACATCACAATGCATATCGTCATATGCACTGCGTGTCCAATTACCACGTGATATCCCTAGATCCCCAGTTTTTAAGTTAGTTCATAAGTTTATTTTTATATATTCTTCTTCCGTTTGTACTAAGCGTAATAAATGAGGCTTCTGCCCTCACCAAATTCAAATTCAAATAATGAACCAAATGTTCATTTGGTTCGTATGTGGGGAGGTTGAGTAGGTTGCACCGGCGTACGGCTATGATTCACTTCTTCCCCATCATGTACTGATCGTTCCGCCGAACACTAAACGGTTATGCTGAAGCAGAGGAAACACCAACGCAGAAAGTAAAACACACGGCTATTGAATACGATGTTTATTGTTCGGCTATTAAGTTCTTATAACAGCTTGTTCTTATTGCAATTTTAACGAACGCTGAGGTGGGCACAATTGGGTCTTAATAATTAGCGGAATCGCTTTGTCAATTTGATTTTACTTTGTTTTAATAAATACACATGTGGTGGGGCACTCTTCAAGTTATTTCACAACCGTCTAATATATTGCAATTTCAATTAACATTTACGAACACGTACAACAATAAGGAAACACAGCCAGAAAAACAAAAGAAACTCGACTCGCTTAAGGGAGTTTAAGATGGACTCAATGGTGTGAGCATCTCCCGCACGTACGTTACGGGGGATGATCGCAACTTCGTGTGCTCGACTCGACGGTGGTAAAAAGACTCAATCGAGGGTTGGAATCTGGCTCTTGATTCAGCCTCGATTCGGTGGTGGTGGATATCCTCTCAGCTAAGGATATATTTTTACTCACCACAAGAGAGACGTAAAGTCTGTGGAATAGAAAACCAGATCTCGTAATGAAGATCATGGTAGTATCTGTGTATGAGTGATCGTGAAGGTTATATTGTTCAACTCATGCGCGAAGTCGATGGAAAAACAAAGCAGGAAAACGGTAAAGACAAACGGGACGTGAAGATCTTTGTTTATGGTGTGCGTTGCGGCTAAATAAATAGACGGCAACGCATCGAGGAAATGTGCTAAAAGAAAAGATGGAACGAGGGCATCATAAAAGTTTGAGATGAGTGATGCCCTTGTGTAAATAGACGAATAGCCATTAGAGAAAGGTGCTAATGGATTACAATACTTTATACAATAAAAATTGTATATCGTATCTTGGGTCGGTAGCGGAAACGAATCCCTTGCTTGCATTTGTATATGCAGGGTAATTCGTTTGTGGCAAAGAACGAAATTGGTGGTTGTTTATTCATTTAGACGAGGGATCGTGGTCGGGTATATTCCAGATGAACAAATCAGTTGCCCGACGCTGCTTTGACCGTTGGACAATGGAATCGCCAGCCAATGTGTATGTAAGACATTGTTATACACATGTAAGGCTGGGAATAGCCAACTCAAGGTTAAGATACCCTGATTATGCGGTTACATTATATGTGAACCGATAAGTTTTCTTTTCGGCGATATTGTGTTTGGCCTTGGTGAATTCCTTTCAGAAGATAGTTATGATGGGTAAGTACTTGATAAATTCTTTCAGGGAATTTATGAAATGCATTGGATGCATGGATGAAGGAAGTCTTATAGGGAGTTTAATGCAATGCCCTAGGTGCATTAATTTCTTACGGAAAGGAAAGGTTTCCAGATGTGGTGGTGCTTGAGATGCAAAAAAGGGTTGCGAATATGGGGGTTCTTCAGGTGAGCGTTAAGAACCCCCACACGTATTCACGCAATCCGCAATCTCCATATGCATTGTAACCCGATGTTTTATTATGTACAAATAAACCCAATTTTCTATCGATATTCTCACCCAATTTCCCTAGAATTTGACCCCATTTGAAGTGCAATGTAAACTCTTGTTTACATTTGCCAGAGCTTTAATGGATAACAAACATACATTTCAAAAAGGGATCTATGATAGGAGGTGATGTATCCGGACTTAGAGAGGGAGAGAGAATAAAAAAAGGATATAGATAGCAGTCCGTCAGTAGAAGATACAGGGGGTAGTCAATTAGTAGCAGCAAAGAGCAGTCTATTTGTAGGAGAAGCAAAGTGCATAAGTCAGAGGAGACGAAGTTACAGATAATAGTAATAATAACTATAATACAAAAATTAAGCAGTTTTATTTCAGCTTTTTTTTGAATGTTCTTATTTTTTTTGTTGCTTCTCCCAGGAAAGGTGAATCTATATCGCTGAGTCAGCGCCCCGAGATACTACTTCTTTTTTTCTCGACCGGATCCACCAGCCAAGCTCCGGAAGATGCTCAAGGATTTCTCCAAACAATTTCACGAAGCCTATAGCTTAAAGCGGTGGTACTTCATCGGGCGGCTGGGCTTTGGGACCCTACCTACCACTCAGTAATTGTGCCGAACTGCACAATAGCAAGAGTCGTGACTTGAACCTAGATTTGCACAATCAAACGCAAGACACAACCTCCTTACCAACACGGCCATTGAGGCGGTTGTGTAAGAACTTTTTGTCGCTGTGTTGGTTTCACGTATTGTTCAAGTGCACTGCGAATTTATTATTCTCACCGATAGAGTTATAAAATGCTCGTTAAGTGTGCGCACTGGCATTTTTGTCCTCAGCTCTTGACTCTTTTGTGCCGTTCACAGACTTCTTTATCGACAACGGTAGTCCACACTTCCTGGAGGCTCTGGAAGCACATTTGTGCACCTGAATCAGAACACCACATATGGAAGCTCTCTTTCTCTTCGTTCGCCAAACAGTTAAGGGTCCTTTTGCAACTCTCTATGAAGGGCCATGGGACCCAAATATTTTTTTAAACTGATCTCACGCTTCCTTCGCCGTCGTTACATCTCTCATATTATTTAATTGATTGTGTATGATACGAAGATTTATCAACGCCAAACGCTTTGAGGCGTTTTTATTCCATTCACCTGCATTTTGTTCCAGTTTTGTTTCGCTGCCCATTGATTTACGGCCATTCACTTTCCAATGAATCATGCTGGCATAAGAATACTAGAAAACCCAAGATGCGGGTCGCCGCCATGTTGGTGCATATTCAGACGCCCTATGACTTTGTTTTGGCACAAGGCTTATAATTTTGCCCGGAAAAACGAATTATTATGGACAATTTAACAAGTATTGAATATGGACCGGATACCGATGGAGAGACTTGCTAAATAAGCCCAAGGCCGGATTCCGGTTGTAGTGCCGATGATGATGATAACTTTGTTTCTTATTCTTAAATATCGGGTTTTTCAATAGAAACATAACAATTTTTTATTTAACTAAAACGCAGAATAACTGATATATCGGGATAAAATGTATTTCAGATGCAGTACTTATGCTAGGTTTCATGTTGCTTCAGAGATTCCGTGTTCCTGTGAATAACGTAGAATTGACAACATTTCGTCACAGTCTGTCCGGCGGGACGACTATCACAATCTGAAATAAGGAGGAGGAGCTACTCATAATTTCATCAGTAACACAGAGGCCATGCGCTATTGAAAAGAAGCATATTTATTCGTTTGCACTTTCCACAGTTCATAATAAGTTTCACTTAGTTTTTCAATGTTCGTGACACCGGTCGCGGTAGCCATTTTTTTGCTTAACTTTGTATTTACCATAGTTTGTTTTATTTTAGAAAACTAACACAATTCACTTATGCACGTCTTTTGAGGTTCTTGGGCCAATAACCTCAGAGATTATTCAGCAGGGGGAGAAAACACCGTTTTGCAAGGAAACTATTACCCGGTGTCCCATTCTCATTCATATTAGCCCCGCTAATAAAGTCTGGTGTATTTTTCGGGGAATTTGGTTATTGACTGAAGGAAATTACAATGGAATGTAATTTGACTATACTATTCTTTTTCTAAATTACGACACTGAACTAATCATCATCTGTGAGTTGCCTTAACTGACTTGCAAAAAAAAAAAAAAAACCGACGCCATCGAAATTTTTGAAAAATCTGAAAATAACGTGGCTCTGTTCTTTTCTCTTACTTTTGTATTTTATTCTTGAATATTCGATAACTGTCGTTCATAGAGGGAACTCTGTAATTTTACCGTGGGGTCACTTTACTGTTTACAATTTTGAAATCCAAAGGCGGTGCAATTTACATCCGCCACACATTTTTCATATATGAAAGTATGGTAGCGTTTCTCCAATAACTAACGTATGGAAACTAATCCATCTACAAGCTTACATTTCTGTTTAGCAACGGTTTGAATTGAACACCTTCGAGAAATTTATTGGCTTTTAACATTTTTAATAGTACATTACCAAAGTTTCATTTTGACCTCAGAATCTCGCCCAACATTGTAATGACTTTGATTTTTTTAGTATCTGATGTCCTTACATTATTATCTGATATCATTAAATGTCAATGCATTGTGCAAGCGGAAGAACAGGTAGAACATTTAAGGGAGGAAGTCCCTGTAAACGACGTGTTTTTTAATAATTTTTTTTCACACAAAAATTGAAAGCTTTTATTGCAATTTCTGAAGTTACATACAACAATAGACGCTAAAATGTGTACTCAAAAATTTGTTTTTATGAATAGAGAATAACAAAATGACAACGCTACAACTGACCAAACTAGACTCCTCGGATTTGCGCCGTGCAAGGCTCAGGTCCTTGTAGTTACCCGAAATCAACGAACACCGTTTTTCTCATTAAAATAAAGAATACTTCTTTGCATGGACCACAATTAACAAAAAAAAAAAAGTATAAATTTTAAGTCAAAAAAAAAAAAAAACAGATTCCTTTCATAAACAATTTTTTAAAACAATACTTTAAATTACAATTTTTATAAAATGTTAAAATCCTGGAAAAACCAATAATTTAGAGAACATCTGTAAAATTTCAAGACAGTCGGTTCAAAACTTCGTGAGTTACGCTGAGCGGTGCGAAAAAAAAGTTTTCGTTCTTTGACCGTTTTCAGTGAAACCACCAATGCAACGTTCCAGTAGATCGTCTCGTATCGCAAATAAATTTTCGTATATCGGATATATTCTTTAGTATTTCTGGGTGTAGAGGGGCTGGATGTTCCCCAACTTTTCAAAAAGAAACTAACAAACTTGTTTGGCTTAGAAATTAAACGGTAGAGGCCGCACAGAGCGCTTGCTCTTTTGCGCATCACTTTGGTTACTTTCTAGAGACATTAAGGACTTTCTGTTGAGCCCCAAACTTTGAGAATTCATTCTTCAGATGCTAAATTAATTTAAAGCAAAAAAATTAAACAAACAAACAACAAACATTTTTACAGGGACACGGCGCCTCGGGATACCACTAAATAACCATTGCAGTTCTTTTTGAACAGTTACAAGTTGTAACGCTCCGGGAACACTCGCGTGGGGAGGGAGTGTGGCAGCCCGCCAATCCCCACTGTCTACTTACCGTAAAACCCCCATAACATTCAGCAAAAATCCTGATTTCGCTAATGCAACAGCATTAGCACCTGAAAATGCTTCACGCATCATATAGATCAAATCTATGATCTTAAAAAATCCCTACAAAGAAAACTTACCTTTTCATGTATCCCTTCGCATACAATTTTCCGTAAGATTTCTTTCTTTGCTTATCTGGTATTCTAAACCAATTCGGTACCAGACAAATTCCTGTAAACAAGATGATTCGGTTTGCATACAATGTAACCGTCATGACAGGACCATAAATATTGCGTCGCCTATATCCAGCTTCATTCATGTGTACAATAAATCCCTTTCATACACATTGGTTGGCGACCTTTTTACCCCATCAATAAACAACCCAAGCAGCTGCATATAATTAGCGCAATAGACGCTGAAACCAAATTCTCCAGCATTTCCTAATGCAAATTTGAACCCGGTTTCTACTGCAGCCAGAGAAGCCATAAACATCCAATTTGCTTTTAGCACCTTTTTCTCCTAACGTCGAAAATAGCGACGAGGCATCGTGTAAACAATGACCCGCATTACTAACGGCGCATTTGGTCATTTTTCCCTATTGTCTCTGCCGCCTGCCTGTTTCGTCGTTCCACTGCACGTGTGAATCGCATCTATCTGAACGATCCCACACATACCACCATGACCTTTATTACGAGATCTGGTTTTCTTGTTCCCATAAGAGAGACTCTACGTTACACTTGTGGGAGATAAAACATATCCTTGGCAAGGATATATTCACACCCTTAAGAGAAGAGTTTTTCTCTCTCTTCCTTTTTTTCCTTAGCGAAATCAGCTCTGCATGAGATGACGATCGCTGAGTCAAATTCCATCCTTCGACCGGACCAGGTCGTGTCTCCTATCGCTACCCTGGTGCACACACGGACGCGATAACCAGCGATAATCGCGTGAGTCGAGAGTCGCGTTCGGAAACCACGAAATGTATTCAGTGTTTTCCCGAACAGAGTAACATTAAAATGAAATCAAAGAAAATGTAGTTACCACAGTGTGTTTAACTTTTCCTGTGTTGATGTCGCAGAGTTTTGCTTTGTGTTTCCCTCTCGGTCCGCCGGTTTTCCCCTCAGAGACATTTTGCTGTTTGTCCTGTCGTTGTGTCCGGAGAACTGTTTTCAGCGGAATTATGATGGAGGAGGAAGTGAATCATGTACCCATGCTGGTACATACCTCCTCCCCACAGGAGTTTCACAGCCTCCCCGATCTGTAACGGAACGAGTTCTGATGGAGGGATGTTCGCGGAAAATTAGTGCAATCCGTCGGATTGTCTTGTACATCGCATATAAACCGAATCGTACGGAACAACACTCTCCGAAGAACAGTTCCCGTGATAATATCTGTAAAACAGACAGAGGTCGGCTACGCGGCTTCGATGTGAGAGCGGCTGCACTCCCAATGTCAGGGCCATGTCCCCGACTAGGCAGATCCGCTAATCTCTGTATGTTCTCAAGTAGGTCGGGGGTATGCTTAAGAGCACAGCTCTAAACATGAGAGCAATATTCGAGCGCGGGTATAATTTGGGATTTATACATGAGAATATGCTGAGCAGGAGTAAAATATTTCTTGCCTCTAAAAAGATAATCCTAAACAATAACTTTTCCTGAGGGGGACCTGGCGATGTTCGACACGCGTTTTTGCCACGATACATTCCCACAGACCGTGACGCCACGCAATTTCATGCTTTGCCCAGATTCGAGCGCCTGGCCATTCATCATCAGCTGTGGAACCGATGATCCACTTTTCTTTGAGAATGTTGTAAATGGTGTCTTCGTTGCATTGAAGTCGACGAGATTGGCCTTCCCTCACTGCAAGACCTTATACACATCCCGATTCAGAGAGTCGATCTGGCTACATCTCAGCTGTTGTGACGTTGATACACTAATGGGTCGATCACTCGAAAAAGAGGAAACATGCGTATTGTGATCCGCGAAAATGAACACTTTGTTATCCGTTGACTCCAACAAATCATTTATGTGAAGCAAAAACAAGGTTGGAGCTAAGACCTGAAATAGTTCGGAATTAATAGGATACGGATCCGAACACTCGCTATCCACAACAACCCAGATCGATCGATTTTCGAGGAAACTCTTCGTCCAGTCGCAAAGTCCATAAGAACGAAGCTTGGTTAGCAATGCTCCATGCCAGACGTGGTCAAAGGCCTAGGATATATCCAATGCGACCGCCCTGGACTCACCATGCCCCTCAATCGCAGATGTCCATATATCGGTTATAAGTGTCAAAAGGTATCGCGTAGACCGCCTGTCACGGAATCCGTATTGACGATCATTCAGGAGTTGTACTCGAAATACTTAACTCGGCTTTGCTGACCATTGCCTTCAGCTTAGCAAGATAGACTGTAATGTTATAAACCGGTGATTTTGTGGGAGACACTTTTTTCCCTTCCTTGGGATTGGCTGAACTCGAACGATTTTCCAGTACCCAGGGCAGGCCCCTCATGTATAAGGTAAGCAAAAGAATCCACCAAGAACCTGCGACAGTTCTAGAGCACAGTTCTTAAGGACTATTGCTGGTATTCCGTCCGAGTCGGTAACCTTTCTACAGTCCAGTCCATGTAGAATACGTTGAATAGTACGCGGGCGGAACCTCGCATCCCGCATCGAAGACCGTACTGGCGCGATCACAGGTGGCTCGAAAACACCGACAGTGAGGTTTTTTATTCGCAAAGACATTAGTTTTATCTTTTGAATTTGTGACTAACGTCCCGCTGCACATTATCAACGGAGGAAAACAGGAGGAAGCGAAGTTATTGCTGACAGCTCTTGCAATTGACCAAAAGAAAAACGAACCAGTTGGGCACTAAAAGGAGTTCATTCACTTAGTTAATTAACATGGTTTTGCTGGAGATTAAATCACAGGCTTAATTTATGATGTATATATCATCGACGTAAATACAATGATCTAGATGTTTCTGTTTGTATATTATTGTTCTTATGTCGTCAAAGGCGATAATAAATAATATGACTGACAATGGGGCTCCTTTAGGGATTCCGTTGTGTAGTGGGAGTGTACTGGAGTATATGTGGCTATAACATTAGGCACTCCGTCGTTGCAAGCCTTCTTCGCGGTATCAATCGTCTGGTTGCACACGTTTCTGATTCTAACAAAATTCGTTCTCTTCACCTCGGTGGGATTAGAGCGCCATTGTTTAAAAGATCTATTTTTTCCCGCTGTAATTTGCTCGTGTTTTTTATCAAACCAAGATTTATCAGATGAACTCCGTTTAATGGAATACGGAATGTGGATCTCCATCCCGTGACGAATAATCTCTGATACCGACTCCGCGCAAGCGTTAACATCGGAGTCTCCGAAGCACACCTCCGACCATGGAAAGGATGCGAAGAAATCTCTCAAATCGTCCCAGTTGGCTGCCATATACCTCCATACATGGCGAAGCTGCGCAGGTCGGTTATTCGCTTGAAATGCAAGTGGTTGCCGAACAGTTACCAAGCAGTGATCTGAGTTTCCCAGTGGCGCAGCAATCTTCACGGTATAAATGATCGACTCAGATGTCAAAAACAGATCCAGGGTGTTCGCATAATCGCTTCGGGTATCCGGCAATTGCGTAGGTTCTTCCACGAGTTGGGTTAAATTGCGGGTAACAGCAAACAAACGAGGCAGTCTCCCAGCTTCATCAGTTCTGTAAAAATGTACCAACCAGCCTGAATTGTGCACCTTAAAATCTCGAAGGACGATAATTTCAAAAGCTGGCTGGTTGATCTGCATCCAGTCGACGGTACCTGAAAGCTGTTCGAAAAATTTCGCTAGTTAATAGTCATTTGGGGAGCGGTTAATACAAAAACAAATTTAACAGAATTCTTCAGCACGACCCTCAACCATATGATGTCCATGTTATTGGGTTCCAACCCCTTCATCCTCTGGCAAGCTAGATCGGACCGCGCGAAGACGCAGACTACGCCATTAAAACGCAATATCGAATATCAGTCGTATCCTGAGCTACGAAGATATGTCGAATCAGTTGACAAATCGACCTGGGTCTCGGTTAGGGCGAGAATATCGTTTACATCCGTATTGGTGAAATGATGCCCCTGATATTACAAAATGCCGTTACCAGTCGAGCGTCGATAGAGCTTCAAGAGCGAGTCCGATTATGCGATGACGAATTTCTTAAAGTTCGGTTATTTATCATAATATCCGCATGATATCCCCCTGATATAGTCCCCCTCGGAGATACGAATGGGAAACTAGTTTACCTCCGAAATAATGTATCGCAGAAGGTGCTGTGGCGGTTCCATGAACCGCACAAATCACCATAGGCTGAGATGTCTTCGTTCCACCGAGGAACATACTCACCTATAGCCAAACTTCACGTGCCCACAGACACGTGTCCCCAAAGTCCACCTTTTCACCTGACCAAAGGTGACATCCATACTAGTGTCAACAACCCCACGTATCCACAGATACGTAGGCCCCAAGTCCCGAACAATTTCCCTACGCCTGCACGGCGATCGAAGGACACGACCCAGTGTAGAAATTGTGTACCGATCCATTAGCTGGTTAAACACAAGTGGTTGGGCACAGCTGCGCCAGGTGTCGACAACTATCAAATCCCTGGCGATAAGGCAATTGCCATAAAACAATCCGTCGGCAAAACCTTTGTCCCTGCCGCAATGCACTTCGCCTAAACAAAGGCCATTGCGGAGAAACAGCAATAAACGAAAACGCTGTTCTCATAAGGCAAAGCAAATACGATAATTACCACGATCCCAGGATCGCTAAGAATAAACAACACACCCGAATGTTTGCATAAGCAACGCAACAGAAGTGTGAAAATTCTGACGATCCCAGAATGATCTACAGCAAACAGACGGCAACCTCCGCGTCCGTGTGTGTGAGTGCGATCTTCCCTGGTGGAGAGATTCTCGATTGAGAGAGAATCACCAGGACAAGGAAAACGAAAGGGAAAAAAGGACTATGGGGTGAATAGAATCATCCCCAGAAGAAAAACGAATCAGTCGACAGGAAGCTGCGAAAACGCACGTGTTTTTGGATGTTGGTAACATTTTTGACGATCGCATGTTCACGCTGTAAATACGGTTCGGGATTCAGAAACGGTAAAGAGCATGAAATCAATAACCTCGCACTTAAGATTAACTATCTCGAATACAAAACAATATATAACAAAAAAAAATATTTAATATTTTTCGTGTCGTGAAAAGTGAATGCGTGCCGGATATCATGTGATTCGATTTTGTATTTTTGATTTGCTAAGGAAACGGTAGTGACACATTGCATAGATTCCAATTCAAGTAACCAGGAATTCAGTTTGTACCGCCTCTAACAGATACACACACAATACATAAGCAAATAGTGAAGAACACCGAACGAAAATCGAATAAGAAAATGCATCAGAGCCGTATACCATAGCGATAATATAACAATTCACATCAGTGGAATATACTTGCGCTTAAAAGTCGAATTCTAAGCACGGCTAGTAGCCTGGTGTGTTACGCATTGGTTCAATTTTTTGTGATTCTAACTGTCATAGCGTCAGTTCGAATCACACGCTCTTCACTATCATAACCCAAACGCTATAAGTTCATATAGAAATGGGAGTAATGTGACAGGACATCCCATCGAAAAGTAAAAATCCGTGGACAGTCATTGTGTAATTAAGTATCGAGTCTCACGTAAAATAAATTAATTTCAAATCCGTTTTAATTTATGTACTACGAGGGTTGCCTCCTATGTTTCGGGATTTGGCAACCCTAGCGTTGCAATCCGACAATTGACAGCTCTGTCGTAAAGTTGGACATTTTTGAGGTTATACGCACTCAGAACGTTTTGACATACGAGCGCTATTTGTGTTGTTTACAGTAAGTTAAAAGATTCATCTCGGCCCAAAAATGGAATTAAATCGTCAACATTTTCGTGCGATTATTTTTTACAACTTTCGGCGTGGATTAACTCAGCAACAGTGCATGGATGAACTTAATTCAATTTTTGGTGATGAAGCTCCATCAAGGACCAGTGTTTATCGATGGTATGGTGAATTCAATCGTGGTCGTAGTTCACTCCAAGATGAATTTCGTGAAGGTCGTCCAAAATCAGTTGTTGTTCCGAAAACCATTGATGCTGTGCGCGAACTGATATTGGAAGATCGTCATGTGACCTATCGTGAGATTGAGACAACCTTAGGCGTTAGTGGGACCAGCATACATTCAATATTGCATAAACATTTGACTGTCAAAAAAATTTGTTCACGTTGGATCCCACACAATTTGTCAATCGCCCAAAAAAAAGGCTCGTGTCAATTGGTCGAAAGAAATGTTAAAAAAATACGGTCGCGGTGCTTCGAAACACGTCTATGACATCGTGACAGGTGATGGATCGTGGATTTACGCGTATGAGCCCGAAAGTAAACAGCAGTCGACTGTCTGGGTGTTTCAAGATGAGCCAAATCCAACAAAAGTTGTTCGCACACGAAGCACTTCCAAGCAAATGGTCGCCTGTTTTTTCGGAAAAACTGGACATGTCGCAACCGTACCACTAGAACAACGCAGAACAGTCAATTCTGAGTGGTACACAACCATTTGTTTGCCAGTTGTCTTCCAAGAAATCAGGAAAACCAACCGCCGAAGACGGATCACTCTTCACCACGACAATGCGAGCTCTCACACATCGGCTGCGACAACTGCATTTTTGAGCACCCAAAACATCGATTTGATGGGTCATCCGCCGTATAGTCCTGACTTGGCACCGAATGACTTCTTTTTATTCCCGTACGTAAAAAACAAACTGAGAGGTCAACGTTTTTCGACACCTGAAGAAGCGGTTGCTGCATTCAGAATGCATGTGTTGGAGATACCTCAATCAGAGTGGCAAAAGTGCTTCGACAATTGGTTCAAACGCGCAAAAGTGTATAGATCTTCATGGGGAATATTTTGAAAAACAATAAAGTGATTTTCGATGATCAATATTTGTTTTTGTTCTCTAATCCCGAAATATAAAAGGCAACCCTCGTATAAAAGAAAAAGGGAAACAATAAACAAATCTAAAGAAACAATTTCTCCGTGTTTTATTTCTGAACAGTGTTCGACGGAACACTGCGACCTAAAAGACAAAAATCCACAAAAGTACCATCATGACTTATCTCCGCGTCAGTGCGGGCTATCAGTTATACATCCTAAACATAGTCGAAGATTCGTCCCGACGATATCGCCGAATGTACAGCGTGACGGGATGGTATCTCACCGTGTGACCAACTACCACCTAAACGAACCTCTTCTCGAACCGGTCCATCAGCCAAGCTCCAAAAGATGGCCAGCGATTTCTCTCGACCATTTCACGGAGCCTATATCTTGATGAGTATATCACCGGGCGGCAAGGCGTTGGGCCCCCACCTACCACTCGGCCATTAGTCGTGTCTTACGACAAGTCGGCCTAGCTGTAAGTATATTTTAACGCCTTCTTAGAGGGCTGTCGTAAAAGATGGAGCCATCGCGAACATGTTCAAATCAGCCACAACTTTTTTAAAATCCCAGTATATCATCAAATATATTTCCATAAATCAGTCAGCCGCGAACTCTCTTACAGTGAACACCAGTTTTGAATAGTGCGCCAGTTAAAAAGTGAAGTGACTAAAAAGTAAAAGTATTTCAAGAGACATTTTTAACAACAGATAAAACTCCTAAGAATTCACAAACAAAACACAACAAAGACACATCAGGTAAGAAACCCGAAATATGGCCCTAGGGCCAAGCCAGCATACCGGCAACAGGTTCCTAGAACTGGGAGAATGCTCACTCTCAGGCTCTGCAACCAACGTGCCAACAAAAAAGAAAAGACAATCCGGCAGCCCATTGTCTTTCGATTTCCCTGCTTTGCCGAACAAAGCAATTTTAAAAACACCTCGGTTTATTCAAATTCACCCAACCGATGCTTCAAGGCCACTAACATCTGTTAACGTCTTTGTGCTGAAGAGAATAATTGATTCTATTAGTACACAGTACGAAAGAATAACCCTGCTTAGGGATGGCTCCATACTAATTCTAGTCAAAGACCAAGATACAGCAGATAGATTCATCCAATCCAAATGATTCGAATCAATCTGTCCGGTCGACATAAGACTACACCCCAAACTAAACATCTCTAAAGGAATCGTTTACGCCCCCTGTCTTATAAACGTCCCAGAACCTGATATATTATCAGAAATGAATTCCCAAGGCATTGTTGATGTATTTAAATTCACCAAAATGATGAATGGAGAAAGGAAGCCCACGGGCCTAATGCTATTTTCATTTGACCGTCTTCAACCACCAACAACAATTGAAATCGGCTGGTACAATACCAAGGTCAAGGAATACATTCCGAGGCCTATGCGTTGCCGACAATGCCAATTACTAGGCCACACGGCAAAATGGTGCAAAAATACAACGGCATGCAATACATGCAATCTTCCACCCCACCCTGAAACTGAATGCATAAGAACAATCTGTGCAAACTGTCACGGCCCCCACCCGGCATCTTCCTCTACATGCCCAAAATATATGCAATACCAACAAATTTTAATAATACAAACAAAAAATAAAACATCCCTATCCGATGCTAAACGCATATACAGAGAACAAAATCCCATACAAACAACAAATAATGATCTCTATTCGGAACAAATAAAGAAAACCGCTTCCGCATTAAAAACACCAACTGGTGCCAATTCAGTCCCAACAAAACACATACAAGTCCCAATGCCCGCAAACAAAACTGCTACCAAAGAAACACATATACTTCCCTCCACCTCCTATGCAACCTTAAAGGAAATAGAAAAGAGAAAACACCCTATCGTACAACAAAACACAATAAAAAACAAAACACGAAACGCTTCTCCCATACAAACTCAAACACACACAAACAAACCGAAACACACTCCAGCAGAAATGCAAAAATCCCGTTTAGACTCAACGGAAAATTTCCCTTTACCTGATCATGGAAACATATGATCCTAATCTCTGTCACCAACACATTGACTCCGCGGCACAGGGCGACTTTCACTCAAACCAATCCGACCGGATTGGACAACTGAGTGAAACGAGCTGTGTGGCGCGGAGTCAGATAACCAATCACCGCTATATTGACTCCCCCACTTTGAACACCACAACAAACACTAACAACAATCCAAACGATCTTTTAATGCTTCAGTGGAACCTGAATGGGTTCCACAATAACTATCACGAACTACAGATCCTTATAAAGGAACTAAAACCAGCGATCATAGCATTGCAAGAAACTCACTTACCCCAGTCCTAAAATGCTAAGGTGCCTCGGGAATACAAAGTCTACTTCAACAACCTCACAGGAAACAACTCCTCTAAACAAGGGTCCGGTATACTAATACATAGGGCCCTTAACCATAGACACCTCAACATTACTTCCCCTTTCTCGGTTACCGCAATCGAACTTACAGGGAAATTAAGTTTAACTGTTATCTCAATTTACATCCCACCCAACCAACCATTCAATCTAGCGGATCTGAATAACATGACTCAAAACATACACACACCAATCCTCCTAGTGGGGGATTTCAATGCATGGAGTTCAATATGGGGATCACGAACAACAAACAAAAGAGGTAAAATCGTTGAACAATTTTTGCTACAATCCCACTTGGCAATACTGAATAACGGCAAGCCAACCCACTTTTCCACACACAAAACCTTTACAAACGTAGACCTTTCCATAATATCAGCCCAACTTTCTCCCATAACTAACTGGGAAATATTAGACAATCTGCATGGAAGCGATCACTTCCCGATTAAAATCTCTGTCTCGACTGGCAACGGCAATAAGAAAAAGATCAAACTCCTCCCCAAGTTCCAATCTGACCGTGCCAATTGGGATAAATTTCAAACATTAACCACACAATTCCTTAGCTCCCATAGCGTAAAAAAAAATATTAACCAAGAAGCAGGTATTATTACAAAAATGACTAGAGCGGCCGCCAACATGTCCATTCCGCAGACAACAAGAAGGTTCCATAAAACCGTTGTCCCATGGTGGAATACCGAACTGGCAAGATTACGGACCCAAAAACAATCAGCTTGGAAAATCTTCAAGAAACATCCAACGGACCAGCATCTAATAACATATAAAAGGCTTAACGCCCAGTTTCGGAGAACTGCCAAAATTGAAAAGGCCAAATCATTTCAATCCTTCACGGCAAAATTAACACCCAATTCCACCCCAAAAAAGATATGGTCTGATATAAAAACGCTCACAGGCAATTATAATCCCCCTGGCATTACGGCAATAAATACCGGCACTAACATACTTACATGTCTTCAAAAAATAGCCGAACATCTAGCCGAATCCTGGGCAAATATAAAGTTTAATTTTCATCCAAACTTTCACGCAGCAAAAAAACAAATGCAGGAACACCCAATGCGAATAACCACCCTACGGAACACCTATCTCAATGCCATAGAAAGTCCCATAACGGGAATAGAATTTGAATCCAGTCTGCATTCTGCAAAAGGAAAAACCCCGGTCTTCGACAGAATAGATTATGCTATGGTCAAAAACAGCCCTCCGATCATGAAACAGCGTCTGCTAGATCTATTTAACCACATTTATAAATCAGGCGTCATACCACAAACATGGAAAACATCCACTGTCATACCTATTTTAAAGTCCGATGGGGAAACCGACACAATCAATGGCTACCGCCCTATTTCCCTCCTCCCCTGCTTAGGCAAATTGTTAGAAAAAATTATCGCACAAAGGCTCAACTGGTATTTAGAGAAATATACCCTTATAAGTATGCAGCAAGTTGGATTTAAAAAAAGTCGAGGTACAATGGATGCCCTCCTTCACCTTGATAACTACATTACTTCTGCACTTTCCTGCAAAAAGCATACCTCCATTCTAACAATAGATTTCGAAAAGGCCTTCGACCGCATCGGCCCCCACGTCATACTGAACAAACTTCAAAAATGGAAAATAGGAGGTAATATGTTCAATTTTATCAAATCTTTCCTGTCTAATAGGAAATTCAGGGTAAAATCCAACGACGTTTGTTCCGGGGTACACAATCTAGAAACCGGTATCCCCCAAGGATCACCACTCTCAGTAGTTTTATTCAAAATAGCGTTTGAAGATCTAAGTATTATACTGGCAAAATATAAAGTTGTAAAATATTGTATCTACGCAGATCATCTCATTGTATTCAGTAATGTCAACAATTTAGAACTTATCAGTCAAACTTTTGAAAATATTCTCTCAGATATTAGAATGTGGGGTCATTATTCCGGAGCCAAAATCTCAAACAAGAAAACCAAAATATTACACATATGTAAAAAACACAGTTGTAATAAATTGTTAACAGTTAACTTTGAAAACTCCACCATCAGCAATGTTAATACACTAAAAATTCTAGGTCTACAACTTGACAGTAAATACAACTTCAAAAATCAATGTCTAGTTCTTAAGAAAAACTTAGATATAAGGTTAAATATAATTAAATACTTAGGATCAAAAAAGAGTTTTGTTCATACTAATACACTAACAAACATCACCAGAGCAATTATATTATCGAAAATAGATTACGGCCCTCCAATATACGGGAAATGCAGCAAAACTAACCTACAACTAGTGAAATCCCCCTATCACGCAGCAGCCCGAATAAGTACAGGTGCATTCAGAACCACCCCAATAACAAACATTATAGCAGAAAGTGGACTCCCGACGATTGAAAATCGAATGAAGTACCATTCAGCCAAGCTAGTTGTCAAACTTACCGCCACACCGGAGACACCCATAGTGAAGGATATTAAACACATCCTTAGGAGGAAACGGCCCCAAAGGCACTTGTCGGCCCTAGGACAGGCAATATTACTTGCGCACCAATTCCGAATAAACATTAAACCACAAAAGGCAAGGACAATTCACCCCCCATGGTTATTATCACCTAAGATATTCAACACCGATTTAAGCCTACTCCCAAAAACTAGAACAAACCACCTAGAATACCAACAACATTATCAACACATCAAAAACCAACACCGCCAGTGGAACCTACTTTTCACCGACGGATCCAAAACAGAGGACGGCACGTCATTTGCGATAGTCAACAGCGCAAAAATAGTAATCAGAAAGGGACTTATACCCGAATTCTGTTCCATATTTTCGTCCGAAGCAACCGCTGTACTGGAAGCAATTAAGTTAGTAAAAAAGGACAAGACACTTATTTGTACAGACAGCCTATCAACCATCCAAGCAATAAGGAACCCAAACAATAGAAACCGAATCATTCACTTGATCCAGCATAGTTTGTTCTATAAACAAAACAAAATAAAGCTTCTCTGGGTGCCAAGCCATAGTGGGATAGCAGGCAACGAAGCAGCAGATGCTGCTGCAAAACTGGCCATCAAGGAACCCCTAATAACCTTTTTCGTTGAAAACAGCAAGGACTTACATAGATACTTTAATAGTGAGCTCCACAACTTAGAACAAAAGGACTGGGCAGACTACAGGCATATGTATGCAGTAGTAAACCCCAGAAGAGAACCCATCACATATCCACCAACAGCCGCAAAACATAAAATCAGGTGCTTCCTCCGGCTGCGCCTTGGGCACACCTTTATCACCAACCAACATCTCATCAACAGTAGTAATCCCCCTACCTGCCACATCTGTACATCCAACTCCAACCTATCCTCCAAACACATACTATTTGAATGTGCAGGGGTAAAAGACCTCGTTCGCCAACATTACAACGACGACATCCTCAACATCATATCCCAACCATCATCATCTAATATCGATAAGCTCTACAAACTACTAACCTTAGTTAAGTTACAAAATCTAGTGTAAACAATATTTAATATTTATATTCTAGCCGAAAGCCTTAGTCGCTAGTGCTATTAGTTTTAAGTTACCATGTAATTTACTTGCATTGTAATAAATAATAATAATAATAATATTTCCATAAAACAAAAAAAATTTCAGAAAACCAAATTGCAAAAGAGTCAACATGTCAGTCTTACTATTTGTTACTGTAAAATAATGGCCGGATGCGCCACCTGAAATTAATTTCGAATAGGCTATATTCCACCTTGACTGGGATGCAAGGCCCGTTAGCTTTCAGGTTGTTAATGAAGAAATGTTCTTCAGAATGTAAATGCCACTAAATAAAAAAAGTGCAATGCCTTTTCAGCACCTACATCCTGTGAAGTTATAGACTAGCTTCGTCAAGAGATAGATTATTTTCAGCATATTTTTTTACCATTGTTTCACTGTCCAACTACGGCGTTGAATTTGAGTACTATCAATACCAAATAAATTCGGGAAATTGTATAAATAATAATAAGTACATCGACATTGAAAATCAGGTTTGCCTAAGCATAATTACTTCCAAATGCCTCTCGTCGTAAAATCAAGCCAAGTACACTTTTATCAACTGGCCGGGCAACAATATCATCTAGGCTGCAGGCACAAGATCAAGTTATGAAAGAGCACTGGCCACGACTTAGCAACAATGGAAGCTCAACAATAACATTGACCTCTCCTTGCACCGCAATGACAGCATGAAATTCCAATTGTTTGTGCAGGTAATTACAAGCATGACAAGGTAGCGCTCCGTGTCAACAACCCCTACTATTGGTCTGCTTCCAGTTCCCAAGTAATCTAGAATTCTAGCGCCCATGTCTGTCACGACATTGCGATCAAGG
Source organism: Microdon myrmicae (assembly GCA_963931805.1). Taxonomy (NCBI): domain Eukaryota; kingdom Metazoa; phylum Arthropoda; class Insecta; order Diptera; family Syrphidae; genus Microdon; species Microdon myrmicae. The sequence continues at coordinate 206,262,934 of OZ007497.1, forward strand.
GTGGCATGTTACCTTCTTCTCTTTATGACTTGGTCGGTTTATGTGCCACAATCTTTTGCAACCGTGAAAGGTCTTCCGCTGTTGTAGAAAATCAATACAAGAATGTATACAAGGATATCCTCATTCGTCTATTAACCTTAGTTGTGGTCAAGAAACGAAACGAGCGAACAAGTTGCATGTGAAGTAATGTGTGATTCATTAAATTTACCCACAAATTTATGTTTAATAAAATTATTAAATAAACTTATTTAATGGGTAGTGAATAGAAGAAAATAATAAAAAAACACACAATATAATAGTGCAAGTACTTGACCATAAGACAATGCCAAACGAATGTGTCGGGACATTCTTTGCCTCATGCATTAAAACGGGGTAACACAATATGCTGAATAATCGTGTGACCGCAGTACTCTATGGACATACGGCAATTTTATAAAAATGTGCTGATATGAGGATTACTGTCTAAAATGATGTGAATAAAAATGTCAGGATGACGTAATTCAACAATAGCACAAACTCCATTACACGCAAATTTAAGGGTTGGGTGAAATGTCTGTAACAATAGCACGATAACCCATTTAGGGCAAAAGATTCACCAGATAGGCCTATGTTCAGTAACTTGTCTCAGACTAAATACTAGAAAATACTAACTTTGTAGGACAAGTAAATACTAAATTCGTGCTCTACCAATAGCACGATAACCTATTTTTGTTGTTGTATAACGCATTTATTGTACAATAATTTAACAAATGTTGACTTAGGACTAAAATGCTAAATCCTATTTTACAATATTTTCTTATTCTTAAAATAATTTACTGGCTCTACACGAGCACTCTAAATTTCACGATACAATTTTGTGTAATGCCTTTCGGCGTACAATTATGTTTTTATATTTTTATATTTTTATATATTTCCTATTACCCGAATATTTGAGAAGAAGGAGTTCTCTCTCTGTATTTTTTTGTTTTTTTTTTTCTAATAATAGTATAAGGTAAAAAAGTTTACAAAAAAAAATAATAACAAACATATTAACAAAAATGTTAACATAACGAAATTTTAAAACGAAAAGGAATCTAAATGAAAAATGGAAATGAAAAGGAAGATTAAATAAATATGAAAAGGGAAATGAGGAATGGGAAGGGAAGACGTAGCGTCTGAAGATCTTACTATATTTGGGGATATTAAATCCTTTCTTCATTGTCAATCCACCACCAGTTGGGATGGGATCGGTCATTTATAGATTTATCTCGATCGCCTCTTGCTATGCTAAAGCGCAAGTGAACTGCAGCATTTGATATATCACTGTTATAAAGAATCCGTTTGTCTCTGGCACCACGAAAAGCGTGGTAAATAATAGGGACTCCGTGCTTGTTTTGGATAAGACCTTTTCTATCCAAGAGAGGGAACGCTTCTGGTGGGATAAACCCATTTTGGAGTGTATTCTCCAGTGTGACCACGCATAATTTTGATAATGAAATTGTCTATCCTATTCAGTCCTGATTTGTCATACAGTGTCTTATTAGGATAGAATTTCCTGTATTGAGACTCAGGTGTTCTATGTAATCCGAGGCAGGAACGCAAGCACTGCCTCGCGAACATGCGAAACTTTTCCATGCAGGATGGGGAAACGTTAAACCATACCGGGCAACCATACACTAAAAACAGTTTTCATTTGCAGCGGAAGATTGTTGCTTCCTACAATGGAAAAGTTTTTCCAATTATGCCTTGTATCTCTTGAAGCTGAAGAAAGAGGTCTTCTGAAAAGGATGGTTTCTGTGTTTTGGAAGTTAATTTTCAATTTCCAATCGTCACAAAAGCGTTTGATTTTATTGAAGTCGTCTTGAAGAAGTATGTTAATGGCATCGATTTTTTTTCTGATCTGTACACTACAATATCGTCGGCATATGTATGGGTCTTTGTAGTTACGTGGCGTGTCAATCAGGGTGCCACAGGGGCACAGGTTAGCCACGTTTGCCCACTAGTTCCGTCCTATATCTGACTCCACTAGATATGAAACTCCTTCTTACACAAACTTATTATCCAAATAAAAGTCACACTTGGTTTAGAACGAATAGGTTCGCAATACTCCGTAGATATTTATTTTTATTATTAGTTCTTCTTTATACATTTAACACTATAGACGAGTAACAAAGGTGCGTTGTATTCTTAACGTTCAATTTCGTGTATAACACAGAAAAACTTTGTTACACAAAACACCGTGGATATTTATTTTATATATTAAGTCTTATTTATACATTTTACACTAGAGACGAGTAACAAAAGTGCGTTGTATTCTTAACATTCAATTTCGTGTATAGCACAGGAAAACTTTGTTACACAAAACACGGTAAATATTTATCTTATGTATATTAGTTCTTATTTAAACATTTTACACTATAGATGAGTAACAAAAGTGCGTTGTATTCTTAACGTTCAATTTCGTGTATAACACAGAAAAACTTTGTTACACAAAACACCGTGGATATTTATTTTATATATTAAGTCTTATTTATACATGTTACACTAGAGACGAGTAACAAAAGTGCGTTGTATTCTTAACGTTCAATTTCGTGTATAACACAGAAAAACTTTGTTACACAAAACACGGTAAATATTTATCTTATGTATATTAGTTCTTATTTAAACATTTTACGCTATAGATGAGTAACAAAAGTGCGTTGTATTCTTAACATTCAATTTCGTGTATAGCACAGGAAAACTTTGTTACACAAAACACGATAAATATTTATCTTATGTATATTAGTTCTTATTTAAACAGTTTACACTATAGATGAGTAACAAAAGTGCGTTGTATTCTTAACGTTCAATTTCGTGTATAACACAGAAAAACTTTGTTACACAAAACACCGTGGATATTTATTTTATATATTAAGTCTTATTTATACATGTTACACTAGAGACGAGTAACAAAAGTGCGTTGTATTCTTAACATTCAATTTCGTGTATAGCACAGGAAAACTTTGTTACACAAAACACGGTAAATATTTATCTTATGTATATTAGTTCTTATTTAAACATTTTACACTATAGATGAGTAACAAAAGTGCGTTGTATTCTTAACGTTCAATTTCGTGTATAACACAGAAAAACTTTGTTACACAAAACACCGTGGATATTTATTTTATATATTAAGTCTTATTTATACATTTTACACTAGAGACGAGTAACAAAAGTGCGTTGTATTCTTAACATTCAATTTCGTGTATAGCACAGGAAAACTTTGTTACACAAAACACGGTAAATATTTATCTTATGTATATTAGTTCTTATTTAAACATTTTACACTATAGATGAGTAACAAAAGTGCGTTGTATTCTTAACGTTCAATTTCGTGTATAACACAGAAAAACTTTGTTACACAAAACACCGTGGATATTTATTTTATATATTAAGTCTTATTTATACATGTTACACTAGAGACGAGTAACAAAAGTGCGTTGTATTCTTAACATTCAATTTCGTGTATAGCACAGGAAAACTTTGTTACACAAAACACGGTAAATATTTATCTTATGTATATTAGTTCTTATTTAAACATTTTACACTATAGATGAGTAACAAAAGTGCGTTGTATTCTTAACGTTCAATTTCGTGTATAACACAGAAAAACTTTGTTACACAAAACACCATGGATATTTATTTTATATATTAAGTCTTATTTATACATTTTACACTAGAGACGAGTAACAAAAGTGCGTTGTATTCTTAACATTCAATTTCGTGTATAGCACAGGAAACCTTTGTTACACAAAACACGGTAAATATTTATCTTATGTATATTAGTTCTTATTTAAACATTTTACACTATAGATGAGTAACAAAAGTGCGTTGTATTCTTAACATTCAATTTCGTGTATAGCACAGGAAAACTTTGTTACACAAAACACGGTAAATATTTATCTTATGTATATTAGTTCTTATTTAAACATTTTACACTAGAGATGAGTAACAAAAGTGCGTTGTATTCTTAACGTTCAATTTCGTGTATAACACAGGAAAAACTTTTGTTACACAAAACACCGTAAATATTTATTTTAAGCATATGGCGCACCACGACGGTTAACTGACACTTTTCAATTTTTCTCAACGACTGAGTTTAATAAATCCCTTGGGACGGCCCAAGAGGGATGTAAATTAACGTGAGGGCGCGACTTGCCCTCACGGAATCCGAATCGAGATTAACCTCGGCCATCGAAACGACAGAACACCAAAATTCCATCCATCGCTTCGATGGCCATATATGGTGCGATTTAGCTTTGGTTAAGCACAAGAAAAAAGAAAGGGTGAAACATACACACGATAATCGCGTCTGCCGCTTACGTGTGTATCCCCTAGCGTGCAGACATGGGACATGAATTTACATGATTGCAAGTTCGTACAGGGGTTGAAATTTGTACACGATCACGACTGCGTAAAGCATTATTGCTGATCGTGCACATTTCGCTTGGTGAATCTTCCATAGGAACGACGAACGTTTATACGATCGCGACCACACTTAGGATCGCCGTAGATCGCATATCGATCGTTGTGCAATTAGTGCAGGTGGCTATTCCTTGTGTTGGTTTTTCTTGTAGGCAAGCATGTTATTACTTGCCTGTAGGTTGGTTTTTGCTCCGAAATGCCTGCCGTGTTTCGCCGATGAAAAGGGGGCAGGCTGCTTGTGTGTGACGGTGCTGGTTCGAAGATATTCTTGTCCGCATATCTCGATTGATCCCTTGGTTGAGGATGCGACCGTTTTCTCCACTCGAGAAGGGGTGCATGTTGGCGGGAACCAAAATTGGAATATTTCCGTTGGCCGTCGGCGTCGGTTGGAACTTCCCCGGTGGTGCTGCATGTTGGGCAAATTCCGTCGGGTCTTAATGTTGTGCTACGCACGAACAAGCGATTCTTCCTTACAGGAAATTTTGCTCTTATTCCCAATAGAATATGGTGCTTTTCGACGACCAGGTTTTTGTTGTTTCCGCCCCCATGGTGTGGCACGAAAACCACGCTCCATAGCGTATCAACCGCACACCCGATAAATTCGGACAATGCACCGTCGCCTGGGTTCATGCCCCTCTTATGGGGTGCTCCCGTTGAAAATGTGAGGCGGGCAGTGGCGTTAGGGGAAACCGCCACATATGCAATAGCATGATTAAGAGACCCATCTAGATCACTAGTATAAATATTGAAGAGAATGGGAGAATTCACGGCACCCTGCTGTAAGCCATTTTTAATATGGAAAGTTTTATTGGAGATTTTGTCCCCACATTTTACCACAAATTGTTTATCCATTATCATGTCGTAAATGATGTATAACAGATATTCAGGCAAACCTAGATTTGATAACTTATATACAAGTCCCTTACCATACGGTATCGAAGGCCTTTTCAAAGTCAACCAAACATACTCCTGTGCATTGTCGTTTTGCCTTGTTCCACTGTATATCGGAAACAAATTTTGTAGCTGCATGAGCTGTGTCGTGCCCCGCTCTAAAGCCAAACTGGTTGTTCGGAATGATGCCGTTTTCATCACACCAGTTTATCAATGCCTTATTTATGATTTTCTCGAATATTTCGCTAATGTTTGGAAGCAGACTAATCGAGCGAAGGTTAGCGGGATTGCTCCTGTCCTTGCCCTTTTTGGGGATGGGATGAACTACTGCTGTTTTCCAACGTCTTGGAATGTATGCATTATTTAGAGCGTTATTGAACGAGGTAGTGTAAATTTTCACCGCTTCTGGAGGCAGATGTTTAAAAACTGTACTCGGAATACCATCTGTTCCAGAGGATTTCTTGTTTTTAATGGATCTAAGGATGTCCATGAGTTCATTCTTATTCACAAATATATTTGTGTGCAAATTTCTAAGCGGCGCATCCGCTCTATTGTTTTCACTGAACATGGTGAAACTTTTGCTTTCGCAATGCCAACTTTGCCGTTCATTGTGCAGCGAAATATGGTTTTGGATAGCCCTGTTTTCGATATCGAGGTTAGAATGAATGGATTCATTCACTTTGTAACTGCCTCGAAACAGGCGCCAATGGAGTTCGCTTTCTCTAGCGGATCTTCGACTACTGTTAGTTCTTCGTTGCAGTTGATGTGTTCCGGGGTCAGTCCTGCGTTCAGCAATATTTGACAATTCTCGGGAGTCCTCGGGACTCGAAGGCAGGGAATGTCATTATGATCTTTTCTTCTAAATACTTTATTTATTTGCGGAAACATATTTCCACCACTGGTTTTAATGGAGAGAATTTTACGTTTCCATTCTTCATTAATTACTGATCTGTAGTTGTCACGGATCAGCTTTTGAACGTTTTTAATCAATGACTTAATTGTCTTTATTTCTTGGCTATAAGGATCGCTGAACTGTCTGTAGAGCAGTTTGAGCTGGGAGAGCAGAGCGCTTTTTTGTCTATACAGGGCATCAATAGTTGAGTTTCTGTATCTATTAAAATTCTCCTCTATGTGCGCTGCTTTTGGAATGGAACGGTGCATTGTTGATGACAATGTTGTCCATCGTTGAGAGATAATGATCTATTTCCTCATTTCGAAGGTTTCTATTAGTCGGAGGATCTACGCCATTGGAGCGTTTATTATGCAATCAAAGCGCGACTAATGTGCTTTTCGGAAAACGAACGAATGTATCTTGTCGTACTGCTAAAGTATTGCATGTTCGTTTGGAACATGTAAAACGGCGCCGAGGCCGTAATGGTCACTATCATAACCGTTTGTGCGAAGGCAATTTCGAGTATTTAGGTCCGTGCCTAATAATTGTAGTCTCTCGTCCATCAGAGTTTCCTCTTGGATAAGATGGTGTACTTGTAGCGAACAATTCTAGTTTATATTCTGTTGCATTTGTTTGCCACCAGTTGAACAGTGCATTACCTCTTGTGTTCGGCGTGATATCACCCCAAGCACAGTGTTTGGAGTTGAAATCTCCCCCCAGAACAAAACAATTGTTTTCCGAGTCTAACTTGAGATTACGAAAAAGGGTATCCAGTTCGTTGATAAGTTGCGAACACTGAGGAGCTTCAGGTGCATACACGGATACCTTTGACTTTTCAAATGTATATCTATAATGCTAGCTTCCAGCAGCTGAAACTTGTGTACAGTTGTGCTGTAAACGACCTTGTGGTGAAGGCCTTTCTTAATTAAGACAGCAACTCCACCTCCTTGTGTGGCGTGTGGACGATCTCTTCTAATGACTTTATAGTTTTTGTAGCCCAATTTGTGCCTTTTCTAGCTAGAAGCACATCGTGGCATTCGGCTTCAAGCAGGTTACCGAGATTATCCCTCCTTTCCACGTGGATTAGTGAATTCACATTCACAGCAACAATTTTTAGTGTTAGAGAGTTCATTATGGTATGTTGGGTTGTCTGAGAACTAGGACGAATAAATAATATCTATTCGGGCCGCTTGTTCAGTCAGTTTTTTTTTTCAAATCCAGCAATCTGTAGTTGTATGGCTAATAGGATTGCTCTTATATCTGAATTTGCCTCTGGATCGGGCGCTTTTATGACGTTGCGTGAAAGTTCCGCCGCCGTTGTATTAATTGGATTACTAGCCATTTGAGAAAATGATATGCTAGGTGCGGAAGATTTTGTGACATTACTTCCCTGTGCCGCGAAGATTGAGTTTAATGGACTGCCGGCAATTTGAGCGAATGATACACTAGGTGCAACGACGTTATTATAAGAACGAACCTTCATTCGTTTCTCTTCTTCAAGTTGTTTTTTTTTTTTTAATTTGTTGGCCGGGTGACCTGTATTTTTGCACAGGACGCAACATAGTTTGCTCCTATCCTGAACCTGTTCTTTACCTAAGGGGCATTCTCCTACTGTATGATTGTTTTCGCACTTTACACATCTAAATTCCATACAGCAGATAGATGCAACGTGGCCGAATTGTTGGCACCACATGCACTGCAACACACGGTCAACTTTCTTTATTTTTTCCCAAATTATTGTTTGCGGGAAAATAACTTTATTATTCCTAAGTGCATCGACTTTGCTGTTGGGACTTAGGGAGACAATGAAGAACGGCAACTTGCGGTTGCGACTTCGGGAGAGAGAAGTGGAGAATGGCTTCACACTAGTGAATTTTAAACTGTCATTTTCGACAGTTTGTAGTTCCGAGAGGAGTTCTTCGGAGAAAAAAGAAGGATCAACTCCTTTAAGTAACATGGAGATAGTTTTCTCCGATTTAGGTGTGTACGTGAAGTACTCACTACTTGCTTCACTTAGAGAAGATTTTATTTTATGATAGTCATCTAAACTATCACATAAAAAACTTATTTTATTGTTACTTAAATTTTTCGTTTTGAAATTTCTGCAGGTTAAATTACCCAATTTAATTAGGTCCTTAGCATCCATAAAGCTAACTATGATGGGAGGCACTTTCTCCTTCTTATTGGCTGCTGCTTGTTGTTTTCCCAGCAGTTGTTGCTGCTATGTCACTCATTTCTCTATTGCTAGTTTTGTGGTCTTCTGTTGGCAGTTCTTTGAATTTATTCCCTTCTCCGGAATAATGTGGCTTATCAGGAGTGGTCATTCCTTTTATGAAAGTTTTTACCTTAGAGTTGGATTTATGCCGTTTGGCAAGGAGGTTTGGTCTGGGCCTCCTCTTTGAAATTACTTTTAGCACAGCTTTTCTTTTTTCCATTATTATTAGTTGCCACCGTTAGATCAAATGTTTTATTTGTGAAGCAACATGCAGGGACATTTGCTTTCACACGCATACACACTAACACACACACACACCGTTTTTTTGTTGTTGATAGTTCGGTATGTACACGGCGGTAGACACGCCAACACACACTTTTCTTTCCTCTTTAAGGGAGACACACACATCCACGTGTACGCGACGAGTATAAATGAACTGAAGTAAGTATGACACTGGAGATCAGTTTTGGATTTTGATTTTTTTTTCGCACTTCACATTTATTATATGTTTTGTTTGTTTGATTTTCAGTTTCTTTGTTTTGACTGTCTTGTCTTTTTATTTTTTTTATTTTGGTCGACTAAATCAAATATTATCTTCTTTTTGCTTTGACTGTTTTATCGATGGCATTTATTTATAAATAGCTTTTGTGTTTTAAACGCTCCCGGACTCACAAAAACCACTTTTTAATATCACTCAATAAGCGAATTGCAAACACGTCCGAACTCGGTCACTGTGTCGCTCATACTGCACGATAACCCATTTAGGGCAAAAGATTCACCAGATAGGCCTATGTTCAGTAACTTGCCTCAGACTAAATAATAGAAAATACTAACTTTGTAGGACAAGTAAATACTAAATTAATGGACTAAAATAACGAAGGGCGTCATTTGAACTTATGTACGGCACCATCTTGGTGGTTGAAACTTGAAATGCTCAAAATTTAGATCATCATGTTCTCCTTCACAACACTTTCTACCGCATGTGCCAGCGCGCCAATTTTCGAAGTGTACCATATTTAGAAGGCAGTTTTTAAACGTAAGTGAAACCATGACCTTTTTTCCATTTCATTTAGGAAATAACAAAAAGTTATATATTTTAAATTTCATTTGCGACTATTAAAGTAAAATCTTGCCCTATTAAAGCCATAAATAACGTCTAAAAAACAAAAGAAATTAAAGGAATTTCATGGTTAAGAAAGAGGATCGCTTAGAAAAAATGACTCAGTTAATTTTCACATGGAGCATGCGAACTATTTATAAAGCGTTGAGCCAATATTCTATATACAATATTCTATCTACAATATTCTATATACATTTTGTAAAAGAGCACGGAAGAAATTGGCATTCCCCTAGTTACTGAAACATAGTGAAGACTTTTACTGCCTGAGCATTGAAATGGAAAACAACACATGACCAGGCAGAGTTCCCCGTTGATGTGGTTCGGCTGAAGAAAGATTCTCGGTGTTTATCTGAATTTTTAAAGTCACCTGAGATGTACTGTGTGGTTGATGTATACGAATGTCGGAGAAAATTTCCGGAATATATTTACCAAGTTCTGTAGGAACATGCATAACTTTAGTTGAGCAATAACCCTGTGGGGGGGGGGGGGGGTCTGTATACTACACGGAGAACCACCCACCATTTCCGGCTAATTCCATCTAATTTCGACCGCCATACAGCGTGTCAAACCAACCCCATTCCCCTCTACTTAACTAGTCACCTGTAAAGCATATTACCACCAAGGACAGATAGCTAAACTCATTGTTCCATGCAGACAATGCATAAATGAGTTTAGCTACCCTTTTTGCCATACGGCAACTCTAGTCCATGTCGGTTAGCGACAACCAAATCCAGCCGGACGAAGTTGTCGCATCATGGCAGAACCGCTGCGGAGATTATCAAAACATTCGATTGAATCACGTGATAATATTTCGGTAGCGTTACTTTGTCTTTTTCCAGTTCCTCCATACGCTGGGGATCAAACATCTCTTTTCTCAGGTGAATAGAGTAAAACGCATTTTCCTCTCCTCCGCATTTCTTCCTTTCTATAGCCACCGGGATATTCATCAACCACACTACCCCAGTGTGGAACACCTCGGAGGCCACTTCACCACACGCACACTAAGCCAGATCAACCCCGAGTTATTGCGCTCCTCGCTTTGAGTTTTTCATCCACTCTGCGCACATCGGCATGCAACGAATACGCCAGCGCTTATCCACTCCGAGGCGCATGGGGAAATGAAGAGCACACAAGAGAGAGCGCAATCACATCGGCTGGCTAGTGCGCGAAATCAAAAAATTTCCTTTATTTTTTTATCCCCTTTTCGAACGCGGGTCTTGAAGAGACCATATGAAGAGATCAATAGTAGTGAGTCGCTAATTATCACTCAAATGGGGCACACGTATCAGGTCTAAAGGAGTCTGATTTTTACCCCACAGCCGTACACACGTGCCCAAGGATTGCTTCGTCAGAGTCGTGAGTCTATGTCAGTATCAAAATAACCGTGTCTGGAGAAAATCTCGTTTTTTACCTGTTCTCATGCAAATTGGTGTTAAAGCGGAGTCTTGTAATTTATAATAGACAATTATTCAGCAACGTGTTGTGCAACGATTTAATAGTTTAAAGATTAATAATTTGTAAAGCTGTTGATCCTGTCAAGTTATCAAACCAGTTCTGATTAATAATTTGTGAAGCTGCGGATCCTGTCAAGTTATCAAAAGAGTCCTTGAATTGGAAATAAACAATAAAGAATGACTTACAACAATAGTCAACAACTCCAGCGTTTTATTTCTTGTAACTTCATTCGTCTATATTGGATACTTGTGAACGAGTTTCGGGAGAATACAGTGGAAGGTTAAGTGAACCCGTGTCATACTTGACACCTACAAAGCATATACCCCATTCCTTCTAATGGCGGTTTTGAATAACTTGCACATGGATTACTTATTTGTTTAAATGATTATTTTTGTATACGAGGGTTGCCTTTTATATTTCGGGATTAGAGAACAAAAACAAATATTGATCATCGAAAATCACTTTATTGTTTTTCAAAATATTCCCCATGAAGATCTATACACTTTTGCATGCGTTTGAACCAATTGTCGAAGCACTTTTGCCACTCTGATTGAGGTATCTCCAACACATGCATTCTGAATGCAGCAACCGCTTCTTCAGGTGTCGAAAAACTTTGACCTCTCAGTTTGTTTTTTTTACGTAAGGGAATAAAAGGCAGTCATTCGGCGGATGACCCATCAAATCGATGATTTGGGTGCTCAAAAATGCAGTTGTCGCAGCCGATGTGTGAGAGCTCGCATTGTCGTGGTGAAGAGTGATCCGTCTTCGGCGATTGGTTTTCCTGATTTCTTGGAAGACAACTGGCAAACAAATGGTTGTGTACCACTCAGAATTGACTGTTCTCCGTTGTTCTAGTGGTACGGTTGCGACATGTCCAGTTTTTCCGAAAAAACAGGCGACCATTTGCTTGGAAGTGCTTCGTGCGCGAACAACTTTTGTTGGATTTGGCTCATCTTGAAACACCCAGACAGACGACTGCTGTTTACTTTCGGGCTCATACGCGTAAATCCACGATTCATCACCTGTCACGATGTCATAGACGTGTTTCGAAGTACCGCGACCGTATTTTTTGAGCATTTCTTTCGACCAATTGACACCAGCCTTTTTTTGGGCGATTGACAAATTGTGTGGGATCCAACGCGAACAAATTTTTTTGACAGTCAAATGTTTATGCAATATTGAATGTATGCTGGTCCCACTAACGCCTAAGGTTGTCTCAATCTCACGATAGCTCACATGACGATCTTCCAATATCAGTTCGCGCACAGCATCAATGGTTTTCGGAACAACAACTGATTTTGGACGACCTTCACGAAATTCATCTTGGAGTGAACTACGACCACGATTGAATTCACCATACCATCGATAAATAAACACTGGTCCTTGGTGGAGCTTCATCGCCAAAAATTGAATTAAGTTCATCCATGCACTGTTGCTGAGTTAATCCACGCCGAAAATTGTAAAAAATAATCGCACGAAAATGTTGACGATTTAATTCCATTTTTGGGCCGAGATGAATCTTTTAAGTTACTGTAAACAACACAAATAGCGCTCGTATGTCAAAACGTTCTGAGTGCGTATAACCTCAAAAATGTCCAACTTTACGACAGAGCTGTCAATTGCCGGATTGCAACACTAGGGTTGCCAAATCCCGAAACATAAGAGGCAACCCTCGTATTATCAAGCATATGTCCGTGTCTATAGAACCATAATCATGGCGATTGTTCTATACGGATGCGAAACATAGGTTCACACAAAGCCGGAAGAAAACAAATTCCGGGTTTTCGAGAATAAAGTTTTAAGGAGTATCTTTGGCGGTAAATATGACGAGGAGGCAGGACAATCGAGGAAACTCCACAACCACGAATTGGAAGAGCTATACCGCAAACCTACAATAGTGAGAGTAATCAGGTCGCGAAGATTAAGATGAGCCGGACATGTATTTTGTTTTTACACTAACGCGCGCACAAAAGGGGATTTCGAAGAACCCTAAAATGCCAGACCACAGTGCGAGCGGAATGGGTGGATAGAATGGGCAACGATAGGACCGTGCGTAGAATTCTTGACGGTAGACCAATGGGAAAGAGACCGACAGAATGGTCGCGACGGAGATAAGAGGACAACCTCTCAGTTTTGACCTTGAGTAGATCGGATCGGATGGTCAAGCGTGGAAGGAGAGTGCACAGGACAGGGAACGATGGCGGAGTCGAGTCGGCGAGGTTATGAACTTCCGGGTTCTTACAGGCCAATAAATAGTAATAGTAGTCGATTGATGAGTTTTTCAGTTATCTTTCAACTTATTTTTGTTTAAAACTTTTTATAAACATATTTTAACTTCTTATAGTACATTCATAAATAACTAACCTTTCATTTAAAAATAAAATGATATGAATCATCTGTAAAATTACGAGTCATCTTGCACAAGCTTTTCAAAAACATGGTTTTGAGCAAAATGCATATAAAGCGGATCCCTCTGGAATTTTACTATACAGTGTGATCGGCCAGGCGTACTTTTCGAACTCATTTTGACCCGCTAAAATACAAATTCTTACTTGGGGCTTTGAGAGCATATTGTACAAGTGGTATACTATCGATTAAGACAACAACAAAAAATCGATTTTTTGAAGCCTCGATAGATATTCAAGGCAGACGGCAATTGTTAAAAACCAGTGTCTCGTTCTCGGTGACACGGAAATCCAGCCCTTACACATTTGTATGTTATTCAGTAATATGCTACATGCACTCATTTTATAGTTGGGCCACCCATGGAAAAATTTCGAGACTTTTCAGCCCATGTAGTAAATTTTCATCGTTGCCTTTTTAAGAAACATTGAAACAACAAGCCTCTAATGACCACATCACATCTTAGTCTATGCAACATAGAGAGTCAGCAACCTTCGTCATGTTATTCTCTGTTTACATAATCCAAGTCACCTGTGAAGGTTCCCTAGTCGATCCGGGTCGTCATCAACAAGCTTCTGCCACGTAGCAGGGGTTCCTGGAGTTCTCTCAAAAACCACACTGAGTGCGACTGGAGTAAAGTAAAGAAATCGCCGACATGAGGATGATTGCTTATTGAAAGTGCTAAGTCTCCGATCGCCAAGAGAAACGGTTTTACGTCCTCTCGGAAAAATGGTTTCACGTTCTGGAGTATGATAAGTTGCTCCCGGGTCAAAATAATTATCGGAATATCATATGAGATGAGAAGCAGAACATATGCTCTTCAAGCCTGTAAATCTTGTTGGTGTTGATCTTTTGGTGTTGTTGTTTTCTGTTAGTGAAAAAGAAATTGAAAGTTACGTGGCCGTCCATTGTACTAGTTTATCTAGTATAGAAGTGTTGAGCTCTTTTACCTTGCTCTAGTTGCATTGTCTCTTATTCTCTTATTTGATTCGGTATCAACCAAACCTAGCTTATAAACTTATTTCAACGAATATCTAAAATTGTCGACTGCAGCCAACTCGACAGCGATGTAGGTTATTATGTCCCTGTTGTCCGTGGAAGTCGGGTGAAGGCCGCCAACTTCCACAACAACATTTCGGAATCAATCGACCGATGGAGCATCGTATGGCGTCCCCAAGAGCCCTTATGGCAACCCAGATTTCTTTGCAAATACGGTATTATTATAATAGAAGGTATTTACGAATATAACGTTTGCCAACCAATGACCTTTATCACTCAGAAAATCGGTAAGTCAAAGTTTACTTTAATTTACGAAGTGCCCGCTCTTCGAGATTTATCGGCTTGCAAACTTGTTTATGCAGCACTCCTTTGCCTTGCAATGGGATTACATTATGACAAAAACCCCAACGGTATCCCTAACGACACAAACGATGACAAAAAGGTAGTTGGTCAGCGATAGCTCACAGATGGCGAAGTTCTCTAGTTTTCTTTAAAGAAGTTCGAGAAATGGAACATTTTTGTCGTCCTTTACCTTTATAACCTTTGCGAAGTGATTATACCGCCGTGAAGGCGTGACAAACGCATGGCATTTTTTTTATTTTACTTTTTTTTTTTAGGAAAATATAATGTATTAGATAACATCTCTTTTATTGTTATTCGTTATAGATTGTATTTGTAGGAAGTTCCGATAAGAAAAAAAGTTATTAAAAGTAAATAAAACAAACTGCATGTGATAAAAAAAAAACATCGCTAAATAAGAAACTTAGAAACTCTGTCAAAAATGATTTGATGTTTAAGCTGTATTCATATTTAATATTTTTCCTTCTAGTAACCCTTGTATAAATTAGTAGCTCTTCAATGAATTTTGTAAACAAAAATTGTGACTATTTTCTGTAATAGTGTTTCTGGTTTTTTGGGAGTATTTTCATTCGGATCAATGCATCGTTTTGATTAAATCTGTAGTATGATGATTGTTTCAGGCCCCATACCATTTTCAACATGTCAAACAAACGACGCTTTTTGTCGATCGTTAGCAAAGGGGACAACCGAATCACTGATAGTTTCTTCATGTCCAAATGTTTGCGGAATATATTTAATTATACTTACTGTTAGTATATACTAAAATAAATTGGATTATGTGTTTATAATAAAAGAGAAGGAAACAGCAATTGAAGCGCTGTGTTTATGGAAATAAGTGACCTAACAAACAGCCCCAATCATTTTCCTATCTCCTAATTCAATTTCTATATTGCTTAAGTTTTGTGCTTCCATACCATTAGGTCATTAATAACCCCGGCGGGTTTCATTTTATGGAGTTTCATTCGTTCCGTCTGCCAGATGAGTTTATATCTCACGCTTATATTTATCGTACCTCATAATCAGAACATGATTCCCATACAAAACTTACTGGGGACCCTTTTCTAGGTATAAACGTCGTTACGCGTTCAAAGTTGCAGTCTTTGTTAGCTATTTTGCCGCGATTAGTAACTTACCAGTAGTTCTCATTCACGCACTCATTACTACACACTTTGGTTTGCTAAAAGGGTAAACTACTGTGTTTGTTGTGTTTTATGTTTATCTTTTTTAATCATTGGTATTCTGTTACTGTTGCCATTCGCTTGATATTCTTTTCCGGATTAATGCTAAATAAAGTGAATCTTGTTACTCTATTCAATATGCTTCTCATCATCTCCGGAAGTTGCCAGTGTTATCCCGACTTCCTACAGCTTCAAAGGTAGTTCGGCAGTTGCTTCATGGTTATAAAATGCGCTCGAATTCTCAAGGGCTAACTAATAAACGCAGTAAGATTCGTGACCTTAAATTCTGTATGACTATACTTTAAAATGGGATAAAGAGTTTTCGTAACTATACCCATCTCGTGTGATGTGTAGTCGGTTTGTGTTGAATCTAGTCTTGTGGTTTTTGTTTAGACATTCATTGTAAACATTCGTCCATATTGTTAATTTAGGTAACCAGGCAGACAACTGCTTGACTTCCCAGTTAGACTCGGCCTGTTCTCCTCGTTTCAGTCGTTTTTTACGATAGCATTTCTGTGGATGTCAAAATCAATTCAGTATATAAGGATACTTTTTAATCATATTTCTACGACTCTCATGCATCATGTTGTCTGCAGTGAATAGCAAGTGAACAAGAAGTTTTTAGTTATAAATGTGTTTTAAAATTATTGGGTAACGAAATAGCAATTTAATTGATCTAATAATTATTGTTGGTGTTGTGTGATTAATCGGAAATTAAGTAAAGAGAAATTATTAAAACAAATTTATAATGGTCTTGTCGTCATCGTCAATTCTATGTGGAATCTTCGCGTTTTCTCTAGGTAAGATGAAATCGTGTATAGTCTATTATAATAATACTGTGTCTGTGCACGGCAAAATAACAGAAAGGGTTGTAACACTCACATGTGTTTACAGAATAATATAAATCCAGCCAGAAAAAAACATGAGTTCTATTGCTAAATGCATTACGGCAAGATGGGACATAGATATTGAATTGGCGGTTTAAAAAACAAAAATACAAACAAAGCAGATGCTTAAAGAGAAAAACACAGTGGAAAAATTTATTTCTTTCTTTTTTTTCCAATTTTTTTCTTATTAATTAAGGACACATAAATAAACAAAACGCTCTAAAATTAATTAAAATCAGTTCGCCGGATCCGAAGATTTACTATTCGTCGATTGGAAGACCACATTTTGAAAAAATACTTTTATGTTTTTTGTGTGTTCATTGTAACCTTTTGTTTTATTTTCTCATACAAAGTATAAGAGACGATTCTTGCAGGTATAATGAATTGAAAAATGCAGAAATTTCAATTCGTACTAATCCTTAACATCCACGAACGCTGGTTGTCTCCGTCTTCTTAGTTTTCAAACAAGGCTTTTACAGGTACGATATAGTAGGAACAAGTTGAATAAATTCTCGCTGATTTTCGACTCGTTTAAGGGGAGGCTTTCAACTGAGAGCCTCAAAAAAGGTAATTTTCTCGAATCTTTCCTTCCTAGAAGGAAATAAATAGAAAACTCACACTTTTTGTCACTTGTTTCATTATCATCATCGGCACTACAACCGGGAACCGGTCTTGGCCTTATTTAGCAAGTCCTGAGGCTTGTTAAATTTTCCATGAAAATTTGTTTTTCCGGGCAAGGTCATTAGTCTTGCGCCAGAGTCACTTGTTTAATATGTTCTAAAGTACGAAACGACAATAATTGTTGATACGCCTTGTAACGTAAGCGTCTCAAAAAAAGGTACCTTATTGTCCTTACATTCTAGAACCTGCAAAAATTATCGAATAGTCGATAATCAAAGAATTTTCATAAACCAGATGAGTGTAGTTGGGGCCCCTACTAGAATCATCCATGAAAGTTGAAATTTAACACAATGGCGGACATTTGAATTTTTAAAAACGGGTTTTCACCATTTTTTCTCTATAGAAAACTGTTTTTCTCTGTAAAAAAAAAAATTATGCATATATTACCTTGATTGTAGTAGTCTGACTGACACAAATCTACTTTAAAATAAAAAAGGCGATTCCTCAAGTAGTCTTTGAGATATCGTGGAGACTACTTGTGAAAAACATGGTTTCGAGAGAAACGCGTTTAAAGTTTCAAAGTGCTATACGAGGCTGGGGTGAAAAGTTTCGGGCCTAACCTACAGGTGGCACCAGCTGGTCTATTTACTATGGCAGGTTCTATTGTACTACGTTTCATTAGCTTGTATATACATTTTCAGGTCAATTGCTCTGTTAGTATACATTTGAGAGCCTTCTGTTTAGAACAGCCGTGGTGTGATGCTTGCCATCCAAAATAAGCTCGCCTCATCTCTTATTGCCATCTCTTCTTCTCCCAATCTTGACTGAGTTGCAATAAAAATTGACCAACGTTCAAAGTCGTTATACATTATGTGTTTCTATATACCCCCTTCGCAACCTATCGTGTCATACGAACTGGCAATAGCAGCGGTTGATCACCTAGCCGAATTAGTACCTCTCTTGACGATATCGTTGTTATTGGCGATTTCAACCTCCCCCATCTCCAATGGACGTTGTCAGATAATCAATCCTTTTACACCTCAAACCCCACTAGTACCAAGGAATGGCTTTTTATAGACGGTCTCTCCGATTCAAGTCTCCGTCAAATAAGTAATGTGCCAAATCGTATGAAGAGGCAACTTAACCTTGTGTTTACAACGGACCCCTATAATTCCTCAGTTGCCCTGAATCCTTACGCTCTCTCCACCATCCACAGTTACCAGCCCGCACTTTTCGTATCCCTTTATTGTGACAGCTTATCCTAAACCTCACCAACCCACGTCAACTTTTCCTACAAATTTCGCCCATTAAAAGAGCATCTTAGCAGAATGGCATTTCGCTTTAATCACCTAGAGGTAGAAGAATCTACTGCCGTTCTCTATAAGGAAATATAAAATGCCATTTCCCTATATGTCCCTTATTCTCGACATAGGGCATCGGTATCATCGCCTCCATGGTATAACCGCAAACTCCATACTCTTCGGAACAAGAGGAATAGTTTGTGGAACATATTCCTGTAGCATCTCTAACAGATACACACAAAAACACAAGCAAATAGTGAAGAAAATCGAATAAGAAAATACCTCAGAGCCGGATACCGTATCGATAACAAAACAATTCATCATCATCATCATCGGCACTACAACCGGGAACCGGTCTTGGACTTATTTAGCAAGTCCTGCGGCTTGCTAAATTTTCCATAATGATTTGTTTTTTCCGGGCAAGGTCATTAGTCTTGCGCCAGAGGCTCCCCGACGGGGAATCGAACCCCAATTCACATCAGTGGAATATCATCATCATCATCGGCACTACAACCGGGAACCGGTCTTGGACTTATTTAACAACTCTGAGGCTTGTTAAACTTTTCATAATATTTTGTTTTTCCGGGCAAGGTTATCAGCCTTGCGCCAATCAGCGGAATATACTTGAGTTTAAAAATCGAATTCCAAACACGGCCAGTAGCATGATGTGTTACGCTTAGGTTCAATTTTTGGTGATTCTAACTGTCATAGCGTCAATTCGAATCACACGTTCTTCACTATTATCTCAAACGCTATAATTGGTGACCACGACGTGATCTGTACACACAGCACACACTTTCCCATAGTAAACAGAACTTCAAACACGATCATGACTTCCACATAGAGCACCGGCACACTCGCCTGCCCCGACGTTCCCTCGTTCGCTCCGTCGTTCACAAACGAAGCTAATCGTAACGAAGTAGTAGGAGGAAGTAGTGTAGAGTCTCTAACAGATACACACACAAAAACATAAGCAAATAGTGAAGAACATCGAACGAAAATCGAATAACAAAATACATCAGAGCCGTATACCATAGCGATAACAAAACAATTCACATCGGTGGAATATACTTGAGTTTAAAAATCGAATTCCAAACACGGCCAGTAGCATGATGTGTTACGCTTAGGTTCAATTTTTGGTGATTCTAACTGTCATAGCGTCAATTCGAATCACACGTTCTTCACTATTATCTCAAACGCTATATTCCTAAGAATATGCTCTTCCCTGGACTACTCCAACTTTCTCTGTTCCTTTTATAGATTCACCGAGCTTTACAACTCCCTCTACTACAATTATCTCACAAAAACAAAACCAACCGGATCAATACTCCAAATGTATATTTGACGCCTATCCCCATTCCCTTCCCTATAACACGATTAGTTCAACCGACCCCCAAACTATTGCCAATCTTTTCACTTCTTTCTTTAGAAAATCCTCTCTGGAAAACTCTTTTGAACCTAACCCGTTTTACTTCAAAGACCTGCCCGAAATCTCTCTTGGCCCTTTCATCTCTAAACTTATTCAGCATCACCTAGTTGGAGAAAAATTAAACTTACTTAAAGACGAATTCAGCCCTGACCCTGATGGACTTTCTACTTTGCTTTTAAAAAAATGTTCCTCTTCTCTTTCTCTCTCGCTCCCAAAGATTGTCAATCTATCCCTTACACAGGGTGTCTTCCCAAGTATTTGGAAATCTCCTTTTGTCACCCCCATACATAGAACGGGACCTAAAGACGATATTAGTAACTACCGTCTCATCGCAAGACCGTCACATATTCCGAAACTGTTCAAAGGCATTCTTTACAACGTGTTATGTTTCCGCTGCAAATTCATCGTCTTACCCAACCAGTATGCTTTCCTTACGGGTAGGTCGACCACCACCAATATGGATGAATTCTACACTCTCCGTGCCTTAGAGAATGGCAGCGAAGTCGATGTAATTACAACCGATTTCAGCAAGGCCTTCGACAAAATCTCCCACAAACTAGTCCTGCTTAAGCTATCCTCCCTTGGTTTCGAACCCCTACTGATTAAGTGGGTTTCCTACTATCTTAACGATCGAACCTACCGTGTCAGATATAGATCCTCCCTGCCCAATCATTTGCGCTGACGACGTCAGGGGTTCCCCAGTGCAGTCATCTTGGACACCTCCTATATATTCTTACTATTAACTTTATAGATTCCTGTGTCAAGCACTCTTCCATCTCCCTATACGCTGACGACACTTAACTCTTGAAGACAATCCGCTTTCCTCTAAACTCCTCACTACTCCAAATGGATCTCGACAAGTTTTCAACTTGGCGCCGAAATAACTGCCTCGAGCTAAATAAATGTCAAATGTCACTCACTCATCTTCTTTGCGTTGCACAAGCGTCGAACGCAACTTCCATCAATAACTGGATCTTTTGGTGGGCCGTGGGGATGACGTCAGAAACAAAGGTGTCTCCTGACGTGCAATGGTGTTGGTTGTTGTCTCTGAAACAATTAGGAATGTACTTGTGAAAGGGGAAAAGAATACCTAAAGTTGAGGTGCAGCAATTCCAGAAATAATCCTCCCCCAGAAAGCAACAATAAAACCTGTTGGTTTATTGTTATTAAATAGTTACTTTATTTAATCGATTATGTAGATTTAACAGGATTATAACTGGATGCGAACTGTGTCGCTCGAATTGTTAATGAAGAAAAGAGTGATGTCAATAATGACAGCAGAGAAATGAAAATTCATGTCAGCTGTTTGCTGACAGTTGTTACTTTTCGTGAATGGTTGCATTCCATGGCGAATTCGCTGGTTGTATCCAGTGCGAATCCGCAACACATCTTCTTCCGTAAATGCGCCCCCCCCCCATCTCACCGCACCGTTCCCTTTTCTTACTCAATCAACAGATATTGGCATCTTATGTGACAGGGAGCTTAACTCCAACCCAAATATTGATGACATTATCCTTAGGGCCAACTCTGCCCTTGGTTTTGTGAAACGCCGGACGAAAGAATTCTCTAATCCTTATGTTTCCCGATCGCTATACGTAGCCTTTGTTCATCCCCTTCTTGAATATTCTAGTCAGGTCTGGTCTCTTCACTACTCGTCCCATATTCGCAGGATCGAATCCTCCGATTCTACCCCCATACACAAGCCGTCTTCATCTAATGCCGGCATCCTCTTCATCCACCGTCTTTTCTCAGATTCAATCAACCGCCCAAGCCTACTCTCCTCCGTGACATTTTACACCAACCCCAGGACACTTCGAATTCCTCGTCTCTTCTATTTGCTCGCTCATCACATTTTTTACGACTCTAATGAATCCATTTCGCGAATGCTGCGGTGAGAAAACTCTCACCCCGCGTTCTTTGATTTCAATCTCACCACTCGCGCTCTCAGACATCATCTCCTCTGTTATCCCCCCTGACTCCACTCCGCTCACCGCCTACACTCTCACAACCCACACTCATACTAACACCCTAGCCTCGCCCTTCTCTGTCCTACCACTTATACTATTGTCTATCCATCTTTGTTTCGTTCTACATTCCCCAGTTTTTACCATACTTTAAAGTTAATTCCTATAAGGCCGACTTGACCAGCTGAGTTACAGTGAGCCAGATGTCGAGTAATAGTAGTAAAGCAGTGTGGGGGTTCTTTAAGCCATTTCCCAAGAACCACCCATTCCCTTTCACCTGTCTCCCACTTCCCAAGCAAGTCTTTCTACTTAGCTGCAAAGGGGCAGTGTAAGCTCCCCTGCAGCATCTCCCACCTGAAAGCAACCTGGCATGCATATTAGCGAATTGTTCTGGTTCATGACACTTGAACGATTCAATATCCCCCTATCGGCTCAGCTTATCAGCAGTTATAATCGACAAATATACACTGCCCAGCGTATCTGTTGACACAGCTGTAGCCGATATTCTTTCCACAGTTCACAATTGTATATCGCGCCTATACCCTTAGGTCCGCGACAGTTGCGACAATTCCCCGTTATGTGCTATCAACCGTTGATGGAATTTGGGCATGGGTATGATCATTGTTTAGGTAATCTTACCCATGCCATGCCCTATGATGACCCACCAGCAAATCAAAGCAAACACACAGTACCTCACTGCGTTTGTTTTTTTACTAACCGCTGGTCCATGGTTCCCCTAGGCGAAACGTTTGCTTGCACATCTGCAGGTCAAATCCCCCACCACCATACCCATGCACCAGCACATTAACCTAACCATATAGCCACCGTCGCTGAGGTTTCTGTTGGCTTAAAGTCCATGAATAATTTCCCTCCTTGTGCTCCAGAGCCATACGGCTAAAGCAAACATAACCCAAATCTCCGGTTGAACTAGCATCACCAGTATGTATCGCCTACAACGGCATTTCCCTAGAACTCATAGATAAATACCATGACGATCCCATGCAACAACGTTGTACATCTTATCATTTGACCCTTGAAATAGCGTTTTTGTTTACTTTGAACCAAAAACCTATTTCGTTCTCAGGCGTGGATCATCGATGATTTATGACCACATTGCCTGCAGCCCCTGACGCTCGTACATTTGTTTGGTCAGGTGTCGGCTGATCGTTATCTGTATTGCAGGCAAAAGGGGCATTGTACGCGTCCCTATGCAGCATTTGGGACAGGGTCAGGAGTCAGATTTTACCGGTCAAGCAGAGAAGTCGAGGTCGTGTCGTGGTTCGAAACATGGTATGTCCATCCTCGTGCGTTACGTCAGCATTGTCGGTAATTAGCGTGAAGTGCGTTTATTTCGGGACTTGTGCTGCCGAATGGATCTATTGTAATTCTAATGAGTGTCCTATTCAAATTACCGAACTATTGTGATTCCAATGAACGTCATGTCCAGCTTACGGAACTATTAACTATGCTTACTCAACTTAGTGTAATGTTTAACAAGAGAAAGTGATTAAAGAATAAAGACTTATAACACGAAGCCTAAGTGAGTAGTTGTTTGAGTTACCAGCAGCGGATTTAGTAACGTCATCTATGTAATATTGCAATTTATGTTTAAGGACAGTTAACAAAGTGGTATCAAACTAATTTCGCCATTATTCTGTGTAATCAAAATAAGAATGTTAATGTTTGTCACATCGTTCAGATCAACGGAGCTTGAGGTTGGATTTCGGATAATAAAGAAACTATGTTCAACAAAGTCAGAGTGTTTTTGTTATTTTTGTCTAGCACAGACAAATAAAAAAAAATAAAAATAGTGTACCATAAAAAAATATAAAAATGAAGTAGTGTAACTGCACTACAGTTGAATATACACAGAAAATATCGTAACTATTCTTACGGTATAAACGTTTCCAGGATCCGAGTTTGCAGTGTGAGAGTTTGCAGTATAAGAGTTTGCAGTATAAGAGTTTGCAGTATAAGAGTTTGCAGTATAAGAGTTTGCAGTATAATCGTTTACGATATATGTTCTTCGTATAAATGGTAATAATAGAAGACTTCATTGTACACGGAGGAACTCTGTAACAGTAAACTATTATAGGAGCTTTAAGGTATACGACCTCACAGCAGTATAATTATAATATCAGGGATACATAAGAATCAGTCGTCTCGTGTCAGTCGTGGGGGGGCGCGTCACTTATCGAGAGAAACAAATTGTTCTGTGCGCAAATGAAAAATTAACTTGGCATGCTTTTTCCATATGTAAGTAAATGTCATAACAAGGTTTGGTATAAGGACGAATAGTAAGAGCAAACAGTATAAACGCGAATAATAAAAGAGTGAAAAGGATACGAGTTAATGATACAAACGTGACTAGCAATCAAGTAAATAGCATAAAGGTGAACATCATATGGGGTGAAAAGTATAAGAGCGAATAGTAGTATAACCTACCAGCAAATAAATAAGGCTTTTCAAAAAGGACATAATAATTTTTATTTTAATACCATTGGACCTTTAAACTTTTTTGTAAGATCTGTCAATATGAAAACGTCAGCGAAGTTTTATATTTTTATCATGGTAAAGTTCAAGAGCGAGCAATCCACTTCTTTTTAAAAAAGGAACATTTTTTAGTTGCTTATCCTGGGTGTTTATACGCGTCGTCAAATGAACTTCTTTCTTCTTCCTTATAAGGAATCCAAATATCGAGCTTGCTTACGTACCTAAGTTTTTTCAGGTGAAAGTGAACACCTTTTGTGACCAACTTTAATGTTTCTGCAATTTCTCGTGTTATGTAACATGGGTTTGACTCGATCAGTGCCACTTTTTTGTCGTAATAAATCTCGGTGGCGGTGGAGAATCTTTGATATCAAAATTACTAGCGCGCAATTGCTTGAACCAGTTTTAGCACTGAAGTTCTTGTAGAGCAACATCAACCGAACAGTAAATTATTGCGTAGTGCACAGTTTGGTCTTACATCTTCAACTTGTTGTAAAATCTTCCAAACTCAACCAAAGCGGTCAATTTTTTGTTAAGAATGAATCTTAAAGCAAAGTCAAAACTGTAATAACATTATCTATTCTAAAAATATGCAATATCTTTTTTCTCATTATGTACGAGGGTTGACTGAAAAGTTTACGACCTCAACGTGAAGATCAAATAAAAACTTCCCGTTCAAAATGGCTGAAATTTTGGTGAGTAACTGTCAAAAGATGCCCAACCACATTCACTAGCTTATATTGACGAGTGCTGCTATCTTCACGTTGAGGCCGGAAACTTTTCAGTCGAGCCATGTACATATGCAAGCTCGTTTCGCCCCCCGCGAGCTATCGCTCATCAAATCCCTGAGTCATAATCCTTTAGTTCACACTTCAATACGGTGTCAGCATGCTTTCATATCGTCAACGTGGGCCAGTCGGTATCAACGTAGCCCCCGTATTGATTGTTTCTTCAGTAAGAGCGGTGACATGGTCCTTTCCATTTTATGCGATTCCCTGCCCCTTTGAAATTATTTATACGAGGGTAAATCAAATATAAACGTTAATTTGTTTTTATACATTTGTTGAATAATGATACACACTAAGTTTTTCAATTTAGTCTGCTGTGTGATCTACACACTTTTGCCACCGATTTGGAAGCTTTAATATCCCTTGTTCGTAGAAAGATTTAGTGCGAATTTTTATCCAATTGCGCACGTGCTCCTTGACTTCTTCATTACTTTAGAATTTGGTTTCTCCAAGTGATTATTTCAAAGGCGTGAACAAAAAATAGTCACAGGGAGACAAGCCTGTGCTACGAGGGTGGGCTGAAAAATCTCCGACCTCAACGTGAAGATAGCAGCACTCGTCAATAAAAGCTAACAAATGTAGTTCTGCATCTTTTGACAGTTACTCACCAACATTTCGCCCATTTTGGAGGTGTAGTTTTTATTTGACAGTCGTTTGAGTGACTCGATGTGAGTGTTTGTGAAAATGGACAAAATTGGGTGTGGAGCTGTCATTAAATTTTTGTTTTTGAAAACCAATACGCCTGCGCAAATCAAAGATGAGTTGAACTCTGTGTATGGGCACTCTGCACCATCATTTACCACTGTAAAATTTTGGGCAGCTGAACTTAACCGTGGCCATGAGAGGTTAGGAGACGATGAACGTCCGGGACGTCCAAATATTGCAACAATTGACGATAACATCGCTAAAGTTCACCAAATGGTGCTAAACGACTGCCAAATTAAAGTGAGAGAGATAGCAGGGGGTATGAAAATATCCAAAGAAGATGTTTGTCACATATTAAATCCATATTAGGCATGAGAAAGCTGTTCGCGCATTGGGAGCCGCGTTTGCTCAAGTTATACCAAAAAACGTGTTTGAATGAACATTTCAAACGCTCTGTTGGCGCAGTTTACGCGCAATAACTCCGAGTTTTGTCGCGGGTTAATTACTGT
The DNA here is from genome assembly GCA_963931805.1 of Microdon myrmicae. Classification (NCBI taxonomy): domain Eukaryota; kingdom Metazoa; phylum Arthropoda; class Insecta; order Diptera; family Syrphidae; genus Microdon; species Microdon myrmicae. Next base: position 206,289,524 of record OZ007497.1, read on the forward strand.
CGATGGAACTTGGATACACCATTATACGCCCGAAACAAAAATACAGACAAAACAGTGGACTGAAAAAGGGGAATCGGCTCCAAAAAACGCAAAAACTGTTTTTTCGGCTGGGAAAGTGATGGCGACTGGTTTTTGGGATAGTCATGGAGTTATCTTAATCGGTTATCTTAAAAAAGGAAAACCATTACAGGAGCATACTACGCATTATTACTTGACCAACAGAAGGCAGAAATTGCGGAAAAACGGACACATTTGCAGAAAAAGAAAATCCTGTTGCACCAAGACAACCCGCCGAGTCACACCTCAGCGGTTGCCATACCGAAAATACACGAATTACGATTTGAACTGCTTGACCATCCGCCTGACTCACCAGATCTAGCCCTAAGTGACTCGGAGGACAGAGATTTCCGGCAAATGAGGAGACTATCACCTTCGTGAACAGTTATTTTGCAGAGAAAAAAGCCGAGTACTATTTGGGCGGGTTAGAGAGATGGGAGCATCGCCGAGAGAAGTGTGTAGAGTTACAAGGAGACTATGTAGAAAAATAAAAATAAATTTAAAAAAAAAGCTGTCTCGAATCTTTGTTAGGTCGAAACTTTTCAGTCACGCTCGTACTACGTGAGCATACCTGAAAAAGACATTTAGTTTTGTTTTTGAAAGACTGAAGAATAGAAAAAAATATTGCTGACTCGAGTGAGCTGAGACTGGCTGACAAACATTCGGGAGCGGGTCCTGCTTTATGGAACCTGCTGTATGGAATTTCAGACCACCCTCGTATAAGGAGTGTGTTCGAGGGTTTCACAGCCCATTACTTCCAATGTATCCCTTGTCAAGGACGCGGTGCGAGGCCTGGCGATGTCATGAAGAAGAATGACATCTCGAATGGGCATACATCGTCTTTCGTTTCGATGTGTGGCTTTTTCTATATCTGATACCCACTTCTGATGGGATTTCTCCTACAGTTAAGTGACGACCACTTTCAGTAAGCTCTCGAACGGCACGGATGTTGTCAACTGTACGACTCGTCCTTGGACGTCGATCATGACTTTTGATACGTTCTTGCCCACTTTTAAATTCTTTGGCCCACGTATACATACGATTCTGAGACAGCGTATTCTGACCAAACTGTGCCTTTAATCGAGAAAAAATTTTCGGGGGTGTAACGCTTTCACTTGTTAAAAAATTTATAAAAATCCGTTGCGCAACAAACGTATATAACTCGTGCTCATGGCTGTGCTGAGTACAAAGTCGACCGCGACCGCTAACCAAGCCGGTTCCCCTGCTCTTCATAAACCAAACAATAGCCACGTACAAGATTATCTAGCTCGCAACTTGTTGCTAAGCAAATAAGTAAAATTACCGTTTATATTTGATTCAGCCCTGTACTATCAAAAATTCATTCTTTTACTCATAGTAACATTATGAAATGCCGTATGGAATTGCATACTTAAGTGTTGGTAGATGTTAACCAATACAAAATACTATATTTTTCGCTTACCGGTCGTGTGCGCAGAAATCACAGAATTTTAGATGAGACACTTTACACGCGCGCACTGTATTGCGCGGTTCACGCGAGGCTGTCCAACCTGTCATCGCCACTTGAGTTGGCATACGTAAAATTCTTTCCTGTTTTAGGTGCCTATCATAAGATGTCGGTATTGATACGCATTCGTCTACAACGACAGTAGTGTCAGGTTTAATTGAGCACAGCTTGTATAATGAGTAATTGTTTCACTCATGTCATAGAATTGAAGTACGTATATTTTGAAGTAATGTGGCGTAAGGGATGTTATTTATAGGAGGAATGGTTTAGAAATATTATCTGTAATTAAATATTATTATTGTTTTGATGATTGCACGATTAAGATATTGTTTTCCCTTTCTCACTTCATAACTCCTAACAAACCTTGTACAAGATTCTTATTTTTATATGACTTCGCTCTCTGTGATCGGGTGTAAGAATATATTCACCATTATGCCGGCATATCTAAATATAGTTGACTAAATCTAGAAATCCATTTTTTCAAAAAGAAGAAGGAAAAGGAGACTATAAGCGTGGTTTGCGGTCTACCGAATGTAGCTCTGCCAGCGTAACCGTCCCAATTCTATCTAGAAAATGATTTCTCAAATCACCCTTTCATTATTCAAACACTCCCTTAAACATCGTGTCACGTCTGACCAATTTAACCTGACAACCAATTAAATCAAGTCAACAGCACTTCATTGGTCTGTGGTTTATATTTTATTTGCCTTAATACACGTGCCAATGAATTCAAGTGCAGATTCCCTAGATGAGGGTTTTAGAGTCCAAGGCATTTCTTCTATGCATACCGGGTGTGACAATGTGCGATTAACCCTTGCGGCAGTCCACAGTCCAGCAACCGCAATAAAGCCCAACCCTTAACATTATAGCTAATTTACATGTGTCTTGCTTCCTTGAGTGCGGTCGGTAATTATAGCCCATTTAGCAGTATCAACATTACTCGTGGTTTGATTGCTTGTGTGCTGGTTTGTCACCTCCCTCTCATGAGGCCAGTGAATCCTTGATTTGGTGTTTTCATTTCATGGCTTTCCATACCTGAATTAAACTTGCGATTCGATAATCATGATTTCCAATCGAAATGTTGGCGAAGGTATCTCGAAATAGGCATTAAGACAGGCTGACGTAGCAACTGCGATTGTAAGATTTATTTAGTAGAGGCTTGAAATTCAAGAGATCAAACAACACCAACGTCTGAGTTTGGCACAGTAACACAACTTAAAAGCTAAACGGACGAGAATAAAAAAATTCCTTTAAAAGGTTTTTAGGGCGGTCTGAAGATAGATTAATGTTTAAATGTTGTTTAAAAATACATTGCGTTTTTGATTTGGAAAGACAAGCAGCGATCCAGCGTCGGAAACGGGAGGGCGTCATCTCGGGATTATACAAGATGATCTTGTAAGATAATGACAAGACGTAATCCGCACCATCAACAATTGTCCCTTTGAGCAATACCAGGCTGCTTGTCACCTGGTGGGTCAAATCCAGGAAGTTGCTGTTAGAACACACCATATCAGTCGCCTGCACGGAAGGAGGAGTATCTCCCATGCGACTTGTGGTTGATTAGACCGCACCCCTAACTCTAAACAGTGAAAAGAGAAAATAAGTAAGCTTCAACCCCACCAAGGAACTTGTAGCATCCTACACGCCCGTGCTCATGTATAACCAGAGCAACTATCGAACTGTTCACACTGAACCCGAGCGGGTCTCCAATTGATTACATCTGCAAAGAGTTACTCTACGAGTGCTTCAGTTTGTATATAGTCGGAAGAAGAAAAGGAGGAAGTCGGAAACAAGCCGACATCGTCGGTAAGGAGAATACATGCCATTTTAGAAAATTGAAATGAAGGAAGGGTCCTTGTTGTTTAGGAAAAACGGCGGGACGTGCTTCTTGCCCACCGGAGAAAAATATTTAACCAGGGCCAAAAAAGATTTGATTAGACCGAGTTATAGGACGGATACTCACTGGAAACCTCAATTGGATTAGGCAAGAAAGATGTCTTTGACAACGAGAAGGGAGTCATCACATTAAGGATTCGAACGAGGGAGATATTCACGGACAATTGGACGTTGATGGATCCCGTCATATTGAATGGAAAACACAGGCTGTGTCATTATTACAAGAAGTTTTTGCATGGCAACACCGTTAGTGTGATGAATGAAATTAGACAGAAGTATCGGGTTTTGTGCCCACGAACATAAAAAGTGTCATATCGACTTCAATGGTACAAGGTTAACAAGAGTAGTCCTCCTTTGCTTAGTAAAGATATCCTTATTTGCTGTCATAGAATTTACGGATATTACCAGAAGAGGTTCTCCTCATCTTGATGAATAAGGTGAACCATGTCGTGAAGTCGTGGCTACTTACCCATATAAGCATGGAGCCAAACGACGAAAAGAGCCTCAAACCGAACCAGTTCCTGTCGAGACGGAGCAATGTCACATGGTTCAAGAACTCATAGATAAGGGAACCCGGAGAAGAGCCCAGTGACTGGCGGACCACTTTTGGATAAAATGAATGGATGGATCGAGAAATAGTTGCTTAACGAGAGACTACGGACCCATAAATCAATAGTTGGGCGACCGAAAGGACTGAGGGGAACTGAAGAATTGTTGGCGTGAGTTGTATATACAAGGTGTTGTATATTGCTATACAATATACAACACTTTATTTATTTATATATATAACGTACTTTATTTCGCTGGCCTCCGGCTGCTTGAGCCCGTGGTAGTTTGTCCCGACTGGAGGCGTAAACGGTGTGCACAACCACCTTGATGAGTCCCCGATGAGCCGATGGTGCTTTTAATTAAGAAGAACTTTTTTGGTTTTTCCTTTTGTGTTTATTTTTTTCAATTGCACACTTTGGCTTTGGCACTGTCTACTTCTAATTAATTTTTACCTTGAACGGAGCTCCCTTTTTATACCTAAAATCCAAATCAAAATTTGCATACCCTCCCACGTTCATCTCTTACTTCCAGACAGCTACCCGATGCTAGTCCCAGTCGAAGGCCATGCAAACGTCGATGAGAATTGCAACGTTGCAATTTTGCCGCCTTTCACAATGAGGCGGCAACCTTACGCCGACTCTGGCTGCAGCTCCACCCCATGGGAAAATTTCGATTCAAGGTGATGCTAATCTGATTTGCCCATAGCAAATAGCATGCATGTGCATGGGTGGAATTACCTTGAAGGTGATGGGGTGTAGGGTGATCATCAAGAATTTTTTGTTTGCTTGTAGGGCATAGATGGAACGTGGGAATCACAGAATTGCAATTCTGATTATGAGAACTGGAAATGCGTTTAGCAACAGGTAGGCATGTGATAAGGTTTCCCAGCTACACCGAAAGGATACCATCGGGTGCAGCAGGAAATTATATTTGATGCTACACCGAAAGAATTCTTTCGGTTTAAAGTTAATAAAGGATGTCCCATATGCATGCAACATTATTTTATTTGCAGAATTTTGCGTATAGCATACTTGTAGAGTATAGTGGTTAGTATACCCGCCTGTCTCGCGGGAGACCGGGGTTCGATTTTCCGTAGCGGAGCCTCTGGCGCAAGACTAATGACCTTGCCCGAAAAAAACAAATCATTATGGAAAATTTAACAAGCCTCAGGACTTGCTAAGTAAGGCCAAGACCGGGTCCCGGTTGTGGTGCCGATGATGCTGATGATACTTGTAGAGTATAGGAATTCTGCGTGTAACAGATTTATTAGATTATGGGCTACATGCGTATAGTATACATGTTTTATGGAATGTATTGGGAATTTGCGTACAGCAAAGTGCAATATACATGTTATATGTAAACATATGGTACACTACCGGAATACCGGATTTCTGCGTGTAACAAAAGTCAAGTTGCCTTCCTCTATGATTTGGCACATTACTTACTTGATAGCGGCTTGGGGGGTGAGACGATCTTTAAAGAGACATTCCTTGGCATTGGTTGGGTATGCGATGTAAAAGGATTGATCATCTGATAACGTCCATTGGAGTTGAAGGAGATTCAAGTTACCAAGGGTTACAATATCGTCTTGGAAGTACTGGATTAAGTGGTCGATTGCAGTTGTTGAGAGCTCGTATGATTCGATAGTTTTCGGTGGAAGAATGTAAGAGCAAATGACGTATACAGTTTCGGTGAAGAAGAGATAGCAATAAGGGATGAGGTAAATCTATTGTGGATAGTTAAGATCACACCACGGCAGGGGGAGTCAGACTAAGATCAATGAATGTCTTCATCATGAACGACATTAAACGAGGAAGGAGTCAGTTCTTGATTTTAAGGTGTGGACTTTTTTTTAGTGGGGAGTGGGTTTGCGGTTAAATTTTGGGAAAGGTGTATGATTAAAAGGCTCCTCGATAGTATAGTGGTTAGTATACTCGCCTGCTACGCGGGAGACCGGGGTTCGATTCCCCGTCGGGGAGCCTCTGGCGCAAGACTAATGACCTTGCCCGGAAAAAACAAATCATTATGGAAAATTTAACAAACCTCGGGACTTGCTAAATAAGGCCAAGACCGGTTCCCGGTTGTAGTGCCGATGATGATGATGATGATGTATGATTAAAACTCTGCTTGTATTGGGATTCTATGGGATGAGTTAAAATTGGTACAGAGGTGCATTGGAGTATTTAAGAAGGGTAGTCGGGGTGGGGACCGATTTGGTAAGCAGAGTGCGGTTATTATTAATTACTCTATAATTAGGTATAGTGGGCAGTTCTTTAGTAGTTTTTTAGAAACCTGTCTTTTAATTTTTTTTTATTTTACTTCTTCCAGGAAAGACGATTCTATAGCGCTGCTCAGCGCCCTGAAATGCTATTTTTTCTCAACCGGGTCCATCAGCCAAGCTCCGAAATGTGCTCAAGGATTTCTACCAACCATTTTACGAAGCCTATAGCTTAATGGGGTGACATTCCACTGTGTGGCTGGGCTTTGGGACCCAACCTAACACTCAGTAATTGTGCCGAACTGCACAATAGTAGGAGTCGTCAGTTGAACTTAGGTTTGCACAATAAAGCGCAAGAGACAATCTCCTTACCAACTCAGCCATTGAGGCGGCGTGGATTTCTGGATTACTTCTTAGAGATTGGAAGGGATGGACATTTTTTTAAGGGTGTCCTGTAACAGGTTGGCTGAAAACTTCGTAGGGGGACATACTAAAAGACGTTTACGATTATAGCGGTCACGCAATTGTGCGATACCATTTTTATAGTACGATTTCTTTTTAGCCTAAAAATAGACTTCACTCTGACTCAGCTGACTGCCGATTGGACTCTGTTGTGTAGTGATGAAGCCCCGTTGAAGTTGTAGTGACGAAGTTGTAGTGATAAAGTTGTAGTGATGAAGTTGTAGTGATGAAGTTGTACTGATGAAGTTGTAGTGATGAAGCCATGCTAAATATTATTGAATATCGCTAAACATCGCTCTGAGTCAACAACACGTCGAAACTTTTGCTCGATTGTGAGCTCGCACAGCATCCGCTTTGTGCATAGTTTTTGAATGTCCAACTTTTATTGCATAATATGTACAACACGCTCTTTTGATATCTTCGGAGTCTGAGCTATTTCGTTCAACTTCAATTTGGTCATTCATAAATATTTTGTGAACTTTTTTTATGTTTTTGTCCATTACATCCTCTTTCGGGCGTCCACTTCATGTATCGTCTTCGACGCTCATTTCGCCCTGTTTAAATTTAGCAAACCGTTTCTCAACGGTTGATTTTCCTGGTGCAGAGTCCGAATAGTCCTTCCTACCCCCAAATGGTCGTCGTCGAGGCGACTGCTGCTGCTGGAGTCCCTGGTGGTGGCCTTTGGCGTGTCCGTTTGCGGCGGCGGCTGATCTGGAAGTGAAGCAGTATTCCCGCCAATTATACACACATGTGGTGTGTATCACACGAAATTGGCGGGAAAAATGCCGCGTCGGTTCCCGTTCTACGTGTGAGCGACACCCACGAAGTGCCGCGTCGACTCGTCGCCAATTCAGCTGTGACTCTTCTTTGTGTGAGAGGGTGACCGAGAGTGTGCTTGACTTAATTAGTCAAAAGCAACTTTCGGTGTGAGTCTTTGCTTGCGGCGACTGCGTGGAAGTTGTGGTTTGTGCTGAGCCGCCACATATAGATTTAATTTTAGTAACACCATCTATGCGCCGGCCTGTGATCCTTTCATCTGATAGTTATTCAGAAAATAAATCATAAATCCGATCGGTGTTCGCAGATTTGGTTGCACCTTTCGACAGATGTGAGATAACTATTTGGTTGGAAGAATGGAGCCTTCTGATACGGGCTTGCCATTTTGGGGGCGTCCATACAGTGCCAAAATCGACGATAGGACGTCGCAGAAACGTTAGGAGGAGGGAGGACAATCTTAGGTTTGACCTTGAGGAGATCGGATCGGATGGTCAAGCGTGGAAGGAGAGTGCACAGGACAGGGAACGATGGCCAATAAATAGTAGTAGTAGTAGTAGTAGTTATTAATTGATCAACGGGGCTGTGGGGTGGGACAAGGTGACTGCGATGTAGTAGGGCAGGGCGAGGTTGGGAACACATCATGTCATCATCATGGGCACCACAACCGGGATCCGGTCTTGGCCTTGTGGGGAAGAAATATGTACCAGCATGGGTATTTGGTTCACTTCTTCCACCATCAGAAATACCGCCGAATAGAAAACACGATCACCGGAAACAATGACAGAACATTGGAACACCCAGGGAAGCTGCGGCACGGCAAATGAAACACAAGGTTCGTGTACGTTAATGTTTTATTCTCTTTAATTGAAAGTTTTTATAACTATGAAACACACACTTTCCACTCAATTCGACGTGACAAATTTTACAATTTGATATGTTACTTTAAGCGATAACTCACAACAATTCTTTTTACTTTATATGTGCTACTGTACGCGCAACCGACTCACTCGACTCGAATTCCGTCTATCGTTTACACACCGTACGGGCGCCGGTGGATGGCGGGCGGCCCGCCCGCCTTGATGGTTATATTACGACTCAGCGATATCTTGCTCGTGCAGAGCTCACTCGCTAATCGTGATCATAGTGGTATGTGTGCGTGGTTCTTTCATGGATGAGAACGAACGTAGAACAAAGAAAGGGCATAAAGTGCATTCATGGGATACGATTTCGGTAAAGCAAATAAAACCGAACTCGTCGGATGCTAATGGGATCTTTATTGGAAATGTGCGTCGCGGCTAAACAAAGAGACGACGATGCGATGTGGAAATGTGCTAATGGGTTTTAGCTAGGTTACTGGGAAATGGCGTTTATGGCATCGCTAGTAAGGGTAGGTATTTAATTCCTATTTGCATTTGTTTATGTTGTGGGATTTAATTGAGGCCAAGAGACGCGGAATGCGTATTTGCTTTGGTCCCTTGGGTGTAAGTCGCCAGCCAATGTGTATGTAGGCAACATTGTTGTACAGATGGCGCGGCTGGGAAAATAGACGGCGCAATATTTATGGTCCCTGTCATATACTGTTTACAGGAATTTGTCTGGTACCGAAGGTGCCGAATTGGTCTGGAATTCCGGAAAAGTAAAGCAAGAAATTTTACGGAAAATTGTATTCGAAGAGATGCATGAAAAGGTAAGTTTTTTTTTAAGATTATAGATTTGATCTATATGATGCGTGAAGCATTTTCAGGTACTAATGCGATTGCATTAGTGAAGTTAGGAAATTGGCTGAATGTTATGGGGGTTTTACGGTAAGTAGACATTGGGGTTTGGCAGAACCGCCACAGCCCTATTTAGCAAGTCCTGAGGGTTGTTCGGGCTCCTCGATAGTATAGTGGTTAGTATACCCGCCTGTCACGCTGGAGACCGGGGTTCGATTCTCCGTCGTAGAGCCTCTGACGCAAGACTAATGACCTTGTCCGGAAAAAACAAATCATTTTGGAAAATTTAACAAGCCTCAGGACTTGCTAAATAAGGCCAAGACCGGTTCCCGGTTGTAGTGCCGATGATGATGATGATTTCAGAGTCACTTGGCAGATTATTAGCAAAGCAGAGTAAAAAGCATCATTTACAAAACACCAGTAGAAATTTAATATTTCAAATTCAAAATTCGTATTTGATTCATATTAGATCATTTTATTCTACTAAATAAATGTCTCTTTTCATTAAGGTTTTTTTCTTCAACAATTTATTAAATCTGATTTCGGTTATTACAGTAAACCAGTCGCCCATGTACTATAGTCTTGCACCTCGGGGAGATTGCGATACTTGTTGCAGCCTTACCTTAGAAAAAGACGTTCAATTTCTTCTCTATACAAGGTAAGAAACACTCGACTAAGCGCGTGCGATCTATTATAAAATTTTGTTAAATATATAAGTTTAAATCTTACACTATAAACGAGGGCAGTTTGAAAACAATTTTGGTATATATGGATGAAGTATAGTGAGTGTACTTTGAAGATACGTTACTTAATGAAAAAAATCGTATAAGCAATTTAGCGTCAGTTCTTGGAGCTTAAACCGACTTTTCAAAATTGTAAAGCAAACTTTCAAATGGCATTGGAGTGTACATAGTATATTTATATACGAGGACAATTTGATAAGTTAGTGACCCTTTGAAATTATCGCGAAGTAACTTTAAATGCAACACTGTTTCCGTCAACTGCCGCTTATAAATATGTGGCGGGTCAGCCCAAACCACAACCTCCACGGAGCCGCCGTAAGCAAAGGCTCACACCGAGAATGTTTTTAGACTAATTAAGTGAAGCGCACTCTCGCTGGCCCTCACACACAGGAGGAAGTCACGATTCAATTAGCGCAGAGTCGACACGGCACTACGTGGGTCTCACTCATATACAACACAAAACCGACGCCGGATTTTTCCTGTCAGTTTTGCGTGAGACACACCACATGCGCGGAGAATTGGTGGGAATGTCACTCTCTCGTAAATCACTCGCAGCCAACGACGAACGTCTCCGACGGGCTCGAGATCACTCAGCCACAACCAACCACCGAACGGGGCGGCACCGGTCGCCTGACGCGAAGTACGATTTGGAGACCAAGAGCCCATAAAATATTGCCTACTGTCAAGCAAGTTGCGTCATTTAGTTTGTGTTTGACAGCCATTGAGAGCAGACAATTTCGTGAACTTTAAAAAAATGGAAACAACTGATTTTCGTGCGTTACCCCATCCAGCATATTTTCTAGACTTCGGCCACTGTGACTATTTCCTGTTTCGAAACCTGAAGAAATAGCTCAGCGGTAAGAGATTTGGGTCGAATGAAGTGGTCATCACAGAAACTAATGGCTATTTTCAGGGTCTTGAGAAAACCTATTATTTGGAAGGAATATAAAAATTAGAATAACGTTGGACTAAATGTATCGACCTAAAAGGGGACTATGTTGAGAAATAAAATGCTTATTGGAACACTCTTTTTCTACCGCATACCATCATCATCAAATGGCAACTATGTCAAGTTGCTATACATAGTGACCCAGTGCGGACGTGCTTTCAATTCGGCGGTTGAGTTAAATTAAAAAGATGCACTTATGAATCGCGAGTGTTCAAACTATAAAAACTATTTATAAATTATTTCCAGTGATAAAAACAGTCAAAACAAAATTAATATTGTATATATGAATATAATCAAATAAAAGAGAACGAAGCCGCGAAAAGGAAAAACAGTAGCATGAGGTGTAGTGACAGCTAAAACAAAGGTCACCAAAAACAAACAAACAAAACAAATAACAAAGTGAAAATTCAACGACTGAAACGAAGTGGATAAAAGTGACATAAAAGACACAGTGCATAAAACAAAGTCAAAATAAAGTGCATAAAAAATCACTTCAATAAAAATAATAACGAATTAAAATATATCATCTCGGTCGCAAATCAAACTACATTACTCGTTAAGTAACCAATTTTTAAATTAACATATAGCGCGAGTGTAAGGTCACTCTGAGTCGGCGCTAGGCGGGTTCGAGTGCAGGTTACGGAGAAAAGTGAATTGCGTCAACGTTCATAGACAGAAGCAGGTCGCCTTCGTTTTTCCTAAACGAAAACAAACCGTAAAGAATCGGCATGAACACAAACGAAGAAAAACACGCAACAACAAACAAAAGGAAAGGTGCTCCAAAAAATTCCATTGTCACGCGGAGTAAAACCGCGTAAATAACGATTGGGGGAAAACAGCAAATTGAGGAGGGCAGTGAGCTCCCCCCCCCCCCCCCCCCCCCCCAACCTTAACATGTATGGGGCAAACAATTCATTCTCTTGTCTTGCATCCTCAAGAAGGGAATTGGTAAGTTTGTGTAAGCTACTATTATTTACAATTTTATTGGCCTGTAGGAACCCTCTCTGACTCGACTCCGTCATCGTTCCCTGCCCCGTGTACTCTCCTTCCACGTTTGACCATCTGATCCGATCTCCTCAAGGTCAAACCTTACATTGTCCTCCCATCTCCGTCGCGGCGGTTCTGCCGGTCTCTTTCCCGTTGGTCTACCGTCAATAACTCTACGCACGGTCCTATTGTTGCCCATTCGCGCCACATGTCCGGCCCATCTTAATCTCCTCCATTGTTGTGCCTCCTCGTCATATTTACCTCCAAAGATACCCCTTAGAACTTTATTCTCGAATACGCGGAATTTGTTTTCTTCCCGTTTTGTGAGAGTCCATGTTTCGCATCCGTATAGAGCAATTGGCATGATTTTGGTTCTATAGACACGGAGCTTTATGTTAAGTGACAGCAGTTTGGATTTCAGCAGTTTACTGACTGCGTGCCAACTAGCATTGCCGGAATGCAGCCTTTTGTTAATTTCCTTCGACATTTCGTTACTTGCCGTCAGTATCGTTCCCAGACATTTAAATTCTTTAACTTTTTCAAATATCTTGCTTCTGACGTTTACGTGTATTCCCTGAGGTTCACCTGCTCTCGCCGTAATCATGTATTTTGTTTTGTCTTCATTTATTTCTAGGTCCACCTCTTCTGCTACTTGCATGATGATTTCACTGTTTTTACTTACATAATAATCCGGCCATGTTGTCGTCTTGTATCTTTCTGATGACATACTCGAGCACAAGGTTAAAAAGACATGGTGAGAGGCCATCCGCCTGTTTTAGTCCGGATTTCAAATGTTTCTGAGAGGTGGTTTTCTATTCTAACTCGCCCTTTGTTTTCGTTCATGCAGATTTGAATGAGGGCGACATATATATATATATATTTTTTTTTGGGACTCCCAGCTCAACTACAATATGGTAGAGTCTTTGCCTCGCAACTCAGGCATGGGCTTTTTTGAAGTCAACGAACAGTTGGTGAACCGTCTCTCCGTATTCCTACTTCTTTTCCAGCAGTTGCCTTATTGTGAACATTTGGTCGCTTGTTGACCGGTCCCCACGGATTCCGCATTGGTAGTCTCCCGGTATTTCTTCTGCGTACGGCGTGACTCTGGCCAGTGTGACATTTGTGAGTATTTTGTATGTGGTTGGGAGCAATGATATTCCTCTGTAGTTTTCGCAGTCAGATCTGTCGCCTTTGTCGACAATGGGGACGACTATTGAGGTTATAATTTAGAAACTAAGAATATAAAAAGAAAATAAAAAATATTGCAAAAATGAAATGAAAAAAGAATATCAACTATGTCTAGGCGCCTTACGTGATTCTCTGCATGAGGCCGCCCATGCCAATGCCCTTGAAAAGTACAAAGCAGCAGTATGCCGTAGTGGTAAGAAACAGCGAGATCAGCAGTTGATCGGCTGTAAAAGAGGGTATAGCGGGAAAATGAGGTTCAATTATCGCCAAGCATTATACCATGTGTAAGAGTGATCGTAAATAAAGAGTTTTTCAGAGGGAGAGGCGAACCTATAGCGCCGACACAGATCCGAACACTCGCCGTCCACAACAACCCAGATCGATCGATTTTCGAGGAAGCTCTTCGTCCAGTCGCAAAGCTGCTGGGAAAGTCCATATGAACGAAGTTTGCTCAGCATTGCCCCGTGCTAGAAGCGGTACAAAGCCTTGGACATATCCAATGCGGCCACCGTCGACTCATCATGCCCCTCAATCACAGATGTCTATATATCGGTTAGAAGTGTCAAAAGGTCTCCCGTGGAGTGCCTGCCACGGAATCCGCATTGACGATCATTCAGAGGTCCGTTGCACTCCAAATACTTAATTAACTCAGTATTGATTACTTTGTCCATCACCTTAGATAACATAGACGGTAATGCTATCGGACGGTGATTTTGCGGGAGACACCATTTTCCCCTTTTTTGGGGTTGGATGAACTTAAAGCGATTTTCCAGGAGACAGGAAAGGTCCTCCGTGCATAAGACAAGCGGAAGAGTCTGCCAAGAACCGACAATAGTTCTGGAACACAGTTCTTGAGGAATATTGCTGGTATTCCGTCCGGGCCGGTTACCTTCCTACAGTCCACTCCATGTAGAATACGTTGAATAGTGCGCAGGCGAAATCTCACATCCCGCATGGAAGATCGTACCAGTGGGATCACAGGTGGCTCCAAAAGACTGGGGTCGAGGTTTGAATTCGCGGAAAATAAATTCGCAAACATTAGCGTTATCTTTTGAATTTGTGACTAACGCCCCCCTGGTCTGTCTCCAACGGAGGGAAAGAGGAGGAAGCGAAGTTACCGCTGACAGCTTTTGCCATTGACCAGAAGGAACGTGAACCAGTCGGGCACCGAAGGAATTTATTGGTCACTCTGTCGTTGTGAGCTTTCTTCGCGGAATCAATCGCCTGGTTGCACGCGTTTATGATACTAACAAAATTCGTTCTGTTAAGATCGGTGGGATTGGAGCGCCATTGCTTAAAAGCTCTATTTTTTGCCGCTGTTATCCGCTCGCATTTTTTGTAAAACCGGTTTATCAGATGAACTTCGTTTGATGGAATGTGGAATGTAGGTCTCCATCCCGAGAAGAATAATCTCTGTTACTGACTCCGTGCAAGCGTTACCATTGGAATACCCGAAGCGGACCTCCGACCATGGAAAGGATGCGAAGAAATCTCGCAAATCGTCCCAGTTAGCAGCCCCGTACTTCCATACATGGCGAAGCTGCCTAGGCCGGTTATTCGCTTGAAATGCAAGTGGTTGCGTGACAGATACCAAGCAGTGATCTGACTTTCACAGTGGCGCAGAAACCTCTATGGTATAAATACTCGGTTCGGATGTCAAAAACAGATCCAAGGAGTTCGCATAATCGCCTCGGGCATACGGTACTCGCGTAGGTTCCCCCACGAGTTGAGTCAAGTTGTGGCTAACAGCAAACATCTTCGCCAGTCTCCCAGCCACGCCGGTTCTGTTAGAATGTAACAACCAGCCAGAATTTTTCACGTTAAGATCACCAAGTACAAAAATTTCAGAAGCTGGGTGGTTGATCTGTATCCAGTCGACGGTATGTGAGAGATGTTCGAAAAGTGTCGCCGGTCGATGGTGATTCTGGGAGCGGTAAAAACAACAAAGAATTTAACAGAGTTCCTCAGCACGATCGTCAGCCATATGATGTCCATGTTATTGCGTTTCAACGCCTCCATCGTGTGGCAAGTCAGATTGGACCGCGCGAAGACGCAGAGCTCGCCCTTAAAACATAATCTCGAATGTGAGTCGTATCCTGAACAACGAAAATATGTCGAATCAGTTGACGAATCTACATGGGTCTCGGTTAGGACAAGGATATCAGGTTTCTTGGTTTGCAAAATTGGTGGACGGCGTTTACATTGGTATTGGTGAAACCGATGCCCCTGATGTTACAAAATGCCGTTACCAGTCGGGCGTGGGCAGAGCCTCGAGAGTGAGCTCGATTATTCGATGACGAACCTCTTAAAGTTCAGTTGTTTATGTTGTTTTATGTTTTTCCTGACATAGTCCAGTGGGGAAAAAGTATGTACCAGCATGGGGTACGTGAATCACTTCTTCCACTATCAGAAATACCGCTAAATACAAAACACCATCACCGGAAACAATGACAGAACATTGGAACACCCAGGGAAGCTGCGGCACGGTAAAAGAAAATAAAAACTGGTACTGAATCAATGGTTCACTAATAAAACACTGCACGTCACCGAGGGGAAGGAAAACACACCATGTGAGGAGTAAATGGTTCTTCTATTTCAATTTTATTTTAACAAAAATTTGAAGTTACAGAATTGGTTAGTAGCAATAGTTATGTTGATTTGAAGTTTTACATTTTGTTAGAAGAAAAAGTCGCGTTAATTTGAAGTTAAATTTGACAGATGTACACCATCAGCGTCTAATTTCAGAAAAAAAGGCACACTACACGGGAAATAACACTTTACTCCGGTAAGGGTGTTTAACTTAAAGACTCTCTAGGGTGTACACTCCGAGCACGCCCTACAGGGGACGATGGACGGCTCGACCGACCAGTCCTGTGATTGGAATACGACTAACCGAGGATAGAACTCTGACATGTATTCCACCCTAGGTTAGGGTTAAGAACAAAAGAAGAGAGAGAAGAACTTTTCTCTTAAGAGTGCAGCCCCTAAGGAAATGCACTCTTTCAGTGCAGTGGTGTGTGTGCACGATCGAACAGATCGATGTTATTTACACGGGTTCGAAGGCAGTCGAACAACGAAACAGGCAGACGGCAAAGAGAAAGGAAATTCATGATCTATGTCTATGCTGTGGAACGTCGCTATGATAGACGTTAGGAAAAAAAGGTGCTAATGGGATGCGATACTTTATACAATGAAAATTGTATATCGTATCTTGGGTCGGTGGCAGAAACGACTCCCTGGCACGCCTTTGTGTGTGTGTCGGGTAATTCGCTTTGTGGCGACGAACAAAAATTGAAGATTGTTTGTCAATAGGGAAATGCTGGGAATACGATTATAGTTTGCTGTATCGCCAGATGGCTGCCACAGGACAGCGTTCCTTTGTTTGCATTTAGTGCATTGCTAAGGCATTAGTCTCAACGTGGATGGTGCTAATTAAATGCATCTGCGTTGGACTATTTATCGCTGGCTAAAGGGGTCGCCAGCCGATGTATGTGTAAATAGTTTTTGTACACATATTGAGGCTGGAATAATAGACGGCGCAATATTTATGGTCCCTGTCATGACGGTAACATTGTATGCAAACCGAATCATTTTGTTTACAGAAATTTGTCTGGTACCGAAGGTGCCGAATTGGTTTGGAATTCCAGATAAGTAAAGCAAGAAATCTTACGGAAATTTGTATGCGAAGAGATGCATGAAAAGGTAAGTTTTCTTTACAGGGACTTTTTAAGATCATAGATAGACTTTTTAAGATCATAGATAGATTTGCAGGTACTAATGCGATTGCATTAGCAAAGTTAGGAAATTGGCTGAATGTTATGGGGGTTTTACGGTAAGTAGACAGTGCGGTTTGGCGGGACCGCCATGCCCCCCCCCCCCCCCCGGGAGATCCGAATGGAAGACTAATTTACCGCCGGAATTTTTTATACCAGAAGGTACCATCATGACTTATCTCCGTGCCAGCCCGAAACACCGTTGATTATATCTCTCGGCGATATCGCGGTATGTACAGCGCGACGGGGTGGTTCTCACCTTGGGACTGACTACCACCTAAACCAACGTTTTCTCGAACCGGTCCATCAGCCAACCTCCGAAAGATGGCCAGTGATTTCTGCCGACCATTTCACGGAGCCTAAAGTTTGATGGGGTGGTATTTCACCGGGTGACAGGGCGTTGGGAACCCACTTTCTTTTTGATCTACTTTTTCGTACATTTCATTATATGCCGAAAACAAAAACATTTATTTAAAACCTCACTGACTTATCAAACTGCCCTCGTATAATACATTACAACATAATACATACATAAATATTATAATATATGTATTAAAATAAATATATTTAATATAGGAATACTGCGTATACAAATATTTCTATTCTTTATTCTCGACAATACTATTTACATTTTTTTAAGGCTCAACACAGAAAAACCTATAATTTTGAAGTTCAGAGAAAATGAAAGCTTTGCTTTGGATCATTTCAACTTTCATGTTCCTCTCCTTCTCCATTGCCATGGCTTTTCAGAATCAGCCTTCAGTGAAGATCACAGCAGTCAGAATATAAGGAAAGGTATATTCTGTATCCATTTTCCTATGGCCACCATTTTATTTTTAAAAACATTAATTTTGAATTAGCTTTGACTGAATACGAAAACTACAACACCGTACTAGTGGATTGGAGTCCTATAACTGCAGTGCCGTGGTATAAGAACGCTGTTGGTCATTTGCCGGAAATAGCTAAGCACATTGCCAAGTTCCTTAGAAGTCTTATAAGTCGCGGATATCCTGCGGAAAAGATACATGTGGTGGGTTTTAGCATAGGAGCTCATTTGGCGGGCTACACGGCACAGTACCTAAGTGAATGGAAAATGCAAGTAGGACGCTTAACAGGTTTGTGGATACCTTTGAGTTGTATTAATTAAATCAAGGTAAGTTTTTATTGTTACTGCTTGTAAAAGGTAGTTTGAGTTGAGAACAACCAAATCGTTTCATAAAATGGATTTTGTGGAATGAGGCTCCACATTCGTGAAATGGAAGAGGTATACCTCAGACCAACAATGATGAGAATTATCAAGCCTCGAAGATTAAGATGGCCTTGTGGCGTTTCTACCAGAAACACACACAACACATAAGCAAATATGGAACAGCAACACCGACCGAAAATCGAATAAGTACGAGCATCAGAGCCGTATACCATGGCAATAGCATAACATTTCCACATCAGTTGAGTGTACTTGAAAATAACGACCGAATTCGTACACGTGGCCGCTAGTCTAATGATTCAATGCTTCGCTTCTCAATTGTTTCTCTGTATGTTCAATTCAGCTTCTTCGAGCTATGGGACGGGTATATATAGAATGGGCAACGAGAGAACCGCCCATAGAAATCTTTACGGAAGACCAACAGGGAAGAGACCTGTGGTAAGGCCACGAGGGAGATAGACTGGCAGCATCCTTGAGGAAATGGAGTCAGGTGGCGAAGCTTGCAGGAAAAATACACAGAACGGGGAACGGCGGCGTAGGCGCGTTGGTGGGGTCTTGAACTTTCGGGTTCTTACGGACCAATAAATAGCATATAAACTCGTTTTCAAGTCGATACTACTGAAGTTCTGGGTATTCACGTGATTGTGAAAGCCTCAATGGCTGAGTTGGTAAGGAGATTGTGTCTTGCGTTTGATTGTGCAAACCTAGGTTCAACTGATGACTCTATAGCGTTTGAAATAATGGTGAAGAAGAACGTGTGACGCGATGACAGTTTGAATCACCAAAAATTGTACCTAAGCGTTACCCATCAGGCTACTGGCCGATTTTAGAATTTGATTTTTAAAATCGACTATACTCCACTGATGTGAATTGTTATGTTATCGCTAAGGTATACGGCTCTGATGTATTTTCTTATTCGATTTTTCGTTCGGTGTTCTTCACTATTTTGCTTGTGAATTGTGTGTGTATCTGTTAGAGTCCCCACAACTCTCGCTACTGTGCAGTTCGGCATGGTACTAAAGCCCAGCTGTCCGATGAATTACCACCTCATTAAGCTATAGGCTTCGTGAAAT
This sequence comes from Microdon myrmicae, assembly GCA_963931805.1. Classification (NCBI taxonomy): domain Eukaryota; kingdom Metazoa; phylum Arthropoda; class Insecta; order Diptera; family Syrphidae; genus Microdon; species Microdon myrmicae. Next base: position 206,308,604 of record OZ007497.1, read on the forward strand.
GGTTCGGAGAAATCCTTGAGCATCTTTCGGAGCTTAGATGATGGACCCGGTCGAGAAAAACAAAATGGCATCTCAGGGCGCCGACTCAGTGCTACATGTTCGCCTTTCGTGGGAGAAGTAAAATAAAAAAAGTCATAACTTTATATAAAAAAATAAGTCCCCCCAGCAACACGCACGTTATTTGAAATACCACATAGACTGAAAGTTGCGGAGTTTTTAATGAAAACAAGCGTTTTTCGGGCAAAATTATATTTATTCTTCAACATAGTTGCCTCTGAGAGCGATACACTTGGTATTGGCGATTTTTCAACATTTCGATGTCATTTCTGTAGCCTTTGAAATACGCCTCCGTTTCTGCGATCGGTTCCTTATTCGACCTGAATCACCTTCCCCGGAGCCACCGCTTGAAGTTAGGGAAGAGATAGTAGTAGCTGGGGGCTGGAGAATGCGGTGGGTGTGCAACCAATTCAAATTGTAATTGGTCTAATTTGGTCGTCGCTTTCAGAAACGTGTGTGATGGTACAGTACTTTTTTCTTCGCCATATGGAGCCGTTTTTTATTTATTTCGTCGTTCAGTTTCTCTTATGCTGCATAATACCCTACAGTTCTTCCCATCTGCAGGTAATCGATGAAGATAATGCCATGCGCACCCCAAAACAGGACTTCGCGGCCGAGCGTTGGACTCTTGGCCGCTTTGTTCGGCTTTCGTGGCATTCCAGCCACTCCGCAGACTGCCTATTGGATTCAGGCATATGGTAATGGACACACAGTTCGTCCATCGTCACAAATGTCGAAAATAGTTCGCTTGACTACGTAGCAACAACGCCAATTCGGCCGTTTAATCATCAACGCGCTGGTGGTTTTGGTCGACGGTCAGAAAACGCGATCCCCATCGTGCCTTTTTCATCTCTGAAAAAGGGTTGGAGTGGGGGGGGGGGTTAAGACGCGGCGTTTAGAGCGGGAGTGGAGAGGTTGAAGTCAAAGAAGGTGGGGGAAGAGTTGGGCCTTCGTAGCATAAGCGAGATGGGTTCGTTAGAGCCCTAAGAAGTGTGATCGGAGGGCATGTAGAAGAGACGAGAGTTACGTAAGTTACAAGGGTTTGTGTGAAATGTTATGGAGGAGAGCAGGCTTGGGAAATTGATTAAGCCTGACAGAAGACGGTAGATGAGTGGATGAAGATAATGTCGGAATGGATTCTGCGCTCTTGAAGTGTGTTAAGAATGACTAAAAGGAGCCAGTTAGTGTATGGCGGTAGAGTCAGAGGATTTTCCTAGTTTAGTCCTCGGAGGGCAAAGCGCAAGAAACAACGTTGGACGCTCTCAATCCTGCGATTGTGAGACAAATGATACGGGGACTCGACCTCACTAGTATATTCGAGAAGAAGACGGACAAAGGTTATGTAGAGAGAGTGTGTGACGTAGGGATTTAGGAATTTTTTCGACCAGAGTTTCACAAAGCCAAGGCCGGCGTTGGCCTTTAGGAAATTGTCGTCAATATGTATTGTCGTATATGCGGTAAAATTGAGCTCCTTGTCACATAGGATCCCCAAGTCATGAATCGATTTAACATCGGTTGGTTAAGTAGAAGATAGGAGCAGGGCTGGGTGGGGGAGCGTCTCCGAGAGAAGGTAATTGTGTGCCATTTGGCGATATTCAGTTCAAGGCTGTTGTTTTAGCACCAAATCGAAAAGCTGTCAAGATCAGATAGGAGAATTGAGGAGTCTAGAGGAGAGCGGATTGTCTTGAAAATGCTGGTATCATCCGTGTAAAGCGAGATAGAGAGATATAGGAGTGCTTGATACTAGAGCCTATGTCGTTAATGGCTAAAATAAATAGGAGGGGACTGCGATGACTGCCATGGGGAACCCTTGAGGTTGGAGAAAAGGATCGTAGAGGGTGGATCTAAATCACACACGGCAGGTTCGATAATTAAGATAGGATGAAATCCACTTAATTAGTAGGGGTTCAAAACCGAGGGAAGATAACTTAAAGAGAATGTGGTTGTGGGGGATTTTGTCAAAAGCCTTGCTGACATCGGTAGTGATTACATCGACTTCATTACCGTTTTCTAAGGCAAGGAGTGTGTGGGATGTGAATTCCACAAGGTTCGTAGAAAGGTCCTGCCGGAGAGGAAGCCGTGTTGGTTGGGAGAGATGATGGGTTTGCAGCGGAAACATAACGCACCATATAGAAGGCCTTTGAACAGTTTAGAAATGTGCGAAACCTTAGCAATGGAAGGATAATTGGATATATCGTTTTTGGTCTCTTTTTTGTATGGGGGTGATATAAGAGGATTTCCAAATTTCAGGGAATACACCTTGTGCACGGGATAGATTGTAGATTAAAGCGAGCATTTTTTAAAGAGGATAGCAGGAAGTCAGCCTTGGCCGGCCTGAAATCGTCTTTCAGTTGTTCTAGTTTTTCTGTAACTTGGTGTTGTTGAATGTGTAGTGGGATGAGAGGGCCGAGGGAGAATTCAGGCATGCCAGTGAAGTAAGAAGGGTTAAGCTCGAAAGAGTTGTCCGTGAAGAATTGTTTGAAGAAGGACGCGAAAAGATTGGCTATAGTATCGGAGTCAGTTGAAGTAGTTGAGCTGTAGAGGAGAGAGTTGGGATAGGCATCAGATTTGCGTTTGTAGTTGATAAAGTGGAAGAAAGATTTGGGGTCGTTGATGAAGTTGTATTGCGCTTTAGTGGGGTAATTGTCGTAGAGTGGGCTGTAGAGCTTTGTAATAAAAGGAACCAAGATAGTTGGAATAGTCGAGGGGAGAACGCGTTTTTAGGAAGGCGTTCCACAACTTATTCTTCGTGTTACAAAGGGTATGATGTTCGCGGTTATACCAAGGGCGCGATGAGAACGATACCCTGTGTCGGGAAAATGGAACATATAGGGATATGACATTGTAGTTTTCAGTGTAGAGAGAGGCTGTAGCGAACTCTGCACTTATATCGTTAAAGCGAACTGTGATATTGCTAAGGTACTCATTTATGAGGTGGAAATTGGCTTTTCGGAAGTTATAAGAAAAGTAGGAGGAGGTGTGGGGTGGGCTGAGCAGCCAGGGTATAATGTTAAGAGAGGGATGGAGGGGGGGGGGGGGGGGGGGGGGGGGCTGATTGTCAATAGTTGAGAGGGTGTGTGGACTAGGGGCAACTGAGGAATCACAGAAGTATTTTTTTATTTATTTTTTATTTTTTATTTATTTCGGCTTAATTCAAGCTAAGTTACAATAAATATAATACCTTATAAACTAACTTAAAACTAAAGTTGTAATTAAAAAAAGAGAAAAAAAACGAAAAGAAAATTATATATATATGATTTAAAAAAACATATAATTAGAAAAAAACAATGACAAAAAAAACAAGGAATGAGAAGAGGACTTCGGGGTAGGGGAGGTAGGGGGCTGAAGAAGAGCGAGTGTATGTGGGGGTGGCAAATGTGGCATATGTGAGACAGCGAACAGTGAACGGCATATGTGTTGGAATGTGTACGGGTTGTGAGGGGATAGACGGTGGGTGAGGCATGGCCAGGGGGGGAAATAGAGGGGACGGAGTTTGAGTGCACTAGATGTAAGGTGGGAATCGAAGGAGGTAGGATAAGATTTTGCCCACCTCAGCATTCGCGAAATGGGTTTATTAGAACCGTAAGAAGTGTGGTGGGTGAGCAGATAGAAGAGACGGGGGTTTTGCAGGTTACGGGGGTTAGTGTGAAGTGCTATAGTGGAAAGCAAGCTTGGGCAGTTGATTATGCCTGAAAGGAGACGGTGGATGAAAAGGATATCGGCGTGAGTTCTGCGCTCCTCAAGTGTGTTGAGGTTAATCAGATGGAACCGGCTTGTGTATGGGGGGAGAATCCGATGATTCACCCAGTTCAGTCCGCGGGGGGCAAAACGCAGAAAACGATTTTGTACGCTTTCGATTCTGCGGATATGGGACGAGTAGTGTGGAGACCATACCTGACTGGCGTATTCAAGATAGAGGCGGACGAAGGCTAAGTAGAGATAATGGGAAAACGTAAGAAGTAAGGATTAGAGAATTCTTTAGACCAGCGTTTCACAAATCCAAGGGCAGCGTTGGCCTTAAGAATATTATCATCAATATGCGGGATGAGGCTAAGTTTCCTGTCAAATAAGATACCGAGGTCAAGTATCGAGGGTACAAATGATATCTGCTAGTTTGGCAGGAATTGGGAACGTGGGGTGAGAGAGGGACGTTTGCGGGAGAAGGTGATGGAGTGACATTTGACAACGTTGTGTTCAAGGCAGTTATAACGACACTAAAGTGAGAAGCTGTCGAGGTCCGTTTGGAGAAGTGAGGAGTCGAGAGGAGAGATTATCGTTTTGTAGAGTTTGGCGTCGTCCGCATAGAGGGAGATGGATGAGTACTTAATAATGGAGTCAACATCATTGATGGTAAGGATAAATAGGCGGGGACCTAGATGAGTGCCTTGCGGAACCGCTGACGTGTGAAGAAAAGGATTGGATAGGTAGGATCTGAATTTTACACGGTAGGATCAATCTTTCAGATAAGAAGATAACCACTAGGGGTTCGAAACCTACGGAGAACAGCTTAAAGAGGATGAGAATATGGGAGATTTTGTCAAAGGCCTTGCTGAAATCTGTGGTGATTACATCGACTTCGTTGCCATTTTCTAAGGCACGGAGAGTATGGGATGAGAACTCGATCAGATTGGTTGTGGTCGACCTACCCGAAAGGAAACTATGCTGGTTGGGTGAGATGATGGATTTACAACGGAAAGATAACGCGTTGTAAAGAATCCCTTGGAACAGTTTAGGGATTTAAGACAATTTGGCGATGGGTTTGGCGATATCGTTTTTATGTCCCTTTTTATGTATGGGGGTGACATAGGAGGATTTACAGATACTTGGGAAGATACCCTGTGAAAGGCATAGATTGAATATCTTTGATATCGGGAGAGAAAGAGAAAATAGGGGTCTGTCGAACACAAAGTCAAGTTGTCTGGCCAGGTGATTTAGGACATTGTTTACTTGACAAAGGCTAGAGTCGGTGAGGCTGTCTATGAAGACACATTCCTTGGCAGTTATGGGGTTTGAGATGTAGTGGGATTTACCGTCTGATAGGGTCAATTGAAGATGGGGAGGATAAAATCCCCTAGGACTACGATGTCATCTTGGGAAGAACTCAGCTCAGTTAAGCGGTCTATTAGAGCAATTGCAAGTTCGTATGACTCGATATTTTGCGAAGGCGGTATGTAAAAGTATAGCTATTCCATAACTATATTTAAAAAAAGATCTTTTTACACTGTTCTGCTACTAAAGGAATAATCGGTTTTAGTGTTGGGCATCTCTTCATAAATATTATATAAATAAACTTGAATTTGAAATCTTGGCTGATGTGCACATATAACTCTGATAGATTTTATTCTATCTATAACCTTTTTAATTAGCTTTAGACCCTGCTTTGCCGATGTTCGAGAATTTGACAGCTACCGGTTCAATTTCAAGGAATTATGCATCCTTTGTCGATATTATTCATACTGATGGAGGGCTTTTTGGGGAGCTGGAGCCCATTGCACATGCGGATTTCTTTCCCAATGGCGGAATTGCTATTCAAAATGGTTGTGAGGGAGTGGACTCTTTCTTCGACCTACACTGGCTAAAATCATTATGTGAGTCCGTATTTTACACCATGTACTTATGTCATGAATATAATCAATACTAACAATGTGGTATTTCAGTTTTTTGTAGTCATCTAAGAGCTTGGAAGTACTTTGTGGAATCCATCGTTATTAAGAATTCATTTCCCGCTGAGAAATGTGAAGCCCCTAAGAGGCCAGATGACAATGTAAAGTTTTGCGATCCAGACCTTCCTGCTTATATGGGTTTGGGCGCGAATAAAAAGTAAGTAGACTGCTGAATTAAGGAAATGTTCGCTTCCTTTTTTATATACCTTTCAATTTATAGATTGCGTGGAAACTTCTACTTGTCCACACGCAGTATGCCTTGGTTTGGGCAAAATTCGACTGATTTCAAAATAAAGCCGTTTATATAGTGCGCACAGTAAGACTGCAGAGAACATGACGAGGAGCTTTCTGGGGGGTGGATTGTATTACTTGCAAATGTTGTACAGAAGTAGAACTTTCAGTTTCTTTAGAAAAGTAGTTTTTACAATAAGTAATTAAGAAGATGAATAGCAATATTTTATTAAAATTATTTATTAGCCTCGTTGCAACTTCACGGTTTCTCATCTACCTCATAAGATTTATTATTTTTCTGGTTGGGAAAATATTGGTGTAATTCTTGATAGATATATAATATATAAATATTTTGTAATTATTAAATAATTTGTAGTTATTAGTTAATAATTTGTAATTATTATTATTTGTAATTATTATTATTTGTAATTCTAATACACATCCAAATATTTTTTTTTTAATTATTAATTTTAATTATTTATAAATGTTTTTCTTCACTTCTTGTTTATCCAATGCCCGAAGAACTTTTACTGGAAGTATTATTCATAATTGCATCATACCACTAAGTGCTTTATAATATATGGGGTTGCCCTGCAGTGAAAACGTAATTGAGTGACATGCATGGGTGGACTGAAAAGTTTCCGACCCCAACGTGAAGATAGCAGCACTCGTCAATAAAAGGGAGCGAGGCGAACGTTTTTTTTTTGAGCCGATTCCCATGTTTGCAGTCTACTGTTTTGAGTACATTTTTGCTTCGGGCGTATAATGGTGTATCCAAGTAGCAAATAATCAGCGCAAAAAAAAAAAAAAAAAAACAAAAAAAAACACCAAAACAGATCGTGTCGTTCTTTAGACATTTTCATAGCGTCTGCTATCTCTCTCACTTCAACGTGGCGGTCGTCTAACACCATTTGGTGAACTTTAGCGATGTTATGATGCAGTTTTTGGACGTCCCGAACGTTCATCGTCTCCCAAGCTCTCACGGCTCCGTTTAAATTCAGATCCCCAAAATTTCATCGTGGTAAATGGTAGTGCAGAGCCTCATACGCAGAGTCCAACTCATCTTTGATTTGCGTAGACGTATTGCGTATCTTCACATTGAGGTCGGAAACTTTTCAGCCCACCCTCGTACCATATGTTGACAATAAGCTTCAGACAATTTTTCTGGCACCTTAACGAAAAGTTGACAAGGTCTATCTAGAGAAGGAAAGAATCAAGCGGAGAACAAATTGTTTTGAAGAATTTGGTATCGTCGCGTAAAGGGAGATACAGGAATGCTTGATAATCATATCGATGTCGTTTATTGTTAATATGAACAAAAGGGGACCCAAATGACTGTCCTGAGGGGCTGAGGGAGGTAGTACGAAAAGGATTTGAGAGAATGGATCTGAATCGCACTCCGTAGAGCCGGTTACTCAGGTATGACGAAATTCACCTTTTTAATACGGGTTCGAAGCCCAAGGTATATAATTTGAAAACTATCAGTCTGTGGGAAATTTTGTCGAAGGCTTTAGTAAAATCCGTAGTGACAACGTCGACCTCGTTGCCGTTCTCAAGGGCTGGGAGTGTTTGGGCAGTAAATTCGACTAAGTTAGTGGTGGCAGATCTCCCACCAAGAAACCTTGTTGCCTGGGTGAAATTAGGGATTTCCAGTGGAAGCATAACCTTTGAAGAGAATGCTTTCAAAAACTTTGGGGATGTGGGAGAGTTTGGCGATGGGACGGACGATAGTTTGAGATATCGCCTTTGGGTGCCTTTTTATGCACGGAGGTAATAAATGATGTTTTCCAAATATTAGGGAACTCACCCTGAGAGAGCGTCAGATTCCATATAGTCGAAGGAGGGGGAGAGAGAACGGAGGAGCATTCTTTAAGGACTACAGTGGGGAGACCACCGGGACCGCGGGTGAATTCGTTCTTGAGCTTGTTAGTCTATTTTCAATCGTGGATGGATCGATAAATGGGGAAAAAATGGACCATGGGTGAAATTTGGTAAATAATTGAAATAGGTGAAGTCGGGAAGGAAAGAGTCGTCTGTGAAGGATTGTATGAAAAAGGAAGCGAAGAGGTTCGCAATGACATCTGAATCCGTTGAGGTTTCCAATTTATATGAGGGGGAGGTGGGATAATCATCGGATTTACGTTTGTGATTGATAAATTGGAAAGACGTTTTTTTGTCATTTAGTAGGTTAGCCTGAATTTTTCTTAGGTATATTTGGTAAAGGTCATCGTAGAATGCGTTCAATTGAAGATAAGTGCCGAGGTAGTTGGAGTAGGTGCGGACGGAGTGATTAGCGAGGATAGTAGCCCGCAGTTTGTTCAGTTTATTACGCAACAAACGAAGCTTGCGATTAAATCAAGGAAGTGAGGAGGTAGGTTTTTGCGCCTGGAATAGGGAACGTAAAGGGAAATAGATTTAAGGATTTCGGTGTAATTGTTGGCGGTAGTATCTTCTACCGTCAAATGATATAATTTGAATGAAATTTTGTCGAGGTAATCGTTAATAAGGCGAAAGTTTGCTTTGTAGAAGTCATGTGAGTAATTGTCATGGACAGCGATGGGGTGCGCTACAGAATTATGGAAAAAAGTCGCGGTAGGGGCGGGTGGTGATTGTCGATGGTAGACAGAACAAGAGGAGAGGAGGCTGCTGAGGAATTAGTAAGGCCCGTCGGGAAAATAAGGTCCAGTTCTATGCCTAGTTGGCTTATGACATTAGTAACTTGATATAGGCTTGAATTAGTTCGGTGGTCGATGAAAAGGCATTCCTTGGCACTTGGAGGAGGTGGTGATCTAGAAAGAATGGTCGTCTGACAGAGCCCATTGTAGGTGTGGGAGATTGAAGTTTCCAAAAACAACGACGTCATTCCGAGAGTCGCTTATCTTGATTATGTCTTCAATAGTTTTAATTGCTAGGTCGTACGCTTCAGTAGGTTGGGCTGGCAAAATATTGAAGCCGATCACATGCTCGTATATTGAATTGCCGGGTAATTTTATTTTTACAGAGTCATAATCGAGCTTGGGCGAGGAGGATATGGCGACGAGGGTTGAGTTACTTCGGATGGCTATAACCACTTCGCGGCAAGGGGAGTCAATGGAAGGACGATTAGCAACTTCATCGCGATGTACAGTAAAGGACGGAGGAAATAACTCATGTTCATACTAGGGATTAGGTAGGTTTCAGTTAGGACGCATATTTCAAGAGGGAGGCAGTGAATCATCTACAATATTGGTTGACACTTAGAACGGAGACGTCTCACATTCTGGTAATAGAAGGTATGTGGGAGATTATGAGGGGTTATGGTGGGAAAAAGATACGGTGGCAGCTCTAGATCAAACAAATTTATTACGATTAGCTCTATTGCGATGAAGATTTAAGCTCATGGAGTGAACGTGTGGCGTTTCTAACAGATACACACACAATACGCAAGCAAATAGTGAAGAACACCGAAACGAAAAATCGAATAAGAAAATACATCAGAGCCGTATACCATAGCGATAACATAACAATTCCACATCAGTTGAGTGTACTTGAGTTTAGAAATCGAATTCGTATACACGGCCGGTAGCCCGATGTGTTACGCATTGGTTCAATTTTTGTGATTCTAACTGACATAGCGTCAGTTCGAATCATAAGTTCTTCACTATCATCGCAAGCGCTATAAACGTATTGACCGAAAACCCGGAGGTCCTTAGACACTTTATGCGGTGGTAAGTTCAGACTTACATGGAATTCGATGAAACGTTTACGAAGGCTGGGGACATCAGTGGGTAAACCTTGTTGTTGAATGGCGACCATAACGCTGTTTTGGTATTTCCCTCGAAGCAGACTGTGTCCAGATTGTCACGGAGATAGGCCAGGAAGAGGCGAATATTTTCATGTGTGGAAGCTGATGAAGTTGGGATATTTTGCTCCTATTTTGAGGTTACAGGGGTTTTGTTTGGGATTGCACACTGGATGGGATTAGGGTTAAAGGAATCCGATTTGCTAGTAGGTTTAGAAGTAAACACGTTTCTAAGCTAATAACATTGCCCGGAAAAACAAATTATTATTGAAAATTAAACGAGCCCCAGACTTGTTAAATAAAGCCAAGACCGGATACCGGTTGTAGTGCTGATGATGATGATGACGTTTCTAAGCTTGGGTCGGTTAGGAGATTTTGACGGGTGAGTAAAGACTGGCAGGTTAGGTGGGTTGAATGAGCGGCAGCGGCAGAAAGGATGAGATTGTCTTCATAAAGGATCGGAGGGGAATATGAGCGAATTGTGGTTAGGGGTGGAACGGTTTTTAGTGGAATTATGCTTGTAGTGGGATGTCTTATTGTCACTGATACGGCATATTTGCCCATTTTTAGTGCAGTTCCATCTGTGCTGATGAAGATCCATTCATAAGGAGACGGGATGTGGGAACGGAATGAATTGGCTTGTGGGATCTTTTTGACATTCTTGATGGGGATGGCGAAATTGTCGAAGAAGAAGGTAGATACACAAGAAGCGTCAGCGGTTTTGGGGATGCCGATAATAATACGGGCGGACAGGTTATTATTTCTTAATTTATGGAGCCTTTTGTTCCACTCGTCCATGCTCCATGTTGACGCGAACCGATATATTACAGGGGTGTGCGTGGTCAGGGATTAAACATCAAAACAACAACAATTGTCATATTTGGAGTATTGGAAAGAAATCCCCCATTTTTCCACAAGAAGACCTTAGCAATCTGTATCTCGCGTTCTATAAGTGACATCGGGTTACGCTAGATGGCGTTGGGAAGATAAGATTCCGTACTAAAAAAAAAACAGTTTTGTGATTGTTTGAGTCAGGTTTCTTTGCCTGCGCGTGTTAAGTGTGTCAGTGATATTGTTGGGGTTGTAAGTTACAGTACCAATGTATGGCACAGATTCACTTAAATCCCATCAGGAAATGTAAAACACCCTTTATATGTTGTTATTCTGTTTAGTTCTTTATTTTTATTTTTTTCAATATTTAATTTGGTTTACAAGTATCCTTATTTAAATAGATGAACTTGAAACGTACACAATATACTATTTTACGCTCTTAGGATGGTTTTAAATTAATAACTCTTCGTTTTATTTCGTTAGCTTTTTTTTTATTTGCCGAAATACGCGACGCGACCTTTCGCCCTGGTGATTGAGATGTGACTAACTGAATTATGGTGTAAATCGTGATTTCTGCCCTTACACATCGATCCGCCAATGGTAATCATGCTCTCTTGTGCGTTCCCCAACTCACCACACTCATCGAGGTAGAAACGTACTTGTGTATTCGTTCGACGTCGATGGGCGTAGCCAGAATGGAGAAATCAAAAGGGAAAGCACAATAACCCAGGGTTGATCTGGCTTAGTGTGTGTGCATCAGTGCCGCGTATGCGACTGGTCTACTGACCTAGTGATGATCTCATAGGTCATCGCACTATAGAAAGACAGAAACACGTGAGAGAGTAAAACTTAGCTGATATTATTCACCTGCAAAAAGAGATCATTGATCCCAAGCGAATGGGTGATCTGGGAAAAGCCAATAGGACGCTGCGTCGGCTGGGGATATAATACCATGGGGAAAACTCTGTGGAATGTTGGTAAATACCCAAGCCAATGGATGATGATGCAACCGCGTCGCTTGGTTTGACTTGGTTGTTGCTAACCAATACGAATGGAATTTTCGCGGAAATCTCATGGTTAGAGCAATAGTGTTGCCGTATGGCGAAGATTGTAGCTAAACTCAATTATGCATTATCTGCATAAAATAATGAGCTTAGTTATGCGTCCTTTTGACATGTTTTACAGGGCAATAACTTATAAAGGAAATGGGTAGGTATGACACGCTGAAAGCGGTCGAAATTAGGTAGGAATTGTGGTTGGAATTGTGGGTTGTTTCTCCTATAGAATAGAGAAACCCCCACAACATCATAGACAAAGATGATGTACAAGAAGTCATTGATACACTCACAACAGAAAAACCCCACCCGATTTTAAAACTCAGATGACCCCCCGGGGCGATAAAGCAATTAATTGCACATTTTAAAGTCAACAACCAAATAATACAAAAGCAATTAATTGCATATGCCAAAACGATTGCCCAATAATGCAAAAGCAATCAATTGCATATTCCGGAACAATTAACAAATCACGGAAAGGCAATTGATTGCATACATAACATAAAAGAAATTAATTGGATCAGTTCGCAACCAAGACCGGATCCCGGTTGTAGTGCCGATGATGATGATGAAACAATAAATGTATGTAATTACAAAGACACACTGTGAACTATATTTGTAATTGATAAGTAAATGAAAGGAAGTGCCTTAATTATAGTAGAGTCAATGATTAAAGTGAATAACCGTTCAAAGACAAAGACAGTCATTAAATATGTGTAACGGCTAAGTACCACTGTTAACTGCAAGTGAAGAGAAGTTTTTTGTAAACTAGAGTTAACGGAATATGTAAAGACAAATCAATTAAAAAAAAAAAACACTCGCGGAAACATAACTCGCATGAAATATGGACGCCAGCGAAAATACGTCATATCTTACAGTTTTTCTTCGATAAAGCCGAAAACGCCTGAAAATGTGAATAGAGTTTATGGTCCTGATACTATAACAGCTAATCACGCGCAATTTCGGTTTCGTCGATTCCGCTCGGGTAATTTTGATGATGGCTCAGGATGCCCGCTTGTCGAAAATGTCGATAAAAACCTGAAAATCGTCGAGTCCGACTGTCAGGTAGGCACTGTTTCGATTGTCCCGGATCTAAAAAAACCAGTTGATTAAGGCTGGGTACAAAAAGAAGCTCGATGTATGGGTATCACAAGAGTAAACGTCGACTGAATTCCATTTGCGAATCGCTGCTGAATCGCTACAAAATCGACCCATTTCTGAAGGGGTGAGTGCTGGTGAAAAGTAGGCCACTTACGACAGCGCCACGCGGAAACGGTCGTGATCGAATGGCCGTAAGCCGGCTCTAACGGTGACCAAGCCAGGATTGACAGTCAGGAAGGTTTGCTGCGTGTTTGATGGGATTGTCAGGGGATCATCTAATATGAATTGCTCACCTACGGCCAAACTCTTAATTCGAACGTGTACTGTCAACAATTGTACCGTCCAAAGCAAGCAATCGCCCAGAAGCAGCCAGCTTTGGACAATACGAGAGGAATTGTGTTCCAGCACAACAAAGCCAGGCCACACACATCGATATCGACTCACCAGAAGCTCCGGAAACTTGGCTCGGATGTTCTTATGCATCCACCTCATAGTCCGCGCCCGATACTAAGTGATTACCACCTGTTTCTGTCTATGTCGGATAATTTTGTAGGTGAAAAAATTGCTCAAAACAAACGTGTGAAAATCGACTGTCACCGTTTTTTCTCAATAGGGACGAGGGCTTCTATGAGAGAGGCATAATGAAATTATCTTCGACATGGCAACAAGTTATGAATCAAAACGGTGCATATTTGATCTAAATCGGTTCATTCTAACTATGCTAAATAAAGACTTCAATTTCTTGCACATATAATGGATATTTGGATGATCGTCTACGCATAAAGTGAAATCCGTAACATTGTTCTTTGCAAAATTATTTTTAAAAACGATACGAGTGTGAATCAAATAGAAACGGTGAATTTACTTTTTTGTTTAGCAACAAGTTGTGAACTAGATAATCTTGTGCGTGGCTGTTTTTTGGTTTATGAAGAGAGGGGGAACCGGGCTGGCTAGCGGTCGCGCTCGATTTTGTAGTCAGTGCAGCCATGGGCGAGCACGGGGTGCATACGTCTGTTGCGCAACCGATTTTTATAAAAATTTTAACAAATGAAGATGTTAAACCCTCGGGAATTTCTTTTCGATTGAATGCATAGTTTAGAAGAGAATAGAGAATTTAAGAGCGCGCGAGAACGGTTCGAAAACGAAAGTCATCATCGACGCCCAAGGAAAAGTGGTACAGATGACAACATCCATGCGGTCCGAGAACTTATTGATAATGATCGTCTACTACTGTCAGCTGTTACAGTTGACAAAAGCCGCGTGTCGAAACAAAATGCCCATTCGACATGTTATCCGTCTTCATGACAACGCCATGGCTCACACCGCGTCCTTGACAAGAAATACATTGGAAGAAACGGGCTGTGAAACCATCGAACACATTCCTTATAGCCCCGACTTGTCTTCCTGTGATTATTGTCTGTTCACACACTTGGAGGAAAAAAATTCGAAAGTAATGAAGAAGTCGAGGAGTACATGGGCAATTGGCTAACAACTTGCCATAAATCTGTCTACGAACAAAGGATATTAAAACTTCCAAATCGGTGGCAAAAGTGTGTAGATCGCACAGAGTGCCGAGGTAGTTGGAGTAGGTGCGGACGGAGTGATTAGCGAGGATAGTAGCCCGCAGTTTGTTCAGTTTATTACGCAACAAACGAAGCTTGCGATTAAATCAAGGAAGTGAGGAGGTAGGTTTTTGCGCCTGGAATAGGGAACGTAAAGGGAAATAGATTTAAGGATTTCGGTGTAAAGGTTGGCGGTAGTATCTTCTACCGTCAAATGATATAATTTGAATGAAATTTTGTCGAGGTAATCGTTAATAAGGCGAAAGTTTGCTTTGTAGAAGTCATGTGAGTAATTGTCATGGACAGCGATGGGGTGCGCTACAGAATTATGGAAAAAAGTCGCGGTAGGGGCGGGTGGTGATTGTCGATGGTAGACAGAACAAGAGGAGAGGAGGCTGCTGAGGAATTAGTAAGGCCCGTCGGGAAAATAAGGTCCAGTTCTATGCCTAGTTGGCTTATGACATTAGTAACTTGATATAGGCTTGAATTAGTTCGGTGGTCGATGAAAAGGCATTCCTTGGCACTTGGAGGAGGTGGTGATCTAGAAAGAATGGTCGTCTGACAGAGCCCATTGTAGGTGTGGGAGATTGAAGTTTCCAAAAACAACGACGTCATTCCGAGAGTCGCTTATCTTGATTATGTCTTCAATAGTTTTAATTGCTAGGTCGTACGCTTCAGTAGGTTGGGCTGGCAAAATATTGAAGCCGATCACATGCTCGTATATTGAATTGCCGGGTAATTTTATTTTTACAGAGTCATAATCGAGCTTGGGCGAGGAGGATATGGCGACGAGGGTTGAGTTACTTCGGATGGCTATAACCACTTCGCGGCAAGGGGAGTCAATGGAAGGACGATTAGCAACTTCATCGCGATGTACAGTAAAGGACGGAGGAAATAACTCATGTTCATACTAGGGATTAGGTAGGTTTCAGTTAGGACGCATATTTCAAGAGGGAGGCAGTGAATCATCTACAATATTGGTTGACACTTAGAACGGAGACGTCTCACATTCTGGTAATAGAAGGTATGTGGGAGATTATGAGGGGTTATGGTGGGAAAAAGATACGGTGGCAGCTCTAGATCAAACAAATTTATTACGATTAGCTCTATTGCGATGAAGATTTAAGCTCATGGAGTGAACGTGTGGCGTTTCTAACAGATACACACACAATACGCAAGCAAATAGTGAAGAACACCGAAACGAAAAATCGAATAAGAAAATACATCAGAGCCGTATACCATAGCGATAACATAACAATTCCACATCAGTTGAGTGTACTTGAGTTTAGAAATCGAATTCGTATACACGGCCGGTAGCCCGATGTGTTACGCATTGGTTCAATTTTTGTGATTCTAACTGACATAGCGTCAGTTCGAATCATAAGTTCTTCACTATCATCGCAAGCGCTATAAACGTATTGACCGAAAACCCGGAGGTCCTTAGACACTTTATGCGGTGGTAAGTTCAGACTTACATGGAATTCGATGAAACGTTTACGAAGGCTGGGGACATCAGTGGGTAAACCTTGTTGTTGAATGGCGACCATAACGCTGTTTTGGTATTTCCCTCGAAGCAGACTGTGTCCAGATTGTCACGGAGATAGGCCAGGAAGAGGCGAATATTTTCATGTGTGGAAGCTGATGAAGTTGGGATATTTTGCTCCTATTTTGAGGTTACAGGGGTTTTGTTTGGGATTGCACACTGGATGGGATTAGGGTTAAAGGAATCCGATTTGCTAGTAGGTTTAGAAGTAAACACGTTTCTAAGCTAATAACATTGCCCGGAAAAACAAATTATTATTGAAAATTAAACGAGCCCCAGACTTGTTAAATAAAGCCAAGACCGGATACCGGTTGTAGTGCTGATGATGATGATGACGTTTCTAAGCTTGGGTCGGTTAGGAGATTTTGACGGGTGAGTAAAGACTGGCAGGTTAGGTGGGTTGAATGAGCGGCAGCGGCAGAAAGGATGAGATTGTCTTCATAAAGGATCGGAGGGGAATATGAGCGAATTGTGGTTAGGGGTGGAACGGTTTTTAGTGGAATTATGCTTGTAGTGGGATGTCTTATTGTCACTGATACGGCATATTTGCCCATTTTTAGTGCAGTTCCATCTGTGCTGATGAAGATCCATTCATAAGGAGACGGGATGTGGGAACGGAATGAATTGGCTTGTGGGATCTTTTTGACATTCTTGATGGGGATGGCGAAATTGTCGAAGAAGAAGGTAGATACACAAGAAGCGTCAGCGGTTTTGGGGATGCCGATAATAATACGGGCGGACAGGTTATTATTTCTTAATTTATGGAGCCTTTTGTTCCACTCGTCCATGCTCCATGTTGACGCGAACCGATATATTACAGGGGTGTGCGTGGTCAGGGATTAAACATCAAAACAACAACAATTGTCATATTTGGAGTATTGGAAAGAAATCCCCCATTTTTCCACAAGAAGACCTTAGCAATCTGTATCTCGCGTTCTATAAGTGACATCGGGTTACGCTAGATGGCGTTGGGAAGATAAGATTCCGTACTAAAAAAAAAACAGTTTTGTGATTGTTTGAGTCAGGTTTCTTTGCCTGCGCGTGTTAAGTGTGTCAGTGATATTGTTGGGGTTGTAAGTTACAGTACCAATGTATGGCACAGATTCACTTAAATCCCATCAGGAAATGTAAAACACCCTTTATATGTTGTTATTCTGTTTAGTTCTTTATTTTTATTTTTTTCAATATTTAATTTGGTTTACAAGTATCCTTATTTAAATAGATGAACTTGAAACGTACACAATATACTATTTTACGCTCTTAGGATGGTTTTAAATTAATAACTCTTCGTTTTATTTCGTTAGCTTTTTTTTTATTTGCCGAAATACGCGACGCGATCTTTCGCCCTGGTGATTGAGATGTGACTAACTGAATTATGGTGTAAATCGTGATTTCTGCCCTTACACATCGATCCGCCAATGGTAATCATGCTCTCTTGTGCGTTCCCCAACTCACCACACTCATCGAGGTAGAAACGTACTTGTGTATTCGTTCGACGTCGATGGGCGTAGCCAGAATGGAGAAATCAAAAGGGAAAGCACAATAACCCAGGGTTGATCTGGCTTAGTGTGTGTGCATCAGTGCCGCGTATGCGACTGGTCTACTGACCTAGTGATGATCTCATAGGTCATCGCACTATAGAAAGACAGAAACACGTGAGAGAGTAAAACTTAGCTGATATTATTCACCTGCAAAAAGAGATCATTGATCCCAAGCGAATGGGTGATCTGGGAAAAGCCAATAGGACGCTGCGTCGGCTGGGGATATAATACCATGGGGAAAACTCTGTGGAATGTTGGTAAATACCCAAGCCAATGGATGATGATGCAACCGCGTCGCTTGGTTTGACTTGGTTGTTGCTAACCAATACGAATGGAATTTTCGCGGAAATCTCATGGTTAGAGCAATAGTGTTGCCGTATGGCGAAGATTGTAGCTAAACTCAATTATGCATTATCTGCATAAAATAATGAGTTTAGTTATGCGTCCTTTTGACATGTTTTACAGGGCAATAACTTATAAAGGAAATGGGTAGGTATGACACGCTGAAAGCGGTCGAAATTAGGTAGGAATTGTGGTTGGAATTGTGGGTTGTTTCTCCTATAGAATAGAGAAACCCCCACAACATCATAGACAAAGATGATGTACAAGAAGTCATTGATACACTCACAACAGAAAAACCCCACCCGATTTTAAAACTCAGATGACCCCCCGGGGCGATAAAGCAATTAATTGCACATTTTAAAGTCAACAACCAAATAATACAAAAGCAATTAATTGCATATGCCAAAACGATTGCCCAATAATGCAAAAGCAATCAATTGCATATTCCGGAACAATTAACAAATCACGGAAAGGCAATTGATTGCATACATAACATAAAAGAAATTAATTGGATCAGTTCGCAACCAAGACCGGATCCCGGTTGTAGTGCCGATGATGATGATGAAACAATAAATGTATGTAATTACAAAGACACACTGTGAACTATATTTGTAATTGATAAGTAAATGAAAGGAAGTGCCTTAATTATAGTAGAGTCAATGATTAAAGTGAATAACCGTTCAAAGACAAAGACAGTCATTAAATATGTGTAACGGCTAAGTACCACTGTTAACTGCAAGTGAAGAGAAGTTTTTTGTAAACTAGAGTTAACGGAATATGTAAAGACAAATCAATTAAAAAAAAAAAACACTCGCGGAAACATAACTCGCATGAAATATGGACGCCAGCGAAAATACGTCATATCTTACAGTTTTTCTTCGATAAAGCCGAAAACGCCTGAAAATGTGAATAGAGTTTATGGTCCTGATACTATAACAGCTAATCACGCGCAATTTCGGTTTCGTCGATTCCGCTCGGGTAATTTTGATGATGGCTCAGGATGCCCGCTTGTCGAAAATGTCGATAAAAACCTGAAAATCGTCGAGTCCGACTGTCAGGTAGGCACTGTTTCGATTGTCCCGGATCTAAAAAAACCAGTTGATTAAGGCTGGGTACAAAAAGAAGCTCGATGTATGGGTATCACAAGAGTAAACGTCGACTGAATTCCATTTGCGAATCGCTGCTGAATCGCTACAAAATCGACCCATTTCTGAAGGGGTGAGTGCTGGTGAAAAGTAGGCCACTTACGACAGCGCCACGCGGAAACGGTCGTGATCGAATGGCCGTAAGCCGGCTCTAACGGTGACCAAGCCAGGATTGACAGTCAGGAAGGTTTGCTGCGTGTTTGATGGGATTGTCAGGGGATCATCTAATATGAATTGCTCACCTACGGCCAAACTCTTAATTCGAACGTGTACTGTCAACAATTGTACCGTCCAAAGCAAGCAATCGCCCAGAAGCAGCCAGCTTTGGACAATACGAGAGGAATTGTGTTCCAGCACAACAAAGCCAGGCCACACACATCGATATCGACTCACCAGAAGCTCCGGAAACTTGGCTCGGATGTTCTTATGCATCCACCTCATCGGGCCCGATACTAAGTGATTACCACCTGTTTCTGTCTATGTCGGATAATTTTGTAGGTGAAAAAATTGCTCAAAACAAACGTGTGAAAATCGACTGTCACCGTTTTTTCTCAATAGGGACGAGGGCTTCTATGAGAGAGGCATAATGAAATTATCTTCGACATGGCAACAAGTTATGAATCAAAACGGTGCATATTTGATCTAAATCGGTTCATTCTAACTATACTAAATAAAGACTTCAATTTCTTGCACATATAATGGATATTTGGATGATCGTCTACGCATAAAGTGAAATCCGTAACATTGTTCTTTGCAAAATTATTTTTAAAAACGATACGAGTGTGAATCAAATAGAAACGGTGAATTTACTTTTTTGTTTAGCAACAAGTTGTGAACTAGATAATCTTGTGCGTGGCTGTTTTTTGGTTTATGAAGAGAGGGGGAACCGGGCTGGCTAGCGGTCGCGCTCGATTTTGTAGTCAGTGCAGCCATGGGCGAGCACGGGGTGCATACGTCTGTTGCGCAACCGATTTTTATAAACATTTTAACAAATGAAGATGTTAAACCCTCGGGAATTTCTTTTCGATTGAATGCATAGTTTAGAAGAGAATAGAGAATTTAAGAGCGCGCGAGAACGGTTCGAAAACGAAAGTCATCATCGACGCCCAAGGAAAAGTGGTACAGATGACAACATCCATGCGGTCCGAGAACTTATTGATAATGATCGTCTACTACTGTCAGCTGTTACAGTTGACAAAAGCCGCGTGTCGAAACAAAATGCCCATTCGACATGTTATCCGTCTTCATAACAACGCCATGGCTCACACCGCGTCCTTGACAAGAAATACATTGGAAGAAACGGGCTGTGAAACCATCGAACACATTCCTTATAGCCCCGACTTGTCTTCCTGTGATTATTTTCTGTTCACACACTTGGAGGAAAAAAATTCGAAAGTAATGAAGAAGTCGAGGAGTACATGGGCAATTGGCTAACAACTTGCCATAAATCTGTCTACGAACAAAGGATATTAAAACTTCCAAATCGGTGGCAAAAGTGTGTAGATCACACAGGAGACTGTATTGAGAAATGTTGATAGTATAGTTAATGTGTATTATTATTCAATAAGTGTATAAAAAGAAATTACCGTTTATATTTGATTCTGCCTCGTATAATTTAAGTAGTTATGGTTTTATTTCAGTTTTAAGAAGCATAATCGCCAGACACCAGCTACATATTTATTGGAAATATTTATATATTTATGGATCCTTCACTATTTATTTTGTAAGTACTTCTCCTATGAGGAATTGGAGTTGTCTTTTTCTCATCAGGAATGATGATTGTATTTTTGTTTATAAAAAAGTGAAATTATTCAGGGTTCCGAAGATTTGTGTACATTCTTAGGATACGTTTACTTTATATACCCGACATGTCCTAAATTTTTTGTTTGTTTGTTCAGGATTTGGGGTGGGTGACGTACATTAAGTGTAATGTTTTCTAGCAACGAATGTGGATCATATTTTTTTGGTGCGTAATGTTCAACGGTATATAAAGAATGTTAGTAGTTGGTTATGAACTGAAATTATGGAAGCGGAAAGCACTGCTATTGTATATCCTACTTTTCCGCTAGAATTTCATCACCGATTTTCAAAATCGGCATAGATTAGCGCTCCCTATTTCCGTCCTTTAGTTGGCACTGCATATTGGTTTCCTACTGCTTATATCTTCTTTTTTAAAATGAAAATATGATAGTGATAAAAAAAATTCTATAACAATCAATGAAGGATATTTTCAAAAAGCTTTCAGGTTTTATATATTTTTATATGATGTCTAACTAGCAAGTATTAGAACGAGCTTCCTGAACCAGGTCATAAAATTCTCTGTGTGCCAGTTAGAGACGGTATTAATATAACTTTCCTTACAGCCATGTATGTTTTCTTTCGGTAAACACGCATTCCAAAATTTTTTTCGGTAAGCTCATCCAATTACCAACTCCAAATATCCTTTTCTTCTGTTTTCGAGTCTCCTTCTGAATTATTCCAACGGCCACTTGAATGTCGTGAGTTTTGACACGTCTGACAAATTCAATTCAATAGGCAATCCAATCAAGTCCACAACACTCCACCGAGTTGCGGTTCATATTTCATATGTCCTACTGTCTACACTAATAAGCGAATGCTCAGAACCTCAATGTGGAGCACTTAAGGGCTAAAGTCGTGCATAGCGGGTGTGTCAATGTACGATTAACCTGTCTAACTATCCCCAATTCAGCAATGGCTATTACTACCTATACCATCCCTTGAAATTTTAGTTACCTTACTTGTGTTTTTATTTCCCTGAATGCGGCCGATAATTATCGCTCGGTTAGCTGTATCCACATTGTAGGCAACTCTTGGTTGTCCCTTTGTTTGTTTGTTTGCGCATTGGTTTGTTGGTTTGTCACCTTGTTCTGGTGGGGCCATTCTGCCTTAAGACAACTGCAGCCGTTTCAATGTTAGTCGTTTTGTTAATTAACTGGACATTGTGAAGGTGTGATTTGATAACGTTTGTATAGACTTGGTTTCAATACAAACAAGAGAGAGTCAACATAAACTGTAGTTAACGAATAGTTTTTTCTTACTTAAAATAGGAAGGTTTAAAGATTAGCCCTTGTGGAGTAATGACTGGGAAACCATTTGCCCTGTCATGTTCGAGTAAATTGATCGGTCTCCTACCACCGGGATGATGTCCTTTACATAGGTTTTGTTTGTCATGAAATTCATGGTCAGTGGCAGGGAGTATATAATTAAACGTTCGTGCTAGGGCTCAATAAACAGAGTTCAGTTTTGGTTTTAGGCGATTTAACATCAATTTAATAGTAGCGCATTTATTTTTAAGCACGTATTGTACAGAGTATAATAATCGATGTTCGTATTTTTGAATAAAACGGGAAATGTCGAATGTACGATGACTTACAATTGACTAAAACTTGTTAAGGGCTATTAAGGTATTCCGATTTCAATCTTGGTTAGTGGCTGCCACGCATAGATTCAGAATCAATACATTTTTGTTAGCCTTTTTATTTCTGGACAAAATGGTATCTTAAAAGAAGATATAATAATCTATAGTAGAAGTTCGACAATTTAACACTACCTTATAAGAAGGCCACTACTCAACGATGTTTAAGGGAAAGAAACGCTTGGCCTCCCGAAAAAGATTTATATTTCATGAATTTTTTAAAGTTGATAAAACAATTGCACCATTTTCAAGTTTTGACATTATTTTGGTGCAACCACCAAGTAATGGCATTTTTTTCTTACAAAACTTAATGGTACAGACAGGCGGGCCATCGGTATTCAGGATATGTGCTGCGTTTATCATAATTTTTCTACTGATCTAAAGCCCACCCAAAGTCATTGATATATGCAGGAGAAGTATAAACATATAAAATGAAAGAAAATATCTTCTTACGAGTTTTCTTGGGTGTGCATTCAATGACAATCAGAAGAAAGCTAATGAAGTTCTGCAAAAAGATTGACATGATATCCCAAAATACAATGTTCCACTATGTGATCCACTATGCGTTCTACAACATGTTCCACACGTTACACAGCACGTACTACGTGCCCCACAACCCCTCTCACCTGGTCACAAGAACCTCCCAATATTGAGTCTTCCAAAGATGTCCCAAGGGTGGCCCAAGGAATGTCCCAAAGATGCCCAAAAGGTATCACGAGGTGTTCCAAAGATTTCCTAAAGTGTCCCAGAGGTGTCCCAAACATGTCTCAAATATGTCTCAAACATGCCCAAAGGCCCCCCAAAGGTTTCCCAAGGTTATCTCAAAGATTATTCTCCAAAGATGTCCTAGGCATGTCACAAGCATGTTCCAATGATGCTGTGGGGGAGGGAGAAGTGGTGCCAGCGTACGGCGCAGGGTTCGCTCCGGTCCCCATCGCTCTGCCACCGTACCTGTTCACAACGAAGAGAATCGAGGGGTGCAAACGCCCAGGACGCTGCTGCACGGCGAGGAAGTGAAACCGCGGGAATAAAACACACAGGTGTAGTTGGTTTACGAGTTGCCTTAATTGTTCCCTTAGTTTTATTTACAAGGAGAGTTGCTTTAAATGTTCACTTAGTTTTATTTACGAGAAGTTTAGTTGCCCGCGTCCCGCGACGCCGCTTATTATTCGTATTGTACGCTACCTTTACACTTAATGATAACCGCCGATTCGCTGAACCTTAAAATGCACGGCTAAACGACTCCAAACTTAGAGATAACTAACCCGACACACGACTAGATGATTTTCGTTTAGAAATCAGGCCCCCGGCAAAGACACGGCGAGCTGGGTTACACACTCGGAGCTTCGTGCGCCTCGAGCGCACGTTACGGGGGGCTGAACCTCGAACTGATGTGCGCGCGTTGGTAGTTGGATGGCGACTGGCTAATAAAGGAAAGAATCTATTCATCGTGTCGTGGCGATTGAGTCTTAGCTAAAATCGATTCGCCGCAATTTACTAGGAACTTCGAAAAGAGTTGCTATGCCTGTATAGGGAGTTTGTTTCCGGGAATTCCTGCCGTACTGGCTGGGCTAGATTCCTCGGTTGCTATGTGTACCGAGAAATCGGTTTTGGGAACAGAGCAAGTATGGGCATGAGTTTTCAGGGGAAATTGGAATTACTTGGGTGCAAGCGAGGGATATAATTTGGATAGAGAATTAACCGAAGCAATTACGGGAAAATGTATGCGGCTCGGTGTAGTTGGTGGTGATGATTAATATTCCGTTGTAGGGTTGAATGTGCGTTTTATTGCATCATATGAATTTCCGCGGAAATTAAGATTGTTTGGTCGCAAGGAACGAATATGGCTTAAATAGAGAATTGACCGAAGCGGTTTTGGAAATAATTATATGTGGGGTGATGTAATTGAGGGAGATGATTTAGAATGTATTCTATTGAATTGTATCCTGATGGGAGTTTTGGGAAATGCCTTTCATTGCAGATTGGTAGATGGATTCTTGCAAGTTCGGCATGGATGCGCTTGCAGATTGGGATGTGTTTTGCATGTTTTGAAATGGGTTACAAGTTAAGTTAGGGTGACGCACTGTTAGCGGTCAAGATTGGTTGGCATTGTGGGTTGTCTCCATGTGGTATAGAGAACCCCCAAAATGCTACAAATATGTCGTAAACATGTCCCCAACAACTTCCGCACCAAATCCCACAACATAATGTAAAATCCCGTAACATGCAGCGCATGGTAATGGATATAAATAACGAACTTTTCATGAAACCGTCTAGGTTATCTCTTGATGGCCGTAGGATGTACATCAATGACAATTCGTAAGAGAAAACGAGTGAGCATCATCTAAATAATATCACGAGAGAAGTGAAATTAATTTGATAATTCAATCTGATCTCTATAGAGACTACTACTACTGTCGTTCTAGGCTAATACTTACCATTAGCGCTATGTAGTGATATGCTTCCGAAAGAGGGAAGAATTTGTTGTCAGCCTACCAAGCTTGTTGATGGTAGCATGCGCCACATATTCGTGACCTCGCGGTCCAACTTCTATAGTTGGACATAGGGAAATACAGGGATATAAAATTACTAGTAGACGCTGGCGCGGAGATCAGTATAATTAAACAAAAAGCATTACAACCCAAATGCTTAGTCACTAGTCAAGATTCATCCACCTTGCAGACGGCCTTTGGTTCAGGAAAAACTAAGGGAACCGGTGTAGGGCATTTCCAGTTACCACAGAGCGTACCGTACTCATTCCAAGTGCAAGTTTCTTGCCAGGGATCTCAGAAAATGGTTTCTTGTCCAAAAATTGCAAAGTGGACCGGGACAGTGTTTAGAATTTCCTCGTATGGGTACCAACTCCGAACATTTTACCATTCCCTTCGCAAAGAATCGGAGGAGAACGGGACGGATATGGGCAGCCGATGAGGATAGAACCCAAAGAGGTCCAGCCCATCGTCAGCAGCTCCGCCAAAACATTTTCTAGGAAAAGTGTTGCAAAACCGCATCGCTTCCAACATCTCCGAACCATCAAACAAAGCCCCACACTTCCATGAAGATAAGCAGAGGAAATATGACTATAGATAGATCCAGCAGTTCCAAACTCTGAAACAGTGGATGTTGTTCTGAGTGAACCGGTTGAAATACCATGACGTTCACAAAAGGTAATTGTGTTAACAATTGAAATCGGAAAGGAAGTGATCACCAGGGAATACTCATTAATTCGCTTGGATATCCGAGAGGACGAAAGCCTTCGGATGCGAGAATGTACTAGTTTGTAATTTAGTGAGGGCAGAACCCTCATTTATTTGGCTTAATACAATCATTATATGATATATGATCTGATGTCATCAGACAATAACGAGTTAAGCCCTTCGGAGCGGGCAACCTTCCAACACATAAAATAATTGTACTCGGAAAATGAGTCGTCAGATTAAACCACACGTGATACGCGATTGGAGAAATTGGGCGAGGAACTTAATTTTGGGAAAAATCTAAGTTCTAAAGAGAACCAATCCATTGTGAGTTAATGCCAGCAATATCGCAACATATTAGATCTAAAAGGCGATTACCTGACGTACCCCAATGCAATAACGCATGAAATCCAGTTGGTACCAGACCAAGCACTAATAAAACAAGGAGGTACAGACTATCCGAAAATATAACAAATAACAAACGAGCAAGTACGTGAAATGCTTGGAAATAATATAATTCAACTTAGCAAAAGTCCGTGGAATTCGGCACCCCTGGTAGTTTAAAAAAAATCGGGCCCCGGCGGAGAAACCCGTTGGAGAGTCGTACTTGCTTTCAGGAAGCTGAAAAAAAAAACCACTGGAAACGAATACCTGTTGCTTCAAATAGATGACATACTGCATCAGCTCGGCCATTCACGTTATTTCTCTACGCTCGATCTGGCTAATGGGTACTGTGGCGGTTCTGCCAAACCCCACGGCCTACTTACCTGAAAACCCCCCATAACTACATCCCAATCGGCATAAGTTCTCGCTAATGCAAGCGCATTAGCACCTTAAGTGCTTTACGCATCTAGGTTATCAAATTTATAATCTAAAAGTCCCAGTTAAACAATCCTTACCTTTCATGCATCTCTTCGCATACAAATTTGCTGAAAGAATTTCTCCCACAAGGACATTCATACATGTATCAATGCATCTCTGCATTAGCGACCAAGAACCGAATTCCCAATTAGCCTAGATTTTCACTTGAGTTCGACACTTGCGTCGCCATAGATGCCATGTTCCATTGACACGGATGATATATACAAACCGTCTTTGTATAACCATCT
Source organism: Microdon myrmicae (assembly GCA_963931805.1). NCBI lineage: Eukaryota > Metazoa > Arthropoda > Insecta > Diptera > Syrphidae > Microdon > Microdon myrmicae. The sequence continues at coordinate 206,335,198 of OZ007497.1, forward strand.
AATCTGCCTTGCAATGACTTGCAACTATCGATACAGCTGTAAGCAATTTACCCAGAAATGCTCCTTTGTTTGAATCTCGAAACAATCATCGACTTTGCGGATAGCCGCCGGATTGAATTTAATGCATAAACAATCGTATATTTACACAAGGGCATCACTCATCTAAAACTTTTATGATGTCCTCGTCCCATATTTGCTTTTAGCACATCTCTTCGATGCATCGTCGTCTATTTATTTAGCCGCGATGCACATCATAAACCATGAATGCCCCAATTCCTTTGTCCTTGCCGCCTGCCTGCTTTGTTTTTCCATTGCCTTCGCGCATGAGCAAACAACACAGATCTGAATGATCACACACATGATATCCATTACGAGATCTGGTTTTCTATTCCACCAAGAGAGACTTTACGTTTCTCTGGTGGTAGGTAAAAACGATTTCCTTAGTGGAGAGGATATCTACCACCACACCACAAACTCACCCTATTAGCGAGTCGGCTCTGCACGAGCCCTTTATCACTGAGTCAAATTACATCCGCCGACCACCACGGTCGTGCCGCCCCCGCTCCCCGCCGCGCAGCGGAGAAGCGTAGACACCGCGAAGTCGTGTCGAGAAACAAGTGTTTCATCTTGTATTAAATTTATAAAAATCAATTTAATATTACTATTAAGTTCTAAGTGAAATATAAGAACCTTTTATAATAAATAAAAAGTGCGTTTCGATTATTTACTTCTGGTGGTGCCGATCGTTTAATGCGGACAACAAACGTGGGGGCGTTTCGTTCGTTTGTCGATGTATTTATTTCTTCCGTTGATCGACAATTCGCGCCGGAGCTGTATAGTGTATGATGGAGGAGGAAGATGAACGGAGTGTCCGTGTTTGGCACAATACTTCCTCCCCAAAGTACCACCACATATTGGTAGTTCAGTTTTTAGTTTAGTTTAGTTTACCACCTCATTTATTGGTTTAATTTCAACAAGTAGACCCCAACGACTAGCAAAAAACAACAGCTCTCAGCACCAATTATGGGCACTATGACTTTATACGTATGCCGTTCGGATTGAAAGGAGTACCGGCTACGTTCCAAGGACCCATGTACCATGTCCTAACCGGACTGTAGGGTCTCGAAGGTATTGACGATATTGTCGCCGATGGCAAAAATTATGCAAACCATAATGGCTATGTTCGCAAAATCCTCCACACACTAAGAGAACATAATCTAAAACTGCAACCGGGGAAATGTAGGTTTCTACAAAAATAAGTAGTTTAGATAGTATGTTCTATGAGTAATGTTTCAAGAAAAAACGTAAAATTCACGTGGTCAGACAAATGGCAGCAAGCATTTGAAAAAATAAAAGAGCTTTTAAACGACTTTTAACATGACCACAGACGTTAGCAATGAAGCACTAGGAGCAGTACTCTCCTAAGGAACGTGGGCAGGGATGAATCTATTGCCTACGCTAGTCGGACCTTAAACAAGGGCGAACTAAATTACAGCACAATCGAAAAGGAGTTATCAGCCATCGTTTGGGCTACCAAACACTTTAGTTGCTACTTGCAAGGCCGAAAATTTACGGTGTATACAGACCACAGATCTCTTAAGGGAGTGTTGAAATTAGAGGACCCCTCATCCCGTCTAATAAAATTTCAATAAAAATTAGCGGAGTTTGACTATCAGATTGAGTACATACATACGAGGGGAGATCAATTTGTCGTTATAAAATTTAAGAGGGGGCACTTTTTTTTTGTTTTCAGTAAACATGATTCCTCATTAGGTATCTGTCAAAGCTGCACCCATATTCATAACGTGATCTCTTTTTTGTCGTCAGTTGAAGTAAACAACTTGTGTTTGTTTAAAAAAGTTGAAAAAAGTGAGCTTAGAACGGTGACTAAATATTTCTATTTAAATGGCTTAACAGCGAAAGAAATAAAAGCTGAGTCGGATTCAGTTCATGGCACATCTGCCCCTGTATTTGCAACCGTTTATAATTGAGATGGGTGGCACATTTGCTCTCAGCTGAGAACAAACGCAACTACATGGTGTCTTCTAAAGCTCTTTTGGAGCGCATGCGTCGCAACCCAGATTGGTATACCATCCGCTGTATTCACCAGATCTGGCTCCGAGCGACTTCTTTTTATTTTCAAATTTAAAAATGGCTCAGCGGACAACGGTTTAGGTCAAATGAGGAGGTCATCGCACACACAAATGCCTATTTTGTGGAACTACCGCAATCATATTTTTCTGAAAGCTTAAACAAGTTGGAGGGACGCCCGTCAAAGTGTATTGAACTAGAGGGAGATTATATCGAAAAAGAAAAAAATAAAAATTACCCCAACATCTTTCTCTAAAGACTTATTGACCTGCTCACTAAGTCGCATCCAACGAATTCCAGAGGACATTGATCCTCCCCAAAATGAGACTGTTAGCCCGTGTTATAGGTCCGAGACGCCGTGCTTTCTGGGTTGAGGGAAGAGCGTGGTCCTTTTATTTCGATTATCAAACTTCAGTCCGATATTTCGAATTAAAATTCTTCTTCTTTTATTTCTCTTTGCGAATTTAATAATTTCTTTATTCACAATTCTTTATTTCTATAACAACTTCTTTTTTTCTCAACTCCTTCTCGACTCACTTATTTCTCAAAACCTAACTTTACAATCAACTGTATTTCTCAAACTCAACTAACTCTACTTCCAATCTCAACTAACTCAAACTTTCTCTAACTGTGTATTTCTCAAACTGACTTTACAATAAAATTTTCCCTCTTCTTATAGAACTTTGAGTTCAACTTTACTGTAAATTATAATATGAACAAAATCAATTTTATCAAAGTATTACTTACTCTACTGTGACTTTTAAATTTTGAATAAACTTTGAACGAAAATCAAAGAGCCATGTTTCAAATGAAAAAAGGGGCATGTTATGAAATGTACTGGAACTGATTTGATATAGAATATTGTGGATGTTTATTTATGATATGTATTAAATGAGAATGTTAGATATGTAAGGAGAATGTTTTAAGGATGTGTTAGATAAATAATGAGACTCAGTATTAAACCTAATAGTTATAAGGACAGTAGTATTCTGGAATACTATACCCGACGTATGAAACTACAAACCTTAAAGAAGTCCAAATAATACTCAGAGACTACCATGACCTTCTGATGGGTGGACACAAAAGAAGTGGCTTAAATTAAAAAAAAAAGTAGGAAATATTGGTGGAGCAACATGCTACATGACGTTAGGCATTGAATAAAAGTATGGAAAACTTGTCAAACTATGGAATTCTCACCAGCCTTGCGTATGCTAATGGTAGCGACTTTCATTGCTGAGAGGCCTTTTGATAAAGTCTACTTAGACATCGTGGGGCCCCTCGAAGAAATTCCCACTGGCAAGCAATACATTTTAACTTTGCAGTAACAATAAAATCAACAGTTAAAACTCCAGATGAACAAAAATTTCGGAAAGCTTTCTGAATATATGTAACCCACAATCAGACAGAATAAAAAAAGAGAAGAATTAAAAAGCAGCAAGAACAACACCCAAACTATTAACTTTCACAACCAGCATTGAATAAAGTAGAAGAAAAAACTGTTACGCAATTTTGTTGCTCCCAATAAATTGTAAATATGTAATGATGTGTGTATTCACGGTTGCCCTCGGGTTTGGCTAGACGGTGAGGGTTCGTGCCAGTTCTTGCATTTTTTGTTATGTCCTTACTCTTGTGAATTGTATTTTTTATTTTTTTATTTTTGTTTTAAACATAAATTCAACACTGGAAAAAAGACACAACTTTATATGTTTTTTTTTGTATATTATTTATTTTTAACTATTATCTTAGTTTATCATCCACAACATTTAATTTTTGATCACAACTATCGACTATCGACTCTTGACTGTCTTTCTACTTCCACTCTTCCACTGATTAGTGATAAGTTTCGACTCACTGTATGATTGCTTAACACCAACTGTCAATCAAAACAACGGTGCGATATCACCGGTGCATAGTCTTTTTATGCCACAACGATACACACTGACCGAATGCGGACGTGTTTTAAATTCGCCGATCGAGATAAATGTAAAAGTTACTCTTATGAGTCGCGAGTCAAATTTGAAATAATAAGACTATTTATAAATAAATCAATTCTAGTGACAAGAACACTCAAAACAAAGTTATTATACATAAATATAAACAAATAAAAGAGAACGAAGCCACGTGGTTTGACAGTCAAAACAAACACCGTTTAATACTAATCAACTGTGAGAGTGTATGTGAGCACATGTTTAGCGAAAAAAAAAAAAAAAATTGAGGTAAGAGAAAAACAAAACAAAAACAATAAATATAAATAAAAAAGAAACAAAAGGAACTAAAATATACAGTGAAATTACAAAGTGAAGCCAACCTAAGAACTGGTTTCAAACAAAGACTGGCCTGCTATCTTGGATGCAACAAGCTCGGTGTATGGGCCCTCAGCATGCAGAATGGCAGACAAAAAACAAAATATTAAAAAATTAAAACCGAAGTCCGCGTTAATAAAACGCCCGGCGAGCTCCCCACTAACACGAGCTGCAACAAAAATAAACAAGCCAAACGAGGCAATAGCAGACTTGCTCGAAAAGGCGCCCAAAATGGAAGAGGACAATCTATTCCCCGCGGTTCCATATAATGACGGCCATCTCACCAATAACATGTTTGCATGTTTAGCGACTACCGACACTGAGGACGAAGAAGATGAAATCAGCGATCTTGAAACAAGGCTAGCCCGAGCAAGGGCGCAATTAGCAGAGAAGCGTCGCAGGAAAAAGGAATTTGCTGAAAAGGAGCAGCTAATAACGAAACAACAGCAGAATCAGCAACAATGTGCACAACAGAAGCCAAGCCAACAAAAAGAATGTCCACCACAACAGATGACGCAACAACAACCACAACAAGAGCAACAGGCAGCAAAAAGGAAAACGAAGATGCCACCCATCAACATTACAGATATGGACTGTAACGAACTGGTAAGTCTATGTAAGCTTTCTATTGGGGAAGATTTTTCAATTAAAAGACTGACAGGGAACAGGTTGGCCATACAGACAAATTCGGTTAAGGATTTCGAAAAAATGAAAAATGTGCTAAAACGGGCCACCGCGGAATTTTACACGTACACCCCGAAAGAAATAAAGAATATAACGGTTCTACTAAAAGGCGTTGACCCTGAAACAGAACCAGAAGTTCTATTACAAACGCTGCGAGAGCTTAACTGTAATGATATTGAGTTTATCGCAGTAAAACCTTTCAATACAGCTAGGGCTAGACGGGAGAATAGAAAATTACCATTCTTCCTGGTGCAGCTGGGCCCTGGGAGCAAAATTGGTGGACTTAGGAAAATCACTATCCTGAACCATCAAATTGTCACATGGGACAAATTGAAAAAAAGCAGAGATATAATCCAATGTCTTCGCTGCCAAAGGTTCGGGCACTCAGCAGCAAACTGCGAAATGCAGTATCGATGCGTAAGATGCGGACACGACCACAGCGCAGAACAATGCACGTTAGGTAAAGAAAGGGTAGACGACAGATCTCTTCTAAAGTGTGCAGTTTGTAAGAGTGAGGGACACCCCGCTAATTATCGAGGCTGTCCTAAGTTCCGCGAACTACAGGAAAAAAAGTTTTCACAGCAACGAAAATCAGAACGCCCGATAGTTCAAGGCCGACCAGCACTAAATGTAACACCCCAGTTCTCGTATGCTCAAGTAACAGCTGGCAGGAGAAACACGCCACAACCCACGACACGGGTACCGCCGCAACATACTGTGCCTCCAGAAACAGTAACACTAGCAGATGTGCTCACAACCTTACTCGCTATTCAGACGCAGATGACACAAATGCAAAAACAAATAAAAGAACAGGACACTAGACTAGACTGGGTCTATTCGCAGTTGTCTAGCCAGCCGTCAATATAAACCCCCCAACAGAAAGCACAATTAAGGCTTTAGTCGTGAATGTAAATTCACTTATCAGAATCGAGAGAAGAGCCGCTCTCTTTAAACTGTTGCAAGACGAAAGTCCTGACGTGCTTATGGCTAGCGAAACTAAGCTGAATCAGAGGCATAAACTATGTCACACAAACTACGACATTATACGAAGAGACCGACCCAACTCCACACAAGGAGGAGGGGTGGCAATCTTTATTAAAAAACAACTTCAACATAAGGTAATATATAGTGGTGAGATTCGCAGATTTCAGGTGCTTGAAGCGTGGATTATCCGCATACCCCTCCGACAAGGTAGGGGGATGTATGTGATATCTACCTACGCACCAGAAGCACATCAACAAAATCAATTTATAGTGGAGCTAGAGACTCTTTTCCAATGCTTACAACTTTACTCGGAAGGGAACTATTACATCGTGGGTGGCGATTTGAATGCTAAACACCCAAATTGGGGAAATAGCATATCCAACACGAGAGGAAATCAACTAGCTAGTTGGCTAGATCAACATCATATTGAATATAAGGTTGAACTGCTAGCTACAGAATATCCTTCTTTCCCCAGAGGAGGCTCGTTCCTCGATATTATGCTTATAGACACACGCCTTAAACATACACATACTAACAGACAAAATATAAACTGCCTACGCACAATTGAGTATGACAGCGACCATTGTGCATTATCAATATTGATAAAAACACCAAGCGAAGTTGTGGAACTCGGTGAATGTATGATACCGCAACCCTATAACTATTGGGGTATGCGATGGACGCGTTTCACGAGAACCTTAACAAGAGAAATTCGCTTAAAAGACATTAACCCTCCTACCAACAGAAACATACCCAACGATGACATCGACAAATACATACAAAAAATGGACGAAACCATGAAACAAACTATGGACAAAACAATACCAAAAACCACACCTACGGACAACATGAACATGTACCGAAACGCCACAATCAACGCGCTCCACAGAAAAAAAAGTAGACTTCTGTCGCAACTAAAACTACGGTACAGACGATTTATTGATAGGCACGACCAGGAGATAATATCACTGAAGTCAGGATTAAAAAATCTCCAACAGCTGATAAAAGCCAACTATAGGCTATCAGCAAATTTGTATTGGAACAACAAAGTTCGGGCGGTAAAATCCAACAACCCTAGTATGTTTCCGCAAATTAATAAAATATTTCGACGGAGTAATGAAAACGAGATTCAGTGTCTCCAAATACCACGAACTGACGAAAACCAACGAATGCTGGCAAATATAGGCATAGACACAAACAACGCCATCCTAAATGACAAAGTTTTTGTGTTTGAAGATCCCTTGGAAAAAGTGAATGTTGTAGGGGCCGTCTTTCAAGAACTGTACAAGGCAAATGAAGTAATTCGTCGCAACCATGGCTTGGAAGATAGAGTTTTACTGAATTATGGTCATCTTCGAAATGATATTTCACAGTGGCGATCGGAAAACCATGGTTTTAACGAATTCAGTAATGAAAATACGGCAAACGCCGAGATTACTGTCGAAAGCGCCAACAGTCTTTTGATCACTAGTGAAGACATCCATGGCGTCTTTGCATCATTAAGAAACAAAAAATCAGTTGGAATCGATGGAGTACCCAATATCGTACTAAAACATCTTCCTCCAATCGCAATGGACATATATGCAGTATTGTTCAACAACGCTCTGAACAACGCACACTATCCAGTACGTTGGAAAACGGCCATCATCCAACCGTTACCAAAAAAAGGGAAAGATAGAACAAACCCAAAAAATCTGCGATCGATCAGTTTGTTACCGAGTATCAGTAAAGTATTCGAAAAGGTTCTAAACAAGGCTCTACTTAAATGGGTTGAGGACAATAATATTATTCCAAATAACCAGTTTGGTTTTAAAGCTGGTCATGAAACCACACATGCCGCAGCTAAACTGGTTTCAGACATTCAGTGGAATAAAAATCTGAAACAGTGTACAGGTGCCTGTTTGATTGACTTGGAGAGGGCCTTCGACACCGTTTGGTTAGAGGGGTTATATTACAAGCTAATGAGACTAGGCATTCATAGACCACTACTGTATATACTATACGACATGTTGAATGAAAGGAAATTCATCGTCAAAAGTGGCAATGTGACCTCTAACATTACTTACAATATAGAAAACGGTCTGCAACAGGGAGCGGTGTTATCTCCGATCCTTTTTAATATTTACACTAGCGACCTGGTAAGGTCTCTTCATCAGGCTATTGCGTATGCAGACGATCTGATAATATATAGAACAGCACCAAAAATTGAAATCATTAACGGATTATTACAAGGGGATTTCAATGATGTTCAGCGATACTGCAACAACTGGAAACTCAAAATCAATATCCAGAAGTGTGAAACCATCCTCTTTAGAACACCACTGGCTCAAGCTACCAGAGACACCAGGATAAACTGGCGAAAGCTAGCTATTATGGGACCACACCAACAAACACTGGAAACCAAAACCGTAGTCAAATACTTAGGCATCTGGCTGGATCAGTATCTATATTTTAACAAACATGTGGAAGCTGCCCTAGCCAGGGCAAAGAAAGCTTACGCTATGACAAGAAGACTGTTTCATAGTAGTCAACTTGACAGCAGAGTTAAAGTTATATGCTACATGGCTCTCATCAGACCGATGATCATATATGGATGCCCAGTGTGGTTTAATGTGGGACCTAGCTTAATGGAAAAGATTCGGATTTTTGAGAGGCAATGCCTCAGGACGTGCCTTAAGTTACATCGGACTCCTGAATCCGATCACAAAAAATATTATCCCAATGAAGCGTTGTACAGTGGGGCCAATATAAACAGAGTGGATAACTTTATGATCAAGCTGATCCGAGGGCATATTGCGAGATCAATGAGCTCACAGAACGATTTGATTTTTGGTGCATATTACCCAAACAATATGTATTATGAGGTGGTACGTCGCAATGGCTTTATTCCACCAGAAGCATTCCTTAGTCTTGACATGAACGGCCTCATACAAAATGAATCCGCTATACCGTTGATTTATCACGTGCGTCGGTCGGGTATAGATAAACGAATATGTTTTAATCGAGAGGTTGCGCACACTAATGAAGAGAGACTGCAGTTCAGTACGGCAGTAGCACAGAGAGACCGAAAAGACGCGAATAAGCAACACCAGAGATTTTGGTGGCTGAGTGGCAATTAAAACCCTGTTTCCTTATAAAACTAAAGAAATAATAATAATAATAATTAAAAAAAAAAAAAAAAAAAAAAAAAAAACCCGACAAACAACGGAAAGCTTACATAGATTTAGCATTTCGAAAATTTAGTTTTGATGTTAGGTTTAGAATAGAGTTAAGTTAAAAAAAAAAAAAAAAAAAAAAAAGTCTATAGATAGTTTAGTATTTAAGTTAGATATAAGGTAAACACAATAACAAGAACAAAGTTTTTTCTTTTCTTCATTTTCTTTGTATCCAATTAAGTTCCGTAAAAATTCATGTAAACAAAATAAACCATAATGTCGAAAGACAAATTTTCATGCTTTAAGCGTATGCATGTAACTTAGAGAGTCCGCAAGGGACCAGTAAGTTAAGAAATAAGATAACATAAGCTAGAGTTTAATCATTTTTGTCTAGCAAGTAAGTAAATTATAATAATAGGAAGAAATAAAAAATGATATCTATAAAAAAAAAAAAAAGTCGTTTTATGGTGAAGCGAGTCTTGTGGTAACTGATTTTGACTGGCAGAAGCCATTGTGGTGGCTAATGTCCTTCCGCCTAGATAAGGGAAAACATTTAATTCGCAGGAAGGGGGTACCTATAATGTACTACCTGTGAATATACCGGTGGTTTTACTTGTGAATGGGCTGGGTAGAAAGCCCTACCACCACTTTGTGTTCGGTGCTGGTCTTGTGGAGAAAGATGGAATCTGCTCAAAAGAAACGGCCTGTGGGTTCGAATCGATAAGGAGGCCCGAGAGCTGAAAGGATTGTCTGGGGCGCGAGTGTTGAGGAATGGCTGGGGCCGAAAGCCGATGAATTGACTGAAAGATTGCCAACCCGCACCGAACTTCCCAATAAAAGGGAGGCGCACTGTCGCAACATCTCCTTTTGCGATCGTTCCGTCTCGAGGAGTTTGGTTATTATATCATCGAGAGGCCCGAGAGGAATCTGGCCACGGATGCGAGCCAAAAAGTACTCAGAGCTGTGGTATTTCAAGGCGAAATACCGACCCGACCGCACTAAACTCGCTACCGTTTCCGGATTCGAAACTGGAATACAAACGTTGCAATATCCCTTGCTTGGAATTTCCACTAGTTCCTCTTTTCCATTTAAATTGACGCGGCACACACAAGCCATTTTTTTATTTCGTGATCTTCCGGGCACCGGGTCTATTGTCGATAATGGGGCTAATTGCGCTCAGAGAATTGTCATCTCTTATAGAGGCTCTCCATTGCCTGTTGGTATTTCCAAAATGCACTGTGAAGGTTATTTTTGATTATATATCAAATCCCGAAAATTAGATTTATCCTCCGGGGAAAATTTTGCACTAGACTTCTGAACGATTGTTCGGCGACAACGAAGAGACTTTATAGACCTGTGGGGAGGAAATGTATTGTGCCAGGCATGGGCACTCGGTTCACACAGCAAGCACACAGTTGATTAATGAACTCGAATTGTTTTTAACTATTGATTTATATGAATGTGAACAGTGCACGGCAAACCACAATCTTTACATAAAGCGAAACACATCGTCGCGGTTCGAAGTCCTCCACTTGTTGACACACTAGATAATCCTTACCAACGCATTCCGCAGTACTGCGCTTACAGCGACTATCCATCGAGGAGAGGAAAATAAAACACTTAGATTCACTTGTTTGGTTGTTTATTAATTAAAAGGTTACTTAGTTGACGGTAACCGATAGTTACTTTTGGATTTATTAAACGATAAAACATGGATAAAAAGTCACTTAAGACCCTTCGAATAAGTTAATTTAAGCGTTCTCATTGCGACGCAACATTAACTCGACCCGGGATATATTATATTCGCGCCCCCGTGCCCACCGGGGAGCGGGAGCGGCATGACCGTGGTGGTCGGCGGATGTAATTGGACTCCGCGATAAACGGCTCGTGCAGAGCCGACTCGCTACTGGGGTGAGTTTCCCCGAGAGAGAAAGTGTTCCTCTTTACCAAGGATACGTTTTACCTACCACAAGAGAGGCGTAAAGTGCCTCTTTGTGGAACAGAAAACCAGATCTCGTAATGGAGATCGTGGTAGTATGTGTGGATGGGTGATCGTGAGGATCATAATATTCAACACACCCGCGAAGGCGATGGATAAACGAAGCAGACAGGCGGTAAGGACAAAGGGACCGTGAAGATCGTTGGTAGTATACATGTATGTGTGTACATGGGTTCTTTCATGGGACAAACCATGAGGACGAGCCTAAAACGACGAAAAGGGCATAGGGTGTATCCATGAGAAGTGGGTTCGGTAAAGCAAACAAACAGAATCTCCTTGGATGGTAATAGTTTTTGTTTGCTCATGCCGCTGCTAATGAGAAGCAGATCCCACAATATGAGAAGGCAAAGGGAACGCTTAAGCTAAATAAATATGCGGCAATGCAATGTGGAAATGCGCTAATTGGTTTTAGCTTGATTGTCTGGAAATTGTGTTTATGGCATCGCTGGTAAGGGTAGGTATTCAATTCCTATTTGCATTTGTCTGCGCTGTAGGATTTGATTGATGCCTTAAGACGCGAGATGCGTATATTTGTTTTGGTCCCTTGGGCGTAGGTCGCCAGCCAATGTGTATGTATGGTGATTTATGATACACTTGGTGAGGACGGGAAATAGGCGACGCAATGTTTATGATCTCTGTTATGATGGTTATATTGTATGTAAACCAAATCATTTTGTTTTCAGGAATTCGTCTAGGGGGATTTGCCTGGCACCGAAGGTGCCGAATTGGTTTTGGGATACCTGATAAGTCAGGAAAGAATTCTTACAGGGAATTTGTATGCGAAGAGATGCATGAAAGGTAAGGATTCTTTTATAGGGACCCTTAGATTACAAATTTGATCCATTTGATGCGTGACGCATTTACAAGTGCCTAATGCGATTGCATTAGCAAAAACCCATGCAGACTGGGATGAAGTTATGGGGGTTTTTCAGGTAAGTAGGCCGTGGAGTTTGGCGGAACCGCCACAGACCCACATCAACGAGATATGGTATATATATTATTTTTAAATGTCATTTAACATGAACTTTGTTGCATAGTTATTATAAACATTATTTCCACTTCAGACTCTAATTACAGACTTTTTTTCTTGACTCCTTATCGAATTGTTTTCCTACTCACTTTCGACTCTCACATTTTTTACATCGACTCACCATACAAAAAAAAAAAAAAAAAAAAAAAAACGATGCGATGCCACCGGCTCTTTTGTTTTTTATATACCGTTACCTCAACGAGAAAACTGGGTCACACCGTTATCGTATGACCCAATCAATGGCGATGATCGACCTCGAGTTTATCGAAGATATCATCGCCGATGAAATAACTGGGCGTTTCTATGCCCCAGTTCTATGTTTAATGTTTTAATTTTATGTTTGTATAAATGTTTTATATGTTATATGTGTAATTCCAAATGTAATTTGGGTTTTGTATTTAAGTTTATGTTTAGTATTTTATATTTTAAATTTTGTGTAAGGTAAAAATGTAATAAGTGTTTTATATGTAATTTAATGTGTAGTGTATTATATGCCTAATTTGAAATGTAAAATATAAATGATTTGTTTTCTGTGTAATTTAATGTTTTTTGTACGTAATTTAAAATGTGAATTATTTGTAATATCAAAATGTAATATGTGCTATGTGTTTATTGTTTAAATTGTTTAGTAGTTTTTATGTATAGTTTAAAAATGTGAAAATTCAATTAACGTTTTTTTACGTGTAATTTAATGTTTGTAATATAAATGTTTTATATTTTATGTTTTCTCGGCGGGATAAAGGTGGTGGGGGAGTTACTATGTAACCCCTTCAGCAAACCATCCACAATCTAATGGAGTTCTTGAACGAGCGAATCGATCAATCGTAGAATACCTATGCAGTATTGTGGATGAAAACTCCCAATCCTGGGATCAATTCTGAGGCGACGTCCGGGTACAACAGCAGTGTATATGAGGGTACAAAACTCACGCCTATAGATTGTGTCCATAGTTTCACCCCGGAAACACCCCCGGACTAAAAAACCAGCACCGGAACCAGTGTTCAACAACGGGAGTTATAACAAGCTATTAAAAGACAAATACAAAAAATGTACGAAATAGCTAGGTGACTATTGACCAACAGCGGTGAAAACAGTACCACGATTGTGTAACATGCTCTCTCATGTTTCACGTGGGTGATAAAGTTTTGGTACGCAACGAAAACGGGAAGGGGAAACTAGCACACCCCTGAAAAGGTCTATAGCGTTTCAAATAATAGTGAAGAAGATCGTGTGATTCGAACTGACGCTATGACAGCTCGAATCACGAAAAAAATTTTACCTTAAGCGTTACACACCAGGCTACTGACCGAGTTTTGGTATTTTATTTCCAAACTCGGGTATATTCCACTGGTGTGAATAATTTTTATTTTATCGCTTGGTATACGGTTCTGATGTATTTTTCTTATTCGATTTTTTTCGTTCGGTGTTCTTCACTATTTTTGCTTGCTTGTGAATTGTGTGTATCTGTTAGAATCGCTACACACTCCCGCCGCAGTAACTTCGTTACGATCAGATTCGTATGCGGACGACGGACGAACGAGAGAGAAGCGAGAAAACGTCGGAGGCTGGGCTCTATGCGGAAGTCGTGACCGTGTGTGAAGTTCTGCTTTACTATGGGAAGTGAATGCTGCGTGTACAAGATCACGTCGTAGTCACCAATTATAGCGTTAAGCAAGGATAGTGAAGAAGGTGAATTGAACACACGATGAAACGATTGAAAAGCGAAGCAGTGAAGCATCAGACTACTGACCGTGTTTAGAATTTGGTTTCCAAACTCGACTATATTCCACTGGTGTGAATAATTTTTATTTTATCGCTTGGTATACGGTTCTGATGTATTTTTCTTATTCGATTTTTTTCGTTCGGTGTTCTTCACTATTTTTGCTTGCTTGTGAATTGTGTGTATCTGTTAGAATCGCTACAGGTCCTCATGTGGTTATATCGATTACAGGCCCATTAACAGCACTATCAAGGTAGAGAACAGTAACGTAATACACAACAATCGTCGAAAGCCCTATTATGAATGAGTCGAATCATCCCAAATGAACGAACGACCAATATCCCCATTCCCGTCATCATCATCATCATCATCGGCACTACAACCGGGAACCGGTCTTGGCCTTTTTTAGCAAGTCCTGAGGCTTGTTAAATTTTCCATAATGATTTTTTTTTTCTGGGCAAGGTCATTAGTCTTGCGCCAGGGGCTCCCCGACGGGGAAACGAACCCCGGTCTCCTGGGTGACAGGCGGGTATACTAACCACTATACTATTGAGGAGCCTCATTCCCGTCAGACCCCTTTAATTCCTTAGTTGTCTTTAGTCCCCACACCCCCTCAACTATTGATAACCACCACCCCCCCTCCTCTTATGCTTATGCCACGACTGCTCAGCCCACTCAACACCTCCCCCTTACCAATTTTCTTACAACTTCCGAAAAGCCAATTTCCGCCTCATAAATGAGTCCCTCAGCAATATCACACTCCGCTTAAATGATATTAGTGTAGTGGTCGCTACAGCCTCGCTATATACAGACATTTACAACGCCATATCCCCACATGTCCCATATTCCCGACGCAGGTTATAATTGTCATCGCCCCCTTGGCATAACCGCAAACTCCGCACCCTTTGTAACAAGAGGAACAAGTTGTGGAACACTTTCCTAAATACGCGTTCTCTACCGGACTACTCCAACTATCTCGGTTATTTTTACAGCTCCCCCTACCACAATTACCTCACCAAAGCTCAATTCAACCCGATAAACGGCCCTAAATCTGCCTATCCCACCTCTCTTTTCTACGGTTCAACTACTACAAATGACTCCGATACCATCGCCAATCCTTTTGCGTTCTTCTTCAAACTATCCTTCACGGAAGAATCTTTCCCCCCTCACTTCACTGGCCTGTCGGGATCCTCCCCCGGCCCTCTCACCCCACTACACATTCAACAATACCAAGTTATAGAGAAACTTGATCAACTGAATGTCGATCTCAGTCCCGGCCCCGACGGACTCTCTGCTATATACTTTAAAAAATGATCCTCCTCTCTCTCTCCCGGTCGCTTCAATCTTCAATCTATCTCTTGCACAGGGTCTATTCACTGACAATTGGAAATCCTCTTATATAAACCCTACACATAAAATGGGGCCAAAAAACGATATATCCAATTATCATCCCATTGCTAAGCTTTCGCACATTTTTAAACTGTTCGAAGGCCTTCTATATGATGCGTTATGTTTTCGCTGCACACCCATCATCTCTCCCAACTAGCACGGCTCCCCCTCTGTCAGGTCCGCTACTACTAACCTTGTCGACCTCACACCCTACACACTCTTTGCCCGAAACGGGGATGTGGTCGATGTAATCACTACCGACTTTAGCAACCCTTTCGGCAAAATCTCCCACAACCTCATTAACTTTAAGCTGTCCCTTGGTTTTGAACCCCTGCTGAGTAAATTGATCTAATCCTATGTCAATTATCGACCCTGCCGCGTGCGATTTAGATCCACCCTCTCCAATCCTTTTTTTTCAACCTCAGGTGTCCCCCAGGGCAGTCATCTCGCCCCCATCCTATTTATCCTAACCATTACCGACATAGGCTCTAGTATCAATCACTCCTTCATCTCGCTTTACGCGGATGCTACCCAATCTTCAAGACAATCCGCTCTCCCCTAGACTCCCCACTTCTCCAATCGGATCTTGACAGCTTCTCGACTTGGTGCCAAAATAACTGCCTAGAACTGACTATCGCCAAATATCACAAAATCACCTTCTCTCGGAAGCGCCTCCAACCCAGCTACGCTCCTATCTCTTACTGAACCAACCGATAACATCGGTAACACATTTGAAGAGCGCAGAATCCATGCCGACATCATCTTTGTCCATCGTCTTCTGTCAGGCTCAATCAATTGCCGAAGCCTGGTCTCCATTGTAACATTTCACACAAACCCCCGTAACGTACATACTCCTCGACTCTTTTACTTGCCCACTCATCACACTTCTTATGGCGCTAACGAACCCACCCTGCGGGTATCTCTTTCCTCACTGTAATAAAACTTTTCTTCCACTTACTTTAAACACCACACACACTTGTCACACCTTTAAAATAAAACACTCTTTGTTTGTTATATATTTAAACTAATTTTTATTTCTAACCAACACACACATAAGTCACTTAAATTGGTTCTTAGTTTCACATATATTCCTCGGTCAACACACATAGAAGTCACTTAACTCAATTCCTAATTTCACATATATTCCTCGGTCAACACACATAGAAGTCACTTAACTCAATTCCTAATTTCACATATATTCCTCCGTCGACACAGTTAATTGACGAAAATCTATTAAGTTTAACATGACTTTTTCTTTGTAAGACTCTTCAGAATGTTTTGAACACATATCTAGTACTTTTTTCCCGGCCTCACACCGCGCACCACTTGAAGGCCGACTCGGTCAAAATTATAGAACCAACAACCCGAGCGTTCCGCTCAACTCTTGAAAAACAACTCCGTTATCTCACGGTCTCGGTCGAGATTCAAAATCCAACCCTCTCTAGTGGTTTTCTCATTTCTTTTTCTTTGGATCGAAATCCTTGTTTCCGCCGGCAGATAAAAGGATATCTCCTTTTTTCCGCCTTATCCACTTTGCGGTATATCAAACACAAAAGAAAAATCAATAGTGCATCGTGTTAATGCACACTTCTGATTCCCTTTTCTTTTGTGGTGTTAGCTGCTTGGGTGAACGTCTAGTCCGTTTTATTGCGCCTGTTGTTTTCTTTAACCGCATGGGCCAGGATCTCTTCAGTGGGAAGTGGGTCCGCAGAAAAAGATCAAAGCGCTAGGTGAACGTGCAGTCGTTTTATTGCGCCTGTTGTTTTCTTTAACCGCATGGGCCAGAATCTCTTCCGTGTTAAATCGGTACAAAGGAAAAGATCAATAGTGAATCGCGCTAATGCATCTTTGTGATTCTCTATGTTGTTATTGTTTAGGCGAATGGGCAAGGATGTTCCTTTTGGGAAATGGTTTGGGTAAACAAACCTTTGAAGGGTCATAAAATTGCAGACGTGCAATTTATGATTCTCAACAACTTTACTTGAAAGTTGGTCATCTAGATTTGGATCCAGGGGATTCTGTGTGTTGAACATATGGTTCATTCTTTCACGTCTTGGATTCAACTTAAATTAGGAGTTTTGTGCCAAACACGGACACATGGTTCACTCCTATCCCCATCCGACTGCCTGACTAATTGTTTCGACACGTATCAAAGGAAACATCAACACAGGACAAGTAAAAAATAGAAAAGACACCATTTCCTTATTTAGTTGTATTTTTATTTTAAAGAAAAACACTATTATTGAAATAACTTGTTTGAATCCATGGATTATTGTTCCGTTTCATTTTCTTATTGGATACTAACATTTTACGGTGGCACTGTTTAAAATACATGAATTCGAACACTGATGGTATGGACTCGCTTTTGATTATAATTAATACCACGAGCCACGACTCGGGGTACAACACGAATACGACTCCGATATATATATGCGCGTCTCCATAGCGAGGGAGAGCGGAAATAACGCGTGTCCATGGCGGCCAGTGGATGGAAAACGACTCGACGATATTCAATCGTTGTTAAAAGAAATTCAGCCAGTAAAACTGGCTCTCTTAAATTAAAGATGTATTTCCTGTTCCGAGAGAGACGTTAAGTCTCTCTTTTGAGTAACCAAACAGATCTCATATAGAAGATCGCCACAGTACTCATGTATGTGTGTACACTGGTTTTTTTATGGATCAAAGCTATAGGAAAGACTCTAAACAAAGAAAGGGACAGTGTGCATTCATGGGATGCGAGTCTGGCAAACCAAACAAAACCGAAACTCGTCGGATGCTAATTGGATCTGTAGCGTTCTACGAACGCACAATTCCGTCCAGGTAAGGTTCCTATCCTTCAAGGAACATACTTACCTTATTCATTACACGTGCCCACAGACACGTGTCCCAAAGCTCTTGATCATACCTGTAACAAGGGTCATAGGAAGCTGCAACAATGTTGAACCCGATATAAAAAAAAAACAAGGAACTTAACGTTCAAAAACTTTCAATATCGAGTCAACGCATCCATTCATCGTATGCAAAACCAATCCCATCCTAAACATCAACGCGAGGTTTCCCAAGGAAATACCATTTTCGGTAAATAGACCGAACGACGGATGCATACGCTCGTAGCTAAATGCAATTAGCGCCCAAACCAGGCACACTTGCGCAAACAATCGATTCGTTGCGCCGTTGATTAGCATGCGAACAATCGTAAATTCTAAACACTATCCCAGATATATGTGCGATGGGAAAGGAAAAACAAAGCCTTACATCCCATAATCCGTGTACACATCCGAAATGCAGGGGAGTCTTTGCCGCATGCTACATGTGCGGCATCCGATCCGTAAACAAAGGAAGAAGCGAGATACCGACCACCAGCATCGAATGGTGATAATGACGATGATTAGGTAAGATTTCTCCTTCCAGATCCTGTGGGAAATTCTCCTTGTGAGATGAAAAGGAAGATGGTATGCTGCTAACAGATACTGTGGAAAATTCTGTTAGCAGAGGAAATGGGAAATTTTCTCCTGGCAGATACAGATGGACAATCTGTATCGGGGTATTGTTCAGACAGTCTAATTTGGATCGTCACCGGGACGAGAAGTCTTTATCGAGCAGCATACGAGAAAGCCCCACCGAGGAGGTCGAAAGGAGTACGGTTAGAGAACTCCGACGAGGAGGTATCCGCGCAGTGAAACTTTAGAAAAGCGAAGGTAATGTCGAGTGTCGAACGTGCGTGCGGTGCAACGAAGCGCTTCGTAATCCTATAAAGGAAAGACACAAAATAAAAATTCTAAATAAAACAATTCTTCTCGTGGTTTCATTTGACATTGTTTTCGCTCCGTTTGTGTGTTTCGTTGTTTTGGGAGTAGTGTTCGGCGGAACACTCCAACAGCAGCCAGCAGTAACAGCGAAACGCCAAACGTCTTTGTTTGAGATGTGCGTCGCGGCTAAATAAATAGACGCAACGCATCGAAGAAATGGTGTTAATGGCTTTTGGCTAGATTACCGGGAAATGGTGTTTATGGCACCACTGGTAAGGGTAAGTATTGATTTCCTATTTGCATTTGCTTATGTTGTAGGATTTAATTGGTGCCAAGAGATGCGTGTATTTGTTTTGGTCCCTTGGGTGTTGGTCGCCAGCCAATGTGTTTGTTGAAGCTGGGATAAGCCAACTCAAGGGTAATATTTCCTGATTATGCGGTTGTATTATATATGAACCGGATGAATTTTCTTTCAGGGAATTTATGATAAGCTTGGAGAGAACTCTTATAGGGGATTTTAAACGCGAAGTTATGCATGTAGGTAAGAATTCTCTTTTCCAGGGGCTTTTTAGATTATACCTTAGATAATCCTAGATACGTAAAGCATTTGAGGTGCTAATGCAATTGCATTGGTGAAATTATGTGATGGATAGAGTTATGGGTGTTTTTTAGGGAGGCAAACCGTGGGGTTTGACGGAACCGCCACAAGTTCAATTTGTTTGATATTGAATTGATATCGAGATATTTACTGTATGCGCGATTAATGATGGAGCTTAGCTCTAAAGCGGTAGCTTTTATAGGATGGGTGGTTGTGGCCGTAACACCACCTCCTTCGATTTTAACCTCTCCACTCCCGCTCTCAAACGACGTCTCAGAAGATACCCGTCCTAACCCCTCCCCTTATTCCAATAACCCCTTTACCCTGCAATCCTACCTCTCCTCTCCCGCTCTCAAACTAGTCCCCCCTACACCTTTCCAGCCCCACCAACAATTTCAACCCCCCCCCCCCCCCCCCCAGGCCGCTAATCCACCGCCCTACCAGTCTGTACAGATGCCGTTCACTGTCGCTGTCTCATAAATGCCGCATTTACCACCCCCAAATACACTCGCTCTTCCCTAGCCTCCTACCTCCCCTATCGCCCAGTCCTCTTCACCTCCCGGCTTTCCCCCCTTTTTTTCGTTTTTTAATTATGTCTGAACTACTACTTTAGATTTTAAGTTAGTCTGTAAGGTATTACATTAATTTAATTTAAGCTTGGATTAAGCCTAATAAATGAGGGTTCTGCCCTCACTAAACTATAAACTATAAATTATCTATTTTCTTCCCCATGATGAACCTCTCTTCTCTTTGGACGACCCCCCGGCAGAACACAAATGACTTGTATGTGTCGTAAATATTGTAAATCAAATAAAATTTTATAATCTAAACAAATATAAACAAAATTTAAAGGATTGAATATTGAAAATCATTATATAAAACAAACAAATTGTAATACAAATAATAGAATTATAATTTTTCCTGATAAAATTTTAGCATCAATTATTACCAATAAATTAAAAAAAAAAAAACAAACCAAAGTTTTAACATGTAAATAATAATATAAACCCCTTAACAACTATATGTACATTGAAAACAAATATATATACGAATAAATAAATAAATAAAGCCGGTAAATAACTACAACAGTGCCCTGAAAAGTATCCAACCTCAACATGAAGATAGCGGCAGTCGCCAATAAAAGCTAGTGAATGTAGTTGTGCATCTTTTGACAGTTACTCACCAAAATTTCAGCCATTTTGGAAGCGTAGCTTTTATTTGACAGTCCTTTGAGTGAGTCGAAGTTTTTTGCTTTTTTTGGAGCCAATTCCCCCTTTGCAGTCCACTGACGAGTTTTGACGAGTGCCGCAATATTCACGCTGAGGTCGGAAACTTTTCAGCCCACCCTCGTCAATGCAGGTAAATCCTACAAACATTTTATACCAAATGTATTTGAAGAAGTAACTCTATATGTTCCCACCAATTTGCATATTTCGTAATTCTAATAGAATATACTGTCTCAATTTGTAAGAAATATAAAAGAATCACTGCACGTATGTTTTTACTATTATTATAAACATATTTTCTCGTTTTTTAGTTATTACTTAAAATATACTTAATCTAAAAAAAAAAAATAAATACAAAAGGAATTTAAAAAAAAGGAAAAAACTCATAATAATAAATTTAACAAACATAAAAATAATTTATATGCCTATACATGGCAAATACACGAGTACTATACAATGAAGAATTATAAAATATGATTTTAACATAAAAATACTACATTAAAACACGGTATTGTGTAAACATGTATCTAAAGTTCACTAAAACATTAATAATAATTTTTATCCATGTGATATATCACAACTTGTTCAAGGAATGTTAATTCCGACCAGCACGACCCCTAAAGCAAAAATGTATGCAACCGAAAGGGTTAAAGGTATAAGCTTGAGTACATTTGAATATAAAGTTACTTAGCAAAAGAGTTTAAAAAGCAATGTCTCTACTTATACTAATTGTTCTTCCCAAATCTCACCTTATCTGCAAATTGATAATTGGCGCTAGTTCCACCAACAGCAGAATGAAGTCCAACCAATGTAACATTAGTCTCGAATGTGCGGTCATAGCATGGTTGTCCTCCATAACATCGCCGTTAACTACTCATTGGTTGTATGCAATTCAAAACACTTGCCAGCCAAATGCGTCACCGACTAAGTTTATTAACAAATCACATTAAATCGATGCTTGTACATTCAAGTGGAAAATATACGAGCAACATGGTAGACATGCGACAGGACTAAGAGTACCAATCAAGAATGTAGAAAAGTGGCACTGGTGGCAACATACATCATGCGTGTTAAAATTGTAAACTTGAGAATGGCGTGATTGTCCTTGATAGAAAAAATGAGAAGCATTTCCTCCTACATAAAAGCACAGAAAGGAAAGATCTCCTGTAAATATTTAACTTAGCTACCCTTCCTGATTGGAATGTATACAAGCTATTTAATGCAGAAGGATTGAGACGTATCACAGGAAATGCGGTAGACTGCCGTGGCCACTTGCATTTTTTATGCAAATTGAGATTTATCGCAAAGGATTTGTATTAGGAGAAGGAGAGTTCACAATGCACTTTAAGAGCAGACGAATGTAATGTCGAGCTTCCATTATTTATAGGTTTCCGGCTAATATTAGCAAATGACGGTAAGTGGTCGATGAACGGCGGCGGTCATGTCCGTACACTCAAATGTTGCCGCATTTAATGGTGTAGTGACATGCAAGTGACGTACGTAAGAAGCGTAGACTTATTCTATTAATTAGGAAGATATTCAGGCTCTTAACCCGTCGTGATCCTTCTACATCACTGCCCTTCTAGTTAAATGCTAACATAACAAGTAATCGTTTTAGTTTTTCTTCCTTTCCTCGGTTAGTGACAAATGTTGGTCACATACTTGAAAGAAAAAGCCAGTATTTCCATGAACTCTGTCTTCGGTTTTAATTGTTAAGACGCACTGATTATCGCACAAGCGAAATCTGGGATACGAAGGATTTTCATTATGGCCAAATTGGCGGTCATAGCACCAACAGTCTCACATGTATCATTTAATAAAGCCCATATGAAACATCTCAGTTGTACCAGGGAAACCTTGGAGTCATTTTCTGATTTCTAAATAATAAAAAAAAAAACGTTCTCTGCACGCTACATCCCTTTTATAGCACAGAACTAGGTCCGAATGATTTCTTTTTATTTATCCAGTCTGGAATATTGCCTCTTTCCTAGTGCTGTAGAACCTGTAGAGGTGCCTTTGTAAAAAATAGGCGGTTGATCAGTGGCTCCAGAACCCTCGACGATGTAGAAGCTATGGGTCGGCAGTAAAAGACGGACGATTCATCGTAATTTTTTGGGAATCTGTAGAATTTTTTTTAACTCCTATCTACGAGGGTTGCCTCTTATGTTTCGGGATTTGGCAACCCTAGTGTTGCAATCCGTGAATTGACTGCTCTGTCGTAAAGTTGGACATTTTTGAGGTTATACGCACACAGAACGTTTTGACATACGAGCGCTATTTGTGTTGTTTACAGTAACTTAAAAGATTCATCTCGGCCCAAAAATGGAATTAAATCGTCAACATTTTCGTGCGATTATTTTTTACAACTTTCGGCGTGGATTAACTCAGCAGCAGTGCATGGATGAACTTAATTCAGTTTTTGGCGATGGAGCTCCATCAAGGACCAGTGTTTATCGATGGTATGGTGAATTCAATCGTGGTCGTAGTTCACTCCAAGATGAATTTCGTGAAGGTCGTCCAAAATCAGTTGTTGTTCCGAAAACTATTGATGCTGTGCGCGAACTGATATTGGAAGATCGTCATGTGACCTATCGCGAGATTGGGACAACCTTAAGCGTTAGTGGGACCAACATAGATTCAATATTGCATAAACATTTGACTGTCAAAAAAATTTGTTCGCGTTGGATCCCACACAATTTGTCAATCGCCCAAAAAAAGGCTCGTGTCAATTGGTCGAAAGAAATGCTCAAAAAATACGGTCGCGGTGCTTCGAAACACGTCTATGACATCGTGACAGGTGATGAATCGTGGATTTACGCGTATGAGCCCGAAAGTAAACAGCAGTCGACTGTCTGAGTGTTTCAAGATGAGCCAAATCCAACAAAAGTTGTTCGCGCACGATGCACTTCCAAGCAAATGGTCGCCTGTTTTTTCGGAAAAACTGGACATGTCGCAACCGTACCACTAGAACAACGCAGAACAGTCAATTCTGAGTGGTACACAACCATTTGTTTGCCAGTTGTCTTCCAAGAAATCAGGAAAACCAACCGCCGAAGACGGACCACTCATCACCACGACAATGCGAGCTCTCACACATCGGCTGCGACAACTGCATTTTTGAGCACCCAAAACATCGATTTGATGGGTCATCCGCCGTATAGTCCTGACTTGGCACCGAATGACTTCTTTTTATTCCCGTACGTAAAAAACAAACTGAGACATCAACGTTTTTCGACACTTGAAGAAGCGGTTGCTGCATTCAGAATGCATGTGTTGGAGATACCTCAATCAGAGTGGCAAAAGTGCTTCGACAATTGGTTCAAACGCATGCAAAAGTGTATAGATCTTCATGGGGAATATTTTGAAAAACAATAAAGTGATTTTCGATGATCAATATTTGTTTTTGTTCTCTAATCCCGAAATATAAAAGGCAACCCTCGTATTTGGGAATTGTCCAGCCACATCCCTTTCATTATGAATATGTCGGCACTCTCACAATACCAATCCGCTAATATCACGAGAACAGCTTTTGATCAGAAGTGCTTTTGCTGAGAACAGCTTTAGCTGAGAACAGCTTTCGCTGAGAACAGCTTTCGCTGAGAACAGCTTTCGCTGAGAACAGCTTTTGTTGAGAACAGCTTTTGTTGAGAACAGCTTTTGCGGAGTTGCGAGTTTAGTGCGGTCAAGTTGGGGCTTCCCAACTGCTGGGGTCTGTGCTACCGACTCTTTGACTCCATGGGATCGCTTGTAGTCTGATTTTGAGCCTTAGCACGCTCAGAACTGGTAGAACTGGGGCGGTTTTTGCCTGCCGTGGTCCGACGGCGGCGTGCTTGCCTCCCTTGCCTTCGTCTACTCTGCTTTGCTTTTGAGTCTTCATTGCCGATATGACCTTGATTGGGCGGACGATGTCGTGGCTGTGGTTTCCGGCGTTTGCCACCTTTATCGGGCGTGCCTCCGTGGCCCTTTGGTTTTTTCCTGGTAACCTCATGCCACCCGTAATTGACCGCGCAGGTCTGTGTGTTGTGACGTTGACGTTCAGTTGTGGCCCCTGCGGTGCGTGTTAGGCTGGACGTTGTCTGGGATTTTCTTGTTTTTCCCCACCTCACCCTGTATCCACACCTTTCCCACGTGTGCCACGGATGCTATAGAGCCGGTGGTTCGATGTTGCTGGTTTCTTATGAGCAAAGGGCCGGTGTGGTCTTGGGTGTGTTTCCTTTAGGATGCCCTCTGCTTGTGCTGTAGCCTAGTCTGTGGTGGAGGTCTGGGATTGCCTTGTGGATGTACACGGTCGACACGGCAATCCTTAATATAGTGCCCATACTGCCTGCAATCCCACAGAAAGGAGTATATCGCATTTTCAGACACTCGTCATATAGGTGCCCCCTTTTGTTACAAAAGCTGCAGGCCATACGGTCGGCTAAAGGGTGCACCGACCGAGTGCCTTGGCCCTGGGTGAGCTGGCTGCGGTGCAACTGGCCACTGCCAGCCTGTTGTACGAATGGGGCCCTAGGCCCTGTTGGTGAAAACCTTCCCTGTGGTTAGAGCAGGGTTGCAGCCGCCACATTCTGGAGGTGCTGTGTGTAGCACCCCTGAGTATACTGGGCATGACCTGTTAAGGTCTAGATAGTGTCGAATGACCTACTAAACATGCCCCAACAGCAGCATGACTCGCTTCATTCACTGGTAGGTATTGCGTGTGAAGTGAGTCCTGTGGTAGCTGATTTTGACTGGCGGAAGGCATTGTGGTGTCTAATGTCCTTCCGCCTGGATAAGGCGAGACATTTAATTCCATACCCGTGGGAAGGGGGTACCTATAATGTACTGCCTGCCAATACACAAGTGGTTTTACTTGTGAATGGGCAGGCTAGAAAGTCCTACCATCACTCTGTGTTCGGTGGTGGTCTTGTGCAGGCGGAGGAGCGAAAGATAGAACCTATGGAATCTGTTCAAAGGTAACGGCCTGTGGGTTTAGAGCCGATTAGAATGCCTGAGAGCTGAATGGATTGTTTGGGGCGCGAGTGTTGAGGAATGGCTGGGGCCAAAAGCCGATGAATCGACTGAAAGATTGCCAACCCCGGCCGAACTTCCCAATAAAAGGGAGGCGCACTGTCGCAACATCTCCTTTTGCGATCGGTTCATCTCGAGGAGTCTGGTTATTATATCATCGAGAGGACCGAGAGAAAGCGAGCCAAGAAGCACTTAGAGCCGTGATATTTCAAGGCGAAATACCAAACCGACTGCACCAAACTCGCTGCCGTTTCCGAATACGAAACTGGATCATAAACGTTGCAATATCCCTTGCTTGGAATTTCCACTAGTTCGTCTTTTGACGCGGCACACACAAGCCATGTATTTTATTTCTTGACCTTCGGAGCACCGGGTCTATTGTCAATGATGGATCTAATTGAATTAAGAGAATTGTCCTCTTTTATAGAGACTATCCATTGCCCGTTGGTATTTCCAAAATGCACTGTGAAAGTTATTTTTGATTATTTATTAAATCCCGGAAATTAGATTTATCCTCCGCGGAAAATTTTACAAAAACTCTGTTGCATAGATATTATAAACATTATTTCCACTTCAGACTCTATTCACAGACTGTTTTCCTACTCACGTTTGTGGGGAGGAAGTATGTGCCAGACATGGGCACTAGGTTCACTCCCTCTCCCATCGTCACTAAAAGGATCCGACACGTATCGTTCGCAAGTCAACAAACCGAACGCCAAAATACGGAGCGGACAACACAGAAAATAACGCACAGATTTAATTGGCGATCACCGTTTTTTTTTTATTACTTTAAAATTGTGAAGGGTAATTCTCTTAATAAAAAACCACTTTATTCTCAGTCATTATCAAATATGTTAGTGTTTTTATACTTCACTTAAACTTATTATTAATATTAAATTGATTTTTTTAATGAATTTTAAACAGAATGAAACACTTCTTTTTCGACACGACCTACGCTTCTTCGCCGCGCGACGGAGAGCGGGAACGGTAACGACCGTGGTGGTCGGCGGATGTAATTTGACTCATCGATGCAATCCACATCCGTCAGATTCAACGGTGGTGGATCACATCGATACGAGAGGAGCGAACGGGATCAACTTGGCAGCGGCCAATGGTGATCGGGGAAAGGGTTCAATGGGAGGATTTCCCAAATGCTGCATAGGGACGCGTACAATGCCCCTTTTGCCTGCAATACAGACAACGATCGTCGACACCTAATCAAACAAATGTACGAACTTCAAAGGCTGTAGGCAATGTGGCCATAAATCATCGATGATCCACGCCTGAGAACGAAATTGGTTTTTGCTTCAAAGTAAACAAAAACGCTATTTGAAGGGTCAAATGATGAGATGTGCTGGAGATGCTAGTTCAACCGGAGATTTAGGGTGTGTTTGCTTTAGCCGTATGGCGATGAAGCCACAAGGCGTGAAATTGTTCATGGTGGTGTGGGATTTGACCTGCAGATGTGCAAGCAAACGTCTCATCCATGGGGAGCCATGGACCAGCGGTTAGTACACAAAACAAACGCAGTGAGGTACTGTGTGTTTGTTTTGATTTGCTGGTGGGTTATCATAGGGCATGGAATGGGTAAGATTGCCTAAACAAGGATCATATCCATGCCCAAATTCCATGATCGGTTGATAGCCGGTGAAAGGGAATTGGTCGCAAGTGTTGCGAACCTCAGGATATTGGTGCAATATGAGATTACCGAATGGAAGGGAAACTATCGGCTGCAGCTGTATCTGGTGAGCATGGCGGCAGTGTTTGTTTACACTTTTGCGATGATGTGAAGCGTCATTTTGATTCGAAATGTTACGTCTCTTAGGTCGATGGATCGAATGTGTGTTTACTTTAAATAACACTCGATCGCTTGGGGTTAGCCAGCGATGGCTATGCTGTATATTGTCGATAGGACGATCGGCCGATAAGCATGACATGCCGAATATGGGAAAAATGCTCCTCAGCCATGCGTATTGACATGTTCGGAAGTTTATGTCGGTTACACGATGGGAAAACTGAATTGGATTTTAGGACATGATGGTTTGTATGCAAGCATGCCCCTGGTGAACTTCTATAGATGCTAATGCATTCTAGATGATTTTGCCACGGCTAATGTTTTCCAGGTAAGTATTGTTGCGGGGGAGCTTGACTGCTCATCTGATGGTAAGCTGCTTATGGTAGGTATGAGATTTGCAGGTAGGGGAAGGGGGAGTTGGGTTAGGCCGGTGGGAGGTTCTTCGGGCGCTTTAAAGAACCCCCACACTTTCGACTCTAAATTTTTTTACATCGACTCACCACACACAAAAAAGCGTGCGATGCCACCGGCTCGTTTGTTTTTTATCCACCGTTATCTCAACGGGTAAACTAGGTCATACCACTTAACTGTTATTGTATGACCCAATCAACGGCGATGATCGATCTCGAGTTTATCGAATTTATCGATAAAATAACTGGGTGTTACTATGCGTCAGTTCTATGTTTAATGTTTTAATTTTATGTTTGTATAATTGTTTTAAATGTTAGTTGGGTTTCGTATTTAAGTTTAAGTTTAATATTTTATTTTTTAACTTTTGTGTAAGGTAAAAATGTAATAAGTGTTTTATGTGTAATTTAATGTGTTGTGTATTATATGCCTAATTTGAAATGTGATATATAAATGAATGTTTTTTGTGTAATTGAATGTTTTGTATATTATTTGTTTAACTTAAAATGTGAATTGTTTGTAGTGTCAAAATGTAGTGTGTGCTATGTGTTTAATGTGTGAATTGTTTAGTAGTTTTTATGTGTAGTTTAAGATGTGAAAATTCAATTAGTGTTTTCTGTGTAATTCAATGTTTGTATAAATGTTTTATATATTATGTTCTCTCGGTGGGATAGAGGGAGTTATGGGAAGTTATTACCTAATAACAACATAAGTATAAAAAAAAGCGGCGAAAGGAAGAAAAAGGAGATTTACCTCACTGTATTTCAAATGCGTGTAATATTTTTTTACAACATACCGCGCATGCACTTATTCAAATTCTTGTCGTTTTTTTGTTTTTTTTTAAATCCACATTTGTTTCTAATACAACTTAAGATTTTACCTAAGACAAAATGTAAAATTTCATTTTATACATATCATGTTTACATTAACTTACTGGCTCTACCAAGCACTCTAAATTTTACAACATCAATTTATTTATTTTTTATCCCTTCAGGGTACAATTACTTTTCGGTTTTTTAACGAATGATAATAATCTATGTGACTATGTGTGGGAGGTGTTCCTCTTTAAATTTCTGCTTTGTTGCGATATGTAAATTTTCTATTTTGTTATTTTTTGTTCAGATTCCTTTTCACTTCAGGGTTCACAGAAAACTGGCCATGTAAACCGATATGTGCGTTTAGTTATTTTGTACTTACATAAGATATTTACGGCGGATCGCACAACTGGAATCCAACCGCGCTTCGGTGGTTGCAATCATACCTTGAGTCTTTTCGGGCTCCGAACATCTTTCATATTAGTGTTTAGTGATTCAACTAAAACCGCAATACTGTCAGCGACGTTTCGTGTTGTCAACCTACGTTCTTCAAGCATCAAATCATTAGAACATTGTATTTACACAAGTGTTCATTTATGGTCAACGATAGCAACGATATTTTGCATATTTTATGGTATCGTTTTGGAATTGTTATTTGTTTTGAGTAACACATTACTTCCTTTGTGCCGTCATAGACTTTTCCAGATGCGGCGTCTGGATTCTACGATCCGCCTGTATATGGATTTGATTTCATGCACTTTTACAGGTATTCATTGTATTGGTATATTGATTAGGATTGCCCCCCCCCCCCCCCTCCCTTCCGAATCATGCATCTATTCATATGAACATGAAACAAAACATTAATCGACCGTATGGGTCTTCCAAGGAGAGCTACCATAAATCCAACAAAAGTTGTTTGAGGAAAAGCACATCGAAGCAAATGGTTAACCTCTTTCATCGTCATTTTCGGTCAAGGATAATGTAGCACAGTCAATTCTTCAATTTGTTCATCATCATCATCGGCACTACAACCGGGAACCGGTCTTGGCCTTACTTAGCAAGTCCTGAGACTTGTGAAATTTTCCATGGTAATTTTCTTTTTCCGGGCAAGGTCATTAGTCTTGCGCCATAGGCTCCCCGACGGGTAATCGAACCCCGGTCTCCCGCGTGACTGTCGGGGATACTAACCACTATACTATGGAGGAGCCAGTTTAATTTGTTAGGGCCATTTATTTAACAAAAGCCTTTCAAGAAATAAGAAAATCCAAACGCCGACCATGAATCATTCTCTCAATGCGAAGTCTCACAAGTCGGCTCAAACAAGTACCTATTTGAGGAGGGAAAACATCGAATTGGTGGGTCATCTGCCGTATAGTCCTGATTTAGCACCCAATGACTGTTTTTTTATCTTGACTTATTAAAAATAAATTACGTCGTCAACGATTTTCGATATCCGAACAATGAGGCCTTCAGAACGCATGTACTGGAGGTAGCTTAAATAGTTAATTAATTCAATATTGATGACTTTTTTCATCACCTTAGACAACATAGACAGCAAGGCTATTGGCCGGTAAGTTTTCGGGAGACACTTTTTTCCCGTCTTTGGGATTGGCTAAACTCGAGCGATTTTCCAGGAGACAGGGAAAGTCTTCCGTGCATAAGATAAACGGAAGAGGCTACCAAGAACCGGCGATACTTCTGGAGCATAGTTCTTAAGGACTATTGCTGGTATTCCGCCCGGGCCGGTTGCCTTCCTACAATCCAGTTCACGTAGAATCCGTTGAATAGCACGCGGACGAAATCTCACATGACACATGGAAGACCATACCGGTGCGATCACAGGTGACTCCAAAAGACCGGGATCGAGGTTGGAAAATTCGCGAGCACATCCGCTTTAACCTTTGAATCTGTGACTAACGTCCGCCTTCTCATCAACAACGTAGGGAAGGAGGAGGAAGCGATGTTACTGCTGACAGCTTTTGCCATTGACCAGAAAGAACGCGAACCAGTCGACCACCGAAGGAGTTTATTGGTCACTATGTCGTTGTGGGCTTTCTTCGCGAAATCAATCCCCTGGTTGCACGCGTTTCTGATTCTAACAAAATTCGTTCTGTTAAGATCGGTGGGATTGGAACGTCATTGCTTAAAAGCTCCATTTTTTGTCGCTGTTATCCGCTCGCATTAATGAATTCCGTTTGATGGAGTGTGGAATGTATACGTTAACATCGGAGCCTCCGAAGCACATCTCTGACCATAGAAAGGATGCAAAGAAATGTCGCAAATCGTCCCAGTTAGTAGCCCCATACTTCTATACATAGCGAACCCGCCTAGGCCGGTTATTCGCTTGAAATGCAAGTGCTTGCGCGACAGATACCAAGCACGGAGTTCCCCAGTGGCGCAGAAACCTCTACAGTGTAAATACTCAGGTCGGATGTCAAAAACACATCCAGGGTGTTCGTATACTCGCCTCGGACATCGGACACTTGCGTTGTTTCCGCCACGAGTTGAGTCAAGTTGTGGCAAACAGCAAACATCTCCGCCAGCCCCCCAGCTTCGTCCGTTCTGTTAGAATGTAACAACCAGCCGGAATTGTGCACATTAAAATTGCCAAGGACAACAGTTTCAGAAGCTGGGTGGTTGATCTGTATCCAGTGGGCGGTATGTGAAAGATGTTCGAAAAATTTCGCCGGTCGATCGTCATTCTGGGAGCGGGAATGACCACAAAGAAATTTAGAGTTCCTCAGCACGACCCTCAACAATATGATGTCCATATTATTGGGTTCCAACGTCTCCATCCTCTGGCAAGCCAGATTGGACCGCGCGAAGACGCAGACTCCGCCCTTAAAACGGAATCTCGAATGTAAGTCGTATCCTGAGCAACGAAGATATGTCAATTCAGTTGACGAATCGACCTGGGTCGCGGTTAGGGCAAGGGTATCAGGTTTCGTTGTTGGCAAATATTACATTCGTATTAGCGAAACCAATGCCCCTGATGTTACAAAATGCCGTTACCAGTCGAGCGTGGGTAGAGTCTTCAGAGCGAGCCCGATTATGCGATGGCGAACCTCTTAAAGTTCGGTTATTGATCATAATATCTGCATGATGTTCCCCCTGACATAGTCCCCCCGGAGATCCGAATGGGAAAATGGTTTACCTCCGGAGTTCTGTATATCAGAAGGTACTATCATGACTTATCTCTGTGTCAGTCTGGGCCGCCAGCCACATATCCGAAACACCGTCGAAGATTTCTCTCGACGATATTGCGGAATGTACAGCGTGACGGGGTGGTATCTCACCTTGGAACCGACTACCACCTAAACCAACCTTTTCTCCAACCGGTCCATCAGCCAAGCCCCGAAAGATGGCCAGGGATTTCTCCCGACCATTTCGCGGAGCCTATAGCTTGACGGGGTGGTATTTCACAGGGCAACAGGGCGCTGGGACTCCACCTACCACTCGGCCTTTAGTCGCTTCTTACGACAAGCCGGACTGGCTGTGAGTATATTCTAACGCCTTACTCACAGGTCGAAGGGGTAAAAGGTTGTAAAAGTGTATTGATCCTCATGCAAAATATTTTGAATGCCAATAAAATTAATTGCGGTGATAAATATCTTTTATATATATATATCTTTTCATTACTAAGCAAGAAATATAAGTGGCATCCTTCGTATCACCAATGGGACGAACATTTAATGCGAAGGATTTTTATAAATGCTGTAGTGATATATTGCTGCTTTACGAAACTTTTTCTCTTCGATCATTACCCTATAGCTTGTTTGTACTTTGCTGTTATTGTTAACTTTATTTTTATCTTTATAGGTATCTCCTTTAAGTTAAAAATATACGATTTTACGTGTATATGTATATACTGAGTTGAAAAATTAATGCATTTGAAAAACTAAAAAGCCAATAACTCTCTATAAAATCTATGACGAAATAATAAAGTTGAGGAGCTAAATAACGAACTAAGGAAAAGAATGCTGTCAGGGTGTAAGGAGTCCATCTGTATAAGACTCTTTTTTACCTAATAGAATGTACAACACAAAACCGGAGCAAATCAGAGTATTTGAAAGTGGCTAAAGTATCATCATCATCATCATCATCGGCATTACAACCGGGAACCGGTCTTGGCCTTATTTAGCAAGTCCTGAGGCTTGTTAAATTTTCCATAATGATTTGTTTTTTCCGGATAAGGTCATTAGTCTTGTGCCAGAGGCTCCCCGACGGGGAATCGAACCCCGGTCTCCCGCGTGGCAGGCGGGTATAGTAACCACTAAAGTATAGTTTATGTAAAATCTACAATCTCTTTGTGTGTAAATAATTAACTTGTTGGTGACACTCTTAAAAATCCTCTTTAGCCTCTTCGTCAAACCAGGAGGATAACAAAACTTCAATTACTGTACTTGGATGATCCATAGTTATTGCTCATCCTCACTGTTATTTTACATCCCACATAAGACCAGTTCATCCATTTCGCACATGTGGTTCTTCTTGGCTCCAATCCCAACAGACATCATGGCGCATAAGTAAGTTCATGGATTCCTCAACAGATAATCCCCGAGCCGTACAGTGAACAAAAGGAGTATAAAAAATGAATCATGTAACAGTGCCTCTCCATGTATACCGGCGGATTGAAGTTATTTCAGATTACTACATATTCCAGCCTGATGATTTGGGACGAGGAAACAATCTTCTCCATCGTGAGCATAAAATCCTTTAATCACTTTGCAATCTAAATAAACGATACCCTCGGTAGGCATGCAAATGTGAATGTGTGTGTGTGAATAGGTATCCTGCTGCCAGTCATAAAAGTCGAACTAGCGAAAGTAGGTTCCGCTCTGATTGCGGACAAATACATCCGAATAAACTCGCTGAATAATCTGCGAACAGTGGCATTCAAATTCATTATGAAATTCTTTCCTTTGAAAACAAATCCCACAAACACGAGCAAAAGAAGGATACACATCGTGTATCGCATACGTATCGTGCACAACGTGGCTAATCGGACTCTTTACAGTAGCTATACGCCTCGTTTATCACAGGAAAGGCAAGGAAACAATATCGATAGTGAAATGTATTGTTGGAGAGCCCTTTAAATGGCACAATAGAGCCACGGTTCAGATACGGGAACAGCACTACAGGTTGCAATGCACCTTTGGGATATAAAAACTAACTTTTAGATTGTAATCCACTTGAGATTTGCGTGTAGAATAAAAAAAAACCTAAATTAACAATGGCGTGAAGTAACTTTTCAGTTCTTGGCTGGAGGATTAAGTTCTGTGTACGGCAAGGCATGTCCTTGATCCACTCTTTCCACATGTACAAGCTTCCATTGACAACACCCACAATTATATAATAGTTTATACGCTTTAAATATGATTTACAAAGAATCAACCTCTATAATTAAATTAATTAAGGGTGTCCTCTTGAAAAATCGATTCTCAAATAGTACACCACGCCCAAGGTCAATTTTTAGCTTTCCACCAGTCTAACTTCATGTTCTGTTCTGACGAGGGAAGAAATATCGTTTTTCATGAGAAGCTATGACGGGCAAGTCTCACTGTCCATTTGGTAAATATGCTTCAGACAAAACTTCGGTTGTTTGCAATCACACTCCTGTATTAAATATCGGTGAGTTAACTTTCATAGAATTGGGCTATTGAATGTCCTTAGAAGGACATCAAAGTCAAGTGAACATTGATCGGTGTTGTTCGAGGCATGTAAATGTTGACCAGTGACTTGGAGAGCGGTGAAATACAATACGGGCACGACTTTTGATTTATTTTTGAGGACAAACGACCACAGCAGAAAGGACGAGAAGCCCTGACTCATATTTTTGGAATGTAGTTTCACGTAACAATCGGCGTTTTTAAGGCTTTATGGATTGTACTTACAATGGCTTTTTGCAAAAACATTCTTGCGTATGTGTATAGAAAACAATATTGTTTATGGTTTGATACACTGATTTCATGTTTACATTCTACTGCGAAATATGATGTGGGTCGATATGTTTTTCAATTACTTCAAATAATATATCATTAGAAAAATGTTTTTGACATCATTTTTGGGTATATAATATTCTTTTGATGATTTGCAAAAGAAATTTATTTAGTTCCCATGATTTTAATACTCGAACTTGTTTGTAAGCGGAACTGAAAAACATAGATTCGATTTATTGATTCTTTTTAT
Source organism: Microdon myrmicae (assembly GCA_963931805.1). Lineage (NCBI taxonomy): Eukaryota > Metazoa > Arthropoda > Insecta > Diptera > Syrphidae > Microdon > Microdon myrmicae. Next base: position 206,370,340 of record OZ007497.1, read on the forward strand.
TATTGGTTTTTCTTTAAATGTATTAGATGCGCACGTAAGTTCACGCAGTTTTTTTTATTTTTTTTTTTATGAAAATGCAACTTTATTTGAAAAAAAAATGGTTACAAGTAAGTCATTCGAAGTATTGCCCATCGCTAGCTACAATTTTTTTCCATCTTTCTGGCAGAGTTCGAATCCCGTTCCGATAAAAGTGTTCATGTTTTGAGCCTATCCACGAATCAAGCAATTTTTTGATGTCTTCATATAACCGGAACTACTGATCAGCCAAACCATGTGCCATCAAACGGAACAGACAATAATCGGGCACCGCAATATCTGGGGAATATGGCGGGTGGGGGGCTGCTCGATGGTATAGTGGTTAGTATACCCGCCTGTCACGCGGGAGACCGGGGTTCGATTCCCCGTCGGGGAGCCTCTGGCGCAAGACTAATGACCTTGCCCGGAAAAAACAAATCATTACGGTAAATTTAACAAGACCTCAGGACTTGCTAAATAAGGCCAAGACCGGTCCCCGGTTGTAATGCCGATGATGATGATGATGGCGGGTGGGGAGGACTTCAGGTAGGTTTTAACGTGTTCGGCAAGATGAGGCCGCGCGTTGTTTGCTGTATAATCACTTTTTCGTGCCACTGCTGGTAGTGTGACCGTTTTTCTCATAGTGCTCGGCTTAATCACATCAATTGAAGTCGATACCATTCCCCAATGATGGTTTCTTTCGGTTTCAACAGCTCATAATAAATAACATCGACTTGGTCCCACCACATATACAGCATAATTTTCGCAGCGTGAATATTCGGCCGAGCCGACGACGTAGAAGCATGCCCGGCCCCTATGACTTTCTTTTCATTGGATTGCTGTAATGAATCTGTGGGGAGGAAGTATGTACCAGCATGGGTACTTCGTTCACTTCCTCCTCCATCATATATATGTTCCGCCAACACAATAGGAAAACGCCAAACGATCACCAGACGGAAATGGAAAAATAAACACAAGATTTACTATAGTTGACGCAAATTTTTTATTTTATTAGTCAGCCGCAATGTAAACACAAATTAATAGATGCACATCATCAGCATCTAGTACCGAAAAAAGAAATGGTTCGTGATATGCGCACTACACTTTAATTGTTAATTGGATATATGCATTATTCGAAATCTTCGTTGACGTTCTACACTCCGGGGTGAAAACTCGCGATTCTTTCAACTCTATGCACTCGACTCGGGTGTGTATAATCTTCGCGGAGAGCGGGAGTGACGCGTGACCATTCTGGTCCGCGGATGTAAGAGGACTCAGCGATAATCATCTCGTGCAGAGATGATTCACTTATTGGGGTGAGTATATGGTGTCGTGGTAGATATCCTCTCCAATAAGGATATCGTTTTTACCTACCACCAGATCTTGTAATGAAGGTCATGGTGGTATGTGTGCGATCGTTCAGATCTGTGTGGTTTACACGTGCTCGAGGGCAATGGGTAAACGAAGCAGACAGGCGGTAAAGATAAAAGGATCGAAAAGATCGTCGTCTATGGAGTGCATCGCGACTAAATAAATAGACGACGATACAGCGAAGAAATGTGGTAAGAGAAAAGATGAGACAAGGGCATCATAAAAGTCTTAGATGAATGATGCCCCTGTGTAAATATACGAAAAGACATTCGGAAAGGTGCTAATGGGTTGGTGGACGAAACAGATCCCTTGCTAGTATTTGTATATGCAGGGAAATCCGTTTGTGAGAAACGGATTATATATTTGCATTGTTTATGCTTTGAATTCAATTGATGCCAAGAGACGCGGAATGCGTATTTGCTTTTACACATTGTGGGGATCAACGGGAATATGAGCCTGGCGGGAGGTGGTTTTAGTCGGTAAAAACCCGGCATGCCCCTGGATCGGTCTAGAGGTATCTTTTGAAGATTTCCACCTTCCTACCGAAAACAAAAAAAAAAAAACAAAAAAAAAAAACATTGTGCGAGTCAGAGAATTTTATTGCTGGGAGAAAAAGGTCGCCGGCCAATGTTTATCGTGCACATGGCGAAGTTGGAAAATAGACGGTGCAATATTTATGATCCCTGGTGAAGGTTACAAAGTATGTAATTCAAATCTCTTGTTTACAGGAATTCGGATAGGGGAATTTGTCTGGCAACGTAGATGCCGAAATTGGTTTGGAATTCCTGATAAGCCAATAAAGAAATCTTACAGAGGATTGGTATGCAAAAGAATGCATGAAAGGTAAGTTTTCTTTGGCACGGACTTTTTAGATTGTAGATTTAATCTATATAATGCGTGAAGCATTTAAGATGCTAATGCGAATTGCATTAGCGAAAGCTTATGCAGACTGGGTTGTGGTTATGGGGTTTTAAGGTAAGTGTACCGTGGGGTTTGGCGGCACCGCCACAAATCCATTTTTCATACTCGTCACGACGCGATGAATAAAACCTCCCTTTTTTGCCGTTGGAGCAGCTGTTCACAGGCGAAAAAACGACGCTCAACGTCACTTGGGTTCAAATCATAAGGAACCCAAATTCCTTGCTTTTGAATCATTCCCAACACATGCAATCGCTTGGAAATGACTTGGCGGGTAACTCCTAATGCGGATGAACGCTCTTGATGCTTTTGACATGGATCCTCATCGAGCAATGCCTCCAATTTAGCGTCTTCGAAGATTTTTGGCCTTCCTTCACGCGGACGGTCGTCAACATCGAAATCACCGTCTTTGAAGCGACGGAACCAAACACGTTGTTTTACTTAGAACATCTCCGTAAACGTCGTGGAGCTTTCGACGTGCTTCAGCCGCCGAAATTTTCTATTTATCCCTCTCTTAAGATGAATTCTCTAACACTCGGAAAACCTTCTATATCGCCCCATACACCAAATATGGCCCAAATGTGCCGCGATCAACCATCGCCCTATTGGTAAGCTTTTCCACACACCCAAGCTTTTTGAAAGCTTTATGTATGAACTGTTCAGCTTCCACTGCAAATCCTTAATTTTTCCTATACACTGTGGATTTCTTGCAGACACATCAACAACAACCAACCTAGTCGAATTTACATCTTTTACACTGCCCGCCCTACAGAGTGGCAAGAAGGTCGACATGGTTACAACCGATCTCAACAAGGCTTTCGACAACATTTCTCATAAAGTTACAGCTTTTAAATGGTACACTTTCGGCTCCGAACCCATTCTGTTAAAATGGATTTCTTCCTACTTGGAAGATAGACTCTGTAGTATTTATTTCAGATCCGAGATATCTAATCCCCTTCTGGCTACATCTGGGGCCCCTCAAGGCAGCCCCTCCTCGTCCCCATGATCTTCATAGGCAAACTCCCACCATCGTCCAATCAATCTGCGACCTTGGTGTTTTATGTGATAAAGAACTTAAGGCCCAACTCTTCCCTTGGGTTTGTAAAACGATCTAAGCAATTATCCAACATGTATGTCAGCTGGTCCCTCTGCATGTTATTTGTCCGTCCCCTGCTCGAATATGCTGGCCGGGCATGGGCCTCTATATATATTCGCTGAATCGAGAGCATTCAACGTCGTTTCTTACGATTTGCTCTTCGTGGATTAGGATGGCAAAACTCTCTGATCCTACCGCCTCAAACAGAACCCTGTCAGATATTCTATTCGTTCACAAACTTCTCTCTGGCTCTATCGACTTTTTTAATTTTCTCGATTCAAGTTTTCTGAACACCACACAACATACGTGATCGTAGCCCGTTCTACACCCCCCCCCCCCCCCCGCTTATGACTCCGACGAACCTATCTTCCGAAGGCCACGAAGTGTCAGCTCCAAGTCATCCATCTTGAACTTCAATATTAGCACCTTAACTCTTAAACACCACCCCCTAAATGTCTTCCTCTAACGTATTTTCATCTCCCATCCTATCCCTCGACATCGTTTATTATTTTATTTTAAATTATTTATTTAGTTAGGTCATAAGTAAGACCTAAGAATCTTTTGTAAGTGTGTTTTAAGCCAATAAATGGGTCGTTGCCCCACTAAAAGTTTAAATGCCTGTGGATGCCAACAGATTCAAATTTATAACTTAAATTTGAACTCAGTCATCAACAATTAAGATATAGAATTTAACCAGTGAATTCCCGGATTGGCGTCCGGAGTTGTGAATGCCAACAAATTAATACAAATCAGCAAAATTTTAGAACAAATATATGTTGTAGGTTATACGGTGAAGCCGTTTGTGAAAAGCATCGCACTAATATATGTTTGCCATGCGCAAATTCGTTGACAGGCTACCTTTGTACCTCTAAACTACTAACACCTGCAGTTTTCGTAAATTATAATAATTCTATATTAGATACATTTTTTTAAATGATTTTGTACGAATTTTCATAATGTGAAAAAAAAAAACAAAAAACGCAATTTGCAACCATCAAAATATACTTTTTGTAAGTGACCCTTATAGAGTATTTTTTTCTTAAAAGAACATACATTTAACTACAAAACCTCATTGGAATTTTTCATTTTGATAAAAAACTTCAATGAGATAAGAATTTTTGAATAAAAATTGATTTTCTTATGATTTTTGCATAAACAATTCGTTTGAAAAAATGTTGTTTATTACAATTGGTTGAATAAACTTTTGGAATATAAAGTGGGATAGTATACAAGTATTACATAATTTTTTCAAATTTTTGAACACCATTTACTCGTACTGGATCAAAACAACGACTGGCCATTAATGAACCAGATTACGGACTGTGCCTGTAAAATTGAACATTACTGGCGTAGGATTAATAACCCATCCTTCCATTTTTTTTTATTTCTTCATCCATTATATGTGTTGTCTCCAGGGTGCTCATTAGCGACAGTGTGTCCATGGGCTTCTTAAAAGCGCTTGTACCATCCGTTTTACTCTTAACAGAGTCATCAAAAGCAATATCAATATAACGTTCATGAAACAGTTCTAAACTTTATTCTATTTTGCAAATTGTTTGAGCGAATATTTGAACAGATGAACACCCACCTATAGTACCAAAATACATGTAATATTTTTGACAGTTGACAACAGACTAAATATGCAATAATTATTGTCCAAATCGTTTTCAGAAGTACTTGTGGCGTTCTACGAACGCACAATTCCGCGCAGGTAAGGTTCCTACCTTCAAAGAACTTACTTACCTGAGAATGTTGCACGCGCCCACAGTCGCGTGACCCAAAGTCCCAGCATAGGGCCTGCAACTCGCAGCCAACGTTGAGACCGACACCAAAAAGCAAGGAACTGAACGTCCCCAAAGCTTTTAAGGTCAAGCTCAACAATTATAATTCATCATGCCTGAAACAAAGGTATAAACATCCATGAGTTCTATTCCTAAAAACAATTCCCAAAATGCCATCCATCCTGCCTGCGCCCAGGAACATCTCATCGAACCGGCAATTCCGAAATTCGATACAAAAGAATTGCTATCATCAAAGAATGAGCCGATCAACGGATGCACGTGCGGGTAATCCAATGCAACGACCACCCAAATCCGTCGATACAATAATGTATGTTGGTCATCCGCTACCAGATTCCTGGGAAACGCAAATATCTCAACGAGATAATTCGAAAAATGTATGAGGTTTAAAACCTACAAAAGATCTATTCCGGTCCCTTCTGAATTTCACACCCTCAGAAGGATCTAATGGATTTCGGTGTGTTTACAAAAGGCAGATAAACCCACGGACTATACGTCCTAACAATCTTCTCCGTTCTGCGCGAATTAAGTCACAATTCACGGAATTTAACTTTTTAAAAACTTTATTTGTGAATTTCACTTATGTTAATTTTATTTACAAATTCTAATTGCTATTAATCTTTGTTACAAGTTTTACTTAGTTCTCGGCTATGCCGGCTGGTGTCCAAATCAGAATCCCCTCTTCGTCTGGTCATCATGTAGCATTTATAGTCTTTGCTTCGGACGTCTTATCATCTTAGCTCATATGATGATTGTTGGGTCTTTAGGTCGTGTGAATCTTTGTCTTGTTGTGTTGACTTATGATGCTTGTTGGGTACTCGGGTCGTGTGCATCTTTGTCTTGTTGTGTTGACTTATGATGCTTGTTGGGTACTCGGGTCGTGTGTATCTTTGTTGGCTTATGATGATTGTTGGGTTTTGCTTGACATGAATATTAGCTTAAAGTAATTGCAATGGTTTTTTATCTTAGTTTGATAACAATGGTTATTTTCGTCTTATTATGTTGACTTATGATGATTGCTGGTTTTGCTGGCCATGATTATTTAATATGTTTATTATAATAATAGATTAAAGTGATTACAATGGTTTTAACCCTAAATTACCATTAACTCCCTTAACTCCCCCCTCTGTTAAGATAAAGCGTCCTCGCTTTTGAGTTTTTCCAGAGCATTGGTGTATTGTACTATGTATTTGTGTTTTTTCTTAATATTAATAATTTTTACAATGGTTTTTATTACACATATGCTCATGCTAATTATTACAATTATTATAAGTGTTACAAAAAGTGTAAGTATAGGATGTTCTTCGATTGGTATGAGTATCGTGGATAATTCTTGTAAGTTTGTAAATTTAGTTTCTTTGTTGGAGGTCATATACTCTAGTATTGTTACATCATTATTATGGTTTTGTACAATTAATTTTTTCATCAACCTTTTTCTGTTCGTATATGTTTTATTATTTATTGTTACAGTATTTTCAAAATGAATGAGTTTCGGGCCTGTCATTGTTACATTATTCACTATTTGTTCTTGATTAAAAAATATGTACCCATCTTCTAACTCTTTTATATCTTTATTGTTTTCCTTTATAGACTTACAATGTACTGGTTCGTTTTTTAGTAGGGGTATGGTGCAACTATCTTTGCTGTAATCTATTTTACAAATGTAGTCCCCAATATAATTTTTACAATCATTAACATTTACATAATTTTGATTACATAGACTTATTTTTTCTTTTAATTTTAGTTTGCCAATTCTACTGGATAGGGAATATAGTTTGTACAAATGACATTGTTTGATTATTACTGGATATTTGTATGTAATTACAATAGAATCTTTATAATAACAGATAAATTGTTTAGAGTACTCTAGAACATGTATGATAGGGATACCAGTATTTTCATGTTTGATTATTTCTTCTACGTCATACGTATCAATAGCTTTGGAGTAAAAGTTCCCATTTTTTGCTAAATTTATGGTGGTTGTAATTGTTTCGAGTTCGTAATAAACTTCTTGTAGGATGGTTTCTGAGCTGTGCTCTTTATTATCTACTTTCTCTAGTAGTTTCTCGAATCTCGAGTTAATCGCTTTTTGTTCGTTGTTGTTTTTTACTAGCGTATTCAAGCGGGTTTCAATTTCGACTATGTCGTTGTGGTCTGGTGTACCCGTTATCAGTTTTAATACTGACCCTAAAAGGTTTATTTGTCTCCTTGGCCTGACTTCATGCGGAGTGATTTGCGCCATTAGCGAATCTATACGATGGAGAATTGCTTTCATCTGTAATGATGTTTCTTCATGTCCCGCTGTTTCTTTTGCCATGTGTATGGGTGCGAGTATCTTCGTTAAGTTAAAAATATGAAGGAGGTATTCGGTCTCGTTGTACAGGTGAACTGGTGCGGTTTCGATGGATATGTATTTTTGGCCAGTTAGGTCTTTTATTTCAAGAGTTTTCGCTTGAGGTATTAGTAGGAGAGCAATTATGATGTACATTTTGTGTTCCTAATGTTGTCTTTATGGATTTTCTTGCCTTGAGTTGTGATTATATAATTCCCTTTATCCTCTTTTACTTTTGTCTCAATGAAACGGTCTGTATTCTTGTTCCGTCGCTTTGATCTGTGAAATATTATGTCATTAGGGTTGTATGTTTTCGCTTCTCGATTTTTATTAAAGTGGTTTAATATTTTTTGTTGGTTGAGTTTCAGAACATTTTCGAGTGGTGGTATTTGTTCTCGATTAAAAAATATGTCTTCGGGTTTAAAATTAGTGACGGAGTGTATAGTGGCGTTATATTGTTTCACAGCTTCAAAAATTTCCTCTTCGCAATCTGTGCTGTTTTGTTTTGCAAGAGCTCGTACTATTTCAAGAATGGTCGAGTGTGCTCTTTCGACCTGGCTGTTAGATGTTGAGTGATCAATAGGTGTTTTTACGTGTATTGTTTTGTGTCGGTTGAACATTGATTCTGCCTGATGACTTGTAAAAATTGATTCATTGTCAGTCATTACGTACTGTTGATCGTTGTACTTGAATATTTGCGAAAGTATTTCGTTTATAACCGTCGGTATGTTTAGTTTGTTTGGTATGTGCCTTAGGTGTAGGTACTTTGAGTAACGGTCGATTGTGCTGATGTACATTTGGTCGTTTAAGTGGAAGACATCCATTTGTAGGTATTGTCCGATTTTGGTTGGTACTGGTGTTTCTCCTATGGGGTGCTTATTGGGTTTCCTGTCGTATTTGGCTTTGAGGCATGTTTTGCACTTTGTAGCGTAATTTTTACATGCGTTAGCTATTTTCGGCCAGTAGTATTGTAATAGGATTTCCTTGGTATTATTTCGATATCCTCTGTGTGCCCTATTATGCACTTCTTCTGTTATTTTTATTTGTTCATTTCTGTCTTCTATATCTTTTAATAGTGTTTGAGTTATAATTAGTTTATAATGTTTGAATGTTTCTTTAATTGTTCTTTCATGTTTATGTAATAGTTCTTCTGGTATTTTTATTGCATTAATGACGTTGGGGTTAAGTATTTTCTTTAGTTTTTTCTTTAAATCTTCTTCATTTATGATGCATACGTCATGCCTGAAGTTATTAAAAACATTTTTTGTTTTTATAGGTTGGTTTTTGTTTGATTCGTTAATCGTTATTTGATTTTTATAATTATTGAGAGGTTGGCTTACTCGTGAGATTTGTGTTCGTGGAGAGCTTATTGCGGAATGTTCAGAGCAAGTGGAGGTGTTTACCTGTTGTCTTGACAATGCATCTGCGACTACATTATCTTTACCGGGTTTATACCTGATTTCTGCTCCGTATTCCTCTATGAAGTTTTTCCATCGTTTTAGTTTGGTATTAGGATTTCTTTCTGATACGGCGAATGTTAATGATTGATGATCCGTATATATGATCAGGTTTGTTATACCATACAGCAGATTCCTTAGTTTTTGTAGCGTCCAAACTATCGCTAACAGTTCTTTCTCATTAGTGGAGTAGTTTTCTTCTGTTTTGCTAAGTGTTCGTGATACGAAGGTTATTGGATTATTTCCTTGACTTAAGACCGCACCTATGGCGAAGTTACTCGCATCGGTCGTAAGTTCGAAGGGTTTGCTGAAATCTGGTTGGAATAGCTCTATCCTTGCTCGTAGTTCCTCTTTGATCATTTCAAATGCTTTTCTGGCTCGTTCGTCGAATTGGATTTCAACCTTTTTACTTTTATTCTTAGACACTTGTTCTTCTGTTTGTAAGAATATGGACATTGGTTTTGTGATGTTCGCATAATTTTGTATGAATCGTCGGTAGTATCCAGCTAGTCCTAAAAATGACCTTAATTCTTTCAGGTTAGTCGGTTCTGGGTAATTTTTTATTGTTTCAATCTTCTCCGGATCGACGGTAATTGTGTTGTGTTTTATTATATGTCCCAGGTATTTTATTGATTCCTTAAAGAAGTGCGATTTTTCGTTTGAAATTTTCATGTTGGCTCTTCTTAATGTATCTGTAATTATTTTTACGTGTTCTGAGTGTTCCTCTTTGCTATGAGAGTATATTAACACGTCGTCGATATAGACGTAGGCGAATTTCCCGATGTATGGTCGAAGTATATCGTCAACTGCTCTTTGGAATATACTGGGCGCGTTCCTGAGTCCAAACGGCATTCGTGCGAATTCATATTTCGCTCCATTAATAGAGAAGGCAGTTTTCTGTTGATCCTCTTTTTTTATTTTTATTTGGTGGAAACCTGATTCTAAGTCCAATGTTGAAAATATATTGGCTTTCCCTAGATTTTGTATTGTTAAATTTACGTCAGGGATAGGGTATCGATCCGTAATTGTTTCTGCATTGAGTTTCTGGTAGTCTATTACCATACGTCTCTTAGGGGTTCCATCTTCGTTGTATCCTTTCTTCGGTACAACCCATACAGGTGAGTTGTATGGGCTAAAACTCTTTTGGATTATTCCTTCCTTCAGTAGTCGAGCGATTTCCTCATTTACAAACTTGTTGTCGGACATGGGGTAAGGGTATTGTCGCGAGTAAATAGGATCTTCATGTTTAGTACGTATTGAGGCTTCTACTTGGGTAATGAAGGGGAGGGTGGGAATGAATTTATTGTTTTGTTCCATAATTGCATCTACCTCCTTAGAATAGTATTCGTCATCAAGAGAATAATTTATTTGCATTTTGGGGGTTTTGTAAGTAATTGAATAAGTTTCTAAGTCTATCTTGGCGTTTAATTGAACTAAGCCTGCTTCTCCTAGTATCATTGTAAAATTTCTTAAAGTAGGTATGACATAAAATATTAGATTCGTATTAAACATATTGACTTGTTTTTTTGCATGAGTTAATGTCGTACCATGCATTGTATTAACTTCAATGGGTTCTATTGGTATGGGTGCTCCATAGGGGTAGTTTGAGGAAACGTAATTATTGGTGGCTCCAGTATCTATAAGAATAGTCACTCGGAGCTCGGGTCTTCCTTTATCCTTGGTTCTTAGGGTCAAACACGGAAGACCATTTATTCGGCTAAAAAAGTCGTCTTAGCTTCATGGTCATTGTCTTCGCTACCTATCTGTGGGCTGTTAGAAATGTTATCGTTATGATGTATTTTGTTCATTTCTTGGGGCCCATTTCTATGGTATTGTGTTGAAGTTGTTCTGAAGGGGTTATTCCACTGTCTCTGTTGTTGGTTATTGTGTGATCTCCTGTCTCGGATAGATTCATCCACTTCCATTGGTTCAGGCTTCGGCTTCACATATGTTTGCACGTTGGGTTTGTAATAACGTTGCTCCTTGTAGCCTTGTGGTGGTTCGACTTTCCTTTCGTATTTTTCGTATCTCTTCTGGTGTCTCTGATCATATGAGTTCCGAGGTCTATAGTGATACCTTTCGCTTAATCCGTATGCTTCTTTGTTGTGTAGGATAGTTCTAGCGATTGCATACGCTTCTTCCAGAGTTTTCGGATTTTGGGAAAAAAGTACTCCTCTTGTGTATTCACAATTTAATCCTTGAGCAAAGGCTCTAACGCCTGATTCCATAGCGTTGGTGTATGAGGCTTCACTTTTATTCGTACCTTGCATCTCGATTTTAGTTAGTACTAGATTTAAGGCTTTATTGATGTTATTGAAATACTCCGTAACTTCTAATTTTTCCTGTTTAATTTTCAATAAGTTTTCTTGTAACACATAAAGTGGCCTTTGGTCGGCGTAAGTATAATCTAACCTATTGATTATAGCGTAGAAATTAAGTATGGTATTGTGGTTCACCAATATGTCCGCTGCGTCGCCTTGTATTTTTGTTCTGAGGATTTGTAGGCATTTAAAATATTCATTTGTCTGTTGGAATCTTTTTATTTCCTCCATTAGGTTCCAGATCAGACTCCGCCATGCTCTATACTCCTCTGGTTTGCCGTTGAAAACAGGTATGTTTTTAAATATACTGGTGTCGATTTGGCTAGGATCTTCTAGCTTCCAAGTTACGGGGGTTAGCTTTTCTATCGTAACTATTTCCTTGTTTAATCCTTGCTGTTGTATCCGTATGACGGCTTCCCTGGTTTCCTTATTCTCGGTTATTAATGCCGATAGGGTACTTGTTAGGTGAGCGATCTGCGCTTGTAGTTCTGCTGCTGAGGCCATTTCTTCACTTTCACTTTCTGATTCGGTTGGGGCGGATGGTCTCTCGAATGGTCTCGACGACTTATTCCGTATTTTAGGAATTTTCATAAAGGAGATGTGGGTCTAATCCCGGGGTTTTATCGTGAGTGTGTTTTTTTCTCACTTTCCTTTTTTATCTGCTATGCAGTCAAAACTTGTTGTGTCCGTACTTATGCGGATGTTGTCCTTTATTGCTAGGGCATCACTGACACTTTAAGAAAATTTAATTTTTACTCACGGTTTTTCCTCGGTGGGTCCTATGCAACTCTTAGTGTGGTTTCCAGTGTGTTTTTCGCCTAGTAATGTCCGGATGAGTTCCTGGTCAGGTCTGGATATGGTCCTTGTCAGGTACAGCTATGGTCCTAGTTAGGTCCAGATATGGTCCTCGTCTCGTCCGGGTATGGTCCACAGGTTGTGATGGAGTTATAATCCAAAACACTCCTGGCAGGATCGCCAATTAAGTCACAATTCACGGAATTTAACTTTTTAAAAACTTTATTTGTGAATTTCACTTATGTTAATTTTATTTACAAATTCTAATTGCTATTAATCTTTGTTACAAGTTTTACTTAGTTCTCGGCTATGCCGGCTGGTGTCCAAATCAGAATCCCCTCTTCGTCTGGTCATCATGTAGCATTTATAGTCTTTGCTTCGGACGTCTTATCATCTTAGCTCATATGATGATTGTTGGGTCTTTAGGTCGTGTGAATCTTTGTCTTGTTGTGTTGACTTATGATGCTTGTTGGGTACTCGGGTCGTGTGCATCTTTGTCTTGTTGTGTTGACTTATGATGCTTGTTGGGTACTCGGGTCGTGTGTATCTTTGTTGGCTTATGATGATTGTTGGGTTTTGCTTGACATGAATATTAGCTTAAAGTAATTGCAATGGTTTTTTATCTTAGTTTGATAACAATGGTTATTTTCGTCTTATTATGTTGACTTATGATGATTGCTGGTTTTGCTGGCCATGATTATTTAATATGTTTATTATAATAATAGATTAAAGTGATTACAATGGTTTTAACCCTAAATTACCATTAACTCCCTTAACTCGCGCCAGATGTGCCGCGCAAACAGAAAACCGTGAGATGAGATGCTATCACCACCACCGAGGGTGATGATGATGTATGTGTTTATTCCTTTCAGGCATCCAAATTACCCCTGGGAATAAATAACATGCTGCTAACAGAGATTCGGATATTCTGTTAGCAGATCTAAGGAAAAAAGTTGTCTGCACAGATACAGATGGACAATCTGTATCGGGGTATTGTTAAGGCAGTCTGATTTTGGTCGTCAAGGAGGCAAGGAGTTGGGATTTGAGGTCGAACCGGTATCGTTAAAAAACACAGCAGTGAAAAAAGATTGTCGAACGGAGAGGATCCTCTGAGAAGAGGTATAGGAAAGTTAATCGAGAAAGTCGCGTCGTACGTGTGTTAAAACATTAACTCAGTAACTTGTGTTTCTTTCGTGTTTCTTAACTGCAATTGCAACAATCATAAACTATTGGTATTTACGTGTTAACTCCGTAACGAATGTTCTCTCGTGAATTTCAAAAGTAACGATCGCTAAAAAAATCGACACGGACTAGTAAGATCCTGTGGAGTTAGAAAACTTAAAACAAAATATAAATTGTGTACTAGACGTTTAAGTGTATTAAAAACAAAACAAGAACAATAAAAGTTTAAATAAAAAAAACGATTTTTCCGTGTTTCATTGTGCTGTTTCGCTCCGTAGTGTTCTTTGTGTTAGCAGTGTTCGCCGGAACACCGCAGCCAACAACCGTCAACCTAAAGGACAAAAATAACCGCCAAATACTCACTAAAACAACAACGAAACAACGCCGTGAATTGGACTGAAACAACCAGCGAATTTGCATTTTCAGAAATTGCTTCATGTTTTCTTAAGTTATTGCTTCATTTGGATAACCAGACCGTTTAGAATCATTTCTGTCCGTACGAGCACATTGAAAATTATAATACTATACTGCATGGGCGGTTTCCACGGAGCAAAGCTCAGATAAAACTGGTCAACTTATATTTGAGTTTGAATGGTGTTTTTTTCAGCATTAAAAATCATTGTTTTGTCAACACATAAAATTTTGTCTTTCCAATGTTTTCAAAACTGCGAAAGTACCGTCGTTTAATTTACTCTAATTCAGTATGTTATGGCCTGATAGTGATGCAATTATTATATAAATTATATATAACAGCAGTGGTCATATCTGGATTACCCTCGGTAGTTATTAAATAATGTAAAAAAACTTCAAATTAAATTCTACTAAAATCGCCATACAAGTTTCCCGTATTCTACTGTATTCTTGAAACTCTTTGCTGTGTAACAAAATTTTCTTATATCAGTACAAGCGTCCATCTAAGACGTTCCAGCTTTCTGCGAAATTTTGTTACCCACCGCTTATGATGGATGAGGTTGCCCGCGATTTTTATCATGTTAGGTGTTAATAAAATTTCTTTTAATCCACACATACACACCCACAAAAAACATGAAGAAGGCAAAGCACGCAAATCCACTTACCGATTTTTGGCAACCGAATATCTTTACATCAGCCCTTAAAGCCAATAATGAATGCCACCGAAAGGTGTAACAACCAAATCTACTGACCACGATGACCTCACTGTAATAGCAAGGTTGTATTTTACGATGACAAACCAACGACCATCCGACATCCGACTGATTGCGTGCTTGGTTCTCATTTCCATTCTGTCGTAGCCCATAGTCTAGTCATCGGTTCGAACATTTTCTCCCTCAATAAAATTTCTCTTTATTTTCTGTTTTGATTACCCGGCAAATATCCTTCAGTGAAGGCTGAAGTAGCTGTGCAGACCAATAGGCCAACGGGCTGCTACTTAATTGATCTAGGAGGGTTTCCTCAATTTAATGGCTCTCATGGCTCATTGGAATTCAAGTCATTTAGTGAATCTTTGAGACATTGTAGCATCCTTAGAACTTGTTTAGTTAATTAGGGTATTATTTATAGTATCGCTGCCGTCTTTCTAAAAGTATCTTGATTGAATGAAGGACAACCCTGCGGAAGGTCGTTTATATAATCACGAATTGTTGATGCAATTTTATGAGTTGACTTTGGAAAACACCATTTTTATTTGGATGTACCGATATTGGGGCAGCACTCTAACCGGAAAGACGAATAGGAAAAAGGAGAACCTTGAGCTTAAAAGTTTTCAAGTAAGCCCGAATAAGGGACTGATTCATCATTTTCATACGCCCGGATAAGGTGGGTTTGTGAATACCTGTAACGGTATTAAAAGGAACGTCGCTGAATCATAAAACTGGATAATAAATCCAGTTGTGTCCTGATTGAGTAAATTATTTAAATAAGTAATTTACTTTTGTGTTTGTTATCAAAACAAACTCAATGAAATTTCTATTAAGAGATGGAGATCTTCGATCATAGAAACTTGTAATTCTTTTCAGATTCACAATTTAAAAAGAATCTACATACGGGTTAGTTTAGAAAAGTAATGAGCATAACCCAGCAACGCTCGTTTTTTTAAACACACTGTATTTATTTGACCAATAAACAATTTTTACTTTAAGTACCATCATCATTATCATCATCATCGGCACTACAACCGGGATCCGGTCTTGGCCTTATTTAGCAAGTCCCGAGGTTTATTAAATTTTCTATAATAATTTGTTTTTCTGGGCAAGGTTATTAGCCTTGCGCCAACTTTAAGTACTATACGTAACTTATAATTCTAGTGATACAATTGTTTACATATATACATTATACTTTTTCAAACATAACTGAATGTGTGAATAACTATTTAATGTTTTAATATTGAGAGAAAACCAGGATGTTTATTTTTTAATTTAATCTAATCTAATACTTAACTTAACTCTAACTTAATCTAGTTAATATTATAATAAGTTAAATATGTAATGTGAACTGGGGAACATAGGGATTGATATGGTCAGTTAGTGGTCGAGGGTGTGGTAATACTTTCCGGTTGTTCGTTAAAACGCAGAATGTTCGAGTATGGCTGTATGTTACAGTATTTGAACCGATTGGGTGCCAGGTTGGTGTTTTGGTACACTACGTCGTTGGAGTAATTAACCAATCTTCCAGAGGTGAAAAGATATCTGTTGTGGAGAGGGTTCAGGTAGTGAACCCTGTCATCTATACGATTTGGTATGAGCGAAATTAAAGTTGATGTCTTTCACGGCTTCCATATACGTTTTTTGGTAGTCAATAGTTTGTGTTTCCATGGTTGTCGGTTTCTTTGTTGCGTTAAGTAAAGTGTCTGTGGTTTTTCTTTTGCGCGCTATGATTAATTATTGGTCATCACTGACGCCATTGCCCAGCATTCGTTACTACAGACTTTCACGTTCTCTGTTATATTAAACTTTTGTATTAATATTAAAATAACAAAATTATTTTGACACGTGTACTTTACTTTTAATGATACGTGCACGTCACACACTTTCACTAACACGTGTTTCACTTTTGCTCTAACTGAACGCCTACTCGCTCTGAAGTACTCGATAAGAATCGCATACAACGATACACAGTCACAGAGTGCGGAAGTGTTTTCAATTAGGCGATCGAGTTAAAAGAAAAAAGTTGCTTTTATGAGTCTTGAGTGGTTGAAATAAAAAGACTATTTATAAATAAATAAATTCCAGTGATAAAAACAGCCGAAAAAAAGTTTATATATATAAATATAATCAAATAAAAGAAAACGAAGCCACGTGTGGTGACAGTCAAAACAAAGAACACAGTTTAATACAAAAAGTATGTGAGCAACACGTTATGTGTGAACGGTGTTTACGTGTGAGTTCGCGAACATTGTGCGTGTGTGCGCGACGCAGCAATATGTTTGTTCTTCGCACAATAAAAGAAAAGTGAAAACACGTGGTCCACAATATGGACGTAGATCAGGTGGATGCGAAAATGGCGCTTCGGAGAAAGCAAAATACTGACCCAAATCTAAAGGCTAAACGCCACAAAGCCAATAAAAACAAGCATACACACGTGGAGTGACAGCAGCGACGGCGAAGACAACGCCCATGGTTCCACCACTCCATGGCTGGAAACCAATTCCAAAAATTGGATGTTAATGAAACAAATGCAGACGGCAGCAATCAGGTTGAGGTCCTCAACAGACACATTCATGAGGTTGGTCTTAAAAAAACAAGAACTGGAATGGAAGAAGTTCTTAAACCAAAAAACAATCTGAGCCAGAATGAACGGAAAATGAAGAAGCTACAACAATAACAACAAGAACAAAGACAACAGCAACTACGAAGCCAAAGAAAACACGACAAACTAATGAAACTCAACAGCAGGGATCACATCAGCCGAAGAAACCACATCAACTGCAGGAACCACATCAACTGCAGGAACCACATCAACAGCAGGAACCACATCAACAGCAGGAGCCATCTCAGCAGGTGCCAGTCAAAAAAAAAAAAAAAGTACCTCCTATCTAAATCAGATACATGAAGACAAAGGATCTCATAAAATTAGGTGAATTGACATGCAAAACTGCTCCTCGATAGTATAGTGGTTAGTATACCCGCCTGTCACGCGGGAGACCGGGGTTCGATTCCCCGTCGGGGAGCCTCTGGCGCAAGACTAATGACCTTGCCCGGAAAAAAAATCATTATGGAAAATTTAACAAGCCCCAGGCTTTGCTAAATAAGACCAAGACCGGCTCCCGGTTGTAGTGTCGATGATGACGATGACATGCAAAACTATTAAAACAAAACGTATAAATAATTTTAAGATAAATTTATCATGCCAAGAATTAGAAGGCTATAGCAAAATCGGCGTTGGGGAAATCAAAAAGCGAGTACTCCACGTACACCCCTAAATCGGAGAAAACTGTCTCCATGCTCCTCAAAGGAGTTGATCCTTCTTTTACTCCCGAAGAGATGCTCGAAGAACTAAAAAGCTTCGAAAACGGTACCTTAAAATTTACAGGTGTGAAACCATTTTCCACAGCAAATTCTAGAAATCGCAACCGCAAGTTGCCTTTCTTCATTGTGTCGCTAAGCCCCAATAGTAAAGTTGATGGAGTTAGATATTGTAGCGAGCTTAGGGTTCGCTGGATTGATTATTTTTAATAAATAAGATCCGTTAAATCGATTTTGAATTAATGTTTCACTTTATTAGTCCGTTAATAACAACCGTCACTTTTTACCGTACACTTAACGATTTGTTCACTTATCGCTTCCGTACTTATCGCATATTTTACTGCTTACTTCTCACTCATCTACATGATCTGTGTGCGACGTATTTATACCGTTTCCTCATTCTGATTCGGTGTTTCGTCCGTTCCATAGTCTTGAATGTTCTATTGTTCATAGTCTCCAGTTTTCCAATACTTTATAGAATATTCTAGTACTTTGTTTCGGACTTTCTCGAATATTCTAGTACTGATTGTCATATGCGTCACAATATATTAAATACATTAACCACCAAACAATAAGTTGGGAGAGAATAAAGAAGTCCGATCGCGTATTGCAGTGTATGCGCTGTCAACGCTTCGGCCATGTGGCAGCGAATTGCAATATGCATTTCAGATGCGTCAAATGCCTAAATAAATATATCATTGGAGAAAGCCCATTGGACAAAGAACAGCTCCCGGATAGAAATACACTATCCTCTGTCCTCTGTAATAACACAGTCACCCTGCTAACTGTAGAGGTTGCCCTAAGTACCAACAACTAAAAACAAAGTTGGAACCCAGAAAGAAGCAAGTTGAAGAAGAGAAACGGATGAAAACTCGCTCTTACAACAATTTCGTGGCACCAAGTGTGTCATACGCCCAAATGGTAGGTGGAGTAAAAAATGCACCATCACGCAATATGAGGGTTGCCTCTTACGTTTCGGGATTTGGCAACCCTAGCGTTGCAATCCGGCAATTGACAGCTCTGTCGTAAAGTTGGACATTTTTGAGGTTATACGCACTCAGAACATTTTGACATACGAGCGTTATTTGTGTTGTTTACAGTAACTTAAAAGATTCATCTCGGCCCAAAAATTGAATAAAATCGTCAACATTTTCGTGCGACTATTTTTTACAACTTTCGGCGTGGATTAACTCAGCAACAGTGCATGGATGAACTTAATTCAATTTTTGGCGATGAAGCTCTGTGGGGGTATAAGTTGATGTGCCTGATACGACACGGATTTCTTATATTCCCAACGATCTTGCTCCGATGAGGATAGTCCACCCAGGAAGACAGGAACAATAGCAAACACACTGAGGTTGATTGATTGTAAAAATGTTTTTGTTTTATTTGATTTTGTTGTGCCATCGCGGCTGAGTTTTTAATTAACATTTTGATAAGTAGAACGTTCTTGGGCACTCGAGGTGCGTCAGCCTGTTACACGAACAACAGCTAAAGACACATTTTTATCGCAATATAAATACAATTTAAATCACTATAACTTTACACTTCTTCTGTTTCGTTAGAAGGTCTCCGATTTCCGACTGTTCATTTAGTTATATTAGGGAATCTTCGCGGACGAGCGTGTGCATAAGCATGCACACGCGGCGATGGTTAGCGTAACGACCTCCTCCTGTGAATCTTCTTAATCGACTGCTTTGAAAAGGGAAGAAATTGGATACAACCAAAAGATAACATACTTCTGCTCTCTCATTGCCACGTCCTTCGATGTGTGGTAGGTTACATCGGTAATCTGATGATCGAAGAGAGCGGGACAATAAGAGAACAGAAACACGATGTACGATTATCCTAGGGGTGGATTTGGTTGCATGTGCATGAATCAATGTAGTTCTGAGCGGAACCCGTTGACCTGATTCGGTAGTATGGTGAGTTCAGTGTACATTGATCCATACGAAGACAGAACTGAGAAAGAGAGGGGAATTGAGCTGATGATATTCACCTGCAAAAAGAGAACATTGATCCCCAGCGAATGAAGTGTCTGGAGAAAAACCGAAGTAACGCTAGGGAAATATTATCACGTGATTCAATCGAATGTGCTGATAAATTTCCCAAGCGGATCCGCAATGATACGACAACTTTGTCCGGCTGGATCTGGTTGTCGCTAATCTACATGGACACGAGTTGCCGTATGGCAAAAAAGGTAAGCTAAACTCATTTATGCATTGTCTGCGTGGTACAATGAGTTTAGCTATGTGTCCTTGGTGGAAACATGCTTTGCAGGTGAACAGGTAAGTAGGGGGGAATGGGGTTGATTTGACGCGCTGAAAGGCGGTCGAAATTAGGTAGGAAATGTTCGTTGGAATTGTGGGTTGTTTCTCATGTAGAATAGAGAAACCCCCCACAGCTCCATCAAGGACCAGTGTTTATCGATGGTATGGTGAATTCAATCGTGGTCGTAGTTCACTCCAAGATGAATTTCGTGAAGGTCGTCCAAAATCAGTTGTTGTTCCGAAAACCATTGATGCTGTGCGCGAACTGATATTGGAAGATCGTCATGTGACCTATCGTGAGATTGAGACAACCTTAGGCGTTAGTGGGACCAGCATACATTCAATATTGCATAAACATTTGACTGTCAAAAAAATTTGGTCGCGTTGGATCCCACACAATTTGTCAATCGCCCAAAAAAAGGCTCGTGTCAATTGGTCGAAAGAAATGCTCAAAAAATACGGTCGCGGTGCTTCGAAACACGTCTATAACATCGTGACAGGTGATGAATCGTGGATTTACGCGTATGAGCCCGAAAGTAAACAGCAGTCGACTGTCTGGGTGTTTCAAGATGAGCCAAATCCAACAAAAGTGTTCAGAATGCATGTGTTGGAGATACTTCGATCAGAGTGGCAAAAGTGCTTCGACAATTGGTTCAAACGCATGCAAAAGTGTATAGATCTTCATGGGGAATATTTTGAAAAACATTAAAGTGATTTTCGATGATCAATATTTATTTTTGTTCTTTAATCCCGAAATATAAAAGGCAACCCTCGTATCATTAAAACGCCTGCTCCAGAGGCACAAACTGATATAACAGAAATATTACTGTCCATACAAGGGCAGTTTGCTACGTTTGATAAAAAATTCAAAATGATCGAAAAAAAAAAACTGACGGATGTAATGTAATCCTTTGAACACCACCTACACTTGAAACACCTTTAAAATAAAACAATCTTTGCTTTTTATAATTAAAACGAATCTTTAATGTTATGCTATTTAACACCACGCACTTATTACACATTTGAACAACAACACTCTTGGTTTTATTTTTATTAATTATTTAATTGGAACTAAATTTTATTTAAAAGTTACATTTGGATTTTCTCGGCTCTTTACAGTATGTGAACAAATTGTCCTTTTTAACACTGACACCCCGAACCGTTCCGCTCAACTCGTAAAAACCCACTTTTCGTCCGTTCTGGACTTGACACAAAACACAACTCTCGATGTCCATTTTTCCATCGGACGAAAACTTTTCTTATCCTGCAGATAAAGGATTTTCCTTTCTTTGTCTTTCCCAAATTTGGGATCGAAAAGGGGAAACACAAAAGAACAATCAACAAAGGATCTTGCCGAAGAGCATTTACGATCCTTTGTGTCGGTCGGCGATAAACGTACATGTTTTTTTTTTTAACTTCGTTGGGTTAAAACGGAAAACGACGCTGATTGTCTTAATGGTTTTGGGTAACCATATTTCTAGATGCTTATAAAATCGCTGCCGCACATTTTATGCTTCTCGATGATTTTGTTTGAAGAAAGACATCTGCTCCGCACATTTGGATCTTAGGGGATTTTTATGGCGAACCTGGGGTTCGATTATCCTATCTAAGTTTTCAATGTGAGCAAATTGAACGTTTAGTTCAATTTGTTTGAAAATGCATTGATTAGAGCAAATTGAACGTTTAGTTCAATTTGTTTGGTATTGCATTAATGTGGGACAATTTGATGCATGGAGTAATGCTTTGGTTTGGGGAGTGTCTCATCAATTAGTGATGGAGATTGGCTTCAAAGGAATATGTACTATGGGATGGGTGGTTGTGGCCGTAACACGGAACAAGTGGCTCGAACGGACATTATCTATTCGATCCTGTTTCCAGATGAACCCGCACTTTAATCATAACGTTCACTGCGGCTGAATTAATTCTAAAAATTGTTGCTGTGATTGTTAATTCACTAATCCGCATAGAAAGAAGGGATAATTTGAGCAATCTGCTGGAAGCCGAAAGCTTACAATTGCTTTTGGCTAGCGAAACTAAGCTAAACCAAAGCCACAAATTGGGCTACCCAAATTTTAAAGTAATTAGACGAGATCTTCCAAATTCCACTCAGGAAGGCGGGGTTGCTGTCTTAGTTAAAAATGGACTACAACACAAAGTCGTTTACAGTAGAGATGTATACAAGTTCCAGGTGCTAGAAGCCTGCATTATACATATTCCTTTGAAAAGTCAAAGGAATCTATATGTGGTATCTGCTTATGCTCCCGAAGCGCCACAGTGTATACAGTTTATCAATGAACTTGATACCCTTTTTCGAAGTCTTAAGTTAGACGTGGAAAATAATTATTTCTTTATGGCGGGTGATCTCAATTCCAAGCACAGTGCTTGGGGTAACCTTATCACAAACACAAGAGGCAATGCGTTGTTCGAGTGGTGGCAAACAAACGCTATCGAACATAAACTAGAATTGTACGCTACAAGTACGCCGAGAGGAAATTCCTTCTTGGATTTACTGTTGCTGGACGAGCGAATACAATTATTAGATACGGTTCTAACTACTTGAAATTGTCTTCGTACAATCGAGTACGATAGCGATCATTACGGATTTGGTGCTGCAATACATGTCCCAAACGAACACTCACTACTTGAACAGTATAAATAGATACAGTGTTTTAATTTCGGAAAAGCATACTGGTCGCGCTTTGATCGGTTATTAAAAAAAGAATTAAGCTCCAATGGCATAGATCCACCAACTGACAGAAATCTTCATAATGGCGAAATTGATCATTTTCTTTCGACGATGAACAACATTATTACTAATACAATGAATCGTTCTATCCTAAAAGTGTCTCACATGGAGAGCCATACAAACCGACACAGAAAATCAACGATCGACGAGCTGCATAGGCAAAAGAGCATTCTGCTCTCTAAGTTAAAACTGCTCTACAGACAGTTCAGCGATCCAAATAGCCAGGAAATAAAAACAATTAAGTCACTAATTAAAAATCTCCACAAACTGATCCGTGACAACTATAGATCAGTAATTAATGAAGATTGGAACAACAGAATTCAAGCCATTAAAGCTAATGGACCGAATATGTTCCTTTTGAAGGAAAGATTATAACGACATCCCATGTCTGCGAGCTCCGCGTACTCCCGAGAATTGTCAAACTCTGCTGAACGCAGGACTTACCTTGGAACACATCAACTCTAACGAAGAGTTCATAATAGTCGAGGATCCGCAAAAAAAGGCGAACTCAATTGGTGCTTGTTTCGAAGCAGTGTATAGATTGAACGAATCGGCTCATTCTAACCTTGACCTGGAAAATAGGGCTCTCCAAAAACATATTTCGCTACGCAATGAACTTAACAATTGGCGTCTCTTAAGTCGAAGTTTCACTATCTTTAGTGAAAATAATAGAGCGGATTCCCTGTTTAGAAATCTAAACACTAGTATATTTGATGAGCTGACGGACATTCTTAGATCGATTAAGAACAAAAAATCTTCTGGAATAGATCATATTCCAAACATTGTTTTGCGGCATTTACCTGTTGAAGTAGTGATGGTCTACACTATTTTGTTCAATAATGCATATTATCCAACACAATGGAAATCTGTAGTAGTCCATCCCATCCCCCAAAAGGGTAAGGACAGGAGCAATTCAGCCAATCTTCGCTCGAATAGTTAGCTTCCGAACATCAGCAAGGTATTGGAGAAAATTATAAATAAAGCATTGATTAACTGGCGTGATGAAAATGGTATTATTCCAAACAGTCAGTTTGGTTTCCGATCGCAACATGACACAGTTCATGCTGTGGCAAAACTTGTTTTCGACATACAATGGAACAAGGCGAAGCGACAATGCACAGGGGTCTGTTTGGTTGACTTTGAAAAGGCTTTCGACACAGTATGGTTAGAAGGGCTTGTATATATGTTATCAAATACCTAGATTTGACCTAGATGCCCGAATATTTATTATACATTATATACGATATAGTAATGGGTAAACAATTTGTAGTGAAATGTGGAGATATAATCTCTAACAAGACCTTTCACATCAAAAACGGCCTACAACAGAGAGCAGGGAATTCTCCCATTTTATTTAACATTTACACTAGTGATCTAGTGGGTTCTCTCAACCATGCAATTGCGTACGCCGACCACATTGCGGTGAATAGATCTGGAGAAAAGATTGGTCTCATCAAGAGACTTCTGCAAAATGATTTCAACAAAATCAAACGTTTTTGCGACGACTGGAAATTCAAAATAAATTTCCGAAAAACAGAGACTATCCTTTTCAGAACGCCCAGTGGATCAAGGGATACAAAACGGAATTGGAAAAAAATGTCCATTGCAGGAAGTAATAATCTTCCACTACAAGTAAAAACTGTAGTCAGATACCTTGGTATCTGGCTTGATCAGTATCTTTACTTTCATAAGCATACAGCAGCTGCTCTTACAGCAGCGAAAAACGCATATGCAAGGACCGAAGTCTCTTCCGTAGTACTCTTCTGGACCCCAAGGTGAAATTAATTTCATACGGCATTCATCCGATCGGTATTAGTGTATGGCTGCCCGGTATGGTACAACAGATCCCCATTCTACATGGAGAAATTTCGGGTGTTCGAGAGGCAGTGTCTCCGTTCCTGCTCGAAACGTATAACATAGAACTCCAGAGGCGAAGTACAAGAAATACTATCCTAATAAAGTCCTGTATGAGAAATCAGGACTAAACAGAATAGATAACTTCATTATCAAGATTATCCGCGATCACACAACTAGGGCAATGTGCAGTAAAATTGATCTCATATCGGGAGCATTCTATCGTAATAATATGTATATGGAGAGTATTTTGGGTGTTCGAGAGGCAGTGTTTGCGCTCCTGCCTCCGAATGTACAGAACCCCAGAGTCGCAATACAAGAAATACTATCCCAATAAAGTCCTGTATGACAAATCAGGACTAAACAGAATAGATAACTTCATTATCCGTGGTCACACAACAACGGCAATGTGCAGTGAAAGTGATCTTATATCGGGAACATTCTATCCCAATGATATGTATCGGGTTTTCCAATAGGGACTTGAAAACTTTGAATTTATTTTTGTGAACGCACCCTTTCACTAATCGTCGAACTGTCACTGTCAATTTATTCAGTAAACTCAACATTTTCATTCTGGTTTAGTACACGAACGAACAACATCTGCAAATCAGACATTTGGAGTCGATGACCGCAACTTTAAGAGCGTTAACTCCAATTTTCGGTCGTAATTCTCGCCCTAGTAGACAGGCAATAACAAGTTTAGTGCAAAAATATAAACCTACATATTCGTTGTGTGATGTTGCCGTGCCAGTGAGACAGCGGGTTGGTCGAAGTGTCGAAAATACTGCTGCCGTTCAGGCGTCCGTATCAAACGGTACAAATCAGTCAATTCCACGACATTCTCAAGAATTGGGCATCGCCCACACAACTTTATGGCGAATTTTGCGTAGGGATCTTGGTTTACATCCATACAAGATCAAGCTGACTCAAAAATTGAAGCCGATGAACCATTTGAAGCGACGTACGTTCTCCGATTGGGCTCCGGAAAAGATGCGGCAAGATGATGAATTTCATCGCAAAATCATCTTCAGTGACGAAACTCACTTTTGGCTCAATGGGTTCGTCAATAAGCAAAACATGCGTTATTGGTCGGGTGAAAATCCACATGTGCTTCATGAATCACCACTTCATCCACAAAAAATAAATGTTGTCTGGAACGACAAAATTCTCCTGCACTTAAACTACTTTTTATTTCTTACTACGGTATAACTCTTGAATAGGTTTGTATTATACAAGTTAACTTTTATTTATTACTTGTTCACGACCGAGAGTCGAAGATTCCCCATTTGACGGTTCAGAACATTCCAAAGACCTTCGGGGTTCGAAACACACTCAATCTGTCTCAAATAGTCGAACTCACAAAATATATTCTTAATTTCACCGACTTCGACAAGGAAGACACTTCGTAGATCACCGAAACAATTCGTATTTTGCCACTTCACACTAGTCGGGGAAGAATTGGACCGGAGGTAGAAATTTTACTTTCGACGCGTGCACACTCTTAGTTGTTAAAATTAAACTCTGTTAAACGCCACGTGCCCGATACGTGTATCCTTCGCAGTGGTTACGATCTGACTCCCCGATGCAATTCACATCCATCAGATTCGATGGCCGCGACTTGCATCCATAGGGGAGGATTCTATACGTCCGTATAGGACAAGTACGTTGCCCTTCAGCCTGCATATCGGCAACGAAGAAAATGCACCTAAATAAACATGGGCTGTAGGTTTTATAGAGATACGCGATAGCGAAGATCGCCGAAGGGAGAAATAGGTTTCTGTATCTTAAATAAACAGAAACGCTATTTCGAGGGCCATAAATCTTTGATAACCTGCGCCTGAGAACGAAATAGGTTTTCGCTTTAAGATACACAAAAACGCAATTTCAAGGGTCACGATGATATGCACATCGTGTTTACTCAGGCGTTCATGCTAATGCCATTGTAGGCTATACATTCTGGTGACGATAGGTCAGCCGAAAATTTGGCTCTTGTTTACAAGACGGTGCCGGTATATGAGTATAATGGCGTGGAATTAGCCTTGCAGATGTGCAAGCGTACATCTCGCCCAGGGTGGCCATGGACCAGCGGTCGATTAATAGGATAAACACAGTGATGTTACTGTGTGTTTGTTTGTTTAACAGGCGGGAGCATCGTTAGGCATGATCTGGGGTATGACTGTCTAACTTTAATCATATTAGTGCCCAAATCCCATGATCGGTAGATAACCGATAAATGAAATTGGTGGCACTGGGGCAATAAATGGTTATGTACCGTAGCAAAACCCATCGGCTACGACTGTGTCAACAATTACGCTGGCCAGCAAGTATTTATCTATTATAATTGCTGACAAGTCGAGCCGATGGAGATATGGTACGGTACATATAATAATTCAATGTGTTGCATGCCTTGATGAGGTTTAACTTTCAGGTGTGATGCTGCAGGGGAGCTTACGCTGCCCCCAATTGCAGGTAAGACTAATGACCTTGCCCGGAAAAACAAATTATCATGGAAAATTTAACAAGCCTCAAGACTTGCTAAATAAGCCCAAGACCGATTCCCGGTTGTAGTGCCGATGATGATGATGACTATGGGTTTGGAAGGTGGTTAATTTAAGGGGATGGGCAGTTCTTTGGGAATGTATTAAAGAACCGCCACAGGTTCATTCCCCCAGAAGCGTTCCCTTTGTTAGATAAAAAAGGACTTATCCAAGACAAACATGGTGTCCCTATTATTTACCACGCTTTCCGTGGTGCCAGGGATAAAAAAATTCTCTATGATAACGATATGTCTAATATTCCAGATCGCATGCGTTTTAGTATGGTGATCGGTGAAAGATATAAGTGAATAAAAGCTCAATCCCATCCCAATTGGTGGTAGATCAGTGATGAAGAAAGGACTATACGTCCCCAAACATAGTATGCCTCTCAGGCGCACCGCGTTCCTTCCCCCTATCCCCAATTCCCATTTATTTATTTTTTTTATTTCTGTGTTTAATTTCTTTTAATTAAATTTTAATTTTTTATTTTTTTTTCTATTTTTATTTGTATTCCATGTTTATGTTTGTCGGTTTTGTTTCGTTTTTTTTTATTTTGCTTGTCAAAAAAAATTATAAATAATACATGATATAGAAAAAATAGAACAAATTTTAAAAAGAAAACATCAATTATTGTGATATGTAATAAAGACAGTTACTGTACGCCGAAATGCACAAGAAGAATACTAATGTATAATTTAGAGTGCTTGCGAAGAGCCAGTAAGTTATGGTAAAAATGATATTTGTAAAATAGAATTGGACATTTAGTCTTAAGTAAAATCTGTAATTGAATTGTGAATAAATGTGGATATAAAAAAAAACAACAGTAACTTCGTTATGATTAACTTCGTGTGCGAACAACAGAGCGAGAAGCGAGCAAGTAAGAGAACGTCGGAGCAGGACAATGAGCCGGTGCTCTGTGAAGAAGTCGTGATCATAGTAGTAAAGTCCCGTTTACGGTGGGATAATGTGTGTTGTGAGTGTCTGATCACACCTTGTCTCTGGGTTATTCTCCTCCCTCACATAACACATGCGATTAGAGAAGGGAATGTTGAGAACTCCGTTCTCGACCGGGGAAAAAGTTGCAGTATGCAACGATAGGTGTCGAGAGTATTCATTGTAACTCTTCTTCTTGTATTATTAAATAATTCTTCAACCTGTACCTGAAAATTCGTTGAACGAACTATATCGATTGTCGCTCTTCAACAGAAAAATATTAAAAGTATTGTTCGCGTACAGGCGCGTGTTTGTATGCGTATGTCCTCCTCACAGACAAAATAACAGAAAAGTGTCGATGTGTTTAATAAACAAAAAAACCAAAAAAAAAAAAAAAAAAACAAGTGATCCATAATATAGACGAAGAACAAACTAATTCCAAAAATGTGCTAAGGAGAAAATGTGCACAGTCGAATCCCCAAGCTAAACGCCGCAAATCTCACAAAATCACTGACGTAGACACTATGCGTGACAATAGTGACAGCGAAGATATTCAGTATTCAGCAGCTGGAAACAAATTCACAGTGTTACACCCCCCCCCCCCCCGGGAGCTCTTTTAATTCGCACCTTTTATCATTCCCACACTGCACGAGCACGCTGCGGCAGCACACCAAAAACCACTTTTCACCACTTTTTCCCACGTATGTCCATCCCAATGTTTCCTATGATACGACGGCATATTCAACATATACTATCCCACATTTTTTCACACGCATTTTTACACATGCTAGACCCTTACCGACAGGTTTTCCTTTGGTTTGCCATAACACCTGTGGGTCCTCGAATAGGGGCCTGCGTTTCGTGAACTCGAGGGAAGAGTTGGTTTTCCGGATTGTCTCGTCAATGTCTGAGAGCAACTAAAGCTCCCTGTCGCAAAGGATCCCAAGGTCTCGAATAGATTGGACAATGCTCACGGGTTGGTTATGAAGGAAAAAAGGGGCGCGAGTGGTCACAAAACAAGGTAGTAGTCAGTGGTGAATTGGCAGTAGCAAGTGGTGTGATGTTTCTCGTGGATGGTTAAAACTTGTAGTGCGAAATTAAAAACCATGATATATAAAAAAAAGTGTTTGGAAAAACCAAATATGAATAAATTTGAATGAATAAAGTAAAAACTATGATATAGAGAAGCTAGCAACTTAAAGTGTTTCGAAAACCCAAATGAGAAAACTGAATTCAAATAAAGAAGATTAAAACAACAGCCATGTGAGTAGCCCCATTTCTATCCTATACATTATTGTGCAAAAAAAGTGGCAACAAAAGAATTGGACATCAGCGAAACAATCGCAAACATCAGCAATCAGGCCGAGGTCCTCGATGAACTCATTGTCGAGATTGACATAAAAAACAAGAACTGGAAAGGCGAATGGAGGAAGTTCTTGAATTAAAAAGGAAGTTGAGCCAGAAAGAGCGGTAACGGAGAAAAATAAGAACAGCAGCAACAACAAAAAAAAAAAAAACAAAAACAGTAACTTCATTATGAACAACTTGGTGTGCGAACGACGGAGCGAGAAGCGAGCAAGCATGAGAACGCCGGAGCAGGAGTAGTCGTGATCATCGTAGTAAAGTCCTGTTTACTATGGCATAATGTGTGTTGTGAGTGTCTGATCACACGTTAGGATTGTTGCGTTTAGCAGGGATATTAAAGAAAGCGGAATTGACCACACGATGAAACGGGTGAGAAGCGACGCATTGACACGTCAGGTTAACGGCCGCGTGTTCGCATTCTATTTCTAAACTCAAGTATACGCAACTGATGAGGAATTGCTGTGTTATTGCTACGGTATATGGCTTTGATGCTTTTGCTTATTCGAATTTCTTTCCGTATTCTGTAGTATTTGCTTGTAAATGTGGTGTGTATCTGTTAGAAACGCCACAAGCTGACAAAATCGAGTTTTGCAAGCAAATTTATTCGCAGATCGCGTTCAAACTTCAAACTTCACGTCAGGATAGAGGACAGTTGTGCTGAAATAGTAACCATTTTTCTGAATTTTTCAGTCACTTTGAGTGGACCGTTTCTTTTTAATTCGATTTATTTTACAAAAAATAGTTACATTATTCACCTAAGACTAAATGCTGTCCTACTTACAGCTATTTTTTACTTAATTAATTTACTGGGTCTTCACAAGCACTCTAAAGAGCTCAATGGTTAGTTTTGCCTTTCGGCGTCACTTTAAGTAGACCTATAGCGTATTGCGACGATAGTGAAGAACGTGTGATTCGAACTGACGATATGACAGTTAAAATCACTAAAAACGTAACCAATGCTCAACACATAAGGTCACTGCCGCTTGTACGAATTCGATTTCTAAGCTCAAGTACACTCAACTGATGTGGAATTGTTATGTTATCGCTATGGTATACGGCTCTGCTACATTTTCTTATTCGATTTTCGTTCGGTGTTCTTCACTATTTGTTTGTGTATTGTGTGTGTATCTGGTAGAAACGCCACAGACCTTTTAAATAACCTGTTCCCGGTACTTTCTTGACAGAATGTATTAATAAAAAGTTTAAAGTTGTATGTGTTCTGATATTATGTAGGGGCAAAATGTTTGCATGCATTTTATGTATTAACATTCTCACTAGGGCAGTGATTCTCAACCAGTTTTTTTGTTCCGGTACACTTTTAAGAATTTCAAAATGGCAGCACACTAATTCGTCAGAATAATTGAGTCGGCATAACTATATTTCCGATGGCGCGCTGTAACGATTGCGGCATAGCTCATTACATATCTTTTACCCGTCGCGTTCTGGTTTCAATAAATTGCTGTATAAAATACATACAAAATAATTTTTATTGTTTGCATATCTAAAATGTGCAGTGTACTTCAGAATTAGGCGGCACACAACAGAATCACCACATTAGAGTATAAAAATTATAAAAATAAAGTAGAATGCAACGACTTTTCTTTCAAAAAAAAAATTAACATTTCCAATCTCCATTTAAAAATCCGATTTAAAGTAAAACCTAAAATGATTTAAATAGATCAAGTTCATTGAAATATTGAGCAACCACTCAATAACAGTGAGCTTGTGGGCTACACATGGCCGCAACATTCTTTTTGTGTATTTTAAAGTATTCCAAACCACCAAACCACTGCAGAATAATTGATTTCACCCAACATTCAACAAAACCTCGTCTGGAATGCCAAAGCCTGTATCCACAGATTGAAATCATTGCTTGCCACTTACCTCCTGTGAATGGGTAAAATAGCACACAATGCAATGCCATAATATATAAGCAAATACTGCATAATTAAAGGTTTCCAGTCCTCCACAGGAGCCAACAACTCGACAGTTTCGTTATTGAACGGTTTCTATAAGAAACGTGCTCCCAACCGTGCAATAATCCTTATGGAATTTAAACTAATTTCATGTATGCTTACGTCACATCCAATGACCCCTGATCAAGAAGGAAACGACGAAAAAGCCTCAATCAAGAAAGTTAGCAAAAGGAGGTTGAAAATGAATTTAATCAACTCAGGCTATGAGATTGTGTAACAAGCTCTAGCTTCATGATTTCATGTGACCTAAAGGATACGAAAGCAGCGTTGAATATCCACTTGAGCACATTGTAAACTTCGGCGGGGATGGAGGAAACTAGTTGTTCTCCTCTAAGGTCGCTTGGCAATAAATTGATTATTACGTTCTATTTCGGTGTCTTTTGCTCTGATGGGAATATTCGATATCACTCCTAATCGAGTTAGAATTATACGACACGACAAGAGGTGTTAAAAGGCTTAGCTACAAGAAAATCAGATTAGGCGCATGAGGATGAGTCCTTTTTGCAATACATTAGTGTTGTGTTAGTGTTCAGTTTTGATTATTTCCGCTCAATGGCCCTCAGTTCGCTCTGTTGGTTGGTGGGTTATGACCCTTTTTCTGTCATCGTTTTAAGGAGAATACAAACAATTTGCCCTTAGAAGTTTTGATAAAGTTACTTCAAAACGGGGACGACGAAGTTATCTTTGTAAAAGACTGTTTTTACATCTGTTCAAAAGTTTATAAATAGATTTTTGATTGAATTGAAAACTAACTCCGATACAAGGTTATGTGACCTATTAATAGTGATCTAATGTCCTTTCCATTGTTTTTTTTTCAGAAATGTTGTATAAAGTTTATTATAAATTTAGTTACTTAACTGAACCAATAAGCTCTTCGGTATTCATTTAAGATTCCTATGAGTTCGGGGGACGTAATAACTATAATAATCAGCACTAGTAGAAATAGTTTCATTTAGCCGTGTTGTACCTTTAGACATTAATCAAATTAAAGAATGAACTCAGAGCGGTTTTTGATCTTTTCTTTATGACTGATGCATAAAAATCATTTTCATTATTAAACCTATTATTTAGGCCGTTAGTTTGATTCATAATGTTCTAGTGTATATGCCACTGCTACCATAGGTACATGTTTTATTTTCCGTGAAGAACTCATTATGAAAAACGATTGTGCTTGATATGTGACCCATTTAGAGGCCTCCCTCGAGTTATACGATTCATTGGTTCCGTGCAACTCAAAATCGTGTAAATGGAAGCTCGGATTTATATGTATATAATCAGAGATTGAGGAGTGTGCAACTTGAAACTTGGTATAAAGACGTTATATTAGAAAATTTATGATAAATACTGATTATATTGTTGTTTTTTAAAAAGAAAATTGGTAAAACCTCGTATAACTCAAATACCGTGTAACTTGAGGGAATGTCGAAGTTTTTTTTTCGTGTAACACGAAAATCGTGCCACTCAAGTACCGTGTATTTCGAGGGATAGCTGTGGCGGTTCCGCAAACCCCACCGTTTACATACCGTAAAACCCCCATAACATTCAGCCAATTTCCTAACTTCACTAATGCAATCGTATTACGAGGGTTGCCTTTTATATTTCGGGATTAGAGAACAAAAACAAATATTGATCATCGAAAATCACTTTATTGTTTTTCAAAACATTCCCCATGAAGATCTATATCCTTTTGCATGCGTTTGAACCAATTGTCGAAGCACTTTTGCCACTCTGATTGAGGTATCTCCAACACATGCATTCTGAATGCAGCAACCGCTTCTTCAGGTGTCGAAAAACGTTGACCTCTCAGTTTGTTTTTTACGTACGGGAATAAAAAGAAGTCATTCGGTGTCAAGTCAGGACTATACGGCGGATGACCCATCAAATCGATGTTTTGGGTGCTCAAAAATGCAGTTGCCGCAGCCGATGTGTGAGAGCTCGCATTGTCGTGGTGAAGAGTGATCCGTCTTCGGCGGTTGGTTTTCCTGATTTCTTGGAAGACAACTGGCAAACAAATGGTTGTGTACCACTCAGAATTGACTGTTCTACGTTGTTCTAGTGGTACGGTTGCGACATGTCCAGTTTTTCCGAAAAAACAGGCGACCATTTGCTTGGAAGTGCTTCGTGCGCGAACAACTTTTGTTGGATCTGGCTCATCTTGAAACACCCAGACAGTCGACTGCTGTTTACTTTCGGACTCATACGCGTAAATCCACGATTCATCACCTGTCACGATGTCATAGACGTGTTTCGAAGCACCGCGACCGTATTTTTTGAGCATTTCTTTCGACCAATTGACACGAGCCTTTTTTTGGGCGATTGACAAATTGTGTGGGATCCAACGCGAACAATTTTTTTTGACAGTCAAATGTTTATGCAATATTGAATGTATGCTGGTCCCACTAACGCCTAAGGTTGTCTCAATCTCACGATAGGTCACATGACGATCTTCCAATATCAGTTCGCGCACAGCATCAATGGTTTTCGGAACAACAACTGATTTTGGACGACCTTCACGAAATTCATCTTGGAGTGAACTACGACCACGATTGAATTCACCATACCATCGATAAACACTGGTCCTTGATGGAGCTTCATCGCCAAAAATTGAATTAAGTTCATCCATGCACTGTTGCTGAGTTAATCCACGCCGAAATTTGTAAAAAATAATCGCACGAAAATGTTGACGATTTAATTCCATTTTTGGGCCGAGATGAATCTTTTAAGTTACTGTAAACAACACAAATAGCGCTCGTATGTCAAAACGTTCTGAGTGCGTATAACCTCAAAACTGTCCAACTTTACGACAGAGCTGTCAATTGACGGATTGCAACGCTAGGGTTGCCAAATCCCGAAACATAAGAGGCAACCCTCGTAGTACCTGAAAATACTTCACGCATCATATAGATCAAATCTATGATCTTAAAATGTCCCTGTTAAAAAAACGTACCTTTTCATGCATCTCTTCGCATACAATTTTCCGTAAGATTTCTGGCTTTACTTATCTAGAATTCCAAACCAATTCTGCACCTTCGGTAGCAGCCAAATTCCAGTAAACAAAATGATTCGGTTTGCATACAATGTAACCGTCATGACAGGGACCATAAATATTGCGCCGTATATTTTCCCAGCCGCGCCATGTGTACAACAGTGTTCCCTACATACACTTTGGCTGGCGACTTACACCCAGGGGACTAAAGCAAATACGCATTCCGCGTCTCTTGGCATCAATTAAATCCTACAGCATAAACAAATGCAAATAGGAATTCAATACCTACCCTTACTAGTGATGCCATAAACACTATTTCCCAGTAACCTAGCTAAAACCAATTAGCACATTTCCACATCGCATCGTCGTCTCTTTGTTTAGCCGCGACGCACATTTCCAACAAAGATCCCATTAGTATCTGACGGGTTCCGTTTTTCTTTGCTTTACCGAAATCATATCCCATGAATGCACTTTATACCCTTTCTTTGTTCTAGGGTCGTTCTCATCCATGAAAGAACCATGCACACATACCACCATGATTACGATCAGAGAGTGAGCTCTGCACGAACAAGATATCGCTGAGTCTTATTCCATCCGCTGACCGCCACGGTCATGCGTCACTTCCGCTCTCCGCCGGCAGCAGAGACGCGTAAACATATACTCGGAGTCGTGTGGGTATTAGTTTTAAAGTATTTTCGTAAAGTTGTAAACATAACGAACCGCAGACGTGACGGCGATCGTGCCAAAGTTGGTGAAAGTATTAATTAAAATTTTGTCATTTTTATGTGTTGTTCGATTTTGATATACATTCAAAAATAAAGAATAAATCTAAGTAAAAGTTTAAACGCAACGTCAAATGTTAGTATCCCCTAAGAAAATAGAACTACAATAAAAGAACCCTTAATAATAGAAGAAAAGTGTGTTATATTTTTACTGGTCCGGTGTTTGTGCTTTTCCCTCGGTGTTGTACTGGTCGGAACATTTAGAGGAAGTTGTGGGGACGAGGTAGAACTCTCGCCCATACTAGCGCCGCGATCTCGTACCCCCACATACCTATTTACCATTGTGATTTTCCTTTCTGTTTTCTTTTTTTTCATTTTCTAAAGTGACTATCGTTGAAGGGTCGAATAGTTAAAGGAGAATACTACGCATATCTTCAACTGGCTAACTATCTAAAAAGGCCTACTTATCAAAATAAATAAATAAATAAAATAAAAATAAAATAAAATAAAAAAAATAAAATCACATTCTTCACCAAGTTAATGCACCCTCACAAAGAAGAGCTTTACTGATCGAACAAATAAGGAATCGAAATTGTTACGAAGTAACGTTTCCATCGGAAGAAACCTTGTCTCCGAATTATCTACACACCTACTCGAACAGATCCCCCACTCTCCTCCCCCACATAACACATGCGATTAGAGAAGGGAATGTTGAGAACTCCGTTCTCGGCCGGGAAAATGTTGCACTATGCAACTATTGATGTCGAGAGTATTCATTGTAATATATTATTAAATAACTCTTCAACCTGTACCTGAAAAGTCGTTGAACGAACTATATCGATTGTCGCTCTTCAACAGAAAAATATTAAAAGTATTGTTCGCGTACAGGCGCATTCAAGGCAGTTGTATGGACCATTGCACCGAAAACAATAACAAGCGGAAAGACTGTGCTCTCTATAGCGGGTTATCATTTCCTTTATTCGACTTTTGCATGGGATCGGTCGCCAATCGCATCAAGGCCGCTGGGCGCCAGATTTTCGAGATTGAGAAAACGGCTTGACGCAGCCTTACATCGGCGAGACAAGAGCTGGAGGACCAGAATACGACTATGGAAGGGTATTTATACGAGTCTGGGATAGCAGAGTAAGGGTAAAAAAACTGTACCCGACCGTATTACTTTGATTTCGAGGAGTTATAGCGTTTTCAAAACTTTAAATGCGTTGTTGCGGTACAGCAACAAAGCTGTTGAATGTCCGCCGCCGTGCTTCCTCTTTCGAGGGAAGAGCGTGGACCTTTTATTTTTAATCTTCTATTAATTAAAACTCAGGATTCTTCTTTTACTCTTCTTTGAGTTTTCTTTGTTGTTTTTCTTATTTTTATTTAATCTGTTTTTAATTCCACTTCTTATCTTGATATACTTTTATTGTATTTTTAAATCTTCCCTTTAAATTCTGCGGCTGGTTTATTTGACGGATTACTTATCAGGTTGGTAAATGGTGATTTTCACTTTAGATGGGCATAATGTTCTTCTAGACTGATTTGCTATTGCTTATTTGAGCTGGTCGTCTTTTCAATATTATTTGGCAAAGAATACAAAAATTCGATTGCTTACCAGAATGTTCTGATTCTTATTTTCTCCAAATTACGAATTTAATAATTTTAATTCTTTATTTCTATTCTAATAACTTCTTCTCTATTAATCTATTCTTTTTCTCTCTGTATCTTTTTCTCTGAACTGTATATTCTTTTCTGAACTTCTTTTTGTCTGAACTGAACTGTCCGAACTGATTTTTTTCTATTTTTCTATTTTTTCTGTGACTTTTTACATGAACGAAATCTGGACGAAAATCAAAGTTACTATGTTTTGAATGAATAAAAAGGTGCAGGTTATTAAATGTGCTGTAACTGGTAATATTGTGAATGTTTATGAATGGTATGTATTAAGTGAGAATGTAATATATTGTAGCGAGCTTAGGGTTCGCTGGATTAATTATGTTACAATAAATAAGAGCCGTTAAATCGATTTTGAATTTATATAACACTTTATTAGTCCGTAATACAACCGTTACTTATACCATACACTTAACGATTTCTTTATTATCGCTTCCGTACTTATCGCGTCTTTTACTGCTTACTTCTCACTCGAGACTTATCGCTTGCTTCACTGTCTTACTTATAACTTTAACTTATTCTTCCGCTCTGCGTGCGACGTATTTATACCGTTTTTCCTCATTCTGATTTGATGTATCGTTTCCGTCCGTTCCATAGTCTAGAATGTTCTATTCCAGTTTTACAGTACTTCCTAAAATAATCTAGTACTTTGTTTCGGACTTTCTCGAAGATTCCAGTACTGATTGTCATATGCGTCACAATATGTTAAGTGAAGTTTTTAAGGATGTGTAAGGAGATTCAGTGTTAAATTTAATAAAGGGTAGTATTCTGGAATACAACAAAGCATACAAAGATTCAAATGTCACTCGAAAATGCCAGCAGTGATTCTAAACTACAAATTGATATTAGATGCACTGCTCGGCACAAATCGGAGCATTCCTACGGTTTGAATTAATACGGTACCTCTATGCTGAACTCACCGAAGAGCCTACACATAAAGATGGATGATATGGACGAAGAATGTTATCCTGCCATATCAATGAAGACTGCTACCAGCAACACACGTCTACGAGTATTCGATTATACATCATCAACGATGACATCAAACAGTCAATCTACATTGTCCATCAGTAATTTAATGCTCACAGCAACTTCGCGGGTTGAAACAATTGATATTACAGGGAGCGGTTGTATAAGTACAAATATATTCAGTCTAACGATTGCTGATAATAATAATATCTCACCAACTCGTTTGCGGCCTGTAACAAGAGGAGATCATTCTTGTTAAATATAACAGGTCAATTGAAAAGTCCCCGGCCTTCCATAGTAAAACACATTTTTTTGGCAAAATTCGTTTTTTTAATTCAACATAACTCCTTCGAGGATGATACAATGATTACAGCGATACCTTTTGTAGTACGATTTGTCCTTTGCTTCAAAATGGGCCTCAGTTTCGGCGATCACCTCTTCATTCGACGAAAATTTCCTCCCAGCGAGCATTCTTTTGAGATCCGAGAACAGGAAATAGTCGCTGGGGGCCAGATTTGGAGAATGCGGTGGATGCGGAAGCAATTCGAAGCCCAATTCATGGATTTTTGACACCGTTTTCACTGACTTGTGACACGGTGCATTGTCTTGGTGAAGCAGCACTTTCTTTTTCTTCAAATGCGGTCGTTTTTCGTCGATTTCCTTCTTCAAACGGTCCAATAACGCTGTGTAATAGTCGCTGTTGATGGTCCTTCCTTTTTCAAGATAGTCAATGAAAATTATTCCGCGCGCATCCCAAAATACAGACGCCATAACCTTGCCAGCCGACTGTTGCGTTTTTCCACGCTTTGGGGCGGGTTTATCGTGTGCAGTCCACTCGGATGACTGTCGATTGGACTTCGGAGTGAAATGATGGAGCCATGTTTCATCCATTGTCACATATCGACGCAAAAACTCGGGTTTATTATGCTTGATCATCTCCAAACACTGCTCCGAATCATCAACTCGTCGTTGTTTTTGGTCAAAAGTGAGCTCGCGCGGCTCCCACTTTGCACAGAGCTTTCTCATACCCAAATATTCGTGAATGATATGATGTCCACGTTCAGTTGATATCTTTACAGTGCCTGCTATTTCATTCAATTTCAATTTACGGTCATTCAAAATCATTTTGTGGATTTTTCTAATGTTTTCGTCGGTAACAACCTCTTTTGGGCGTCCACTGTGTTCACCGTCTTCGGTGGTCATTTCACCACGTCTAAACTTAGCATACCAATCCTTGATGGTTGATTTTCCTGGGGCGGCGTCTGGAAACTCGTCATCAAGCCAAGTTTTTGCTTCAACTGTATTTTTTCCCTTCAAAAAGCAATATTTTATCAACACGCGAAATTCCTTTTTATCCATTTTTTTCACAATAACAGAAGTTGCTTCACTCAAAATACTATAATTCACAAATTAATGATCCGACATCTGTCAAATTTATACACGCGTCTTTTGAAGGTTAGGGCTAACTAAAAATTACATGGATTTAATTCTAGTGCCGCCATCTATGTATCAGACCGGGGACTTTTCAATTGACCTGTTATTCAAGATTAATCGCCTAAGCTTATACATCTAAAATCCAACTATGAGGTTCCAACAGAAACTCTGCAGTAGCACTGAATGCTGCTAATTGCAACTGGAAAATGGACAGTTATTGTTACTGTTCTGATTTGGATTGATTACTGTTTTTGGAAAGGAAAACAAACAGTTTTAATTACATGTTAATTATCTTACGAAGTTTTATACGGTGCTTTCAGCACCTGTTTTTTGACACAGTCAACTTTTAATTCGTTGAAATTAAATTTGTGTATTTTAAAAGTCGTTTAATTTTGGGTGTCTTTCAATGAGTTTCATTTCTACCCAGTGCGGCAGTAGTTTTACTGAGTCCGTGGCGACACATGCGTTCTTCTCGAAGCCATGTTTTTGAAATCGGAATGCAGCACAAGTCGGAGAGTTTTTATCCGATTGATTTGAAATTTTAGCCGTAGCTTCTTCATTCGAATATCTAGTACCGTTGGCGATGCATCACGAACTCCCAGGAAACGCAAGGAAAGCGCCAGCACACCATTTCCGGGGCAACAACGATCAGCGGCGCACCGATTCCAGGAAGACAGTAAGAAAAGCAGCCCCCAGGAAACGAGCGAAGGAGGGGACAGCTGCGGGCCTATATAAGGCAGGCACATCGGTAAAGCAACAGGAGACTTGGAGGAACTGTATCAGTATTACAGTCGATGGAAAATTCGACTTAACCCATCCAAAGCATTAGCTATAATTCTGAGTAGTAAACACTTCCAACCTACTTCTCGATATTCACAGATTATTCGAATGAAAATGGGAGATACTACCATTAGACCACAGGACAGGATGTAATATCTTGGGGTCATTTATACCCCAAAAATGAATTTCATCAAACATGTGACCCACATTCTCCAAAGTGGTCTCGGTCGGTCTAAGCAACTGCACAACATCTTGAAGTGGAGCAACAAAGTTGACACCAAATGTAAGCTTCTCTGCCATCAGCAGATAATACGATCTGGAATATCGTACGCCTTTCGCATATGGTCCTGCATATCTTCGGCTCAAATGGAAAGACTTCCAGTTTTCGAAAGGAAACTCCTCAGAAGATGCACCAATCACTCTAGAAGGCCTGACGGTCGTCATTACCCCAACTCTCACCTATACGAAGGCGCTTCCATTACCCCTATCGACGAGTTCTTGCTCCAAATAGCATACAAGTATCTCGAAAACGTTCAGAACAGCGAGAACCCACTTGTACGGGACTCTTGCGTTCTTGACCCTTCTCTTTCTCGATCTCTTCGGATCAAACCACCACAATTTCTTCTTCAGTACAAAAGTGAAGAAAGCACCCTTCCCAACAACATTCCCCTCTATAATATAGGATTCCTGGATCCATCCCATAGGGTCTACTGTTAACAAACCACACACACACGGACGCACAGTACAAGAAGGTACAAACATACACACACCGACCAAAGCGCATATCATCAGACGCCAACGACGTGATCTGCGTTTACTACCGCACTCAAGACCTACCGGTCTTGTATGATTTCTTTCCCACCATCCCTCCATACAAGTAGTTAGAGAACAACTGGAGTAACACTGTCCACACTATCCTTGGATACCCCCGCCCCACCGCCCCACCGCCCTTTTGTTCTTTTCTTTTCAGATATCGCGAGACCGAGCCCAGCATCCTCACGGATGTGGGTGATTGTGGTTATTGCAAGATGACCAGAAGCCAGAGACAAGATGAAGGACACATCTGTCCTTGTCTCGCTAAAATCGGCCCTCTCGCCAACCTTTTTTTTTTTTTTTTTTTTTTTTTTTTTTTTTTTTTTTTGAAGCAACGGGAGTCGTCGAAGGAACTCCTAACCAAAAGGTCTTGTGCCAACTTCAAAGAGATCAGGAATGATCGAAAAATAATACATATTGAATAATCATTAATCATTAATAAATAGGAAGAAAGCAAACTTATTGCAACGTGTTTTTCGCTTCGTCGTTGAAATTTTCCATGGTCGATTAGGGGTTTGTACTGAGTAAGACTCTAACGCCCGTTTATCCAGAGAAGAGTACGGGTCTGGAGGTACAATCCCTCAAATTAAGAAAAAATCATCGTTGGCCGGCCGGTGTCGGGAAAATACAGTCCACTAAAGGAGAGACTGAGGCGTCGCTAGAGGAGGCGCCGTTTGCTTGTTCAGTTTTCCTTTTTCATTGCAGCAACAAGTACCCATGATTTTAACGATCTGTAATTAAGAAAAAAATATAAACAATTTGATTCGATTTTTTCTCATCGAAAACGGAATATTTTTTTAAACAATCGCCATTTTGCGAAAAAAAAGTTTGATAACTAAGATCATGTGTACTTCACTAGCAAACTCATGTAGTTTATGAAAAAAATGTTTATGCTTCCAGCTGGTGATCCAAGGGACTTCTATTGCGTCCACGGAGATACATAAATTTGTTTTTAATTTATTGACCAACAGATGCCATTTTGAAAATGTATGCGACCAAAATTTTTTTCCTCATGTTCCTGAAGAGTTGCTTAATCAATTCATATTTATTTGTTTATGATTATTTATAAACGAGTTCATAAAAAAAAAAGAAAAATGGCCTTTCTTTTGGGGTCCAACTCCGTAAAGGTATAAAATATATAGTCGTGATGTAAGAAAAAGGAAAAAATTATTTCGAGATCATTGTATGCAAAATTAGGAGAATGGGCTACAAGTTTTAGGAATATGAATGTGGTTTAGAAGATTTTTTTGATTTTATTGCATTTTCATCCCATCTTTCCCATTTGCAAAGAGGTATTTTAAAGCAACAAAGCCCTCATGAATTCAGCTCAAGTTATCCCCAAAACACCAATGTGATTGAACTTACTTGTGTACCGTCAAAAATCTCTCTTCTTCAACAAGAATGTATGTCATCCCCGTGTTTCGGTAATACAAATCAAATGATTACATCCACACCACCTTTTCATATCTACCGCTTATTGAGCCTCAATAACCTCCTACAATGAATGCCAGCTGTGCTCCTAATCTTTAGAAGAATCCTATCTAAGACAAAAGTTCCATAAATTTTGCTCAGGAGCAATGTAATTTCCTCTAATAATAGCACAATGTCCTGCCGAATGAGGCACGTGAGATTAAGGTGGCGACACCGAAATAACTTTGTATATCCAAATGAACAGACATAAATCTGCGCCTTCTTCACTATGAACGTAATTTATGTATTAGCAAAGAAACCATTCGTTAATGTCACGCCAACTCGTCATTATAAAAATTAAAGGAAAAATTTCAGTACACTTGTGAATGTACTGGAAATACGCACCCAACACGCACAATTTGTACGAAACGCCGACGCAAAATTAGATTAGTTTTTTCCATTAGGCAACTTTTACCTTGTTGAGTGCGAAAACTTGATTGTGCTCCCAAAGGACATTCACCCCACCTTACTGTATGTGAGGAACGAACGGTTGGACAAGCACACATCAATCGCCATTAGGAAATTCGAATAACGCGCCGTAATTAAATCTTCAGCGCACATCTATCTAATTTTAATTAAACGAACTTTTTCATCCGTGCCGTTTTGACGATCAACTGTATACATAGCACTCATTAAGATACTCGGCATCGACGCCACACCGCAGTGTAGCTCCCTCATAAACATACACCGAGTCAACATCACTGTCAACGTTAGCACCTTCATCAGCGTCAGGACCAACATCAGCATCACATCATTATCCTTGGGAATGCCATTAGACAACGTATATAAAAGGAAATCTAATACGTCACATTTGTATGCGAGTGTATAGGAGGGGACACAAGTTTATTTTTCGGTTGAAGAAAAGCATAATGAAACAGAACAAGAACAAGAGCCCAAAGAAAAGGGGAGAAACATCATAAACCGAGGAAAATGGGAAATATTCTTCCACCCTAAGCGTATCTCAAATCTGCCCCAGCGCACCCCTATTTTGTATTTTCTTTCTTAGTACAAAAGCTTGAGAGCCATGTTGAGGGTGTTGTAAGCCAGTTCAGGTACGATGGGGCAAGAACAAAAACAGACTTTAGAATTTATTCTCGAGAAAATATTTTTCTACCGGAAAGGTGCCATCCGAGAGAAACGAATACAGGTGCTTTTGTGGAAGGAGCTCTCTAACATTCGGCTGGCGGCGGTGATAGTTTGCATCTGGTGCCTGGCATTCACCCTTTCAATGAACATAATTGCGGGTTTGTATTTGGATTGGCAATTAAAGTTTTTTTTTTTCCTATTTTTGGTTTTGCCTTTTAGTCTTAAGAATGTAGAAAAGTATCCTCTCTGATTTGGAGTACAAAGGTCAACTGAAAGCAGTGGCAAATAAACTACTGCCGCGAGCAGACAGAAGCCAACAGTTATCTAAATTAATAAATAGTTTTCTCCCCTTTTGGGGGTGTAAGGCAAGAGAAAGCAATGGTAGTGGGTAGTTTTGGGAGATATATATATATACTAAGAAGCCGATTGAACCTGTGAATTTGAAAAAGAGGTCAATAATTGAGGGAGCACTAATGTTGGTATGAACGAGGTCACGGTTTTTGGTTATGGTATGAGATGGCAGAGGACCTTTATGCTTCTGTGACTTGTTGATGACTATAATGGAATCTCAAAAGTGTACTAGTAAGT
Source organism: Microdon myrmicae (assembly GCA_963931805.1). NCBI lineage: Eukaryota > Metazoa > Arthropoda > Insecta > Diptera > Syrphidae > Microdon > Microdon myrmicae. Next base: position 206,414,265 of record OZ007497.1, read on the forward strand.
TCGTAAAGAAATATTGCTGGTGTTGTTTGGGGTTCCAGGGCTTACAAGGATTACTATCATGGAAAAAAAAAAAACATTTCCCAATATATACAAACATATATAAATATTTTTTAATATATAAAATTCATTTTATTATTATTATTTATACGTTTATGCAAGAGCAATATGTAAACTTTTTAATAACATCTTTATTAAACAGAAGTATACTAGTAAGTTCGTAAAGAATTATTTCTAGTGTTGTTTGTGGTTTCAGGGCTTATTATCATTAAAAAAGAGTTGTTCACTTTTTTTTTTTTAATACAATATATAAAATTTATTTTGTTTATTTTAAGCATATATTTATTTTATTTATTTTAATCATTTTATGCATATACAAGCATAAACAAAAGTGTACTAGTAAATTCGTAAAGAAATATTTCCAGTGGTGTTTGAGGTTTCAGAGCTTACCATCGTTAAACAAAATATATTTTTCTAATTTTTTTTTTAATATATAAAATTTATTTTAAGAATATACAAGATTGATATTTAAACTTTTTAATAACATTTTCATTAAGCGATTTGGAAAATTCAGTTGTTGGCCTCTTCTTAAAATTAAAATATAACCTACTTTTTTTTTTTTTTAAATTATATTTAAAAGAACTTAACTTAAACTTTATAGTACCCTAATTCTTGAAAAAGTAAGTCTGTGTAAGCTGGCTGACGATACTGTTATTCTACCGACATTGGTATCCAGGTCTTTATATGCCACTCAACCACCAGAACTGTTGACGCTGCCCAATACTATCGCCCCGGCCTCTGTGGGAGATAGCCCTACTGAAGCGCAAGAACTCTTCTTCGGTGCGCATTACTTCCCGGTCGTAGCACAATCGCCCGTCTACATGATAGATCAGCAGAGTTCGGGATCTATCCTGTATAAGCCCTTTCATGTCCAAATCAAGGATCGCCTCTGGTAGAACAAAACCGACGCGACGCACGCTCTCAAAGTACAGCGTAACGGAACGAGTTCTAATGCAGGGATGTTCGCGCCATCGAGAGGTGAACCGCAAACTGGTGCCGTCTGTCGGATTGTCTCGTGGAGCGCATATAAACCGAACTGCGCCGAACAATGCCACGAATCTCCGAAGAGTACCCATGATAATATTTGTAAAACAGACAGAGGTCGGCTACGCGCCTTCGATGCGATAGCGAGGGAAGTCCCGACGTCAGCTCTCAAGTAGATCGAAGGTATGTTTAGAAGCAGAGCTCCAAACACGAGGGCAATATTCAAGCGCGGGTCTGATTTGGGATGTATATAGGAGAAGAAGTTGAGCCGGAGTAAAATATTTCTCTGCTCCAAAAAAATAATTCAGTTTTACTGAGGGGGATACATTCCCACGGACCGTGTCAACCGTGAAGCAATTTTAAGCTTTTCGCAGATTCGAGGTCTTGGCCATTCATCATCAGCTCTGGAGCCGATGATCCACTTCTCTTTGTGAATGTTGTATACTGTGTCTTCATTGCATTGAAGTCGACGAGATTGGCCTTTCCCCAATGCAGGGCGTTATCCAGATCCCGATTCAGTGAGTCAATCTGTCTATCTGTCAGCTGGTGCGACCGTTGATGCACCAATCGGCCGATTACTCGAAAAAGAGGAAACGAGCGTGCTATCATCCGCGAAACTGAACACTCGGTTATCCGTTGGCGCCAACAAATCATTTATGTGAAGCAAAAACCAGGTTGGAACCAAAATAGAACCTTGAGGCACCCCATAATTAACAGGGTACGGATCCGAACAGGCGCCGTCCACAACAACCCGGATTGATCTATTTTTGAGGAAGCTCTTCGCCCAGTCGCAAAGCTGCTGGGAAAGTTCATGTGAACGAAGTTTGCTTAGCAATGCTCTGTGCCAGCGCGGTCAAAAACCTTGGATACCATATCCAATACGGCCGCTCTTGACTCACCAAGCCCCTCCATCGCAGATGTCCATATATCGGTTATAAGGGTCAAAAGATCTCCCGTGGACCGCCTGCCACGGAATCCGTATTGACGATCATTCAGAAGTCCGTTGCGCTCCAAATACTTAAATAGCTCGGCGTTGATGACCTTTTCCATCACCTTAGATAACATAGACAGTAATGCTATCGGTCGGTAATTTTGTGGGAGACACTTTTTTTCCCGTCTTTGGGATTGGCTGAAGTCGAGCGGTTTTTCAACACGTAGGAAAAATGCTCCGTGCATAAGATCAGCAAAAGAGTCTGCCAAGAATCGGCGATAGTTCTGGAACAGTTCTTAAGGACTATCGCTGGTATTCCGTCCGGGCCGGTTACCTTCCTACAGTCCAGTCCATGTAGAATGGGTTCAAGAGTACGCGGGCGGAACCTCGCATCCCTTATCGATGGCCGTACCGGTGCGATCACAGGTGACTCTGAAAGACCGGCGCGAAGTTTGAGTTCACAGAAAATAAATTCGCAATCATCATCATCATCATCATCGGCACTACAACCGGGAACCGGTCTTGGCCTTATTTAGCAAGTCCTGAGGCTTGTTAAATTTTCCATAATGATTTATTTTGTCTGGGCAAGGTCATTAGATTCGCAATCACATTAGTTTTATCCTTTGAGTCTGTGACTAACGTCCCGCTTCGCATCACCAACGGATGAAAAGAGGAGGAAGCGAAGTTACTGCTGACAGCTCTTGCCATTGACCAGAAGGAGCGCGAACCAGTCGGGCACTGAAGGAGTTTATTGGTTACTCTGTCATTGTATGCCTTCTTCGCGGAATCAATCGCCTGATTGCACGCATTTCTGATTCTAACAAAATTCGTTCTTCTAACTTCGGTGGAATTAGAGCGCCATTGTTTAGAAGCTCTATTTTGTGCCGCTGTAATTTGCTTGCATTTCTTATCAAACCATGATTTATCAGATGAACTTCGTTTAATAGAATGCAGAATGTGGATCCCCATCCCGATTCGAATAATTTCTGTGGCCGACTCGGCGCATGCGTTAACATCGGAGTCTACAAACCACTCATCCGACCACGGAAAGGATACGAAGAAATCTCCTAAATCGTCTCAGTTAGCTAGCCCATACATGGCGAAGCCCCCTGGGCCGGTTGTTCGCTTCAAATTTAAGTCGTTGCGCGACAGATAAAAAGCAGTGATCTGAGTTTCCCCGTGGCACAGAAATCTCTACGGTATAAATACTTGGTTCGGATGTCAAAACCAGATCCAGGGTGTTCGTATAGCCATCTGGGGTATCCGGCACTCGCGTGGGTTCTTCCACGCGTTGAGTCAAGTTGTGGCTAACAGCGAACATCTCCGCCATCCTCCAGCCTCGTTGCTTCTGTTCGAATGCGGTAGCCCCACCAAAATCTAGACTCTAAACTCTAACATATTTAGTAATTTAACTTATCTTTAATCAAAGCACCCACTGTACCAATGCAAGTCTGCAACCCTTTGCTTCTACCAGACTCTCTCTGAGTTATTCACTTTACAACCACTCTTTATATACCTAAATGATGGGTGAAGAAACGCAAACGATGCATCCTCACTTGGACTTCGATCTGAACATATGACCCATATTGAGCCCAATTGTCTAGCACGCGTCATCCGCATTTCTTAATTATCATCGCGACTTAATTCCGACTTAAGGTGCAGCGGCATTGGCTTGAGCAATTGTATTGCTCAATTTCGACTTGATTGAACCAATTAACGAACAATGCGCACGTTCAAGCCATTTGTATCGTTTCATCGGTTTGCCTTTCGACGCTATGTCTGACTTTTCCCGGATCTCAGCACCTTGGCGGAAGCTCCGTTAAATTGTACGGCAATTTCCTTTGAAAGCCCCGGCAGTATCGTATGGCATGTGCGACACCTGTTCTTGGGTATGAAGCAAAAAATAGATTTGCAATATGATAGCTTGTGAAAATGTGTCATGCCAGGTGCAGTGCTTGTTTTTGAATACGAAGCAAAACATGCAAATTGAATGCTTGCAGCTTGGGAAGTGAGAATGCGTCACACTGTATCATGTGCGTTAATTGGTTAATGAGTTGTGGGGTTTATATAGCGGGATGCAGAAAGGTCATCGTGGAAGACAGTGAACTTGCGAGGGAACAGTTTCAAGTTTTGGATGTTGATGATTAAGTTCGTTTCGCTTAAAACGAAAATGTCAACAGGTAGGGCGTGGTCGTCTTTCAGAATGCATCGAGTCCTTGAGCGAAGACCTCTTACGTTCTAATAGTAGAGGCTAAGGGGAGTTATACGGAGGGTTTTGGGAGAGGGTTGGGTTGGTAGGGCTTCCATAACGAAAAAACTTGTTGAGGCCGGCCTTACTATGTTGAAGATGTGGTAACCTTTTTGAGTGAACGAACTGGCGGAAAGCAGTAAAGGCATTCGACAATTTTTGAAGGGATAAATTGAAAATTATATGGAATTTCATGAACAGCTTGAGGAGACTGTGAACGTCGGTGGATAAACCACCACGTTGAATAGAGAGTTTGTGGGCGGTTTTAGTTTTGCTTTCGTAGCAGATAGATATGGGTAGGGGTAAGGGTTTTTTAGTTTCGTTTCTGGTTTCTCATATTTTTAGATCTTGTGCTTTCCAGGTATTTAGTCACTAGACAGCTCGAACTGCGTTATATATATATAACAAATGGCACGTTAATAATAGAAACACAGTCTTTCCACAAACCATTACCCACCCGTCTTAAGAAGTATGACAGTTTGATTAATGCGATATTAATACCTACCTAGCTACCTAGCAAAAAAAAAAATAATATAATAATGTATTTATGTTCACCAATTTAATTCAATGTAGTACGTAAATTTAATACATTCTTGTTCTTGCATTCCTACAATACTTTCATCGGAATTGAATATCTATAATTTATTCGGAATTTACATATACTTGTTGCAATGAAAACGCTCTTCAAAATTAATGGTTGGACTTAGCTTTGTTGCCACACAACGAATGTAATGAGAGACCATCTCTATCGAAACTTCTTCAATACCAGATTTCGCTGGACTTCAAAAACGGTAACAAAAAATTTGCCCCCACAAAATGACACTGTGTTGTTTTATCTAGGATGACATCTTAAGAAGACTCTCGTGTGAATGAGCACAAAACACTCGGCGTGCTCTCTAACAAGGATATCCTTATATTAGTACATCGCCCGCAAGCAATGGAACAGTCCACCTTATCCATTTTAGTATTCGCTTGAATACATGTTTGTGTGTTGGATTTCGAAATAAAAGCCTCTTAGTTGCTCTTGAACCGATCATCAAAGACTCTTGTGGGGTACCGACGAGTTGGCTATAGAATTACAATGAACCCGAGAAAGCGACGAGAAATGTAACTCACATCCTTGTTGGGTGGACAACGACAGCAATGGTCGGCTGCAATCAGTATGAGCCGATTGGACACTGTAAGCTGACAATGTATACAAGTACGTTTTCGTGGTCAATATGCAGTTGTATAGACACAGATGAGTGGGAGGGTCGATTTGCTACAAGAGCTTGGGAAAACAGATGCGAGAATGCAGATAACACATATGTTTAGATGAAAATGTCGTTGAATGGAATCTAAATAAAAGCAAAATAAAAGATTCAAACATATATTCCCCCAAAGCAGTATCGAATTTTATTGTAACTTGCTTACTTTTTACAACATTAATGGCGTTTCATATTCCCATCAAAATTCGGAATATATTACATATTAAATTCATCGTAATAAACATATGGTTGCAGCGTTTTGGAATGGTAGCGACGAACGTGATTCAAACCCACGCTACGAACAGGATAGAAAATGATAGCTGCTCGCGTGGGAGGATATCTGAAATTCCTATATATGCGGTGGTTGCTACGTTAATGCTGTGGTATAAGGCACTACTGACTATTGTTGCATGTGGGTTCTCCGTGAGAACCGGTACAAGATGGACACTACATAATGAGAAGCTGACAGCCTTGTGCTTCAAATGAAAAAAAAACGCGTAGGATAGAATTTTCGTTATCAAAATCAAGTTGAACTTAATTCTTAAAATAAGACGTGTAGGAAGAACTTCTGTTTTTAGATAATTCATGTATGAAGTGAGTAGAACGATGTTTCTTTTTCTGACCACCCTTACTCATTTCATTTATTCCTAATAATATTGTGGCTTATAAGGAGCTGGAGTTTAAGTATGGAAGTGTTATGGTTGAAGTCAAAGTAGGCGAGGTAAAAGTTGGCGTTCTGTAGCATACGTGATGGGTGAGCAGATAAAATAAAGAAGGGTTCCGTAGGTTCCAGGGATTGGTATTGATCGGGTTAGTCTGGAAAAGGGTTGGACAATCGACTAATCCTGAGGGAAGAATACGTGAATTCTTCGCTCTTCTAGTGTGGTAAAGTTAATTAGCTTGACAGGACTTGTGTAAGGGTTTGCCTACCACAGTCTTCGGAGGTCAAATGCGGAATGTATTTACATTTGTCAACAGTTCCAGACAATTCTTCTCGCACCATACCAAAAAGTTGTTATGGTATATCTGGGGAAAAGAAGAATCAAGTGGAGAATAAATAGTTTTGCTAAAATTAAGTATCGTTGGATAAAGATACAGAAGGACTTGATAATCATTTCGATGTCGTTTATTGTTAACACACTATAAAAGGGGGCCTAAATAACTGCCCTGAGGGACTCCAGAGATGGCCAGAAAGTGATCTAAGAGAACGGATTTGAAATGTACTCTGTAGAGCCGATTACTCAGATATGAGACTTCGACTTTGTTGATACGGGTTCGAGGCCCAAGGAGGATAATTTTAAAAGTATCAGTTGTGCTAGATTTAATCGAAAACTTTACTGAAATTGGTAGTGACAACATTGACTTTGTTGGCGTTCTTTAGTGGTAGGAAAGTGTGGGAAGTAAATTCAACGAATTAGTGATCGAGGATCTACCACCACGAAAGCCGCGTTGCCTGGTTGAAATAGGGGTTTGGCAGTGGAAGCATACTCTTTGGTACAGAATGCTTACAGCAAGTTTGGGGATGTGGGGGAGTTTGGGGATGGGAAGGTGGTTTGAGACATCGCCCCTGTGTCTCTCTTAATGCACAGGGGCCATGAACAAGGTTTTCCAAATGTTAGGGAATTCACACTGAGACAGTGACAGACTGAAAATAATCGAAAGAGTAGAAGAAAGAACGGAGTAGCATTTTTTAAGGAATATTGCGGGGTACAAGGTGTAATATTATTTTTATTCACTTGCTTTAAACACCACACACCCTTTAAGTAAAACACTGTTTCTTTATTTCAAACTTTTATTTAAAACGTAATTGTTAATGTTATGGTTCTTTATTTAATTAAACTTATCTGCAAAACTCTAGTTAAAAACTTATCAGTTTACCACACTGTACTTAATTTCCGGACTATATTTTATAAATTCTTTTTAACTCACTACCCGGTTGACCGGCACACTAACTCCGAAAACAAACACGCGATCGCCTTAGGCAAACGACTCGAACCAACCACCTTGAAGATGACCGTTTCCGTCAACTCCTTAAAACCAATTCCACTCTCGTCTCTTTGTCTCAGTCAAAAACCTAGTTCCACCTTCGTTAGTGGTTTTCTCATTTTTCTTTTCTTTTTTCGAAATCTGGTTCCTTTCGCCAGATCAAAGGATATTTCCTTTTTCCGCCTGAACCTTTTTTCGGTATCAAACACAAAGAAAAATCAATAGTGTGTTTATTGCGCCTGTTGTTATCTTTAACCGAATGGGCAAAGATTTTTTCCGTGGGAATCGAATGAACGAAAGATCAATAGCACCGAGACGAACGTGCATTGTGGTTTATTGCCTATTGTTTGTTTTAACTTAATTTGGTTAAAACGAAAACTGGCGCTGGTTGTTTTAATGGTTTTACGAGGGTTGCCTTTTATATTTCGGGATTAGAGAACAAAAACAAATATTGATCATCGAAAATCACTTTATTGTTTTTCAAAATATTCCCCATGAAGATCTATACACTTTTGCATGCGTTTGAACCAATTGTCGAAGCACTTTTGCCACTCTGATTGAGGTATCTCCAACACATGCATTCTGAATGCAGCAACCGCTTCTTCAGGTGTCGAAAAACGTTGACCTCTCAGTTTGTTTTTTACGTACGGGAATAAAAAGAGGTCATTCGGTGCCAAGTCAGGACTATACGGCGGATGACCCATCAAATCGATGTTTTGGGTGCTCAAAAATGCAGTTGTCGCAGCCGATGTGTGAGAGCTCGCATTGTTGTGGTGAAGAATGATCCGTCTTCGGCGGTTGGTTTTCCTGATTTCTTGGAAGACAACTGGCAAACAAATGGTTATGTACCACTCAGAATTGACTGTTCTGCGTTGTTCTAGTGGTACGGTTGCAACATGTCCAGTTTTTCCGAAAAAACACGCGACCATTTGCTTGGAAGTGCTTCGTGCGCGAACAACTTTTGTTGGATTTGGCTCATCTTGAAACACCCAGACAGTCGACTGCTGTTTACTTTCGGGCTCATACGCGTAAATCCACGATTCATCACCTGTCACGATGTCATAGACGTGTTTCGAAGCACCGCGACCGTATTTTTTGAGCATTTCTTTCGACCAATTGACACGAGCCTTTTTTTGGGCGATGGACAAATTGTGTGGGATTCAACGCGAACAAATTTTTTTGACAGTCAAATGTTTATGCAATATTGAATGTATGCTGGTCCCACTAACGCCTAAGGTTGTCTCAATCTCACGATAGGTCACATGACGATCTTCCAATATCAGTTCGAGCACAGCATCAATGGTTTTCGGAACAACAACTGATTTTGGACGACCTTCACGCAATTTATCTTGGAGTGAACTACGACCACGATTGAATTCATCATACCATCGATAAATACTGGTCCTTGATGGAGCTTCATCGCCAAAAATTGAATTAAGTTCATCCATGCACTGTTGCTGAGTTAATCCACGCCGAAAGTTGTAAAAAATAATCGTACGAAAATGTCGACGATTTAATTCCATTTTTGGGCCGAGATGAATCTTTTAAGTTACTGTAAACAACACAAATAGCGCTCGTTTGTCAAAATGTTCTGAGTGCGTATAACCTCAAAAATGTCCAACTTTACGACAGAGCTGTCAATTGCCGGATTGCAACACCAGGGTTGCCAAATCCCGAAACATAAGAGGCCACCCTCGTAGGTAACCATTTTTCTAAGGAGTCATAAAATTGCTGGCGCGCATTGTACGTCTAAATAGTTTTCTTGGTTAGGGTGTTCAATAGCAGGAAGTCTCGAGTAAACTGCGCAGTAAGGTAAAGTTTTCCTACTGCAAGTGCGGCTATTAAGGCTTTAGAGGCAACATTTTACACGCTATTGTCGCCAAACTTGGTATGTTTTCAAAACATGCTGCCCCCTTCCGGTGCATATCAATTGATGGCGCTAATGGTACGTTATCGTTTGTCGATTGCCGACTCGTCTACAATTTGGTACTGCAGCAAACAGTGACTTACAAACATACAACGTCTATTCAAACATATAACGTTGGTGACCATGTTAAAACTAAATGTGTTTTGACAAGAGCCGGCGCGGAATTCTTTTCTTACACACCGAAAGAACTTAAAAATATTACAGTTCTATTAAAGGGTGTCGACGCTGAAACTGAACCAGAGCCTCTCTTGAAAATCTCCAAGAGCTAAAGTAGGATGACGTTGAATTTAGTGTGGTCAAACCCATCGCCACAGCCACGTCCAAAAGGAGGAACCAGAAACTACCCTTCTTTTTGGTAGAGTTAATCCCAAATAGTAAAATTGGTAGCCTACGGAAAATAACAGTCCTGGACCATCAAAGCGTAACATGGGACAAACTAAGAAAAGGCAGAAAAATACTTCAGTGCGTCGGCTGCCAAATGTTTGGGCATTTAGCAGCGAACTGTGAAATGCAACATCGTTCCGTGAAATGCCGTCAAAATCATAATGTAAAGGAGTGCCCTTTGGGTAAAGAGTGCGCAGTATGTCGGAATGAGGGACACCCCACTAAGTACCGAGGTTGTCCTAAATACTCAGCAAAGAAAAACTGAGACAAATCACAAGATCAATGAGTGTTACCCCTCAACGGTCTTACCCACAAATAGCGAGAGGCAGGGGGCCACAACAGTGATACCCACAAATACTTCGGCACAGACTGAAACAACATCACAAGCAGACGTGTTAACAATATTGCTCAATCTACAGACGCAGACAACACAGCTGCAATGTCAAATAAACTAGACCTACTCGCACTTACCAGTCTAAATAAAAAGTCGATATAAACCCTCCAACCAAGAGATGAATTAAAGCTCTTGTCATGAATGTAAATTCACTTATAAGGACCGAGAAAAGAAGCACTCTTTTCAACCTGGTGCAAGACGAAAACCCTGATGTACTCCTGGCTGGTGAAACTAAGTTAAATCAGAGGCATAAACTTTGGAACAAAAACCATGATATTATACGAAGAGACCGACTCAATTCCTCACAAGGTGGAGGTGTTGCCGTCTTTATTAGAAAGGGACACCAATGAAAAGTCGTGTATAGTGGAGAAGTGCGCAGATTCCACGTGCTTGAAACGCATACCACTTTAGCAAGGAAGGGAGCAGTATGCGATCTCGGTTTATGCACCCGAGCATCAGTATAATCTCTTTATGGCAGAACTTGAGACTCTCATACGATGCTTGCAACTCCAACTGGATAAAAACTACTTTATTATAGGTGGAGACATGAACGCCAAACGTAAAGATCGGGGAAATTGTACGTCCAACAGTCGAGGAAGTCAACTGGCTACCTGGTTAGATCAATATCAGGTAGAATATACAACTGACCTTCTAGCTACGGAATATCGTTCGTTCGTAGTCGTTCGTTCCCTAGAGGTAGATCCTATCTAGATATCATGCTTATTGACACACGGCTGAGACTATTAAATACCAACAGGCATAACAGAAACTGTTTACGGGACAATTGAATACGACAGTGACCATTGTGCATTCACGGCTGTAATAAAGCTTCCGAACAAACTTGCAGAATTGGAGGATTTCGTGGTCCCACAACCCCACAACTATGGGGCAATGCGAGGGACACGATTCACTAGGTCGTTAACAACAGAATTACGTTTTAGCGATATCAATATACCAACAAACAGAAACCTGACAAATGAAGGAATCGACAAATACATTCAACAAATGGACGAAACTATAAAACGAACAATAGACAAAACAATTCCTAAAGCAACAGAAACGGGCAATATAAACTTGTATACGAGCGCAACAATAAACGCACTTCACAAAAAAAAAAAAAAAAAAAAACCGACTGCTAACAAAACCAAAACAATTATACAGACAGTTTACAGACAGACACGACCAGAATATAATATCACTGAAAACCCGATTAAGAAGCCTCGAACAATTAGTTAAAGCTAACTATAGATTAACAACAAATTTGTATTGGAACAATATAATTCGAGCTATAAAAACTAATAACCCGAATATGTTCCCTCAAATTAATAAGATATTTAGGAGAAATAATCAAAATGTGATTCAGTGTCTACTTTTACCACGTAATGACGACAAGCAAATGTTACTCAACATAGGCATAGATACAAAGAACGCTATCCTCAGTAATCAGGTGTTCGTGATCGAAGATCCCTTAGAAAAGGCGAACACTGTGGGAGCTGTCTTCCAGGAAATGTACAAGGTAAATTAAAACATCCAGAGAAACTATGACTTGGAAAACAGAGTTCTAGGAAATCACTTACACCTTCGAAATGAAATTTCAAATAGGCAATCAGAGAATCTCGGTTTTACCGAATTTAATAACGATAATTTGGCAAATGATATTAACGCCAATAACAGCTCTAATAGCCTATTAATAATGAAGGATGGGATCCAGGCTATCTTGGACTCACTAAGAAACAAAAAGTCAGTGGGAATAGATGGAGTACAAAATATCGTACTCAAGTATATCACCATTAGCAATATACATATACACATTTCTATTTAACAACGCGTTAAATAATGAACACTACCCCTTCCGTTGGAAAAAAGCAATCATGCCGCCTATACCAAAAAAAAAAGCAACGACTGTACAAACCCAATGAACATGCGTTCGATAAGCTTACTCCCAAGTATCAGTAAAGTATTCGAAAAAACCATAAACAAACCTTGCCCTTAAAAATAAATTATTATGGAAAATTTAACAAGCTTCGAAACTTGCTAAATAAGGCCAAGACCGGATCCAGTAGTAGTGCCGATAATGATGGTGATGATGGGCGAACACACAGGGCAAAGTCTCTGATTGCTTTCAACCCGGCCAAGGCCAAGGTCAGGACGATCCTTGTCCCTGTTTAATCAAAGTCGACATGCAGTCTCCACGTAACACACCTGGATAGCTACTTTGGCACCCGCCAAGTAGTGAACCAATGCATGCAGCGACATTCTGAGAAAGGTTGGCGCAAGGTTAATAACCTCGCTCGGAAAAACAAATTGTTATGGAAAATTTAACAAGCCGCGGGTATGGACCGGATACACGACGACGACCACGGAAACGAAAATGGCTAAATTATTTGAAAATTTTCTGATGGAACGTCCGCCCAATATACAGAGCTTGAGCTGCACAGGAGCTAGCCGAAGCCCTGTCTGGATATAAGGCTGACAGAACAGCATTACAAGAAATAAGATAGACGGGGAGTGGTGTTATTCAAAGAAACGAGTATGACATTTATTACAGCTGTCATGCAAAACACCATGCGCTCAGGGTAGGCTTTCTAGTCAGCCAAAAACTGAAGCCTGCCATCATCGGCATTAATGCAATAGACGAAAGGCTATGCACTCTCTGCGTGCGAGGCAAGTTTAAGAACATAAGCCTCATAAACGTTCACGGACCTACAGAGGAGTCCCCCGACGGCGAAAAGGAAGAATACTACGAGAACGTCGAACGGGCCCAAGATACGATGTGAAAATCGTTCTTAGTGATTTGAATGCGAAAATAGGTCGGGAGCCAGTTTTCAGACACTACGCAGGTTCCCATAGTTTGCATGAGAACACTAATGGCAATGGACTACGAGTCATCGAACTGGCAGCAACTTGGTCGCTGCGAGTATCAGGTTTCCGCGAATGACATCCACAAAGCCACCAAATGGTATCACCTAATGGGACCACTCGCAACCAAATTGACCACGTGTTGATAGATTACCGGCACTCCTTGGGCCTGATGACAGTACGAACGTACCGAGGCGCCAACGTCGACTCGGATCACAATATTGTTGATACAGTTTTTCGAGTGCGGATTACCTTACGGAGACATATTGTATCCGCGGATCAAGTTCGAATCAACACGGCTGCCTTTACGCAATGAGAATACCAGTAACAATTTAGGTCATGCGCTAGGACACGTCTTCGGAGAGCTCGACGGAGGGAGAGTAAGTCCTGGGGCCAGAATGCCGGGCGTAGAAGAGAAATGGACACGCCTTAAGAATACTGTCATTAGTACTGCCAACTCCATCTTTGGCAGTAGTCCTAGAGATCGGAGAGTTTGGTTTGATGATGAGTGCAAACTAGCGACTGAACGTAAAAATGCTGTATACCGGACAATGCAGCAGTCTCATAGGACGTGGGTACGCGAGGAGAAATACAAAGAGCTCAGAAGATCTGATAAAAGACTTCACAGACAAGAGAAAAGTGCCTGGAAAAAAAAACCTTGTCTGTGAAATAGAGAAAAGTAGACACCGAGGTTCGCAACAGGCGCGGAAGTTCTACCAAATAATCCGCAGTATGACGCGGTATACACCACCCTGCACTTACTGCAAGGATGAAGAGGGTAATCTGATCACCGATTCGGAAGGCATTCTGGAGAGATGGGAAGTGCACTTCAATGAATTGATGCAATGCAAAATCAAGACCAATTGCCAAGCATTGAGGAAACATTAAAAGCCGTAAGACAGCTCAAATCAAATAAAGCCCCCGGAGCTGATGGCATACCAGCTGAGCTGATCAAACAAGGAGGGATAGCGTTACATCACGGAATTCATGAGATCGTGGTGCAAGTATGGGAGCAAGAGGAGATGCCGGAAGATTGGCGTCACGGGATAATTTGCCTCATACATAAGAAGGGAGATATCGCAGTGTGGAGCAACTGTAGGGATATAACATTGCTGAGTACTGCCTATAAGATACTCTCCACTATCCTACAAAATCGGATAGCCCCATACGCTAAAGCCATCATTGTCAATATGAGTGCGGCTTCATCCCAGGCAAATCAGCGATTGATCAGATATTCACTATTGAGCGGGCGATGGAAAATTGTCTGGATTTAAGATTCCATTGTGGCAGTTCTACTGACACCACTGCTACCTTTTCCACTTACCTCCAAATCGTCCTACCCTAAAGCTCTAGAGACCTCGTTGTTTTTCGCTTATGCAAGCGTATTGACACCCTCGAGCATTGTCCCACCGACCTCAGAACCCCTGTCTGCCTGCGTTTGCTGTTCACACGTGCGTGACAGATTTTTATAGTGTATCCGTACCCAGGGCGGCTTTTATTCAACCTACAAAGCATCGCGCCTAGCTGCCAAGAGCCGAATTCTTTGTTAGTGTAAATATTCACACTGGAATTCTATCCTTGACTTGCCATGGATGAATTACACAATCGACGTGGATGTAAACACAACCGTCTTTCTGTAATCATCCCAAGCGCATTCTAATCACCAGCACCATATTTAAACAGGCGCAAACACTTCGTCCAAAGATGCTCTTGCATGTGAATTTGGTTTCGGTTCATACACCCAAGAGCTCGCGTCACGAGCAAACAAAGTGATCCGCGCGTAAGTGGACACACCCTAGTTAGGTTCTATGTACCAGAGATCCACTCTGATTGGTGGGTCACAAAAGCAAAATTTCATTTCCTTTTCACCACACCACCAAACTCACCCCAAACGAGGGTTGTATCATTGAGTCGAAATTCAGTCGCCGATCGAGTCGGTCGCGTCACCCTCCACCGTACCCCGCGTCGGTACGGTGGTACACAATAAGTCGCGTTTCAACCCCCAATGTAAAAGTCAAGTTCGTATCTCGTGAGTCAACAGAGTGGACAATAGTTTGGATGGAGTTTAAAATGTGCACTGCCAATTTTACTTTTATAATTATATTATCAGTAACCCTTTGTACTAAGTGTAAAGTAGATATATATATTTGATACATATTATAGACATATAACCACTGTAGAAACGATAACCACAACACGCGCTCCTAAACAGTTTCGTCTAAATAAAAAGGAACATCAAATAAAGTTAATATTCCTGGTGTGATCAGTTAGTGGTGGTGTTTTGACTTGTTAGCGGTGAAACTCAGTTCTTTCGTATGAGGACGAACTAACCATTTATGATGGCGGACGGAAGTGGATCAGCGCCGTACGCCGGTGCACAATACTTCCTCCACACACCATTATACCATCTATTTATAGACTTTAAGGCCGCCTACGACAGCATACCCAGGGTATAACTATATAATGCCATGAGAGAGTTCGGCATTCCAAATAAATTCATTCGACTTTGTAGGTTCACCATGACCAACGTTACTAGTCAAGTAAAAATAGGGGGATTACTGTCCAAACCAATAAACATCTTTAATGGACTCCAACAAGGCGACGGTCTGGTCTGCCTCCTCTTCAACCTGGCGTTGGAGGAAGCAATCCGTGACCCTGGCATTACAACTAGAGGGACTATTGTCACCAAGTCCAGCCAGATGCTTGGCTACGCAGATGACATCGACATCATCGGTAGATCCGATTTGGCTGTACAGGACTCCTTCACCCAGATCGAGCAGGCAGCACAAAAACTGGGACTGCACAATAATGAGGGGAAAACTAAGTACATGGTGGCAACTTCTGCGAAGAGAAGACCTAACGTTGGTCAAACTATCAGGGTAGTGGAGCACGAATTTGAAGTAGTGCAATTCTTTAACTACCTTGGATAAATAGTATCAGCCGATAACAATATGGAAGAAGAAATACGCCAAGGGTTGATCAAATCCAACAAAGCCTACTATGGTCTATCAAGGCTCTTTAAATCCTGAAATTTATTCAGAACATCCAAGTTGCTGCTGTACAAGACCATTGTCTTACCAGTACTGATGTATGGATCCGAGACTTGGTGCTCAATAAAATGCGCTCTGAACTCTTGGCCGCGTTCGAGAGGAAGGTGTGAGGGTTCTCTACACCCCATGGAGAACCATCCCACAATTCCAACCAACCGTGACCGCTAACAGCGGGTCACCTCAACCCAATTTCCCATGCAAAATCCGCAATAGCATACATTCCAAACTTTGCAATAAAACACACTCCAAAACTCCCAACAGAATACAATTCAAAGAATACATTCTAAATCATCCCCGCATACATTTTCCCAAAATTGCTTCGGTCAATTCTTTACTTAATTCATATTCCCTCTTTGCGACCAAGCAATCTTAATTTCCCCGAAATTCGTACGCTGTAATAAAACGCATATTCAAACCTACAATGAAACATTAACCATCACCCCCAACTATACCGAGCCGCATACATTTCCCCGAAATTACCTCGGTTAAAATCTTATCTAAACGATATTCCTTGCTTGCACCCAAGCAATTCCAATTTTCCCCGAAAACCACTTTGGATCATTTTCTCCTTATATAATATCATACTTCTCGTCTGCGACCAAGCGACAGCTACCTTTCCAAGAAACAGTCACAACGATCAAGACCCTTGACCATACTTGGATATACCAATTTCCCGGTATACACAACCAACGAATCCAACTCAGCTTATAAGGCGAGGATTCGCTGAAATTGAATTCTTATGCAAGCATAGCAACTCTTCTCGAAATTCCTCGTAAGTGGCAGTGAGTTTATTTCAGCTACGACCCCACTGCCACGAGACGATGAACTTTTCCTTCCAATAATCAATCGGTCGAGTTACAACCACCGTCGAGTGCGCACAGTCGCGTGTTATCTTTCTTGTCCAAGCCGAATCGATGGGGAGCCCGCGTTAGTTATTGATCCGCAAATCGCCGCAAGACGAGAAGGGACAGTTTTAAATCCCCACCGAGACTAAAACGAACAACCGGCCCCCAAAAGAAAACGCGAAAACAAGGTATTCATACCGTTAGACCGAACAAACCCCGTCTCATATCGCGCGGCCATTGCGTAGCAGACACGTAGCCAAAGAAACGGGTAAAGCACTTCACTCGGTGCCCGGAACAGGAGCAGCGGCAAAGGGAGAACAATCAAATGATCGTGTAAAATGCAACGGAGTGTTTGTCAGATCCCAAAAGGGACCTTAGACGTTCAGTAATAAAGCGGATGGACACCAGAACACGTGTTAACCCTTTTCTTATTTTCACAACTCGTTGTTAAGTTTCCTTTCTGTAAGTAATTGTATTTCCCTATTGTCCACAGAGTTGTACACCCCCCCCCCCCCCTATTATAGAACATATTAAAAGAAACATCGATCAACAAAACAAGTGTTTTCATTTCATTTCCCCCTTGGAGCTCGAATTTCGGACGACGGTTTGCGACGAACTGTTTAGTGGGGTGGTACTGAACTAGTGCCATACGCTGGCACATATACCTTCTTCACCCCCACAAAGGTCTTAAGGAGAATTGTTGGCCCCGTATGTGAGGGAGGACCATTCCGGAGACGCTACAATCATGAGTTGTACGTGATCTACCTTGAAGGTAATGTTGTAAGAAAAATCAAGCTCGGTAGTCTCCAGTGGGCGGGACACCTAGCTCGAATGAGCGAAGAGGAGCCTGCCCGGAAGGACCTTTGTGGCAGGATGTATGGAAGGAGACAGCGTGGTAGACCTTGTCTGCGATGGACGGATGGCGTAGACCAGGACGCCTGGGAGCCGCAAACTGGATGACATCGGCTCGAAATCGGGACCGGTGGAGAGATTTGTTAAATAAGGCCAAGACCGAATCCCGGTTGTAGTGCCGATGATGATGATGATGATGATGATGATGATGGTGATGATGATGATGATGATGATGCTGCTGATGATGATGATGATGATGATGATGATGATGATGATGATGATGATGATGATGATGATGATGATGATGATGATGATGATGATGATGATGATGATGATGATGATGATGATGATCGTGCTGATGATGAAGTTGATGATGATGATGATGATGATGATGATGATGATGATGATGATGATGATGATGATGATGATGGTGAGGATGGTGATGATGATTGTGATGATGGTGATGATGATGATGATGGTTTATTTACTTGTTAAGTTAAGGGGTAGCATTGTGGCGTTTCTAACAGATACACATACAATACACAAGCAAATAGTGAAGAACACCGAACGAAAATCAAATAAGAAAATGCATCAGAGCCGTATACCATAGTGATAACATAACAAATCCACATCAGTCGAATATACTTGAGTTTAGAAATCAATTTCGTACACACGGCGTTGGCCTGATGGGTTGCTCTTTGGTTCAATTTTTGGTGATTCTAACTGTCATAGCCTCAGTTCGAATCACACGTTCTTCACTATCATCCCAAACGCTATAACATCACTATAGAATTTTTAAAAAATCTGCCTTTCGGTGCATAGCTGAACATATTGATCTTCGGGTGTTGTCTGTGTAAAGCGGCGGCGCTCATAGCAAATTATACCTGTAATAACAGAATATAAAACTCTGTTGGCTTCAAAAACAAATACGATGTCAACATTTTTAGGTTACTCAATAAGAAAAAGTCCTGTGTCATTGTGGGTATGTTTCGTTTTGCGCCGTTTACGGAGCAGGTTCACTAGAAACTTCCACGAGAAAGGAGAACACTGGAACAAAGAAAAGCAACGAAGAGTGTTCGGTTGTAAAATGTTATTTTAATTCGTGTAACTCCGATGGATTGGTGTACAATTGTGTTCCTGTTTAACAGCAAACTTTTAAATTTAATTTTCGTTTCACTTAATTACGTGTTCCTTTTGACAAACAAGAGTTACTCGGTTATATCAAACGACTCGCGCAAGGACGGACTTCAACACCAGCTCGGCGCGGGATCACGCACAAGGCAAAAAGATACTCCGCTAGTACATGACTCCGTATTTTACAGAAATTAAATAGACGCGTATAGTGCGTGTGCACTCTTAAGATGACCAAATCTGACTCCGAGAAGAAGTGCATACCGTAAAGGTGATTATCAGACTCCTCGTAGAAATCGTCCTCAACTTCCCTTGTAGCATCAGATACCTCTGGCGTACCAGGGAAATCCCAATACACATCTGGTCGATTAGAGGGACGGAAATTTAGGCAGGCAGAAAATGCAGTCATAAATCATGAGCTTGGTTTTCCCATGATGGTGATAAATATCGGCAAAAACCCAGGCTGCCTGAGAGCATGAATCTTTCGACTACATTGTTTATGTAGGAAATTGCCGCCTGGACGAAAACGTTTTCTTTTGTCTACATCGGATAGACAGAAGTGTTTCGTGTAGCATAAGGGAACAATGTTGGCGGCGGCAATTAGGTCTTCTGTGATGTAACACAGAAGATCGCTCGCCATAGCAACTAGAAAAAAAATGGCTAATCGATCTTTGGGTTATCCCGCTCATTATGTCCTATTGCAGGGCTATTAGAAATCTGGCTTGCAGATGTGCAAGCCAGCAAATAGCCCGGCATGTATTTTTGGACGCTAATGGGCATGGAGACTGGTGGATGTGTAATCTTTTATTCTGCTCAAGGTAACATTCCATCGGGTGTGTGGTATTTTTGAAGGACATACAGTCGGTTGCAGGTAGTCAACGGTGGCTACTCTGCATATCGTCGATAGAACGATCGGTCGATGGGTCTGTAGCTACGAGGTAAGTATACAATGCCGAATGTGGAGGAAAAGCTCCTCGGCTATGATGGAATATTTATGACGGTTATCCAAGGGGATAACCGAATTGATTTCAGCCATTTTAGGACAGTGGTGAATACTATGGCAAGGTTGTGTGATCTTGCCAGTGATTCGACTTAAGGGTAGATATGGGGTTTAAAGGATTTTTATGGGGTTAAAAATGATGCGAGGTTCTTCGGGCCCTGAAAAGCCCCACATAATTTTAGGTCACATCAACTTTTTTTACCAAACATTTGGTGTTATTAGTTAAATTTTTAGAGGTAATCTGTCCCCACGCAACCCAAAATATATATTTTGCAATAACTCCGTAATAATGAAATTTTTTCTATAGGGTCTTTAGATATTTCGATATTTGCTTATCAAACTTTTGGTGTGAAAAACAATCCTATGTCATATTTTCTAATGTATAAATACTTCATTTTATTGCAACATAAAGGGTAAGCGAAAGTTCAAAAATATATTACAAAGAGTTGACAAATCGTGTTTTAAACAGAATAACAATTTTTGACATATGGCTGATAGTCTAGTGCTTAAACAATTCGCTTGTGAACATAAATTCGTTGTTGAAATTAAAAAAAGAAAAATATTATTTTTGAGGTGTTTCACGCTTCACTACGTTTAACTTTAATTTAAGTAATTCTGACAATGCCCCTGCAAAGATCAGAAGACCTAGAGATGAAAAACTTTATATTATATTTTCAAAAATACATTTTTAAAGGTTGACTAACTCATTGACAGAACGTGCCAACAAAGAAAGTAAACTTTTAAAAATGGCATTTATTTGTGTTTGAAAAAAAACTGTTTAGTGTTTTTGACTATACAAAATTGTATACCAATTCACCTCAATATTTAATCAATGACTATTGGAAACCAATCAATTTAACCTTCCATCATTTGTACTTGACAAGCTTGTGAAATTTGACGACCTACAAATACCCTGAACACACAACTATGGTGCATACAATTGTACGTTTTCGAAATGTTTTCCCTTCTCAATCACGTTGGCCCTCGCAAGACGAATGAGCAAAAGAACCAAAATTAATCAAACAGCGCGCACTACTTCCCATACTCATTTCCGAGTCCTCGACAAGGATAAGATTCATCATCCCTTAGTGTGCTCAAGGAAAAAAGAATCTGCTTTGTATCGTTTGTTTTGATGAAGGAAACAAGATACTTCGGCAAAACCTATATTAAGGAAATTACTTTGAAACCCTTTTAGCAACATCCGGTGGCTTACTAATACCATATGTCTGTCTATTTCGGTGGGGGAAATTTTCCTTTTATCACAACACTGCCTACGTTATATCGCAAAAAGTCAATTCGTCACGACGCCTGCTGGGAGTTCCCAAAAATAGTACGAAAAAGGAAAGAAAATCAAAGCACTACTTTTACGCCAGAATGTGCATCATCATCATCATACTCATCACTATCCCTAAGCCAATCGTTGCCGAAGTGATGCACAGACGAGCAAAAGAGTGGGGCAACAGCGCTGAAAGGTATCCATTAACATCACTTCAAGATACTCCCAGTACTGTGGATTTCCATTAAATATTCAACCCAAACGAGGCCGCACAAGTTGAATGGTATAAGCCCGACTTTTAACGCGGACAACACCTTTGTAGACATCCTGGCTATGATAATGGAGTACAGCATCATGTACACACTCTCGGATAGGACAATGTAAAAAAGGACTTAGTCAATATTGTTGTTAAACTTACGATTTTATGATGTAACGCGGACAGTTCTCTCTCGGTAACACGTCGACTAGCTGCTTCACGTCGCCTCTGTCGAAATTGGCTGTACTTATACGCGAGAATAACGCCAGGGAGGGCCAAAGCCTCTAGGGGGGATTTCCGACCGAACGGCATCCCTTCTATAATTTATTGGTTGATTTTCAGTTATTGCACATATACATAAACACGATAGCACGTTCACGACACCAGGGTTAACCAGGGACGGTGTCTACGATTTTGATGACGTTGGCGGTTGTGTCGAAAACGACGACCGCAACAACATATAGGGTATTTTTGTACGCTCTTTTGCCTTTATCAACGGTGCACAGATCAGCCCGTTTCAGATGCTCTGTAGGTCCTCGTAGATTATATAAGTGTGTTAGCTGGCGAAGCACAAAACCACATAGATATTAAGGACTCTCGCGGGCGGTGTTTTTGATTCGCAATTCAAGTCGACACGAAATGAAATTTTAATTTCTTCCTTCTTTTCATCACCGTTTCTAACGAGGATTTGAATACTTGGTTAAAATTTATTCCAACACGTTGAAACCCCGATTGAACAGACGCGGACTATCGTGACTGAATCCGAACGACTCGATACCGAATGACCGTTACGTCGGGACTGCGGAACTCCAGCATCTGCAGTGGTAACGACGCGACACAAGAAATCATACGTGAGAACGTTTCAATACTACTCGCAACAGCATCCCATAGAATACAGGCAACTGAATTCGGATTTCGAATGGCAAGGATAACGAACACATACGCGACGAGTAGCGAAATACGGAAATGTCTGCTTCTTCTATGCACTGGAAATTCGCAAGCGAATATTTAGCATTCCCGCAACGCTATAACACCGAGACTTACCCATTGGAATGTTTGCACACACTGTGTGGGAACCCTGTACATATTCTCGTGGTCCACAAAGTCAACATTGTCACAGCCACAGTCAACTTCGGCTTGTTAACTCTCTGAGCCTGTCCCAAATGGTGGACTCTGCTCATATTGAAAAATACTATCCGTTAGGCCCATGCTTAAATTTACACCTTGTAACGGGCGTCGGCTTAAATAAATTTCGGTTGCACGTTTCACTGGATCGATTGACAACTGTTAGCAGAACTAGCGACTTCACGCCTCAACTTCAACTGGAAACACCACGGGCTATTAGAATGTGCATCGGTTGATTTGCTAACCATGGGAAATCCAAAGTCACTTCCCCTATTTTCCAGGAGCTTAACGATTTCACTGGCGTAAATTTGAGAGGTAAACAA
This sequence comes from Microdon myrmicae, assembly GCA_963931805.1. Lineage (NCBI taxonomy): Eukaryota > Metazoa > Arthropoda > Insecta > Diptera > Syrphidae > Microdon > Microdon myrmicae. Next base: position 206,437,140 of record OZ007497.1, read on the forward strand.
CGTTCCAGTGTTCCACTGTGTATATGGCTGTCCGAAGAGCAGCCTCTTTTGATACCAACAGTCTACGGCAATAGATACAAATGCAGACTTTTCAGTTTCTTAGGGAAAATCATTCTAGCAGGGTGGCTTCCCATAGTCCAATTATGACGTTGAATCTTGGCTCCTAACCGTCTGGGCTGGCAGGTAGCTGACATTCGTTTATGAAGAACATTTTTATAATGGAATGTGACCGCCTTTCGTTGCAACAAGTAAATGAAATTTGAGGGAAAAGGTAAGTCGTACTTCTAAGGAGATACATTTTTATTTATGGGAATGAGTAATCAGTTGCGGCAAAGTGCTAATTCGCGTTTCTATTTAAGCAACGGATTTCCTTCTAAGGCTATGGTTAATATATTAGTGTGAGAGAGCTAATTGGGGTATGTACAAGAAGACCTACTTCACAAATATATTCACTTCGAAACGAACCTCTTAATACTGCTCGTGACGTACTCTAACATTTATGGACATATGATGTTTCAAGTAAAAAAAAAGTTGACACTTTGCATTGCATTTGGAAAATCCTTGCATATATTAAAACTATCTATCTTGATACATTTTCAAAAGAGTCTGTTAGGGAGCTTCGAAAAAATATATATACATATACGAGGTAGGAAATAGTGTGTATTCGGTTTATTCAATAAGTAAGGAAACAATATGAGTAGTGGCATTTCAATGGCGAAAACTGATTAAAATTAACTAACCCTGATACACTCCTCATCTTACACTTAATACTGCCTTTTCCTCGCTTATGATGGTCTGTTCCATTGGTTGCTTCGCGAGATGGATACAGTAGGAATATCATTAATTGTCGATCTGAGCCAATAATTATTGTATACGATGAGGCATTTGGCTGTTTATTTTTTTTAGGTGATGAAATCCTTGAAAATCTAGGGTTATCTATGGTATAATCTAAAAAGCTTCAGTAAAATAATTCTTACCTTTTCTTGCATCTCTTCGCATACAATTCCTGTAAGAGTCCTTTCTTACCGTATCATAAATTCCCTGTAATAAAATTCATACGACCGCATGTCAGGGAATCCTAACCTTGAGTTGGCTAATCGCAGCCTCAATATGTGTACATAAAAACTATCTATGCACACATCGGCTGTCGACCCTGTTAGCCAGCGATAAATAGTCCAACACCAACTGCATTAGCACCATCCACGTTGAGACTATTTCACTAACTCGCACCATGCATAAACAAAATACCGCTGTCCTTCATCATGCATTCTGTCGATACGGAAAGTTTGAAATTGCTCGGCGTCACGGTCGGTGGGAATGTATCATGGCATAAACACGTATCGGGTATCACCAGATCAGCCTCAGGAAAACTGAGTTATCTTTTTAGAGCCAAGAAATATTTTACTCCGGCTCAACTTCTTCTCCTATATAAATCCCAAATTAGACCCGCGCTAATTAATAAAACAATTTTTCTCAATGAAATATAAAATAATTATTTTATTTTATTTTTACTTTTTTCAAAGATTAATCTTCTTTGAATTTCTAATCGAGACTGCTTGCTCAATCCGCCTCCAGTCTCCTTTTTAACCTTTTTCTTTCTTCGCTTCCATGTTGTCCTTATCATATGCCAGCAGATCTTTTTCGTGAGGACTGTGGGAACTTTTCCTTTTTTTGTAGTAGTGTTGAATGTATTACCTACAGCATGCGTGCTGAGGGCTGTGAGAACTTTTGCAGATATTGTTGGATGCATTAACTCGCTCGAATATTGCTCTCATGTTCGGAGCTCGGCTCCTAAACATACCCTCGACCTACTTGAGAGCGTACAGAGACGAGCGATCCGCCTGATCGGGGACTCGGCGCTGACGTCGGGACTACAGTCGCTATCACATCGAAGGCGCGTAGCCGACCTCTGTCTGTTTTACAGATATTATCACGGGTGCTATTCTTCGGAGATTCTTGGCATTGTTCCACGCAATTCGGTTTATATGCGCTCCACAAGACAATCCGACGGATCGCACCCGTTTGTGGTTCATCTCGCGACGGCGCGAACATCCCTGTATCAGAACTCGTTCCGTTACAGAGCGGGGAAGCTGTGGAACTCCCTTCCCACGCGGGTGTTCCCGGAGCATTACAAGCTGCAACTATTCAAGAGGAGCTGCAACAGTTATTAGATGTCATCTCGGGGCGCCCACTCGACGCTATAGGTTCACCTCTCCCGAGAGAAGTCTAATAAAAAAAAAAAAAACAAAAATCATTCTAGTATCCCAAATGCGCCTACCATCTAATGAGTTGCAACTTGTTTACTCAGTTAAACTCTTAGGTCATAAATTCCTTTTATCCTACATAGTTCTGGATTCGTTTCCCAGTAACATTCTCATATACACAAAGAACTCCACGATCCCTTTTTCCTTTCTTTGTTTCAGGTTCATTCCCATGGACTTGTGCATGAAAAAAAAAGCCAATGTGATCTTCACTCACACATACACATGCATCGCCAAGTCTTTCTTCCTTGTTTTCACCACGAGAGAAACACTTTCTCTCTCGAGAAAACTCACCCCAAACGATTGAATATCGTGGAGTCGAATTTCATTTACTGACCACGCCGGTTGCACGAACTCCCGCTCTCCGGTGCGCACGGAGACGCGAATATCCCCCACGAGTCGTAAACCCGTCGAGTCGAGAAAGCGTCCCATATGTTGTTTCTGTGCGTCCGTTTATCTTCGGTGCAATTTTTTTAGATAAGATATTAAAGCTCAACCAAATAGTGCAACCCGAAAACTTTATTAAAATAGTGTGTTATTATTAAAAGGCCAATTAAACTTCATCCATACAATAAAAGAACATTTACTTTTAAAACAGTGAGTTTCATTCGATTTCTTCGGTGGACTGTGTTTTCCCCTTACTCCCGGTTGTGAACAAACGTGGAGGCGTTTCGTCCTTTTCCTTCGGCGTTTTACTCGGTGGAACTTTAGTGGAAGTTGTGGGGACGGAGTAGAACACTGCGCCTATGTCGCTGCCACGACTTCGCCCTCCGCATACCTATAAGGGAGACAATTTGAACCAAATCCCTTTCGTTGGCCTGTTCTAGATCATAATCCTGCAGTTGTTTTGCCTTATACGTATTTTCGAACATATCTTCTTCTAGTCTAGTCCTTAATATTTCATAGCTAGTCTCATTTTGCAATTTGTTTTTTAATACAACCGAGAGTTATGTAACTTGCAATCTTGCAAGTTTGTCGTTTAAGTTTCAATATTATTTTCGCAGTATATCTTAATAATCGCTATTTTCAATTGCTTAAATTATAGGTCTAACAAATAAGTTTCTTTAACACTTGACAGTTTTAATTTTCTTATCCATTAATAATTTGTTTGCATATTACTTGTATTATTATACTATACGACATATATAGGAACTACGTTTGATCAGTCACCACTTTTCGGTCTTAATATTTATTGCCAATTTATCGAAATCTCAACTCATTTTAGACTCAAATTTTTCACTTATTGACAATTCTTCTTAAAATGCTTTTGCCCCCCGGACAGATAATTATCGACTCTTTTCAAATACCAAATACAAAATTCTCGTTTCTTCTACCTTACCCCTTGTTCTCACCTTGAGGTCAACATCTTTCGGTGAGGGGAATGCAAAATGTTCACACATGAACCCATTTTCCGTTCTCGATTATGTTAAAATGTAACAGCCTTCATCATCATCATTATCATCATCGGCACTACAACCGGGATCCGGTCTAGGCCTTATTTAGCAGGTCTCGAGACTTGTTAAATTTTCCGTAATAATCAATTTTTACGGGCAAGGCTATTAGCCTTGCGCCGAACAGCCTTCTTAATATCCCTTAATTCATAAACGAGATCAGATGGCGAAGTGTGGGGGGGAAATCGTGGCGGTGCTGCCAAACCTCACTGACTACTTACCTAAAGAACTCTCATCCCTATAACCCAGTCTGCATCAGCTTTCGGTAATGCAATCGCATTAGCACCTTAAATGCTACACGCATTAAAGCAATCACATTTATATAATCTAAAAGTCCCTGGAAAAGAAAACTAATCTTTAATGCACCTCTTCGCATACAATTCCTGTAAGATTTCTTTCTTACCTTATCAGGAATCTCAAACCAATTCGGCACCTTCAGTGTCAAGCAAATCCCCCTAGTCGAATTCCTGAAAACAAGATGATTTGGTTTGCATACAATGTGCCCATCATTACGGGGACCATACACATTGCATCGCCTATTTCCCGTCCTCACCGAGTGTATCATAAATCACCATACATACACATTGGCTGGCGACCTACACCCAAGGGACCAAAACAAATATACGCATATCGCGTCTCTTCGCACCAATTAAATCCTACGGAATAACCAAATGCAAATAGGCAAGGTATACTTACCCTTGGCAGCGATACAATAAACACCAATTCACGGTAATCTAGCTAAAACCCATTAGCACATTTCCACATTGCATTGCCGCCTATTTATTTAGCAGTAATGCACATATCAGACAAAGACCCAAACGTTTCCTTTGTCTTTTCATATTTCGAGATCTGCTTCTCATCAGCAGCATTATAAGCAAACACAAACACAATTACCATCCAATGAGATTCGGCTTGTTTGCTTAGCCGAGTTCACTTCTCACGGATGCACATTATGTCCCTTCTTGGTGTTTCAGATTCGTTGTCATGGTGTGTCCGTGGCGGTTCTTTAAACCATTCCCCAAGAACCATCCATTCCCTTTCACCCGTCTCCCACTTTCCAAGCAAGCCTTTCTACTTACCTGCAAAGGGGCAGCGCAAGCTCCCCTGCAGCGTCATACCCTACCCGACGGCATACATACATTCTGAACTTTTCTGGTTCATACTCCATGAACCAGTTCATCTCCTATCGGCGCAGCTTGTCTTCAATTACCGATAAACAAACGCTGGCCAGCGTATTGCGGACACAGCTGCAATCCATATACCTACATAATCGTATATCTTATCCTACCCTAAGGTCTGCTTTAGTGCGAATAATTCCCTAACTATTGCCCAGCCATGCATTTGATTTGAGCATGAACGTGATCGTTTATTTACTCACTTTCATGTCCCATGAAGACCCACCATCCAATCCGAACAAACAATCCATTGCCACCGTCGTCGTGTTTTCTGTGGACTTAACGTCCAGGACCAATATCCCCCATTCTGCTTCAGTGCCATTTCGCTAAAGTAAACAAATTCCCAATCTCTGGTCGAGCTGTTGACACCAGTAGATATTGCTTACATCGGTATTTCCCAGGAATATTAAGAAAATACAATGACGACCCATGTACATTATGCGTGCCGCCATTTGACCTGTGAAATAGCGTTTTTGTTTACTTTGAAACAAAAATCTATTTCGTTCCCTGGCATACATCATCAACGATGTATGGGTACATCGCCGCAGCCCCTGGTGATCGTGCATTTGTGTAATCAAGTGTCCGCCGATCATCATCTTCATCGCAGGGCATCGAACCTGCTCTACACAGCAATGGAAATTCTCCCATATACCCTTTTTACGCGATCACCATTGCGTACAGTCAAGTGGATCCGTTTTGCTCCTCCTCTATCGATGCAATTCACGGCCATTGAATCTGATGGATGTGAGTTGCATCGAAGAGTCCAATTTCAACCGTCAAATCGCGCACGCGCGTCACCGTGGTGGCGTTCAAAGAAAGAAGTCATAAAGTGTCGAGTATAGGAGTCAGAGTTCGCCAGTCGGTTCGGTGATCCATTATTGTGATACCTCATAATGTTTCCGAACCAGTGTATTGACTTAAAATAAAGAAATTAAAAATATACGACAAAAAATCGTCCAGCGCCTTTTACTTGCTGCATAATTGTGGGAAGAGTTATCTTCACTATGTGTTGGGGAAGTTAGTGAATCTGTGTCGTGCCAGACACACTACTTAAACACCACATGTCCATGAAAGAACCCATGTACACACATACATGTGTACTACCAACAATTTTCACCCCAAACGATTGAATATCGTTGAGTCGAAATTCAATCGCCGATCGGGTCGGTCGCATCACCCTCCACCGTACCTCGCGCCGCTACGGTGGTACACAATAAGTCGTATTACAACCACCAAAGTGCGCACACGTCACAGGAGTCACCTCGTAACCACGCCGCGTATCGCGAGGGTATGTACACCCCCGAGTCGAAAGTCCGAGTTAAGTCGAGAAAGCGCGTATCGGATAGAGAAGTTTCTATTGATTACTCAACGTAGTGCGCTAACCTGATGCTTTCCGCGATCACCGTTCGCTGAACAAATTGTTCGAACCCGTCATTCACATATCTTTCTCGGTTGCCTAAATAGTTTGTCTTTTATTTGCCTTTATTGTGAGTGCTTCGATTCCAGTGCTGTAATCGGACGTGATTTCAGTTTTATTGTTTTTTGGTGTTGTTTGTTTTGACATAATGAGTCCAATGTGTATTAAACATATGCTACATCAGCATCAGTTTTTATAAAATTGTAAAACCGAAAGTGAACCCTAAATAACAATAAAAAAGGAACAACTTATAATAAACAAATCAGTGTGTTTCATTTCTTCTATTTCCTCTGGTGCAATCTGTGTATTGTCCTTCATCGGCGTTGGGTAAACAGTGTCCGAATGATTAAATCGACGATGGGGATAGGAGAGAATCAGCGCCGTACACCGGTGCACAATGCTCCTACCCCATAAAATAAAGGGAACAGGGAACGGTGGCGCTACCGAGTTAATGAGTTAACACATTTTTAGGTTGCTATGGACCAGCGTATATAATAGAATAATATAAATCTTCAATAACTTTGCATTACAACTTTCGTGATTACGCAAATTACCAATAAGCTTTGGCAATAATGAATCATTTTGCATTTCCACAATTGCGTTTGTGACGAAATGCAAAATGTTAAATAAGTTGATATTGACTTTGCATTACATTTCCCTTATAGTTCAAAATTTTTAACAAGCGCAAATAAAGGGGGCTTTCTGGTGCCCCCACATTTCAATGCACACCGAGAGCGGAAGAGGAAGTAGAGGATAGAGAAAGGAGGTTATAAATTGGTTTTAATTGAATAAGTGAATAAATTGGTTTATTTGGTCCCTTAAAAATATTGGTGAAGCAAGCCCTTTCAAATTCGTCAAGATCTCTTTTTGATGGGCAAAGCGTACGTGTATTTCCTGTGACTGCTTATATTGTACTCTCCTCTACTTCCCAATTGCCGCCGCTCATATTCTCCTTTGAGCCCCTGTGTCCCCGTTCTTATGTTAATCAAAATAACAAGAGGAATAATCTGTATAAATAGCTGATCCTGAGTCCGCCAGCCGACAAGTGTGTTCTGCTCCGTCTCCAACATTCCGCCCACCTTGAACTGTCGGTTCAACTGTCGGTTCAACTGTCTCACCTTGAGCAACCGGAAGTAGGACCAACTTTGTAACGGGTCGCTTAAGTGTGCCCCCCGAATCGTAACAGTTGCCACTCGAACTGTGTCACCTCTGGGTCCACTAACCTTCCCCATGGCCAATATGTTGGAGATAGTTGCTTGTCCTTCAGAAGCACCAAGACCGGATTTCTTAGGTTTGGTTCCGAGCCTACATCGTATGGAGATATTCGTTCTTCCACCGGGACCAAAATGCTCGATATAACTTCCATTTGGACCGCCAGAGGATCGTTGTATCTCCTAGATCGATTTCCGGAAGGCATATAGCCGGTCCTCTTTACCCGCTGCATGTGATCTATGTCCTGGTATTCTATCATGAACTCAGCATACTGATGGCATATCTCCGGGTTTCGCCTGAATCGTCCTTCAATAGACAGAAACCTTTGGATGGCGGCTTCTCTGGAATGGCACAACGACGGTCGAAAATGTTTGAACGGCATCTTCACCTCGAAGCGTCCCTCCGCCGAACGCTGGTGCGTGTTCGCCAAATGTGTCATTGCTCTCCTTTCTTCTTCCGTTAAACCCCCCTTCATCGCTGGTACCTCTTCTATCTCCCAAAAGGCCTCCAGCTGTCCTCCTAATGGGTTGACCTGATGGGTGACAGCGCAGTAATGTTGTCCCTGATCGGGCAGAACCAGTCCACTCCCCGAGATCACCAAATGTGCCGTTATGAGCCATCATTTTACTGTCGGGCTCCATCAGCGTTCATCGCGCAAGCCTTGGAAGATAGTGTCCGACCCCAGCATCAAGTCATTGAACCTCGAGTTGTAGAACAGAGAGTCAGCCATAGCCAACGAGGAGTAGCTTCCCCGGTCACGCTCCAGTGACCTTGACGGAAAATCCGAAGTCAACTCCTCCAGCATTAATGGCGGTTACCCGAAAGCCGGTTTCTCCTATTCGACCTTTCAGCGGCAACTCGAGTTTTCCTCGACTGACTTGTGGATTGATTTCCTTCGCCTATGCCACTTATCTTTACCTTTGCCTGAATGTGTCGCAGGCCAAACTGCTAAACGAATGATTCCCGGACTAAGGATGTGGTTGAACCGGATTCCAGAAGCACCCGACAAGGACCCAACTGGTCTCCGTCGCTCGCCACAGTTACGATTGCCATAGGCAGCAGTGTACTTGTACTTGCGCACGATCTCTCGGCTGGTCCAGCCTCCGATGATAACATCGAACGTCCGCCGATTTATGCAGCAACATTTTGAAATGGCGTGATCTGCGCTGAGGGAGTTCCTACATAACTTATACCGGTGGAGAAACTGGGCACGCTATAGAATTGAGAGACTCCTGAATGCGTCACATCGGAAAAATGGATGCGGCTGCGCGCATTTTGGACATTCAGCCGGCACTGGTGATGTGATTGCCAAGTAGGCCGTCTTGGGTGGACCGGCTGCTATATTGCTGTCCAGTACAAAGTTACCCTTGGAACCGTGCTTCGCTGTTTGAATGCTTCTAGTTCGGTAAGTCGGGCTTCCGGGAATTCGGCCAGCTCCTCGAATGTCAGCAATTCGTTCCTGCTGGTTTCTCGAGTCTACAAAGGCCTCGACCCACTGTCTATCTTCTCCACTGTAATGAAAATCAGCCAACAACCCCAGTGCTCCACTGGCAGTTCCAATACCCGCAAACACCAAACCTAATCGAAAATGCCGTTCATAAATCTGCAGAACTCCGCAGCACTTGATGTCTGGATAGCTGGAATCGGCATGGTAGATCAGAGATGACCATCCACGATGATCTTTGTTTTGTCGTACGGCGAGACTAGTGCGCCCAAGCCTCCTGATAGTTCGCCGCCGTGGCCGGAACATTGCGAACCAATGACAATGCGTCCGCGCTCAAGGAACTCGGGAGAAACTGGAATTTATCGCTGATAACCGATGATTGTCGTGGATGAGCGGTGTGTACATATCCTGGAACGTTAACCACTGATTGTAGTCTCCATTTGAGGTAGGCATGCCGATGTTCCTTAGCTTGATCGGTCCGGTTGCCGTTTCATCCATTGAATTCGATGTTGTCACGTCCGGTGACCGGTAACTAGTTTTTCCACCAAGATGTTCATCATTGTTTGGATGGAGTTAAGCGTATTAAGCAACCTCTCTATTACTGGTTGCTCCGCTGTTAACACGGAACAAGTTGTCGGTGCCAGGGTATCTCCTGAAACATCCAATGCGGTGGCGCCTGTGCCTGTTGATGCGTGTAACCATTGAGTGAGCCTGCCTTGGAGTGAAAAGTATCGGTCCCCAAAGGCTGCTCGTTCATCATTCTCCTTGTCTCCAGGTCCGGGTCTATCTCCTTGATGCATTCCTGGAGGCGCTCAAACGATTTAAATGCGTATTCCTGTTTGCGCAATTCTCTTGTAAAGCCACTTCATTCGCCTTGATCGCTTGCGAACCCCTCCAATCGCGTGAGGAATTCCTTGACGACTCCTCCTCTCCTCTTTAGCGCCGGTAGAGTCTGATCCGCCATTGACGACTTGTTCGGCAAATCGTTGGTAGCCGTTGGAGAATTGGTTTTCCTTTCGATACATGTGGATCGAAAATTTCGCAACCGGCTCCTTGTTCCTGAATCCGATGCTTGTGGATCGGGTATTGCTTTAGTGTGCTGATGTTTGTTGATGGGTCGATCGGCTGCACGACCGTATTTCGTGCTGGTTGGTTACAGCGGGTGCGCTTCAATGTGTTGCGACTGAAACGCTTAAGTCCCACGCTGCACAGCGGGAGGCGTTGTGTTGTACAGACCGCTGCTGTCTTTCCTTGATGACTCGATCCGGTTTGAAGGATCACTTTGTACAGTGGTTTTTATTTAAAGTCTGTGAATAAGTGAATAAATTGGTTTATTTGTGTCCTTATAAATATTGGTTTGGCGCAAGTCTAATAACCTTGCCCGGAAAAACAAATTATTATGGGAAATTTAACAACAGGACTTGCTAAATAAGGCAAAGACCGGTTCCCGGTTGTAGTGCCGATGATGATGATGATGAAATATTGGTGGAGCAAGTCATTTCAAATTGGTCAAAATCTCTTCTTTATTAGCAAAGTTTACGTGTATTGCCTGTGATTTATTAGATTGTACTCTTCTCAATTCAAAACAAAAGGGAGGAGGGGTTTAAATGAGACAAGGACAAATGTGTCCTTCATCTTGTCTCTACCGTCTGGCCATCTAGCGACAACCAAAATCACAGACATCCGTTAGCACAGTGGGTTTGGTCTCAAGATATCGGAAAAAGAAGGGGTGAGGCATCTAAGGATAGTGTTTACAGGTTTAATTCGGATGTTCTCTAACTACTTGTATGGAGGCATGATGGGAGGGAAATCGTACAAGACCGGTAGGTTTTGGTTGCGGTAGTAAACGCAGATTACGTCTTTGGCGTTTGATAATCTGCGCTGTGGTCGGTGTGTGTATGTGTGTACTTGTTTCGTCGGCGAAAATCAGCTTCTCTGCTATAAGCAGCTGCTAATGCGCTATGGAATATCGTACGCCTTTCTCACATGGTCCTGCATATCTTTGGCCCAAATGGAAAGACTTCGAGTTTTCGAAAGGAAACTACTCAGAAGATGCCCCAATCGCTCTAGGAGGCCTGACGGCCGTCATTACCCCAATTCTCACCTATATGAAGGTGCCTCAAATACCCCTATAGACGAGTACTTGATACAATTTGCATACAAGTACCTCGAAGGCATTCAGAACAGCGGGTACCTACTTGTACGTGGGTCTTGCGTTCTTGACCCTTTTCTCTCTCGATCTTTTCGGATCAGACCATCACAATTTCTTTTGTGGGGGGTTTTTGGTCGGGGCGCCAGCAAGGGCGCGGGGTTCACCAAATTCCCACCGTCTAATTCGCTGAAGGTCGTTCACCGACATTTCACAGCAGAATAGTCGCCCGTTCCGTCGATAACCGTCCACCAAGAAAGAGCAAAAATGAAACACTTGCGGCTTGTTTGGTTGTGAACTTTCCCTTTTATTGTTATGTTCCTTCGGAGGATTTGAAGACTACGCACCCGGGTGCCTCGTGTGGGGTTGACGATTGTCCTTGTTCGTTTTTAATTCGGCGAATCACTATTCCGGCCCACGTCTCGTTTATTTGCAAATACTATTACGGATTACGTTACAACCTCTCGCGAGCACTCGATCCGTGTTGCCTCGCGTGGATCAAAACTTTCATCCGTAATATTTTAGTGGCATTGAGCGATTGGGACCGGACTGACCCGGCGTGTGTGGCTTGGCGGTTGAAGCTCGACTGACTAAAGAATGGGAAAAATCTATTCATCGCGTCGTAGCGGTTGAGTCATAGCAGAAATAAAATACCTGCCATTTACTAGGAATTTCGAGAAGAGTTGCTATGGTTGCATAGGGAGTTTGTTTCCGGGAATTCCTGCCGTACTGGCTGGGCTAGATTCCTCGGTTGCTATGTGTACCGAGAAATTGGTTTTGGGAACACGAGCAAGTATGGGCTTGAGTTTTCGGGGGAAATTGCAACTGCTTGGGTGCAAGCAAGGAATATCATTTAGATAGGATATTAACCGAAGTAATTTCGGGGAAATGTATGCGGCTCGGTATAGTTGGTGGTGATGGTTAATATTCCGTTCTAGGTTTGAATGTGTTTTATTACAGCATCTGGATTTCCGGGGAAATTAAAGTTGCTTGGTCGCAAGGAGGGAATATGAATTAAGTAGAGAATTGACCGAAGCAATTTTGGGAAAAAGTATATGTGGAGTGATGTAATTGAGGGAGATGATTTAGAATGTATTTTATTGAATTGTATTCTGTTGGGAGTTTTGGGAAATGCCTTTTATTGCAGATTGGGAGATGGATTTTTGCAAGTTCGGGATGGATGCGCTTACAGATTGGGATGTGTTTTGCATGTTTTGAAATGGGTTACAGGTTAGGGTAGGGTGACGCACTGTTAGCGGTCGAGGTTGGTTAGAATTGTGGGTTGGTTCTCCGTGTGATATAGAGAACCCCCACACTTCTTCAGTACAAAACTGAAGAAAGCACCCATCCCAACAACATTCCCCTCTTATATAGAGGATTCCTGGATCCATCCCATTGGGTCTACTGTTAATAAATCACACACACGGACGCACAGTACAAGACGGCACAAACATACACATACCGACCAAAGCACAGATCATCAGACGCCAAAGAGGTGATCTGCGTTTACTACCGCACTCAAGACCTACCGGTCTTGTATGATTTCGTTCCCACCATCCCTTCATCCAAGTAGTTAGAGAACACCTGAACTAACACTGTCCACACTGTCCTTGGATAGCCACCCGTCCCTTTTTTTTTCTTTTTTTTCAGGTATCTCGGGACCGAGCCCAACACCCTCACGGATGTGGGTGATTCTGGTTATCGCAAGATGACCAGAAGCCAGAGACAAGATAAAGGACACATCTGTCCTTGTCTCGCTAAAGTCGGCGTTTCGCCTCCCTTTTTTTTTTTGGTTTTTTTTTTTTGCCAGCCGACAGTTGTGTTCTGGTTCGTCCCCAACAGAGGTATTGATGCACGTTATGTTAGAATGAATTGATAGTACAAGGACAAGGGAACACATAATCAGACAGGGCATGCGGTTCGGCTTACATTGATTCGCTGTGTTTATTTGTACGTCGGAAGTTGACTTTAACGTGAACTAATGCACACCTCCCGGTTCACGGGTATTACGGGAGAATGTTTGTAGAGCTTATTACGTGTTCAGTTCTATTTTAAGATTGCTGTATTTGAATTCATAAATTAAATCAAGTAGGCTAACTTAACTAAGTTTACATTTGTATATTTAATAATTGAGTATTGTATATATATGTAGCTACATCGGCGTTGCCAATTTTACTTTGTAATGTATAATATGTTACAGAGGTGGAATACATTGACAAAATTCAGTTGAGGAACGACCCCGACAACACCTCTAGAAAAAATATTGACAGCCATCCTGAGCTTAATTCCACTGCTCTATCAGACATGTGTTTTTGCATCTTATCAAACATGTGTAACGCAGTTTTTGGCTGATTAAATATAAATCATTTAATTTGATTTAGGAGGATTTGCTTAATGAGCTCGAGATGTAATGTACTCTTTTTGGGCATTTTCCATCATATTGGCCAATGTTTTTTGGCCGATAAAGTGACTATTTCCAGGCGGTTGTTGATCTCAAGTTTGTCTAGGGTCCTTCGTTTGTCGATATAAACAATAGAGACCAAATATCCCCATTGCAAGAAATCTGGCGGCGGCAATTTCCTTGACTTCGAGGCTAATCAAATGCCCCCCCCCCGCAGTTGAAATACCACCTCATCCATCTATAGGCTTTTGGCGGATGTTAGTTAGGTTGATTAAGTTTGGCGTAAATTAGTCTATCTGGCTCGTAAGTGTTCCGCCGAACACTGCTGCTACAAGGACTTACACGGAGCGGAAAACTGCACACAAGTAAAACACTGAGATAATAGTCACTAATGAAACACAGTATATACTTGCAATTTCGATTCTTTTTATTGTCTTAACTTAAAACAAAAACTGTTGATTTAAAACATGTACTTAAAATGGCTAAAGCGCGTGACAAGTGTTCGTTAGTTTTCTCAAAATCGCGACGAAATATTATTGGACACTAGGATTGTACTTAATGATCCTTGGACGCACGTAACTACAGCGAAACACACTCGAATGTTCAGAGCGAGGATTTTGGTTTAGCGCGAATTGAAATAAAACTAAATAAATAATTTTTAATGTTGCCGTCGGTGGCAGTTCGGATGAATACTTGATCGTCACGTCCTCGCAGCTTCCTGTCGACCTCCTCGGATGCTCAAAAATAGACTTCGCGATATGGCTGTTCGTCATTTCATTTTTTTTTTTTCATTTTAAAACATTTTTTTATTTTTCTTTTTATATTCTTAATTTCTAAATTAAAGGCTAGACAAAAAATGCTTAAATTCTAGCTTAATTATCTTATATAATAACTTACTGGTCCTTCGCAGACGCTCTAAGCTAAACATTACTTAACGCCTTTCGGCGACAGAACTTTGTGGCAGTACTGATAATTAGTTAAAATACAAAGAAAAATTTGAAAAATTTTTTTTTTGTTTTTTTTTCTTAAAATTTAACTTACTTAACTTACCTACTTTTTTTTATGTAAAAGCACTTAACCTAACTTAACTTAAATCTTATACTACCCTAATTCTAGAAAAGCTAAGTCTATGTAAGCTAGCTGATGATACTATGATTCTATACCGACTTTGGTATCCAGGTCTTTATATGCCATTCAACCACCAGAACTGTTGACGCTGTCTAATACTATCGTCCCGGTCTCTGTGGGAGATAGCCCTACTGAAGCGCAGGAGCTCTTCTTCGGTGCGCGTAACTTCCCGGTCGTAGCACAATCGCCCGTCTACAGATGATCTACTTACATGATAGATCAGCGGAATTCCGGATCTATCCTGTATAAGCCCTTTCATATCCAAGTCAAGGAACGCCTCTGGTGGAACAAAGCCGTTGCGACGCACGCTCTCATAGTACAATGTGTTTGGATAATAGGCCCCGAAAATTAGGTCATTGGACGAGCTTATTGCTCTCGCAATATGTCCTCTGATTAATTTAATCATAAAATTATCCACCCTATTTATGTACGCTTCATTATATAAAGTCTCATTTGAGTAATACTTTTTATAGTCTGATTCCGGTGTCCGATATAATCTGAGGCAACTTCTGAGACACTTCCTTTCGAACACCCGAATCTTTTCCATCAAATTTGGACCTATGTTGAACCATACTGGGCAACCATATATGAGCATTGGCCTGATTAGCGTCATGTAGCATATGACTTTTACCTTGCTGTCAAGTTGGCTACTGTGAAATAGCCTCCTTGTCATAGCAAAAGTTTTCCTTACTTTGAGCAAAGCAGCCTCTACATGTCATACATACATACATCTGAAATACAGATATTGGTCTAGCCAGATGCCCAGGTATTTAACTAAACTCTTGGTTTCCAGTTTATCTCCATGCGGTCCCATGATAACTAGCTTTCGCCAGTTTTTCTTTGTGTCGTACGTGGCTTTATATAATGGCGTTCTAAATAGATTGGCTTCACATTTCTGGAAGTTGATCTTAAGTTTCCAGTCATTGCAGTAGCGCTGCACTTTGTTGAAGTCTCGCTGTATTAACCTATTTATGATCGCAACTTTCGGAGCTGTTCTGTAAATTATGAGATCGTCTGCGTACGCCATAGCCTGCGGAAGTGCATCTAATAAGTCGCTAATGTAAATGTTAAAAAGAATCGGAGAGAGTACCGCGCCCTGTTGCAGGCCATTCTTGATATTATACGTTTTATTAGAGGTCACATTACCACTTTTGACCACGAACCTCCTGTCCTTTAACATATCGTAAAGTACATATAGTAAATTCTTATGTATGCCATGTCTGACCAGTTTGTAATACAACCCTTCGATCCAGACGGTATCAAAGGCTCTCTCCAAGTCGATCAGACAGGCCCCTGTGCATTGGTTCCTACATTTATTCCATTGTATGTCGGAGACCAGTTTAGCTGCGGCATGTGTGGTTTCATGACCCGCCTTAAAGCCCAACTGGTTATTTGGAATAATGCTGTTGTCGTCTACCCATTTTACCAGAGCTTTGTTAATGGTTTTTTCAAATACTTTACTGATACTTGGGAGTAAACTTATCGAACGCATGTTCATTGGGTTTGTGCAGTCTTTGCCCTTTTTTGCGATGGGCTGAATGATAGCCGTTTTCCAACGCGCGGGATAATATGCATTATTCAACGCGTTGTTAAACAGGACCGTGTATATATCTATTGCCATTGGGGGCAGGTTCTTGAGTACGATGTTAGGTACTCCATCTATTCCCACTGACTTTTTGCTTCTTAATGAGTCGAAGATACTCTGGATTCTTTCCCTTGTTATTAGAAGGCTATTAGCCACTACACCATTGGCATTAATGTCAATTGACAGATTATCTTCACTGAATTCGGTAAAACCCGGATTCTCCGATTGCCAAAGTGAAATTTCTTTCCGGAGGTGCAGGTGATTGAGTAGAACTCTGTCCTCCAGGTCGTGATTTCGGTTAATGCTTTCATTCACCTTGTACATTTCCTGAAAGACAGCTCCCAAAGCGTTCACCTTTTCCAAAGGATCTTCGATCACGAAGAGCTCACTATTGAGGATATGAGGATAGCGTTCTCTGCATCTATGTCAATGTTGGTTAGCAGCTGCTTGTTTACCTGAGTACGTGGGATTTGGAGACACTGAATCTCGTTTTGATTATTTCTCCTGAATATTTTATTCATTTGTGGGAACATATTCGGGCTATTAGTTCTTATAGCTCGAATTCTGTTGTTCCGATACAAATTTGTTGCTAATCTATAATTAGCTTTAAGTAATTGTTGAAGGTTTTTTAATCGGGATTTCAGTGATATTATCTCCTGGTCTTGTCTGTTTGTAAACTGTCTGTGTAATTGTTTTAATTTCGATAGCAGTCTGCTCTTTTGCCCGTGGAGTGCGTTTATTGTTGCGTTTCTGTACATGTTAGTGTGATCTGTAACTGTTGTTTTGGGAATTGTTTTGTCCATTGTTCGTTTTACGGTTTCGTCCATTTGTTGAATGTATTTGTCGATTTCGACATTAGTCAGGTTTCTGTTTACTGGCAGATTAAAGTCATTGATATGGCTGTTCGATATAGCCAATTATCTCGTCGACGTTCAAAATTAGACTCTGTGTCTGCCCAAGAAAAACATCCCCCATCGTAAGGGAAATTTTTCAACGTATCTGTGAAACAGAATTTCCCTTAGTATCTGTAAAAAGGAGAAATCTTCCTGATGATCATTATCATCATCATTACCATTAGTTGTTGGCGGTCGGTATCTCGTCCCTTTGTGTGTTGATCGGATGCCGTCGCTTCTTCTCTGATCATTCTCTATGCATTGTTTGTTTTTTTCATCTGGCCCGAGAAACGATGGTTCTCATGCCATTCAGATGTATACAAAGGACTATGGGATCGGTAATGCTTTGTTTGTCTTTTCCATCGTAAACATCTATCAGGGATAGTGTTTAGAGTTTATGGCTCTATGGCTGCTAATCAGCAGCGCAACGATAAGTTTTATTTGGACAAGTGTGCCTTAGCTGGGTTGGTGTTGATTTTCAATAGCCACCAGAATAGGCATCCGTTGTTCGGTTTAATTACCGGCAATGTAATTCCTTGGATACATCGTGCAGATGTTCGGATTTGAAGATTTGTTTCTTCAATTGTTTTTTGAATATGATGGAAGAAACGTTGAACTGGATATTGGAAGCTTTTGGAACGTTAAGTTCCTTGTTTTTTTTTTTTATATCGGGTTCGCATTGTTGCAGCTTGCTATGACCCTTGTTACAGGTATGATCAAGAGCTTTGGAAGACGATGGGATTGTGGTGTAGGTCGTAGGGTGTGTCGGCACGGACACTGATTCACTCCTATTCCCCAATGATTTGTTCACCCGTTCACTGTCCACAAACGCAAAGGCAAATAAAACACACTGAGTTCGATGTGAGCATTTTTATTAAAAACACAAATGTCATTCTATTCTATATTCCTGGTCGCAGTGTAAAGGTAAATCTGCATAGTATGCTCCACTGGTAGTTCTTATTATATTAAATTCTTCACCGGTCACGTCGTTTCTCGATATTGTTTATAGTCTCCATCGATGGAGTTTATTGGCATATTACATTTAATATTGGTAAGTAAATCAGCGCAAAATGACCCGGCGAACAATAACAAACAGAGAACACTATTTACAAAAGACCGCGAATTTCCAAGTGCGGAATTCTCGCAAGCACGAATTGAACACATAATAGCCGATGATGATGATGACATACCCCAAAATCGCAGTATTATCGCTTGTGCGCAAAGTTTTGGTTGATAGGGTTTTCGAAAGTACACACAGTATTGCTGGATAAACCCACCAAATTTTTTTGAGCAACCATTGCCATTGAAGGTTATGCAGGATGCGGTTTTATTCATTAGAATGTAGACAGAAAAATCCAGCCGTGTCCGGTTTCACGGATATTACCACAAACTTTTCGCAAGTGAAGAGAGAAGTGAGCGCCCTCCGCCCCAATTATATGCTTGCGAAAGCGTTAGAGAGATATTACACATCGATTCGGTCTAAACGTTAATTTTAGGAGTAAAAATACAGAGGATCGTTCTTCACTCTTACTGCCCAAATGTGGAAGGCTTTAACAAGACTTGGTACAATCCACAACCATTCCACTAATCTACCAATGTGCTTGGCCACATCCTTTCCGAAGATGCTCCCCCTTTTCGGCATGCATTGTGCGTTGATATTTTAGAGTATCCTGCTATTCCTTTCGTGAGTGCGTGTTGTAAAAAAAATATTGCTGAGTATATTAGTCCAATAGCTGCCGAAGGGTAATTGGAACTCGGTAAAGTCTTTTGCATGCCTAACTGTCTCTGTTCTTCGAGTAAGACCCTTAAATAATTCTCCGTAAACGCCTTTCAACTCAATAGGCTCCGTTGATACAACAGTTCAACAAAAGCACACAAGATCGATTGTAAGTTTTACTTAAAACGAGTCCTTTGCCATAAGTTAGTTCTGTTTGCGCAAGGGGTCCATCTACTTCCAAGTCGGCCAAAATATGCAGTGAAAAGTCTTTATCTCACTAAACAGCAGGCATTATCCAGTTAACGTTGGGGAAGTAGCTTGCATGCAAACAGATCAATAGAAGGACATCGCGCATGATTCAAATTCCCCGTTTAATGCCGGGGAGAGAGCCTTAGCACTACTACTACCTCCACTATTGGTGTACTTGTAGTGGGGTCGCCCTGGAAGGCCACCGCTAAGCAACCACTGGAATGTGAAATCCAACACAATGCCAGACAATGTGGTGTTTTTGTATCGTTCTGGAAATAGCGCGAAGCGTGCTTGCATCCCCCTCTGCAATTGATGACGTTAATGGATACTCATCTGCCGAAAATGGACCATTGTTCCAGATTGATTATGTGTGTAACTAAAAATACACAAGGCTCTGTGTGGAAGGCCGTCTGCATATACATATGAACCCGCTCGGTGGGGCTGCTGTACGCCTGAGGGCAAGCGGAACGTTCTGAGGACGTCACAGCAGGTTGGGTGTCCTTAAATTCTCGTATACGGAGTCCTTGTTTTGTTTTGTTTTGTCATCTGATGCCGTACTTTTTCTTTTTGCTTTTGTTTCACCTTTGGTCCTGGCTTTCATTGTTCCAGAATGGAGTGAGGACGAGGATGGAATTTTCTGAAGCTATGTTTTTCTTTTCTTAGCCATACTGACGAAAATTGTCGGGTTCTTGTCTTGCTGTTACAGGACATATATAGATGCCTGAACGTTCTGGGTTAGGTGCCTCCTCTGGACCGTAATTAAAACTTTAAAAGGTACGTTAAGTTGTTGAGTTGGCTTTTTGCTTATAGTTTAAGACAAAGAACTTTTTGTTTATAGTTTGTGACGAATAGAATAGGCAAAGGAAAAATAATCCTATCAAATTTGGTATAAGTACTAAACGAACTTTATTGCTGGCACACGTAACAAAAACCTCGAGTGTCTGATACTGAAGGCGGTTGTTTTTAATGTTCATTCAAACTGATTACAAAAAGCTCCACTTAAGATGTTTAATTAAGATGCACTATTAGATACTATTACCGTTATAAAATTGACCACATGACCTTAATAATACCAACCCAACAAAGGTGTCACAGATCTGCCATACACATTGCTACAGAAGAAGCGATCAAATATGATTCATTTTCAGAACTTCACTGCCCTAGATAATGGCCAGGATAATGCATGTAATTTAAACGCCGCACAAGAATACCCCCATTTGTGCTATTGTGAGTTGAGAACAGTTTTGTCAGTTGACTATCCTGGCACACTGACCGGGAAATTAGGTTGACTGAAAAGGGGCAAATTAAGTCGTTTGTGATGGAATTCAACTGCCAATCAGTGACTTTGTTAACTTATGCAAACATAGCGACAACGAGGCGAATTACGAACACTTCAACAGAGGGCAACGTAACCATTGATCGTTTAATCAATACGGATCAGCAGGCCAGCAATCCCGCAACAAAGAGTGTAATCAAATTACAGCATAATGAGCTGTTTGTAGGGTAAATTGATGTGGGCTGCGTTTCGAAACTAAGCGGAAACGGAAAGGGTCAATGTGTTTAATTTTTATAAATATAGATACACATTTTTTTGCCAATGGTTTCATTAACACATAAACAAAAGAATTGTAATTATCACTTCATTAGGGAAACACAATATAAGTAGACTTGAATTGGTGGGAATTGATAGCATCTTCATGAAAAATCACACCTGATGTATACACTTAGCTTTCGATGGTAATATTATGTCACTACTGATGGTATTGTTTAACATTTCGTCTTGGAAAGACTTCACCCGACAGCTTTCAATCTATGTGCTTTTGAACAACTTGAAGAAGATCCATTGTTTTTGAACAAATTTTGTTCAACGATGAGGCTCAGTTCCAGCTTAATAGTTATATCAGTAAGCAATGTCGCCGTATTTGAGCTAAAGATCAAATCGAGAAGTTTCAAGAGCTGCCATTACATATAAATGAAACAACGGTTTGATATGGTTTGTGGAATAGTGGAAGTGTGGCGGTTCTACGAACCACACAAACCACTATAGGTCGAGATGTCGTCGTTCCACCAAGGAATATACTCACCTATATCCAAACTACACGTGCCAACAGACACGTGTCTTCAAAAGTTCTCCTTTCCGCCTGAAACAAAAGGTAACATTCATCTTGGAGTCAACAACCACACGTATCCACAGATACGTGGGCCACAAGTCCTGAATAATTTTTCTATGCCTGCACGGCTATCGAAGGCCATGACCCAGCATAGAAATTGTGTACCAATCCGTCAACTGGATATACACACACGGTTGGCACAGCTGCGCCAGATGTCGACAAACATTACATCTCCGGCGATAAGCGAATTGCCGGAAAACCAATGCGCCGACAAGACCTTTCTCCCTGCTGCAATGTACTTCGCCTAAACAATGGCCATTGCGGAGCAACAGCAATAAATGAAAATGCTGTTCCCATAGGGTAAAGTATATCATACATTCGATTGTGTGCATAACTGTTGCATCAGAGGTGTGAAATTCTGACGATCACAGAATGATCCACAGCAACCCGGCAATAACCTCCGCGTCTGTATGTGTGAGCACGATCGTCCCTGGTGGAGAGATTCTCGATTGAGAGAAAGTCACCACCAGGGAAAGCGAAAAGAGAGAAAGAAAACTATGGGGTGAATGGAATCATCCTCAGGGAAGTTACCACAGTCCAGTTAGAGAACCCCGACGAAGAGGTCGATCCGCGCGACGCATTACAACGAGAAAGTAACGTCGATCCGAAATTGTAACTTTTAAAATACTCGATTTTTTAAAGTACGCGAGTTAACTCGAATACATTCGCGGAACCGCAATTCAACGCGCACAGACCTGTGATCGACAGTCGATATGGAGACGGACACGGTTGTCCCCGTCGTGACACTTTCGTGTGACTCTTAACGTCTGCAAATTAACTCATCCTTGTTTTTGTGTAGATGTGCTAAAACACCCAGTGACAGACTATATATAATATAACGAACCTAGACAAAATTCGCCAGAGAACCATCTGTCCATATTTCTTTCAAAAATTAGGCCGACCGGAAAGGAACGGGAGTAGGGCCCGATATTGTGCGACGATAACGGGTTATTTGATGCCTGAAGTGGAAGCCAAAAATCTTGACGACATTTGGTTTCAACTAGACGACGTCATTTGCCACAGAACTTGTGATCATGTGATATCACGCCACTCGACTCTTTCCTTTTAGGACGACGTAAAGTTCAAAAATTAAGGTATTGGAGGTCAACCCGTCATTCACCAAATACTATTCGAAATACTCGAATAGATCAAAGACTGGAACTTCCGAATGGATTACGTTAAACGCAATTACAGTTAAACGAAATGACTTTTAAAGAGTTAATGTAAAGGGTGATTGTTTTTGCAATAATGAAAACTAGTTCAAAAATTCTCAATTTACAATTTTTTCTATTCCTTCTCTTAAAAAAAAAAGTCTTTATAAATGAATTAGCTGTTAAGATCTTCTATGTTGTAATATTAGGTTGAGTAAAAAGTATTCGGCATTTGTTAAGTAAGAAATAACTACTACTACTACTAGTTATTGGCCTGTAGGAACCCGGAAGTTTATGACCGTGTGGGGAGGAAGTGTATTGTGCCAGGCATGGGCACTCGGTTCACCTTCCTCCTCCATCATAAAACTTTTGCCACTAAAACACCGAACGAAAACTGCACGTCACCGGCGGGAAGGAAAACACATTAATAACCAACACCCAGGAACCGCTGCCGGAACATTAAACACACTGATTTCATTTTTGTTTAGTTTTATTTTCTCAATAAAAACCACTACTATTGTTAAGACTATTGGACTTGATGCAAATTAATATTAGCACTTATTTATATAATGTATTTATTTTGGTCCAGTCAATGAAATGTAATTTTTAACAAAATCCTCCGGAATCGAAAAAAAATCGACAAACCACCGCTCAACTTAATAGCTGATGAATAATATTCACTACGCTAATGACTTCGTATATTATCGCGTCCCCGTGTGCAAAGGGGAGCGGTAGCGGCACGACCGTGATGGTCGGCAGATGTAATTGGACTCAGCGACTCGCTAATGGGGTGAGTTTCCCCGGGAGAGAAAGTGTTCCTCTCCACTAAGGATACGTTTTACCTACCACAAGGGAGACGTAAAGTCTCTCTTTGTGGAGCAGAAAACCAGATCTCGTAATGGAGATCATGGTAGTATGTGTGCATGGGTGATCGCGAGGATCATAATATTGTAGTGTAACAGCATATCCACGAAATGACCATGAAGTATAATATCAAGTAAATCAATGTGACCTTGTCACAATTTGCAAGTTTCAGGTAGCCAGCATGCGTTGCCGAAAACAATTCACGGCCGATTCTTTTCATTGAGCAAAAGAAACGAATTGCTCCGGTTACGATTTGCAAGAATCAAATGACAATCGTTTGAAAGCTTGCTGCAGGTGAATGATAAAGAAATTAATTGGGTCAAATCGTGTCATTGTTCTTACACTATGCACCGAGCTGGTGATAGAGAATAGAATAGCATAATTAGCATTTTTGTATTTTTGAGTGAATTACGAATTAAGTGTAATGGCTTATGAAGCATAATTTGTATGAGTAGATTAAGAAATTTATGAATAATTGAGTGATTGATTGGGAGTATAAATACCCCAACAATTTCGATAATAAAGCAATCAAATACCTGCAACATTTTTGATTCAACTACTGCGGCGCTCTACGCCATAAACTTTAAGCGGGCTGCGCTACATACAGCAACAATTAGGGAAGTAGAATTTTAGTCAGTTATTTTGTTAGAATGAATATTACCGCATACATATTGCATGGCGAATGCAATAAGCAAGTTAATGGCATTACTCCCTTTATAACTTTACATTGCGATCTTGTCCCGCTTACACCACTTGACGACGCGGCCCAAAACGCTACAATATTCAACACACGCGCGAAGGCGATGGATAAACGAAGCAGACAGGCGGCAAGGACAAAGGGACCGTGATGATCGTTGGTAGTACACATGTATGTGTGTACATGGGTTCTTTCACGAACGAACCATGAGAACGAACCTGAAGTGACGAAAACGGCATAGGGTGTATCCATGAGATGTGAGTTTGTTAAAGCGAAACAAACCGAATCTCCTTGGATGCTAATGGTTTTTGTTTGCTCATGCCGCTGCTGATGAGAAGCAGATCCCGAAATATGAGAAGACAAAGGGAACGCTTAGGTCTTTGTCTAATATGTGTATTGCGGGTAAATAAATTGGCGGAAATGCAATGTGGAAATGCGCTGATTGGTTTCAGCTTGATTACCGGGAAATGGTGTTTATGGCATCGCTGGCAAGGGTAGGTATCCAATTCCTATTTGCATTTGCCTGTGCTGTAGGATTTAAATGATGCCTTAAGACGCGAGATGCGTATATTTGTTTTGGTCCCTTGGGTGTAGGTCGCCAGCCAATGTGTATATATGGTGATTTATTATACACTTGGTGAGGACGGGAAATAGGCGACGCAATGTTTATGATCCCTGTTATGATGGTTACATTGTATGTAAACCAAATCATTTTGTTTTCAGGAATTCGTCAAAGAGGATTTGCCTAGCACCGAAGGTGCCGAATTGTTTTTGGGATTCCTGATAAGTTAGGAAAGAAATCTTACAGGGAATTTGTATGCGAAGAGATGCATGAAAGGTAAGGATTCTTTAACAGGGACCTTTAGATTGTAAATCTGATCTATTTGATGCGTGAAGAATTTACAGGTGCTTAATGCGATTGCCTTAGCAAAAACGTATGCAGATTGGGGTGAAGTTATATGGGTTTTTCAGGTAAGGTGGCCGCGTGGTTTGGCGGAACCGCCACAACTTAATCGACTCGACTCCGTCATTGTTCCCTGTCCTGTGCGCTCTCCTTCCACGTTCGACCAACAACCGGTCCGATCTTCTCGACGTCCAATCTAACATTGTCCTCCCATTTTCGTCGCGGTCGTCCTGTCGGTCTCTTTCCCGTTGGTTTACCGTCAAGAATTCTATGCACGGTCCTATCATCGCGCATTCGCGCCAAGTGTCCTCCCACCTTCGTCGCGGTCGTCCGGTCGGTCTCTTTCCGGTTGGTTTACCGTCAAGAATTATATGCACGGTCCTATCATCGCCCATTCGCGCCATGTGTCCGGCCCATCTTAATCTTCGCGACCTGATTACTCTCACTATTGTAGGTTTGGAGTATAGCTTTTCCGATTCGTGGTTGGGGCGTTTCCTCCATTGTCCTGACTCCTCGTCATATTTACCGCCAAATATACCCATTAAAACTTTATTTTCGAATACGCGGAATTTGACCTCTTCCCATTTTGTGAGAGCCCATGTTTCGCATCCGTATAGACCAATCGGCATGATTATGGTTCTATAGATACGAAGCTTTATGTTACGTGATAGCAGTTTGGATTTCAACAGTTTACTGGCCGCATACCAACTAGCGTTGCCGGAGTGTAGTATTTTGTTAATTTCCGTCGACGTTTCGTTTCTTGTCGTCAGTATCGTTCCCAGATATTTAAATTCTTTGACCTTTTCAAATATCTTGCCCGTAACGTTTATATGTGTTCTCTGAAGTCCACCTGCTCTCGCCGTAATCATGTATTTTGTTTTGTCTTCATTTATTTCTAGGCCCACTTCTTCTGCTGCTTGCATGATGATTTCACAGTTTTTACTTACAGTTTCTAGATTATCGCCCAAAACAGCGATGTCAGCCGCATATGCGAGCACTTGTGTGACTCCGTTCAGGGATGATCCGGCCATGTTGTCGTCTTGTACCTTTCTGATGACGTACTCGAAGATAAGGTTAAAAAGACATGGTGAGAGGCCATCGGATTTTAAATGGTTCTGAGAGGCGGTTTTCTATTCTAACTCGCCCTTTGTTTTCGTTCATGCAGATTTGAATGAGCGCGGCATATTTTTTCGGGATTCCCAGCTCAACTACAATATGAAAGGGTCTTTGCCTTGCGACTGAGTCGTAGGCTTTTTTGAAGTCAACGAACAGTTGGTGAACCGTCTCGCCGTATTCCCACTTCTTTTCCAGTAGTTGCCTTATTGTGAACATTTGGTCGCTCGTTGACCGCTTCCCACGGAATCCACATTGGTAGTGTCCCAATATGTCTTCTGCGTACGATGTGATCCTCGCCAGTATGACATTTGTTAGTATTTTGTATGTTGTTGGGAGCAATGATATTCCTCTGTAATTTTCGCAGTCAGATCTGTCGCCTTTTTTGAAAATGAGGACGACTATTGAGGTTTTCCATTCTTCCGTAGTGACTTCCTTATCCCATATTGTTTTAATCAGTTGGTGGATATTTCGGGCGGTTGCCTCTCCTCCATGCTTCACAAGCTCTGCCGTTATGCAGTCGACTCCGGGAGCTTAGTTCTTTTGCAATCGGTTTATTGTGTAAACAACTTCGTTGAAAGAGGGCTCTGGGATATGCGGCTCGGCTCTATGTACGTCTGGTGCGTTTATTTGTGGTTGATGGGTGTGCACATTGAGCAGGTGTTCAGAGTACTGCTTCCATGTTATCACGATATTGTTTGTTTCTGTCACCAGACAACCCCGTGCGTCTCGAATTATTTTGGCTCTCCCTCGGTAGCCATTTCTAATTGAGTTTATGCCGCCATGCATACCTCTGATATTCTTTGCTCTGGCATTTTCTGGAATTTTTTCGATCCGAGTCTTTTCCCATTCGCGTTTTTTGCGTTTGAAAAGTTTTATTGTCTCTTTCCGAATCTATCTTTGTATGTGGATCCTGATACGTTTACGTGCTTCGATTTTCGCCCTGCACTCATCTTCAAACCAAGGTTTGGACTTAATTGTTTTCTTAAATCCTAATACCTTTTGGGCTGTTTGTTTGATTGTGTCTCTGATCAATGCCCATTTAGTGTCCACGCCATTGGCTTCCTCTTCCTCATTGCTCCCATTCTATAGGATGTTAATTCTATTCGTTAGTTCGTGTTGATATTCAGACCCTTTGCGCAGGTCTGTTAGTTTATCAATGTCCAACTTTTTGCTCGTCTCCGTGTTGGTTTGCTGCGAGCTAACTCCTAATTTTGCCCATCACTATAAGATGATCGGAGTCGCAATCTGCTCCTCTATATGATCTCATCATCATCATCATCATCATCATCATCATCATCATCATCATCATCATCATCATCATCATCATCATCATCATCATCATCATCATCATCATCGGCACTACAACCGAGAGCCGGTCTTGGCCTTATTTAACAAGTCTGAGGGCTATTAAATTTTCCATAATAATTTGTTTTTCCGGGCAAGGTTATTAGCCTTGCGCCAATTTTGTGATATATATATATATGTATATATGTATATATACATATATATATATATATATATATATATATATATATATATGTATATATATACATATATATATATATATATTATTTATTATGTGCAGTTAAATTACCAACACTTTAACCTGTCTCCTTCATTGTCCTCTCCGCGTTTACATAGATACTTAGACGTAATTTTCACCCTTCGTAGCATTTTTGGAAGGGTTTTCCGGAGTACCTTACAAGTCGCCGATTAAACTCTTCTGAATATTATCCAAAGAGCCCAAGGGACAGTCTTTCGAGACGTTTTTGTGCTTGAGGAATAAGAAGACGTCGCAATAACTGAGATCGAGCGAAAGACGTGTCTCACCAAACTTGCCAACATTTGTTAACAGAGACTGTAAACAAAATTTTACGACGCCATGCCGCTCATACTTTTCTCGATCCACAGTCGTACGCACTTCAATTTGATGATATATCAAAAAAAAAAAAAAAAAAAAGGGAAGAAAACAAATTCGAGAATAAAGTGTTAAGGGATATCTTTGGAGGTAAATATGACGAGGAGGCAGGCCAATGAAAAAAACTCCACAACCGCGAATTGGAAGAGCTATACCACAAACCTACAATAGTGAGAGTAATCAAGTCCCGAAGATTAAGATGGGCCGGACATGTGGCGCAAATGGGCAACGATAGGACCGTGCGTAGAATTCTTGACGGTAGAGCAACGGGAAAGAGACCGACGCACAGTGGGACGACCCATAGCAATAAATAAAAAAATCAACAGTTTTAGCGGTACTTTTTAGTAATTGGAAAGGCATCATAAATATATGTATTTTATAAATCCAAAGAAATCATTAGGAATTGTGATTTGGTACAAACGTTACAGAGCGGTAAACTTTGACTAAGTAAATTTTTTTCGCAATCTTAAATTACAAGTGTTTTTTGATATAAATTAAATTTATTGTCAGTTTTAATTATTCGTATAAATAAAAACTACATCATGATAAATAATAGTGATCAAGGTATGGAAAATCATATTTAATGTATAGAAAAATGTGTTTGTTTCGTATTTTTATGTATTGTGACGTTTGAAGTGCAACTCTAATTGGAAAATTTAAAATTTTGTGATTTTTGTGTTTAGCTAAGATTTTTTAAAAAACGTCAAAAAGCGTCTTTGAGATTTTTGATGTTTTGTGATGTTCTATGTGTCTATTGATCATATCCATAAGCGAAATTTTGCTCAAATTTGCGCTTCTGCAATTTTTTGACATTTTTGTAGGCTTAACTCCATCAATCAAAACCGGTAACCTTTTCCAAAGATGGATTGAGAGTGAGAAGCCAGTGAAGATAATTGCTGTTGCTGAAAAATTAAGTGAATTACTGGTCTAGAAGGGTCAGATGAAAATATTGAACCTGAAATTCAAAGAGTTTCCAAGTATTTTTGTTTGACATTAAAGAGAAAATGGGAAAATTGCCAAAGAAAGCGAAATAAACTTATGCAAGTTAATGAAAGCTGGCTAAACCTTAATTTTACATTGCCAGCAAACATTTTAACTCATTGGAGAAATAAAAATAGTTTAAATGCACCAGGCACGAGCAGAGGTAGACCGTCAAAAAGATTTGAGGAATGCAGTGAACGCACGAAAAAACGTCGGGTTCATGAATTAGCTACGCAGCACAGTTCAGAGGAACTAAGCTATGCTGCTCACATTTCAAATCAGTTTTCAAAGTCTCCTCAAAAATCGTACAAGACGTTAACTCTGCAACAAACGCTAGCATTGTATTTAGATTTGGATTTGTCTAAGAGAAAATACTCTCTTCTACGATCTGTTGTAAATGGCCTTCACAAAGACTGTTTTGCCAGTTACTATAAATTGAAAAAATATAAATCTGATCTATTACCCGAAATTGCTGTTGCGTCGGAAACAATTGCTGAAGTTAACCTCCAATCGCTTTTAAATAAAACTGCAAAAAGCATTGTCGATATAGTTAAAGAAAATCTTCCATCTTTGGACACAAGTAATTCATTCAATCTTGTATTCAAGTGGGGCTTTGTTGGCAGCTCCGGGCACAGCAACTACAAACAGTGAGCATACGGATAGTTTCTTGTTCGTTACTGCTTTCGTGCCACTGAAATTAGTGGATAACATAAATGGCAAAGAAGTTTGGATAAGCTCCCGGCCAGGGTCAACGTATTTCTGTAGACCTATGAAATTAGTATTCCAGAAAGAGGATAGTACTCTTATTCTGTCCGAACAAAGCCACATGGAAGAATTAATTGCACATCTTC
Organism: Microdon myrmicae; assembly: GCA_963931805.1. Classification (NCBI taxonomy): domain Eukaryota; kingdom Metazoa; phylum Arthropoda; class Insecta; order Diptera; family Syrphidae; genus Microdon; species Microdon myrmicae. The sequence goes on from OZ007497.1 coordinate 206,466,875, forward strand.
AACACTCCGAAGTCAGTATTGATGGCAGAAACATTAACACCAATTTTACTATGCTTATGACACTGCTTAATGGCAGTGCAATAAATACCTTAAGTGGAACTAATGCTGCTCAAAATTGTTTTACCTGCGGAGCCAAACCTTCCCAAATGAATCTACCTTCTGTAGAAAATCGGACGTCAAACACAGATAATTATAAATTTGGCCTTTCATCTTTACATTGTTGGATCAGATGTTTCGAATGCTTGCTGCACATCTCCTACAGATTGCCTTTTAAAACTTGGCAAATACGTGGTCAAGAAAATAAAACTGCATTTGCAGAAAGAAAAAAAGAGATTCAAGAAAATTTTAAGCTCAAAATGTGATTACTTGTCGATATCCCTAAACCACGATACGGAACCAGCAATGACGGAAACACGGCTCAACGCTTTTTCGCAAATCCTGAATTGAGTTCAGACATTACAGGAATTGACAAGGAACTCATAAGCAATTTCGGAATAATATTAAGAACGATTGCAACTGGTCGTGAAATCAATGTCGAAAGATTCGCGAAGCTATTGGAAGATACTGAAACTATGTATCTTTCCGAATACAGCTGTTACTACATGCCTAGCAGGGTTTACAAGCTTCTTGTTCATGCAAAGGACATAATTTCATTTTTCGATTTGCCTATAGGTGCCCTTTCAGAAGAAGGTTTAGAAGCTAGGCATAAGGAAATTCGACAGGGGTTAGGTTTGACCTTGAGGAGATCGGATCAGATGGCCAAGCGTGGAAGGAGAGTGCACATGACAGGGAACGATGGCGGAATCGAGTCGGTGAGGTCATGAACTTCCGGGTTCCCCACAGGCTAATAAATAATAAATAATATATATATATATATATATATATATATATATATATATATATATATGTATATATATATATATGTAACATCAAAGTTCAAATCTCTAATGTTGACATTTATTTATTTGTATATTTGTTATCGGGCAGCTAAATGGCCAAGATTATATTATTTATTAATTGGTTGGATTTATTAGGCCCCACGTTGGGTGCCAAAATGCAACACCTGACCGTAACCCCAGATGCTAACATTTATTAATTAGTTATCAAGTTTGTGTTGATTATTGTTGAGTATTGTTGAATATTCAATTCAATTCAATTTTTATTTAGTAGATAATTACATTTATGGTATATTTTACAACTAGTACTTAAGAGATTTAGGATAGCAATTCCTTTACAACTATAATCTTAAATCTATATAACGACAATAGCACAATTTTAATGAATAACAAATAATAAATTAAGGGAAAACTACAATAAAAAACCCTTATTTGAATCTTAAGACTAATATTGCACGAGCTTCCGGTTATTTTATGTAGTAATGACCTCGATATAATTTTCATAGACAGAGTACATATGTAGTGACTTAGGATAACGCAAGACGGGAAACGAGAACATTGTCAGAAAAAGAACAATTGACGAAGAAGTTTCGATTGATTTTGTCAATAAGGAATTCTACCGGTTTAACGTTAGAGTTTTCATGTAGTTCATGTGTCGAATAATGCCATGGCAAATTCAGCAACATTTTCAATATTTTATTTTGAGTCCTTTGCAATTTTATTTTGTGTGTGCGAGCACAATTACACCATACAGGCGCCCCGTACAGGAGTATAGCTTGAAAAATGGTTTTAAATATTATAATTTTATTTTCGATGCTAAGCTTTGATTTTCTACACACTAATGGATACATAACTCTTACGACTTTGTTTATTTTGTCAATTGTGGTAGTGATGTGTTTTTGAAAGATGAGTTTTTTATCTAGAATAATACCTAGATATCTACAGTCTTCGGACCAATCAATATCAACTGCACACATACTGAGTTTAGTGCCATTTGGTAGGTAACAGTGTTTCCTACATCTCGAAAACCAGACAGCTTGTGTTTTATTACCATTTATTTTTATTTTCCATTTCCTGTAATATACTGCTAGTTTGTCAAGAGCTGCTTGCAAAGAGTTGTAGGCATTAGTGAATAAGGCACCCGAAGAGAAAATGGCCGTATCATCGGCAAACATAGCTACCTGAATATTTATTTCAATTTGGAATTACTTACTCGCCTGGTCTTCTCCTCCTCTTGGTTTGGCAAATAAGATATTCTCCTTCTCTTGGTTTTATCCTCTTAATTGATACGAGACTTTATCGTTTTTTTTTTTGCTTTAAACTTTATTGTTTCTTAACTTTACACTTTATTGTTTCTTAACTTTAACCTTATTGTTTCTTAACTTTTAACTTTATTGTTTCTTAACTTTAAACTTTGTTGTTGAAACACACTGGGAATGTCCATCCCTTAAACACTTTGACGTTTTTTAAACAAGAAGACTCGCTGTATAATTTCGATGGCCGCAGCCTTCTTGTTTATTATTTTACACTACGCCGCAACTCATTTGCACAACTCTTTTTATTTCCAATTATTGGGAAGTTAATGCAGATGATGCATTTTCCTCACCTGGGACGTGTTATCGATTCGTAGGTTATACGCCTGTCATAAGCCATTCGCAATATTCATTAATCATTTACTTGCTCTGCAAAAAAAATTGCAACGACAAAGAATTGAGCAATTACTTAATTGCTTTCAATGCGGAGAACCAATTATAGGACATTAATTGTGCCTCACTGATGTGTTCGCTACTTCGTCGAACTCAGCACTTTCCCAACGCTCAATTATTTCGTCGTCGGTGGCCTTTGACGACACCGCTTGTGATCGTATATCGTGTATCACACTTGCAAACATATGTATTTGTAAAATGAGACCGTGTAGGTCCGTGGACAGGTGCTTGCTTGATTTTTGTAATACGAAGCAGAATGCAGTGGCCTTGGGGAGTGGGTCAAGTGTATGATTGATATATGATAATTGGCTTTGGAAAGCTGGCATGGATGGGTAATTATCGCAACGCATGCGATATGAATTAATTGTCCGTGGAGAAGGCTTTGCTTCTGAATGAATGCGAATTTTAATGCTATGCATTGTATTGCTTGTGGGAAAGGCGAGTATTGCATTGTATGCAGAATATTTCGAGGATTGATCATATAGATGGAATCACAGGATGATGGAATCAATTTAATAAAATATTATAATAATTGAGAAGAGGTGTAACATATATATATATATATATATATATATATATATATATATATATATATATATATATATATGGTAGTCACTTGGTTTTGTTATGTAATCTTCAGTTCTGAATTTATTAGTAACACTTGTATTCCGTTCTTTAGTAAATTTCGTTTAATCTGGTTTTACAAAGACGATTAACTATTTATTGATAACATTTTCGTTTAGCTCTTTAGTAACTTTCGTTTAATCTGTTTTTCACATACTTATACTAATAACTGGTAACACTTATACTAATAACTGGTAACACTTCCCTTTATTTAGTAAATTGCGTTTAATATGTTTTTTCAAGGACGATTCACTATTTATTAGTAACACTTTCGTTTCGAGCAGTTGTCACCTCAGAGAAAAATTCATCGTCGAAAATGCCTCGTCGCAGCCCCTTTTACACTTTCACAATTGTCCCCCACCTTTCCATTTTCCAACTCCTCGAACATTTTGTTTGTTTATTCAAACCCTTACTCAAGGACCTGCAGGTGTCATGGAAAACCAACGGAAAACCTACTGCGAAGAGTTCTGTGTGTGCAAAAATGTGTGGGACAAAATGTTTGCTATGTGGTCGTAGCATGTATGTGCAATGCTGTTGTAGCGACGAAATTATAAAGGGCGCAAATTAGCACACTCATTCATCACCACCATCATCATCATCATCTTCGGCACTACAACCGGGATCCGGTCTTGGCCTTATTTAGCAAGTGTCGAGGCTTGTTAAATTTTCCATAATAATTTATTTTTATGGGCAAGGTTATTAGCTTTGCGCCAACCACAATCATTCAGGGGGTTTCTTATCACGATAACAGCATGATTAAAAGGAAAAAAAAAAGATTTCATTTCTTTTCTAATGTGCTTCGTAAGCTAAAAAAAGTAAGAGCTTTCACCTCATTCTATATGCTAAATTTCTTCGCTACTCACTTCAATCAGTCATTCACTAATGACTCCTTTGCTCCTGAGCCGTCATTCTTCAACTACCTACCTAACTTTTCCCCAGAGCCTCTTCACAACAACTCCTTTGATCCGACCTTAATTGCATCTAAACTACTGGAACTCAAAGACGAGTTTGCACTGGGCCCTGATGGAATCCCTGTTATCCTACTAAAGAAATGCTCATCCATTCTCTCTGCCTCCCTCTCACTACTCGTTAATCTCTCACTCTCCCAAGGCGTATTTCCCTACATTTGGAAAATCTCCTTCATCACCCCTATCCACAAGAGGGGTCCCAAAAACGGTGCCGCGAACTACCGCCCCATCGCCAAACTGTCCCACTTACCCAAGATTCTCGAAAGCATTCTATGCGTATCTCTTAGTTTTCGTTGCAAATCTTTTATTTCATCAACACAACGTGGTTCTCTCAATGGTCGATCAACTACAACCAACCTCGTTGAGTTTGTGACGGTTCCGCCAAACCCCACTGTCGACTTACTCGAAGAACCCCCATAGTGATATAACCCAACCCTCATAGTTTTCTGATAATGCAATCGCACCTTCTGCTAATGCAATCGTACCTGTAAATGCTTCACGCAACAAATTTATCAAATGTATTTAGCTAAAAGCTCCTGGAAGAGAATTCTTACGTTCATTCATTTATTCGAATCCAAAATTCCCTATAAGAATTCTGTTCCAAACATCATAAATCCCAAGCCCAATTCGGCACCTTCGGTTGCCAGGCAAATCCCAATTACCAACATACCTAAAACATTTCCGTTTTCAAGGGCAATTAATGCTTCAACGCATTATCTAGGAATTCCTGTAAAGAATTTCTCCCACAAGGGAATTCATGCATGCATCAATGCATCTGTGCATTAGCGACCTAGACCGAATTCTTGTTTAGTGTAAATACTCACACTAGAATACGACCCTTGAGTTGCCTTAGATGCCATATGCAATTGGCATAGATGTTATACAAGCCGTGATTGTGTAACCATCTAATTTGCTTCGCAATGACGCAATCTCCAAACAATCATCAACTCCGCGCTTAGCCGCCGGATTGAAATCAATAACATCAACAAACGCAAATAAAGTATCCGTTCCCTTACAACGACCAAAGATACGATATACAAATTGTATGATGTATCCCAAATGCATTTCACACCTAATGAGTGGCGGCTTATATATTTATCCGACCCTCATTACAGGCCAATGCCTTAGATCGTTTCTCCTTTTGTTCCTTCTCCCTCGTTTCAGGTTTCGTTTATCCTTTGCTAAATGCATCGATAAACACGGTGATGTGTACGATCACACGCGCACACCACTGCGTGCCAGAGATCGCCTTCCATTGTTCACCGGTCAAAGGAAATTTCATTTCTTTTTCACCACACCACCAAACTCACCCCAAACGGGGGTTGAATAATGGAGTCGTTTACCATCACTAGACCGAGCCGGTCGGTTCGCCACCTCCGCTCACCGTGGTGCTGCGGAAATGCGTTCATTAAAAGTCGTGCAAGTTTAACCGCCTGGGGTACGTGCCCTTATTCTAGTATTGTGTGTCGCGTGCCTAGTTATATCCAAGTGTAAATTCAACTTACTTGAGGAATACACTCTATTAAATCGTTTTCATTGGATAATTTAGGATAATTTGTGAGCATTATAAACTTAATAGAAGAAATCATCTAATTTCCACCAAATCAGTGCAGTTTTAATGTGACATAAATATAGTTTTCGACATAACACAAAACAAACAAAAATAACAATAAAAAGATAAAAATAAACAACCGTGCGTTTTATTTCTCGGACTAACATCTGTGTATTTTCCTCCGTTTCTATGGGCGCACCATTTTTACAGTGTTTGGCAGAACTATCGCTGCGGATGAGAAGTGAATCAGCGCCGTACGCTGGCGCACCATACATCGTTCCCCACAAGTTCACTTCCTTTACACTCTTACCACTAGAGCACGGTAACGAGGTCGACATGTTCTCCACCGACCTCAGTAAAGAATTCGACAAAATCTCTCACAATCTAATCCTCTTCAAATTATCCGCCCTCGACTTCCAAACTGGATTGCTGAAATGAAGTTCTTCCTATCTAAAGGATAGATTTTATTCTGTTCGGTTCAGGTACATGATATCCAACCCCTTCCTTGCCGTCTCTGGGGTCCCTGAGGGCACACGCCTGGGTCCTCTCCTATTTACCACTGGCTGCTCCTGTCGTCGCATCATGAAGCTTGGTAATAACTAAATCATTTTTGACTTTCTAGCCGCAGCATTTAGAGGTAGAAGAGGATGCAAAACACTATATTTCGTGTGCGGTCGACTCGACCAGTGAAAAGATAAACTCCTCCGTCCATTATATCTCATACATTATGTGAACGGTTATAAGAGGTTTTGGATAAAAATCCACACTCTAGTAGACTGAGTGCAGAATAAAGTACAATTTGGAAAGTTGAGGCGAGAAACGCAAAGTAATTGGTAACATCAGTCTTTCGAATCATGCACACCGTAGACATGAGCTCTGGTATAATTAGATCACACGGGGTCACACCAGTACGAACGAAACGTGGTATGAACTTGCTTACAATATTGCAAAGTGCGTTTCAAGAAAACTGAATTATTTTTTATACATTACTTTTACATAAGTATCCTTCGTTTACAAAGCCGAATTTGAATTCATCTTCGAATACAGTTCACTTATTTGGAGTTCTGGTTTTAAGCATATCCTTGACTATCGAGTTAAGTCTACCGAGGTGAGCGAATACTACTAGCCTGACATTAACGCTGCAGTCATTGTCTCAGACTTTTAAAGAGAAATGTATATGAAAAGAATCCTTTTGGTTGTGTTATTCAAGCAGTATTCTTAATAGTGTTGTTGCGATTCTCACAGATACACACACAATTCACAAGCAAAATAATGAAGAGCAGAACGAAAAATGGAACAAGAAAATACATCAGAACCGTATACCATAGCGATAACAAAAATAATTCACATCAGTAGAGTATAGTCGAGTTTAAAAATCAAATTCAAAACACGGTCAGTAGCCTGATGGGTAACGCTTAGGTTCAGTTTTTTTCGTGATTCAAACTGTCATAGCGTCAGTTCGAATCACACGATCTTCTTCACTATTATTTCAAACGCTATAGTGTGAAGTTAACATCTCTGGGAAAATCGATTTGTTCAGTTTTTCGCATATAAAAACCAAAATTTTAAATATCATCAAAACATAGGAGGAACATTACCATTAAAATATACGATATTACGTGATATTAATACTGATATGATAGCCACAGCAGATAGCTCTATAAGCTTTATGTTTTAATGTAATTGATTTATATTACATTGTTTAAATAAAATAAAGAAAAGTTGATAAAATGACTATTGATACAATAAACTACGTCAATATTGTCTACTTTAGTGTCAACTATAATACCATAGAATTATGGTGTGCACAAGTCTTCTTATTCGATTTTGAGGTTTTAAGATAGCGTAGGGGATGTGAACATATTTGAATTGAATTTTTTCCAAGTCAGCAACGTCACGTTTCAATAATAAAAATAGACAGTCGAAGATGGTTGCACCCTATCGCACTTTGCATATCTAAAACGTGCTTTTTCAATAAGGCTTAACCCTTATGGGGCTTCAATTTGCACTTGTAAGAGGTTTCAACAGAAGACACATTGCAGAATTCATTCAGTTCGAACCAACCATTCGAACCGACTATATCTAAAAGAGCAAACTATTCAAAGCCATTGTCCAACTTAGGAAAATTTGTTATTGAGAAACAAACATGGCAGACACGGCAGTAGCCCCTCCTCCAGCTTCAGCTGCTCCAGATGACGAAAAAATTGTCAACTATATGAAAAATCGTATACGTAAAGGAGCAATGAAACGCAAAGGTATAATTGTTGTGCAAGGACATCAGTTCCAGGCGAGATTCTTCAAACAACCAACCTTCTGTGGCCATTGCAAAGAGTTCATTTGGTAAGTGTCTAGTAACGATGAATAAGGAGTTATGAACTCATTTGATTCAATATCTCAGGGGTTTCGGCAAACAAGGATTTCAATGTCAAGGTATCTAGTCACGGTGCCGATTTCTTGTGATCATTCATTTCTGAATAATTATTTTTGTACAGAATGCAGATTCAATGTTCACGGTCGTTGCCATGAATACGTGGTATTTAAATGTCCTGGAAAGGATACCGAAATCGATTCGGTAAGTATAACTTGCTTATTACATTTCCATTTGTACACTTTCGCTTTTAAACCACACGAAAGGATTGCCAAAAAATTAAACACAAATTCGAGTCTACTACATATAAAGCTCCCACATTCTGTGACCATTGCGGTCAGTTACTACATGGCATCGCTCATCAAGGATACCAATGCTCGGGTATGAAAGACTTCCTTGTGACATTTAAAGGCACTACATTTAATAATTTTTATTTTCCATTCGAAGGATGCAATTTAAATGTGCATCCGACATGTAAGGACCAGATTCCTCAGCTATGTGGAAGTGACATTTCAGAAATCCGAGGACGAATTAATTTGGAAATTCATATGAAGGGTGGTGTCCTGACAGTTGAAGGTATGCCATTAAAATTATGTTCTTCATAATTAATGAGCGCTATAATTGATTTCGACTTTAGTTAAGGAAGGAGCAAACTTGATTCCTATGGATACAAATGGACTAAGCGATCCATATGTACGGGTATCTATAATTCCTGATAAATCTGACAAGACTAAGAAGAAGACCAAGACTATGAAAGCTACACTTAATCCAGTCTTCAATGAAACATTTACTTAGTGAATATCATTAGCAAATCAGTTGGAATGTGTGCGTAATTAAATTTAAATTACAGTGATATCAGACCGGAAGATAAGGAGAAACGACTCTTGGTCGAGGTATGGGATTGGGATAGAACTTCCAGGAATGATTTCATGGGCTCACTATCGTTCAGTATTCAAGAAATTATAAAGGTTTACTGCAGTCTTATGGAAAGTTCATTGAACTAAATGCTTGCGTTTTAGGAACCAGTAGAAGGATGGTATAAGCTTTTGTCACAGGAAGAAGGTGAACACTACAATATTCCGTGCAGTGATCCTAGTACAGATATCGCTCTTCTTCGGGACCAAGTTAGGGTAAGTAGAAACAATTACGTAGAATCCATTTGAACTTTAAGATTTGGCATGTGTGGTTGTTAAAATGTGGGACGTAATGTTCTTAATCGTGGACTATGACATTTTTAAAACTTCGTTACTTTAAACACGCCAACGAGTTTGAGGTCCTCGCTTAATGTTGCTAAGGAAACGAACCCTATTATCCTATCCTATTATATATCATCGCGATAACTAAAAATAGAGCACGATTAAACTGCATATTGTTATTACTTAACATTGCAAACACACACCAATCTATTCTGTCCGAATGGCATTCGATTTATCTACAGTTATATCTACAGTTATGCTCCTCGATAGTATAGTGGTTAGTATACCCGTCTGTCACGCGGGAGACCGGGGTTCGATTCCCCGTCGGGGAGCCTCTGGAAAATGACCTTGCCTGGAAAAAACAAATCATTATGGAAAATTTAACAAGCCTCAGGACTTGCTAAATAAGGCCAAGACCGGTTCCCGGTTGTAGTGCCGATGATGATGATGATGACCGGCTATAGGCCGAGTGACAACAAAGAGACAGCACATACGCATCTGCCTCGTGATCGGTATCATCAGATCAATTGTGGAATCAGTTTTGGGTATCTTAAATAAACACAAGATACCCAATTCCACTATCGGTTCGCGCGATAAGTCTCAATGTGGGATCCTAAGCAAACAAACGGATCTTCACACACACGTCCTAGTACCATGCAGTATTATCGGTGTGATCCGAAGTAATCAAACTGATCTCTCCGCGCCTTAGTGCTGTGGAAAGTGTAAAGATATACACGTGAGTGAGGTGCAGTGCAACAAAACCTATCCTTTCCTTTCGTTGCGTCTGTTTTTCCTCTTTTTCGCACCTCCGTTACGTCCCTCGGGCATCGATACTGTCGATTGATTTATAATCTTTGGAGAGTTTTTGGTGTTTGAATGGCGTAATATCCGTCATGGCAGGAATGTGAGTGTGATTTCGGCACGAATCTAGTGGTGCACCTCTTTGACTCAGTTTGTAAGAAGGTTGTGTCTTACGTTTGATTGTGCCAACCTAGGATCAACTGACGACCCTTGCCATTGTGCAGTTCGGCGCAATTACTGAGGGATAGGTAGGTTCCCAAAGTGAGCCCACCCGGTGAAATACCACCTTTTAAATCATGGTCCTTCAATCCCACCGAGGTGAACAGAACGAATTTTGTTAGAATCAGAAATGCGTGCAAACAGGCGATTGATACCCCGAAGAAGGCCTACAACGACAGAGTAACAAATAAACTCCTTGAGTGCTCAACTGGTTCGCGTCCCTTCTGGTTAGTGGCAAGAGCTCTCAGTAATAACTTCGCTTCCTCCTCTTTTCCTCAGTTAGTGACGGGCAGCTTAACACTAGTTCAAAGGACAAAGTTAACACAAATTTAAAGGATAAATTGAATGGGTTCGCGAATTTATTTTCCTCGAATTCAAGCCTCCATGCCGGTCTTTTGGAGTCACCTGTGATCGCTTCGGTACGGCCATCGATGCGGGATGTGAGGCTCATTCATTTTCATTTTCATTTTTAAAACATTTTTTATTTTCTTTTTATACGAGTATTCTTAGTTTCTAAATTATATGCTAGACAAAAAATGCTTAAATTCTAGCTTAATTATCTTATATTATAACTTACTGGTCCTTCGCAGACGCTCTAAGCTAAACATTACTTAACAATTGTATAATTTGCCTTTCGACGACAGAACTTTGTGGCAGTACTTATAATAATGATTGTATTTGAAAGACAAAGAAAAATTTGAAAAACTTTGTGTCGATTTTTTGTTGTTTTTTTTTTTCTTAAAATTCAACTTACGTAATTTTTTTTTATTTTCTTTATTTTTATTTTTATTTATTTTTTTTTAATTTTTAATTTTATTTAAAAGCACTTAGCTTAACTTAACTTAACTCTTATACTACTACCCTAATTCTAGAAAAGCTAAGTCTATGTAAGCTGGCTGATGATAGTGTGATTCTATACCGACTTTGGTATCCAGGTCTTTATATGCCATTCAACCACCAGAACTGTTGACGCTGTCTAATACTATCTTCCCGGTGTCTGTGGGAGATAGCCCTACTGAAGCGCAGGAGCTCTTCTTCGGTGCGCGTTACTTCCCGGTCGTAGCACAATCGCCCGTCTAGGGATGATCTACTTACATGATAGATCAGCGGATTTCCGGATCTTTCCTGTGTAAGCCCTTTCATGCCCAAATCAAGAAACGCCTCTGGTGAAACAAAGCCGTTGCGACGCACGCTCTCATAGTACAGAGTGTTTGGATAATAGGCCCCGAAAATTAGGTTGTGGCGACTCTAACAGATACACACACAATTCACAAGCAAAATAGTGAAGAGAACCGAACGAAAAATCGAATAAGAAAATACATCAGAGCCGTATACCTTAGCGATAATATAACAATTCACATCAGTGGAGTATCATCATCATCATCGGCACTAAATCCGGGAACCGGTCTTGGCCTTATTTAGCAAGTCCTGAGGCTTGTTAAATTTTCCATAATGATTTTTTTTTTCTGGGCAAGGTAATTAGTCTTGCGCCAGGGGCTCCCCGACGGGGAATCGAACCCCGGTCTCCCGGGTGACAGGCGGGTATACTAACCACTATACTATCGAGGAGCCCATCAGTGGAGTATAGTCGAGTTTAAAAATCAAATTCTAAACACAGTCAGTAGCCTGATGGGTAACGCTTAGGTACAATTTTTGGTGATTCAAACTGTCATGGCGTCAGTTCGAATCACACGTTCTTCTTCACTATTATTTCAGCGTGCCCCCGCGTGGTCGCGCCGGTTATAGGAGACTCGATACGCGCGTGGTGGTAGTTGGAGGACGACTGACTGATAAAGGAAAAAAAGTATTCTAATCTCGAGTAGAATTGCTATGCTTGCATAGGAATTTAGTTCCAGCGAATCCTTGCCGTATAAGCTAAGTTGGATTCGTTGGTTGTGTATACCGGGAAATTGCAATTGCTTGGGTGCAAGCAAGGGATATCGTTTAGATAGAATTTTAACCGAAGTTATTTCGGGGAAATGTATGCGGCTTGGTATATTTGGCGTTGATGGTTAATGTTCTGTTGTGGATTTGAATATGCGTTAGTTACGGCATATGAATTTCGGGGAAATTAAGATTGCTTGGTCGCAAAGAGGAAATATGGATTCAGTAGAGAATGGACCGAAGCAATTTTGGGAAAAATTATATGTGAGGTGATGTAATTAAGGAAGATGATTAATATTCCGTTGTAAATTGGAATATGCATTTATTTCAGCTTTGGAAATGGGTTCCTGGTAAATTGGGGAAAGTATGCAATTGCGGATTGGGGACGGATGCTGTTGCATATTGGGATGGGTGCGCTTGCAGGTTTTGCATGGTTGCGAATATGTGTATTGCAGATTTGGGGTGGGGAGTTGGGTTGAGTTGACGCGCTGTTAGCGGTCAAGATTGGTTGGCATTGTGGGTTGGTTCTCCATGTGGTATAGAGAACACCCACAATGCACCCAAAAATTCGTTTGACAGCGCCTTAATAGCGCTGAGTCGAATTTCATCCGCTGACAGCCATGGTCATGCTAACTCCCGTTCTCCTGTGGGCACGGAGACGCGTACATACCGATAATATACCCCGAGTCTTGGCGAAGATTGTGTTTTTTATTGACGTCCCATTGTAAAATCTTAATATCTAATAAAAAGTGAAACGAAAACAATAACCCGCGAATTCAAACAAGTTATTCCAATTGTAGTGTTTTCCGTAATTTCGAAATAAACATTAATAATAACAGACCTGTGAGTCAGTGTTTTATTTGTTCGGGTGATGACAATTTCTTGTGGACAGTTTACGGCGGCGCAATGGGCGACTGTAAGTGGATGTTGGCGGAGGTAGTGAACGGCGTACCCATTCAGGTACATACTTCCTCCCCGCACCCTTTTGGCGGATGCTGAGAAGTGTCAACTCCAATTCCACCCTGTTCGACTTCGACCTCCCTATCCATAATCTCAAGCAACGCCTCCTAATCCATTCTCACCCCTAATCTTATGCGGCGCTTCCACACTCTACTATAACCTGCTGTTCTGTAGCTCTATTGCAACAGAAATAAACGTAAGCTAAAGGTAAACTAGGATCATTAATAAATAGGAGGATTAAACATAGTTTCTTCTTAAAATTATTATTTAAATTAATTCGTTTGTTATCTTAGGTGAAGCACACTTTCCTTTCTTTCTTTTGAATTAATTCATTTCCATGCAGAGTGCCATGCATTCGTAATGACTATACCATTTTTTATTTTAGCGTAAGTCTCAGCGAGAAGAAAAAAAGCGAATGGACAACAAGGATATGCCCCACAACATGAGCAAACGGGATATGATTCGAGCAGCCGATTTCACTTTCCTCAAAGTACTTGGCAGAGGCTCTTTCTCGAAAGTACTTTTGGCTGAACGCAGGGGTACTGATGAGTTATATGCCGTCAAAGTACTCCGAAAGGATGTTATTATTCAAACCGATGATATGGAACTCCCAATGATTGAGAAGCGTGTCTTAGCCCTTTCTGGCAAACCGTCATTCCTAGTGCAGTTGCATTCTTGCTTCCAAACTATGGTGAGTGCCATATTTCGAACTACCATCCTAATCAGCCAAAATTGTCTTTCTATTTCACCCGCAGGACCGTTTGTTCTTTGTTATGGAGTACTGTAAGGGCGGTGATTTGATGTTCCAAATACAACAAGTCGGTCGATTCAAGGAACACGTCGCCTTGTAAATACCATCAACATCCATTAGTATCCTAGTCACGTCTCATCCCTTTTCTAGGTTCTATGCTGCTGAAATCGCTGTAGCCCTGTTCTTCCTTCACGAACGAGGCATTATTTATCGTGACCTGAAGTTGGATAATGTACTGTTGGACGATTTAGGACATGTTAAGATTGCCGACTTTGGACTTTGCAAAGAGGGAATACAAAATGATTCGTCCGCTAAAACGTTTTGCGGTACCTCGATTTATATGGCCCCCGAGGTGACATTTTGAGATCGCATTTCGCTAATAGCGTATATTTTGAAAGGATATTCTTTCTTAGATAATTCAGTACCAGCCTTATGACAGTGCAGTTGACTGGTGGTCCTTTGGAGTATTGCTCTACGAAATGATCGCTGGACAATCACCATTTGAAGGCGACACTGATGATTTAATTTTCAAAGCTGTCAAGGAGAACAAGGTTAATTTTCCAAAGCACTTCTCCCAGGAAGCCAAGGATGCTTGTAGCGGAGTGAGTATAATCATTAATTATTAAATAGAGAATGTATAATTAGGACATTGATGAAGGTCTTTTTTAAACTTTTGAAATATCACCTCTTTATCGATACTTGAGTCGAAAGCAATCTCATTTCAATACTTTGGCATTTGTTGAAGAGTTATTAGATAACTTTAATTTGTACGTCAAAACCGCCCCAGTTCATCATCTTCTTCTTGATGCTTGATTCGAATCTCATTTCCGCATTTCTTGTCGGGTATTTTGTTTTTCAAAACTGTCCCAAATTCTTATTCAAAACTATTACTGAATAAAGTTGTCTCTCTCCAATACACTTTTGCACTAGCGCAAGTTTATTGCATTTGTGTTTTTAGGTATCCTCTGAATATAGTCCTAAACCGGATCTTCACTGGGCAAGGATATCTCCCGTCATTTCTGCTGCAGCTTATTAGTCTAGAACTTAATGCGCAGACTTAACACATTTACAATTCCCTAATAGGCATTAAATTTAAAATTATAGTGAATATTTTCTGAGGAGTTGATTGAACTTCATTGCAGTTTCTTGCTAAACGTCCCGATAATCGGCTTGGCGCTGGATCGAACGGTAGGTACGACATCAGGACCCATGCCTTCTTCAAGGACGTTGACTGGGATATGGTTTCGGCACGAAACATGGATCCGCCCGTTAAACCGCGAGTTGTAAGCCACCTACTAAATAATTGTCAGTATAATAAGCTACTCCGCTAACAATGCTTCACTTTCAGAAACATCGCAAAGACATTGGGAATTTCGACCAACTCTTTACAACGGAGAAGACGGATTTGACCCCAACGGATAAGTTGTTCATGATGAACTTGGACCAGAATGAGTTTATTGGATTTTCATATCTGAATCCCGAGTTTATAACGCTCTTATAATACTTGGGCGTGTTGTTCGTCATATGTAAAGTCTTTGGTTGCCTTGATTGTTTGTGAAATATATTTCAGCAAAGTTAGGAAATTGGGATCAGGTCTATGAAGGCAAATTTAATTATATTTATTAATCAATTATAGATGTGAGCAATAAAATGTTGATTTAAAACGATGGCATAACAACCGTGAGTTTCCTTGAGGTGTGGTACTACCCGAACTATCTCGTGCCACTTTGGAAAATTTGAGAAGACTTCAGATTGCCTTTAGCAATACGTTTATAATTGAATTGGTTCAAGATCAACCCAATTCCTCTGGGTCGGAGTTGTAATTTCGCAACCCACGAGGAATGGCCATGTGGTGGCTGGTGACATAACTTGTCACCTTTAAGCTGGATGCTGTGGTGGGTGCTGCTCCTGTTAGCACCCATCCCAATTCAGTGGCATGCGAGACGAGGCCGGAACGTGGGTCCTTCCTTAGACTCTCCAGAATGATGGTGGGGTACATGTCTGCCCAATGATCATGTCCACCTTATCGGTGAAGGCGATGTTCGGATCTGCAAGCTCCAGATCCGCCATGAACGGGAGGTTTGTGTTGATGGTACATATACCGATAGGATGAAGGGCTTCAGTGTCCACTGTTGCGAACTGTGTAGGCGAGGAGTGATTGTAATGGCGGATTGCGTTTCTGTGACAAGGCCACGAGAGCCCCCAACACCATAGGTGGGGACGGTTGATGCTTGGCATCGGAGACGCAACATTTGGGCGAATCTCGTTGTAATGAAGGTGTCGCTGGAGCAGGGGTCCAGCAGAGCATGGACATCAATCTTCCGTTGGCGCTCCGACGTCACGATGACTCGAGCGGTTGCGAGCAACGCGGATTGCGGTGAAGGGGTTCTTACTGTGTGTGTAGGCCCCCTCCTGGCGGTCTATCCGGGGGCGGGTCCTTTGGCCCCCGGCGGCGGTGAGGTTGTCCCGTCGATGGCGGATTTCCCTATATGCAGCAAGGTGTGATGTCTCCGCTTGCATCACCGACATACCGTGCTGGAGCGGCAGTCGCGTACGAAGGGGTGACCGTGTGCTCGAAAGACTGCCGACGGGCAGGTTTGGGTGAGCAAAGCTAGCGTAGATAAAGTGTTGTGCCCCACAGAACGTGCACGGCGATTGTTTCCGTAGGGGCTCCGAAGCTGGTCTGTGCATTGGAACATTAGCCGGGTTGACTTCTGCACAGGCGGCACTTCGGTCGGCGACCTGCTGGTTCTTACTCACTGGGATGGTGTGCGGCCCCCCAATCGCTTGCTTGGTAGCGACTGCTAGCAGCTGCAGTGATGGCAGCTCGCTAATGTCGAGTTCGTCGGCGCTGTTCGCCGTAGTTGAGGAGACTGGGTCGAGCGCGAACTGGGCCTCGAGCAGCCTCGTTAGTTTGGCATCGTTGCCCTTCTGGGGTGACGTCGCAGTGGTTGTCGTTACGCCTTTGGTTTCCTTATGGGGGGATTTTCCGGGTGCATCATCCGTGATGGCAATCCGGGTGGAGGGCCAGGCGGCATACGATCTCCTGATCGCGGATGCATGCCATCCCGCCAAGGGCGGAACGGACCGGTGGTGAAACGGTGGTAGACCGGGTGGCATTTGCATGCCAGGTGTTAATGGAGTTCCCGCCCGCTATGGTTGTCGCGACATCATTGGCGGCGAACGACTCTGTGGTCGACTAAAGGTGTCCGCCACAGTCTTGGATGTGGCCGGACGGTCGTCGGTGAAGGTGTGCCTTGCCTATGCGAACTTGGTGGTCTCATCGAGATATGTCTTCTCGGCCTGATCGATGAATCATTCTGCAAAGTAGCGGTGGTCGCTGATCGTTTATTGAGGTGCCAGGCGTATTATTTCATCGTGTCGCAGTGGGATGTCTTCCCAATTGATCTGGAGGTTGTGCTGGCGCATGTCCACCGTGAACAACGTTGGCGGCCCTTTCTTCTCAACGTTGAGAAATGCACAGGACATCCTCTTCTGGGCGGCAAACTGGGCTGTGATGAGCTGTTCGGCCAATGCAGCCTTTGTTATCTTCGACTTCGCTGTCATTGGTGCCGGCATCTCGCTTGTAATTGACTGGTGCGAACTGGTGGTGGGGTTCAGATCCACGGTCTGGATCCCAGTTGTGCCGCGAGCTTGACGGCGGTTGGTCCTTAGGTCTGGACCCCCAGGTATACCCCTTCGATTTTACCGCGAACTGGGCGGCTGTAATTGGATCCACAAATCTGAATCAAGCTGTTGCGCCGCGAACTGGGTGGCGGTAGACTGGTTCCACAGTCTGGATCCGGCTCGAAGGACCAAAATGAGCGGCGAGTGAACATCTACCAACGAATGTATCTCGTTCCGGGACCATGGGAATGACGTCTCGGCTGAGTTGGCAAATTGAGCGGCGAGCGAATGTCCACCAACGAATGAATGTCTTAACTTCACTTGGAAGAAGGACACAACAACCAAAACCAATTCCATTGGTGATTCTTTTCAGCTACACAGAGATTCCGATGTCGATAGTGCCCCTTTCGGTTCGCGTTTGTTAGGATCAGCAGCTTGGGAATTCGTCCCGGTTTGCGCCAAAAGAAGGCGCGCACGTCTATTTATTCCTTGTTCACCACCTAGGATCGAGGTTATAAACACCCACGCCTTCTGTTGTGAACCGCTGCAACTCTGACACCACATCCACGAGAATGTACTCAATAACTTTATTTTCTGTGAATCCGTTGATACAAAAGGATGTTCCAAGTAAAACTAACGTTCAATTCAGTTACAAACTTAAGCACCTAGATGCAAATGATTTATTTAGATTTGCGTACACGAAGAAGCAGCGAAAAACTAGTCTAAACAATTCATTTCAATTGGACAGCTCGACAATTAATTATTCCTGTCAGCTGGTTGCTGACAGTTGTTATTGGTTTTGGTTGTTGGCTGCATTCAGTTGCGAATCCGCAACACATTTATGTAATAAGAGATCTAGGGTAACGTCACAAAGGATGTACCCAATTCCTCTCCACTCAGGATTACCACGCACAGGACATTTACGCTACCGATGTTTTAATCAGTCAGCATTGACCCGTATTGATTTTTGATTTGATTTAAAAACCCCATTTATTTTATTTCAGAAACAAATTATACATTTTTCTTTATGTAGGACTAAATACATGTCCTTTTTACAATGACTAATCAATACATAAGAGGGATTCCTCTTTTAGGATTTGGCTGACGCAATGGCATTCCCCCAATTCTCTTGATAAGATGTTCCTCTTCACTCCCTAAACCACTGCGGATACTTTTCCATTTGTCTTACTCTACTGGCCGTTTCTCAAATAGGTGGAAGTCAGCGAACAGTCAGCCAAATCCCAAAACGGGCGACAAATTATCCCTCTCTTCTTATCGACCCATAGCAATAACTTCTATTCTTTCGTAGGTACTGGAGTCACTGATTAACCGCCAACTTTCGAGATATCTGGAATCAAATGACCTCCTCAGTGACCGCCAATATGACTTTCGTAGCAACAGGTCCACAGGAGATCTGATGGCGTACCTTATCGAAAAGTGGAGCCATTTCAGCCCCTACTTCGGCGAAAGTAAGATTCTTGCACTGGGTATCTCGAATCCTTCGACAGAGTTTGGCATCCAGCACTTTTATCAAAATTACATTCATATGAAGTGGGCAATTCCCCGACCCAATGGACAAGAGTCTATCTTTCTGGCCCTTCAATCCAGGTGGTTCTTGATGGTGTCAAATCTGCCTCCCATCAAATTAATGCAGGTGTTCCCCATGGTTCTGTACTCTCACACACTCTCTTCCTCACCTTTATAAATTATCTCTTGTCCCACAACCCAATCCACTCGTTTGCTGATGACAGCACATTGAGTTTCTCATACTCATACGAACATTCTTGACCAAACTCTTCGAACGTCAATACCAATCAGCAGGTTATGCTTAATACACTGAATTCCGGCTTCAACTAGATATACAAATGTGGATCATCTAACCGATTAGAATTGAATGCCTTAAAAACTCAGTGCTGTCTCCTGTCGTCAATGGCGAACCCCAAAGTAAATACACTGCCGATGAACGGCACTTGCATCGGCGAAGCGAAGGAACTATCAATCCTCGGCACTCGGATTAATTCGACTCTTAATTGGAATGACCACATTTTCGAAGTTGCGAAAAGTGCTGTCAAATGTATGGGGTTCCTTAAGAGATGCAAAAGATACTTCACTCCACCCAACCTGGCCATTATTTACAAGGCGTATATTCGTCCCAAAATGCAGTTCAACTCCTATATTTGGTCAGGCGCATCGGAAACTACACTACATGTGCTCGATAGGATGCAAAAGCGAGAAGTTATTGGGGACGCAGGTGTGAGTCCAGCAATTCCGTCGTTAGAACACAGGCGCAACGTATCATGCCTATCTCTTTTCTATAGGTATTACCACGGTCGTTGCTCAACTGAACTTGCTAAATGCGTTCCACCTCCTCAGACATTTTCCCACGATACCCGTCAATCTTAGAATGCCCATCAATTCACGTTGAAAGTCAACTTCAGGCCCACATATAAATATAGAGAGTCATTCTTTCGCCGAAGCAGACGAATGTGGAATGTTCTACCTGATCATGTGTTCCCTCGTCGTTGTAATATCCAGGCATTTAAGACTCAGTAATCCCCGTTTGTGTGTGCATTTGTATAAAAAAAAAAAACATATAACTTTGAATATTATTTTATTTAATTTTTTTTATTTATCTATTTTGTTCTATTTATTTATTTATTTATTTGTTTATTTATTTATTTATTTCCCCCGCTTGGTAGAAACCTTGACGTGGTGCCGGGGCTTAAACTACAATGAATCACTCAGGCTATGCTGAGGGAAGCATACGCTTCCAGTAGGGCCACCCATATTACACAGGCTAGCGATGAGAAACACACAAAGACCTACCACCCCTAATCCAGGGTATTACGCGTCACCGTGCCAATTGGATGGTTTGCACCCCGGGGTATACCCGCTGTATTATATCGGCGCCTCTCTGATACCGGGTTGAATCAGAGCAGTAAGCAGACCTTACCACATTAAAGAGGGTCTCTGATGTGGCAGACTATTTGAAACCCGAAGACTCGTGGGAACAAACATGAATAATCAATATACAAAAAACAATCTCACGAAAAACCCGGTTTTTTCACCTGTTGATGTGTGTACTTTCGCATACACTTGGTAAAATTACTTAGTGTTACACCTAGTCAAGATCCGAAAAATACATTCTCTTCATGTAGTCATCATCATCATCATCATCGGCACTACAACCGAAAACCGGTCTTGGCCTTATTTAGCAAGTCTTGTTAAATTTTCCATAATGATTTGTTTTTTCCGGGCAAGTTCATTAGTCTTGCGCCAGAGGCTCCACGACGGGGAAACAAACCCCGGTCTCCCGCGTGACAGGCGGGTATACTAACCACTATACTATCGAGGAGCTATACTATCGTATAGTCAGCAACTTATATTAAGCATATTGTAGCCTTGCTCTCAGGGAGCGCGTCTCCTTGTACTTAAAATGACGAGGGTCTCTTTAATAGACTGCTCCTGAGAAGGCTCGTTGCGGTCGCCACCGTGCTTCCTTTGGCCTGAGGGAAGAGCGAAGATCGATCATTCCGGTTGATAAAAAAACTGGGGTTAAATTTGTTAGGTATTTATTTTAGATTCTTCAATTCTTAAATTATTATATTAATTGCCGGGGTCCACATTGTCGGACATTGCACAGAGACTGATTTGAGTGTTTTAATTGTTGACGTCCACAACCACTGGACGTCAATCGAGACTGATCATCGAATAAAAAAATGGGTTGGCGAGAGAGCCGATATTAGCGAGACAAGGACAGATGTGTCCTTCATCTTGTCTCTGGCTTCTGGTCATCTTGCGATAACCAGAATCACCCACATTCGTGAAGATGTTGGGCTCGGTCTCAAGATATCTGAAAAGAAAAGAAAAAAAAGTGTGGGGGGGCTATCAAAGGATAGTGTAGACAGTGTTAGTCCAGGTGTTATCTAACTACTTGTATGGAGTGATGGTGGGAAAGAAATCATACAAGGCCGGTAGGTCTTGAGTGCGGTAGTGATCACAGATCACGCCTTTGGCGTCTGATGATCTGCGCTTTGGTCGGTGTGTGTATGTTTGTGCCGCCTTGTACTGTGCGTCCGTGTGTGTGTAGTTTGTTAACAGTAGACCCTATGGGCGGGATCCAGGAATCCTCTATTATAGAGGGGAAGGGTGCTTTCTTCAGTTTTGTACTGAAGAAGAAATTGTGGTGATCTGATCCGAAGAGATCGACAGAGAGAAGGGCCAAGAACGCAAGAGTGCCGTACAAGTAGGTTCTCGCTGTTCTGAATGCTTTCGAGGTACTTATATGCTAATTGAAACAATTACTCGTCGATAGGGGTAATGGAGGGGCCTTCGTATAGGTGAGAGTTGGGGTAATGACGACCGTCAGGCCTTTTAGAGTGATTGCTGCATCTTCTGAGGAGTTTCCTTTCGAAAACTCGATGTCTTTCCATTTGAGCTGAAGATATGCAGGATCGTATATGGGAAAGGCGTACGATATTCCAGATCGGATTAGCTGCTTATAGCAGAATAGCTTAAATTTGGTGTCAACTGTGTTGCTCCACTTCAAGATGTTGTACAGTTGCTTAGACCGACCGTGGCCCCTTTGGAAAATGTGGGTCACATGTTTGATGAAATATATTTTTGCGGTATAAATGACCCCAAGATATTTCATCCTGTCCTGTGGTCTAATCGTAGTATCTCCCATTTTTATTCGAATATTATGTGAATATCGAGAAGTATGTTGGAAGTGTTTACTACTCAGAATTATAGCTACTGCTTTAGATGGATTGAGTCGAATTTTCCATCGGCTGTAATAGATCATCGCATACAAAATTCATCACCTTTTTATTTTTTTATTTATTTATTTATTTTATTACACTTCTCTCGGGAGAGGCGAACCTATAGCCCCGACAGGGTGCCCCGAGATGCCGTCAAATAACTGTTCCAGTTCTTTTAGAACAGTTGCAGGTTCCCCGCTCTCTAACGGAACGAGTTCTGATGCAGGGTTGTTCGGGCCGTCGGGAGATGAAACACAAACGGGTGCGATCCGTCGGATTGTCTTGTGGAGCGCATATAAACCGAATTGCGTGGAACAATACCACGAATCTCCGGAGAATAGCACCCGTGATAATATCTGTAAACCAGACAGAGGTCGGCTACGCGCCCCCGATGTGATAGCGACTGTAGTCCCGACGTCAGCGCCGAGTCCCCGATCAGGCGGATCGCTCGTCTCTGTATGCTCTCAAGTAGGTTGAGTGTATGTATAGGAGCCGAGCTCCAAACACGAGAGCTATATTCGAGTGCGGGTCTAATTTGGGATTTATAAAGGAGAATAAGTTGGGGCGGAGTAAAATATTTCTTGGCTCTAAAAAGATAGCTCCGTTTTCCTGAGGCTGACCTGGTGATGATCGACACGTGTTTAGACCATAACACTTTGTTATCCGTTGTCTCCAACAAATCATTTATGTGAAGCAAGAACAAGGTTGGAACCAAAAGAGAACCTTGGGGAACCTCCGATTTAACAGGATACAGATCCAAACACTCGCCGTCCACAACAACCCGGATCGATCGATTCTCGAGGAAGCTCCTCGTCCAGTCGCAAAGCTGTTGGGAAAGTCCATATGAACGAAGTTTGCACAGCAATGTCCCGTGCCAGACGCGGTCAAAAGCCTTGGAGATATCCAATGCGACCGCTCTTGACTCACCATGCCGTTCAATCGCAGATGTCCATATATCGGTTATAAGTGTCAAAGGTCTCCTGTGGACCGCCTGCCACGGAATCCGTATTGACGATCATTCAGAAGTCCGTTGCACTCCAAATACTTAACCAACTCTGTATTGATGACTTTTTCCATTACCTTAGATAAAATAGACAGTAATGCTATCGGACGGTAGTTTTGTGGGAGACACTTTTTTCCCGTCTTTGGGATTGGCTGAACTCGAGGGATTTTCCAGCAGGTAGGAAGGGTCCTCCGTGCATAAGATAAGCGGAAGAGTCTGCCAAGAACTGGCGATAGTTCTGGAGCACAGTTCTTAAGGACTATTGCTGGTATTCCGTCCGGGCCGCTTGCCTTCCTACAGTCCAGTTCACGTAGAATGCGTTGAATAGTGCGCGGACGAAATCTCACATCCCGCATGGACGACTGTACCGGTGAGATCACAGGTGGCTCCAAAAGGCCGGGGTCGAGGTTTGAATTCGCTGAAAATGAATTCGCGAACCCATTAGCTTTATCCTTTGGATTCGTGAGTAACGTCCCGCTGTCTGTCACCAACGGAGCGAAAGAGGAAGATGCGAAGTTACCGCTGACAGCTTTTGCCATTGACCAGAAGGAGCGTGAACCCGTTGGGCACCGAAGGAGCTTATTGATCACCCTGTTGTTGTGAGCTTTCTTCGCAGTATCAATCGCCTGGTTGCACGCGTTTCTGATTCTAACAAAATTCGTTGTGTTAACATCGGTGGGATTGGAGCGCCATTGCTTAAAAGCTCTATATTTCGCCGCTGTAATTTGCTCGCATTTCCTATCAAACCAAGGTTTATCAGGCAAAGTTCGTTTGATGGGATGCGGAATATACATCTCCATCCCCAGAAGAATAATCTCTGATACCGACTCTGCGCAAGTATTAAGATCGGAGTTTCCGAAGCACACCTCGGACCATGGAAAGGATGCGAAGAAATTTTGCAAATCGTCCCAGTTAGCAGCCCCATACTGCCATACATGGCGAAGCTGCCTAGGCAGGTTATTCGCTTAATATGCAAGTGCTTGTGCGACTGATACTAAGCAGTGATCTGAGTTTCCCAATGGCGCAGAAACCTCTACGGTACAAACACTCGGTTCGGATGTCAAAAATAGATCCAGGCTGTTCGCATGATCGCCTCGGGCATCCGGCACTCGCGTTGGCTCCTCCACGAGTTGAGTCAAGTTGTGGCTTACAGCAAACATCTCCGCCAGCCTCCCAGCCTCGTCGGTTCTGTTAGAATGTACCAACCAGCCAGAATTTTGCATGTTAAAATCGCCAAGGACAGCAATTTCAGAAGCTGGATGGTTGATCTGTATCCAGTCGACGGTATGTGAAAGATGCTCGAAAAATGTCGCCGGTCGATCGTCATTCGGGAAGTGGTAAAGACAACAAAGAAATTTAACGGAATTCCTCAGCACGACCCTCAACAATATGATGTCCATATTATTGGGTTCCAACGCCTCCATCCTCTGGCAAGCCAGATTGGACCGCCCTTAAAACGGAATCTCTAATGCTAGCCGTATCCTGAGCAACGAAGATATGCCGAATCAGTTGACGGATCGACCTGGGTCTCAGTTAGGGCAAGTATATCAGATTTCCTTGTTTGCAGATATTGGTGGAGGGCGTTTACATTGGTATTGGTGAAACAGATGCCGCTGATGTTACAAAATGCCGTCACCAGTCGAGCGTGGGCCGAGACTCGAGAGCGAGCCCGGTTCCATTAGTTATCATGATATCTGCAGGATGTTCTCCCTGACATAGTCCCCCCCGGAGATCCGAATGGGAGACTAGTTTACCTCCGGAATTCTTTATATCAGAAGGCACCATCATGTCTCATCCCCGTGTCAGTCCGGGCCATCAGCCACACATTCGAAATACCGTCGAAGATTTCTCTTGGCGATATGGCGGAATGTACAGCGTGACGGGGTGGTATCTCACCTTGGACCGACTACCACCTAACCAACCTTTTCTCGAACCGGTCTGTGGCTAGTTTTTATTAGGTGCATCAACATGGACGCTTATTCAATAAAAAGAACCACCGCGGGAAACAAAGGAACAATAAATAAAACACTGGAACTGTCCGCCAACGAAGAATGTAATAACAGAAACACTAGAATTGTGGCGTTGATTTAATGTTTGTCTTTTATTTAACGTAACTTTAATGGTATCACAATTATTGGATTTTACCAAATGCGGCCTTGGACGAACTGTTTCACAAAAAATCTTATTGTGCTTGAAAAGAATCGTTTAATTCTTACACCGGTGTACTCTATTTGTTAACCCGGATATAGTCACGACACCGCTTATGGGTTTACCGACAAAAGGTTCTGTTTCGCGCTCTTGTGCATTCCGACCGACTCGAAATAATATTATAAAAGTTATCGTTATCGACTCCTTCAACGCAACGACCCCGACACGTGTTGCTGGTTGTAAGGTTAATATCTGACTCTCAGAAACCATCCATATCTGCCAGATTCACGGTGTGGATTACATTGGTGTGGGAGGATTCTATATGTGTCCGTATGGGACATGTACGTTGCCCTTCAGCCTGTATATCGACAACGACGAAAATGCACCTAAATAAACATGGGCTGGTGCAATGAATTGGTATTATAGAGATATGCGATGGCGAAAAATCGCCGAAGGGAGAAATAGGTTTCTGTGTCTTAAATAAACAAAAACGCTATTTCGAGGGCCATACATTTTTGATGACCTGCGTCTGAGAACGAAATAGGTTTTTGCTTCAAGATACACAAAAACGCTATTTCAAGGGTCACGATGATATGCACATCGTGTTTACTTAGGCGTTCATGCTAATGCCATTGTAGGCTATAGAGTTTTCGTGGCGATAAGCAAACCGATGGTTTGCTCGCCTATGACCTAGGCTATGGTAGCTTTTGTTTGTTTTACAGGCCGGTGCATCGTTAGCATGATTTGGGTTATGATTGTCTAACGTCAATCATATTAGTGCCCAAATCCCATGATCGGTAGATAACCGACAAAGGAAATTGGTCGCAAGTGTTGCGAACCTTGGGACTGGGGCAATAAATGGATATGAACCGTAGCAAGAAACCATCGGCTTCAGTTATGTCAACAATTACGCTGGCCAGCTAGTATTTATCTATTATAATTGGTGACACGCCGAGCCGATGGAGATATGGTACGGATCATAAACGGAAAAATTCAATGTGATGCATGCCTTAAGATTTAACTTTCAGGTGAAAGAGAATGAAGGGTAGCTTACGCTGCCCCAAAATTGCAGGTAGGTATGGTGGATTTGGAAGGTGGTTCATTTAAGAGGATGGACGGTTCTTTGGGAATGTATTAAAGAACCGCTACAGGTCTGTGGGGCTTTTCAGGGCCCGAAGAGCCATGCATCGCTCGATCCCCACAATTCCCAGCGATGAGACTTACCTTGAAGTTGAATCTTCAGCAAGGTTACGCAACCTTGCTACGGCATTAACCGCCAACCAATTCGCTGGAATTAATTCGGTTATCCCCAAGGATAACCGACATAAATATATATTAGGCAGCTTACCTTTTTTTGGGTGCTTTTCCAAACCTCTTCCCCACGGTCATTCCTAAAAGCATAATTCACGGCAAGATTATCATCTTGCCATGACATCAACCCATCAACCGAGCTTCCGCGACCGAACAATGGATGGCACATATCCATCAACACACGCTGATCTTTCCGTGTGTTATTTTTGTGACCATTCATTGACCTAGCATTATTTCGGGTTGCTTGCCAGCGGCAAGCCAGATTTCCAACGGCATGTCTACGATCTATCTTTCCTACCAGTAAAGAAGATCAAATTAAACATTGGCCTTTCAGGCGCGCATATTTACTTATCTCAGCATGACCGATTTTATGATCCGTTGCCGTTTCTCGAAACGATCACCAGCATCGGTCATGACCACCAATTTTAGTTTACACAAAGTAAACACTCAAGCGGATACTTTCGCCTGACAGTCCCTTCAACGGGATTAACATATCCCTAAGACAACATACATCACCGAAATATGTTTATTTTAAATGATCTGGCAACGGCCATAACCAATGCCTGATTCATTATTCCAAGATAGATTCCTGCCTTCGGCAAGGGTTTTATTGACTCACGTCAATCAAGAATCTATCCCTTGCGAATGGCGGCAGTTTATCTTTCCCAAACATGTAGCAGCAGATTTGACCTGCTACATGAGTTTTCCTGTTTCCCTTTTTTTTTTCTTTTTGACTTTCTCGATTGGCTGGCCTTCGGCGGCGAATCCCTTAGGTTCGTTTTTGTTGGATGTCTGTGGTTGTATGGGCGATAAACGAACATTTGATTTGTTTATCAGGAATTTTGTTTGATCGGGAGAATGGTTAATGTATGTTTGGGGGAGGGAAATAGTCGGGATTTTCAGAGCACTACAGGCAAAACGAACGTATTTTGATCTCCTTTTAACGTAAGCCCGGCATAATGTATAATTTACAAGGAAAAAAAAAAGGATTTTCAAATAGTTTTCCACGTTTATCGTCAAAATAAAAAAGGTGGTTGCTCGAAAACGTAGGAAATCTGACGAAAACAAAAACTGATTGTTAAACCCCTTACGATTTACATTATATTAGGTGTAGTAAGAATAAATCCATTATTTTTGCATGAAATTGAAGGCTTTATTTAGTATAGTTAGAATGATCCTGTTTAGACCAAATATGAGTATTTTTGTTGGATAGCTTGTTGTCATTTCGAAGTTAATTTCATTAACCTCTCTCAAAGAAACCCTCGTCCCTATTGGCAAAAAACTGGGAAATGCGATTTCCACAAGCTTCTCTTTTTCCCCAGCAAAATCATGCGCTATAGACAAGGACATATTTATGTGGCATATTTTCTCTTTGGTGGTGTCCATATTTGACGCACACTCAAACAAAACTGAGTCAAGCAATCACAAAACTGTAACTTTTTTTTTTTAGTACGAAATCGTATCTTTCTGATACCATCTAGCGTTACGCGATCGCACTTATTCAACGCGAGATACAGATTACTAAAGATAACAGTTGGAAAATAATGGATTTATTTTTACTACAACTTATATATAAGTAAATAATGCGATCTCGTAATGGGCATTTGCATTACAAAATTATAAATCGTCTTTGTTTAAGAAGGTATATACTTTAGGAATAAAATCGACCGTCAATACTCAAGCGATAAATGTAGATATACCACTATTTCAACTAATTCCAAATAGCGCCGTTTTGAATAGTAGAAACAGCTTCTAAACTTTCATTTAAATGCCTTTCACATTTCGCACCCTGTGTACTGTATTCATATAAGACTGTTGGTGTATAAACTTACTGTCTCAGAAAAAGCTTGAGTATCCTTTAAGCTTAATATCACTTTCATTTATCTTCGGTGCATCAAAGTCTCTAGGGTAGTTTTACCTCGACAAGAACCCAGTATTTCTGATGAATATATCCTAAGAGTACACCACCAAATAAGTGAAGCTCTGCGGAAAGCTTATCACTGCAAAAAATATCTATGCTTCGATATAAGTTTCGTTAAAGTTTGTTTTGTAGTATTCCATCTGTTAAGTTTTTAAAGTTATTTAGTTGCAGGCAGTGATAAAGCTTTCTATCGATAAGTCTGTAATGACTAAAGCATTAATGGAATAGCGGTCAGTTTTGAGACAATTCAAAATCACATGGATTGATGCCCAAAAAAAGAAAAAAAAAACGGTCCAATGTGTTGAATCACTGTATTTTTATTAATTATATAACTTTATTGGAATGCAATTCCGATAGTAGGACTGGTTTGCACCATTGGGTTCGAGTTTTTTTTTTCGATAATTCTGATGTCCGCAGGACTGTAACTTTCTTTCTTGTGGCAGTTCTAAACAGCTGTCGACCCTATGAATTTACTATATACAAAACCTCACAGTACTGGTACATCGTATCCGCTATCCTTGTTATATTACGACAAAATCGTATTGTATTTAAAAATCCATCCTAATTGGCTGCAGCGAAATCAAGGGAAGAATGCTCGCAGAGCAAATCAACGAGACACTAGATGAAACTTATATACATGTAAGCGTGATGATATAGGGCTCAAACTATGGATGGTCACGCCTCGAAAATGCCATATAGCAACTTCACAGACTGCAGGAACTGTAGGAATACTGGAGACAGAATACGTCAACCTTTCCAACGGAAGAAATGCCAAAAGATTGTCACTCTAATCAATCTATTGCGATGTGTGCAGGTGGACTTCCTCCGTAGCCACTGACATATAAGTGAAATCGGAATAAATCGAGTATGCAAATATATCCCGGGCACCTGTATCTTTAAAAGATGAGCAATCATAGCAACCATACAGCCCATCCTAAAAAGGGCAAAGACTGTACAAAACCAATGAACATGCGTTCGATAAGTTTACGTCCAAGCATCAGTATAGTATTCGAAAAGACCATTAACAAAGTTGTAGTGAAATAGGTAGATGACAACAACATTATTCCGAATAACCAGTTTAGCTTTAAGACGGTTCATGAAACCACCCGTGCCGTAGCTAAAATGGTCTCCGACATACAATGGAATATATGTATGAACCAATGTACAGGTGCCTGTCTGATCGACTTGGAAAGACATAACTCAGCTAACGTTCGAAGGATACGGATCGTTCTATCGTTCTATCCCGCGTCTTTCTAGTGTGTGCACCTGTGTGTGAAAGTGTGGCCGTCACTGAGAACGGCATTATAGTCATTGAACTCGTAGCCAAAGTGTTGTGCAAGGTGCGCGTAAAAGATAAAATAAATATTAATTAAACCCAAAAATAGGGTGTAACTTGAATAAACCGACAATGCGCCAAGTGCTTGTCTAAAACTCTCGTTGAAAACATTCGTTCGCCGGTCGTCCACACAAATTTACAATATTGTCGCGTACACGTGTGAGCTGACGTGTCTACCGCTGTGTATATACCGAACGGCCAATAAAAAACTGTGCGTGTGTTAATGTGTATGCGTGTGAAAGCAGATGTTCTCTGCATGCTGCTTCGCAAATAAAACAATTAAATTAACGGTCGAAACAAATAATGGAAAAAAGAAAAGTAATGCTAAAAGTAATTTCAAAGAG
Source organism: Microdon myrmicae (assembly GCA_963931805.1). NCBI lineage: Eukaryota > Metazoa > Arthropoda > Insecta > Diptera > Syrphidae > Microdon > Microdon myrmicae. Next base: position 206,497,250 of record OZ007497.1, read on the forward strand.
GAGGCCCAAAGCCCAGCCAAACCTCCTTGCCAAACGGCATAAAGCTAACCCAACCAACAAAGAAAAAACTCGCAGAGAAGGAATGACCACTACTGACAAGCTACATTATTCCGGAGAAGGGAATAAATTTAAAGAACTGGCAACTGAACACCACAAAACCAGCAATACTGAAATGAGTGACAAAGATGCCGAACGTGCTGAATTTATTGCGGAGCTATACAAAAAGAAAGAGGAGCTCTCCAAAAAGAAGAACGATTTGGATCGACAAATCAAAGAAGCCTTATCGGAAAGCAATATTCAACAGCAAGAGGAGAAACAACGACAGCAGCAGAAGCAACAGCAACAGCAGCAGCAACAACTGCTGGAAAAACAACAAACAGCAGCCAGTAAGAAGGAGAAAGTGCCTCCCATCATAGTCAGTTTTATGGAAGCTAAGGACCTAATTAAATTGGGTAAGTTAACATGTAGAAATTTTAAAACGAAGAATTTAAATAATAATAAAATAAGTTTTTTATGTGATAGTTTAGATGATTATCATAAAATTAAATCTGCTCTAAGGGAAGCAAGTAGTGAGTACTTCACGTACACACCTAAATCGGAGAAAACTATCTCCATGTTACTTAAAGGAGTTGATCCTTCTTTTTCCTCGGAAGAACTCCTCTCAGAACTACAAACTGTCGAAAATGACAGTTTAAAATTCATTGATGTGAAGCCATTCTCCACTTCTCTCTCCCGAAGTCGCAACCGCAAGTTGCCGTTCTTCATTGTCTCCTTAAGTCCCAACAGCAAAGTCGATGCACTTAGGAATATTAAAGTTATTTTCCACCAAACAATAATTTGGGAAAAAATACGGAAGGCTGACCGTGTGTTGCAGTGCATGCGGTGCCAACGATTCGGCCACGTTGCATCTAACTGTTGTATGGAATTTAGATGTGTAAAGTGCCAAAACAATCATACCGTACGAGAATGCCCCTTAGGTAAAGAACAGGTTCAGGATAGAAGCAAAGTATCTTGCGTCCTGTGCAAAAATACAGGTCACCCGGCCAACTTTAGAGGTTGTCCGAAATTCCAACAACTAAAAGCCAAGTTGGAATTTAAAAAAAAACAACTTGAAGAAGAGAAACGAATGAAGGTTCGTTCTTATAATAACTTCGTTGCACCTAGTGTATCATTCGCTCAAATTGCCGGTAGTCCATTAAACTCAAACTTCGCGGCACAGGGAAGTAATATCACAAAACCTTCCGCACCTAGCATATCATTTTCTCAAATGGCTAGTAATCCAATTAATACAACGGCGGCGGAACTTTCACGCAACGTCATAAAAGCGCCCGCTCCAGAGGCAAATTCAGATATAAGAGCAATCCTGTTAGCCATACAAGGACAGATTGCTGGATTTGAAAAAAAAACTGACTGAACAAGCGGCCCGAATAGATATTATTTATTCGTCCTTGTTCTCAGACAACCCAATATACCACAATGAACTATCCAACTAATTTAACACTAAAAATTATTGCTGTGAATGTGAATTCACTAATCCACGTGGCAAGAAGGGATAATCTAGGTAACCTGCTTGAAGCCGAATGCCCCGATGTGCTTCTAGCTAGCGAAACCAAGCTAAACCAGACGCACAAATTGGGCTACAAAAACTATAAAGTCATTAGACGGGATCGTCCACACGCCACACAAGGGGGTGGAGTTGCTATCTTAATTAAGAAAGGCCTTCACCACAATGTCGTTTACAGCACAGCTGTACACAAATTTCAGCTGCTGGAAGCTTGCATTATAGATATACCTTTGAAAAGTCAAAGGCATCTATACGTGGTATCCGTGTATGCACCTGAAGCTCCTCAGTGTTCGCAATTTATCAGCGAAATGGATATCCTTTTTCGTAATCTCAAGTTAGACTCGGAAAACAATTATTTTGTTCTGGCGGGAGATTTCAACTCCAAACACAGTGCTTGGGGTGATATCACGCCGAACACAAGAGGTAATGCACTGTTCAACTGGTGGCAAACAAATGCAACAGAATATAAACTAGAATTGTACGCTACAACTACACCATCTTATCCAAGAGGAAACTCCTTTTTGGACTTACTTATGATTGACGACAGACTACAATTATTAGGCACGGACCTAAATACTCGAAATTGCCTTCGCACAATCGGGTATGATAGTGACCATTACGGCCTCGGCGCCGTTTTACATGTTCCAAACGAACATGCAATACTTGAGCAGTACGACCAGATACATTCGTTCGTTTTCCGAAAAGCACACTGGTCGCGCTTTGATCGCATAATAAAAAGAGAACTATGCTCTAATGGCATCGACCCTCCAACTAATAGGAACCTTCGAAATGAGGAAATAGATCATTATCTCTCAACGATGGACAACATTGTCATCAAAACAATGCACCGTTCCATTCCAAAAGCGGCGCACATGGAGGAGAATTTTAATAGATATAGAAACTCAACTATTGACGCCCTCTATAGACAAAAAAAGCGCTCTGCTCTCCCAGCTCAAACTGCTCTACAGACAGTTCAGCGATCCTTATAGCCAAGAAATAAAGACAATTAAGTCATTGATTAAAAACGTTCAAAAGCTGATCCGTGACAACTACAGATCAGTAATTAATGAAGAATGGAAACGTAAAATTCTCTCCATTAAAACCAGTGGTGGGAATATGTTTCCGCAAATAAATAAAGTATTTAGAAGAATAGACCATAATGACATTCCCTGCCTTCGAGTCCCGAAGACTCCCGAGAATTGTCAAATATTGCTGAACGCAGGACTCACCCCGGAACACATCAACTCCAACGAAGAACTAATAGTAGTCGAGGATCCGCAAGAGAAAGCGAACTCCATTGGCGCCTGTTTCGAGGCAGTACACAAAGTGAATGAATCCATTCATTCTAACCTCCATATCGAAAACAGAGCTATCCAAAACCATATTTCGCTGCACAATGAACGGCAAAGTTGGCATTCCGAAAACAAAAGTTTCACCACCTTCAGTGAAAACAATAGAGCGGATGCGCCGCTTAGAAATTTGCACACAAATATATTTGTGAATAAGAATGAACTCATGGACATCCTAAGATCCATTAAAAACAAGAAATCCTCTGGAACAGATGGTATTCCGAATACAGTTCTTAAACATCTGCCTCCGGAAGCGGTGAAAATTTACACTACCTTGTTCAATAACGCTCTAAATAATGCATACTTTCCAAGACGTTGGAAAATAGCAGTAGTCCATCCCATCCCCAAAAAGGGCAAGGACAGGAGCAATCCCGCTAACCTTCGCTCGATTAGTCTGCTTCCAAATATTAGCAAAATATTCGAGAAAATCATAAATAGGGCATTGATAAACTGGTGTGATGAAAACGACATCATTCCGAACAACCAGTTTGGCTTTAGAGCGGGCCACGACACAGTTCATGCAGCTACAAAACTTGTTTCCGATATACAGTGGAACAAGGCAAAACGACAATGCACAGGCGTATGTTTGGTTGACTTTGAAAAGGCCTTCGATACCGTATGGTTAGAAGGACTTGTATATAAGCTATCAAATATAGGTTTGCCCGAATATCTGTTATACATCATTTACGATATGATAATGGATAAGCAATTTGTGGTAAAATGTGGCGACAAAATCTCCAATAAAACTTTCCATATTAAAAACGGCTTACAGCAGGGAGCTGTGAATTCTCCCATTCTCTTCAATATTTATACTAGTGATCTAGTTGGGTCTCTTAATCATGCTATTGCATACGCCGACGATATTGTAGTGTACAGATCAGAAAAAAATATCGATGCCATTAACAGACTTCTTCAAGAAGACTTCAATAAAATCAAACGCTTTTGTGACGATTGGAAATTGTAAATTAACTTCCAAAAAACAGAAACCATCCTTTTCAGAACACCTCTCTCTACAGCTTCAAGAGATACAAGGCATAATTGGAAAAACTTTTCCATTGTAGGAAGCAATAATCTTCCGCTGCAAATGAAAACCGTTGTCAGGTACCTTGGTATCTGGATGGACCAATACCTATACTTTGATAAGCACATAGCAGCTGCCCTCTCCGCAGCTAAAAGTGCATATGCAATGACAAGAAGTCTGTTTCGAAATAGTCTCCTAGATCACAAAGTTAAAATAATTTCCTATTCAGCATTTATTCGTCCAATATTAGTGTATGGTTGCCCGGTATGGTTCAACGTTTCCCCATCCTACATGGAAAAGTTTCGCATGTTCGAGAGGCAGTGCTTGCGTTCCTGCCTCGGGTTACATAGAACACCTGAGTCTCAATACAGGAAATTCTATCCTAATAAGACACTGTATGACAAATCAGGACTGAATAGGATAGACAATTTCATTATCAAAATTATTCGTGGTCACACTGCAAGGGCAATGTGCAGCGAAAATAATCTTATCTCGGGAGCATACTACCCCAATGACATATACCTGGAGAATACATTCCAAAATGGGTTTATCCCACCAGAAGCGTTCCCTCTCTTGGATAGAAAAGGTCTTATCCAAAACAAGCACGGAGTCCCTATTATTTACTACGCTTTTCGTGGTGCCAGAGACAAACGGATTCTTTATAACAGTGATATATCAAATGCTGCAGTTCACTTGCGCTTTAGCATGGCAAGAGGCGATCGAGATAAATCTATAAATGACCGATCCCATCCCAACTGGTGGTGGATTGACAATGAAGAAAGGATTTAATATCCCCAAATATAGTAAGATCTTCAGACGCTACGCCTTCCCTTCCCATTCCTCATTTCCCTTTTCATATTTATTTATTCTTCCTTTTCATTTCCATTTTTATTTAGATTCCTTTTCGTTTTAAAATTTCATGTTAACATTTTTTGTTTTTTTGCTATTAATTTTTTTTATAAACTTTTTTACCTTATATTATTTATAAAAAAAAAAAAAAAAAAAAAAAAAAAAAAAAAAAGAGAGAACTTCGTCTTCTAAAATATTCGGGTAATAGAAAATATATAAAAATATAAAAATATAAAAATATTATTGTACGCCGGAAGGCATTACACAAAATTGTATCGTGTAATTTAGAGTGCTCGTGTAGAGTCAGTAAATTATTTTAAGAATAAGAAAAGATTGTAAAATAGGATTTAGCATTTTAGTCCTAAGTCAACATTTGTTAAATTATTGTACAATAAATGCGTTATTCAATCAATCAAAAAATCGACTTGGAAAGAGCCTCATACACCACTTGGCTTGAAGGATTATACTAGAGGCTGATCAGACAAGTCGGCACTATATATACTTTATGACACGTTAAATGATAGAAGTTTCACGGGCAAAAGCGGCAAAGTGAACTCAATATATAAAATACTATCAAAAATAGTTTGCAACAAGAAGCAATAGTTTCTCTGATCCTTTTCAACATATAAGAGGGCAGGTCAATAAGTCTTTAGAAAATGAGGACGATTTTCTTTTAGCTGACCTAATAATGACGCATAAAACTGTCTAGTTATCGTCCGTCCTATTTTCCAAATACTCAATGAAGATAATACCACGTGCATCCCTAAACACAGAAGCCACCCTTAGAGCGTCTGCAAAGGACCAGTAAGTTATAATATAAGATAATTAAGCTAGAATTTAAGCATATTTTGTTTAGCATATAATTTAGAAACTAAGAATAAAAAAGAAAATGTTTTAAAAACGAAATGAAATGACACAGAAGCCACAACCTGTTCAGCTGATTTCACCGGCTTTTCCTTCTTTGGAGCCCGTTCGCCTTTAACAATACACTGTTTTGACTGTTCTTTCGTCTCGGGAGTGTACTGGTGTACCCATGTTCCATCTACACATACTAATCCGCCCAGAACTTCATCTGGATTGCGACGCAAGCGCTCCAAGGGTCCTCAGCTGAAAGCAAATTTGGCACCCATCTCTATTTATATTATTTATTGGCCTGTACGAACTCGGAACTTCATGACCACACCGACTCGATTCCGCCGTCGTTCCCTGCCCTGTGCACTCTCCTTCTGCGCTTGACCAGCCGATCCGATCTCCTCCTCTCTTTCGCGACCTGATTACTCTCACTATTGTATGTTTGGGGTATAGATCTTCCAATTCGTGGCTGTGGAGTTATAGCGTTTGGGATTTGATAGTGAAGATGTGATTCGAACTGACGCTATGACAGTTGGAATCACCAAAAATTGAACCAAAGCGTAACCCATCAGGCTACTGGCCGTGTTTAGAATTCGATTTTTAAAACTCGACTATATTTCACTGATATGAATTGTTATGTTATCGCTATGGTATACGGCTCTGATGTATTTTCTTATTAGATTTTCGTTCGGTGTTCTTCACTATTTGCTTGTGTGTCGTGTGTGTATCTGTTAGAGACGCTACAGAGTTTCCTCCATTGTCCTGCCTCCTCGTCATATTTATCGCCAAAGATACCCCTTAAAACTTTATTCTCGAATACGCGGCATTTGTTTTATTCCCGTTTTGTGAAAACCCATGTTTCGCATCCGTATAGAACAATCGGCATGATTATGGTTCCATAGACACGGAGCTTTATGTAATGTGATAGCAGTTTGGATTTCAGCAGTTTACTGACTGTCTGCCAACTAGCGTTGCCGGAATGCAGTATTTTGTTAGTTTCCTTCGACATTTCGTTAGTAGCCGTCAGTATCGTTCCCAGATATTTAAATTCTTTAATTTTTTCAAATATCTTGCCTCTGACGTTTATATATGTTCCTTTAGGTCTACCTGTCTTCTGCCGCTTGCATGATGATTTCACAGTTTTTACTTACAGTTTCTAGATTATCTCCCAAAACGGCGATGTCATCCTCATATAGGAGCACTTGTCTGACCCCGTTCAGGCATGATCCGGCCATGGTGTCGTCTTGTACTTTTCTGATTACATACTAGAGCACAAGGTTAAAAAGACATGGTGAGAGGCCTTCCACCTGTTTTAGTTCGTTCCGGATTTCAAATGGTTCTGAGCGGTGATTTTCTATTCCAACTCGCCCTTTATTTTCGTTCATACAAATTTGAATGAGGGCGTCATATTTTTTCGGGATTCCCAGCTCAACTACAATATGGTAGAGTTTTTGCCTTGCGACTGAGCCATCGGCTTTTTTGAAATCAACGATAAGTTGGTGAACCGCCTCTCTGTATTCCCACTACTTTTCCAGCAGTTGCCTTACTGTGAAAATTTGGTCGCTTGTTTACCAGTTCCTACGGAATCCGCATTGGTAGTCTCCCAGTATTTCTTCTGCGTATGGTGTGTTGCTCGCCAGTATTACATTTTTTGGTATTTTGTATGTGGTTGGAAGAAATGATATTCCTCTGTAGTTTTAGCAGTCAGATCTGTCGCCTTTTTTAAAAATAGGACGACTGTTGAGGATTTCCATTCTTTCGGAATGATTTACTAATCACATATCGTTTTAATAACTTCTTGGATCTTTCGAGCGATTGGCTCTCCTCCATGCTTCAAAAGCTCTGCCAGTATGTGGACGACTCCAGGAGCCTTGTTGTTTTTCAATCAATTTATTGCGTCTACAACTTCGTTGAAAAAGGGGTCTGGAATCTGAGGCTTAGCTTTATGTACATCTGGTGCGTTTATTTGTGGTTGATGGGTGCGCATGTAGTGCGCCAAGAAATTCTACCATTTTCCTCCCACATGCATTTCTACCCACCTACTATGTCATGCATCTATATTCCCAAACTATGCCAATCCAATGTTTAAATATCAAATCTTTTCTAAATACTAAACACCACAATGCATATCTGCATATTCAAACAAACCCATATTAAAACATATCCATTTCATTCCCATACAGACAATCCTAAAATCCAGCCAGATGTGTATATTCTAAAAATAGATATCACACCCCTTTTCTCCAGTACTCGACTCCAGTCGAAATTCTACTTGCATTTCGATGCATCCGCGATACAAAATCCCGATAAGATTTTGTATAAAAGGGCGATGAATTTCAGATTCGAGGATCAGTCTCAATTGGCGTCCGAAGAGGTAGGACGCCAGTAAATTAAGTAAAAAATAAAATAAGAATTTAATAAAATAAAAGGTATTTTTATTGGGCTCACCCGATTCCCAGGACCATATTCAACGATCGGTAGCTGCTCTTCCCTCAAGTTTGAGGAAGCACGGCGGCAACCGCAACGGGTCCCCTCAGGAGCTGTCTTACAGAGATCCCCCATCCTTTTCAGGACAAGGAGACATGCTCCTTGAGAGAAGGACCACAACACGCACATTGAGCAGGTTTGCAAAGTACTGCTTCAATCTGGTTCCGTTTATGTTTGTTTCTGTGATCAGACAGCCGTCTGTGTCTCGAAATATGTTGGATCTCCCTCGGTAGTCATTTCTAATTGAATTTATGCCGGCATGCATACCTCTGATATTCTTTGCTCTGGGATTTTCTAGGATTTTTTCGGTCCGAGCCTTCTCCTTTTCGCATTTTTTGCGTTTGAAAAGTTTCATTGCCTCTTTCCGAATTGTCACATACCTTTTGCGTTGACTTCATCATATATTTGTAAGTGGGTCACTTTGAGGCGTTGACGTTGTTCGATCTTCGCCCTGTAATCATCGTCAAAGCAAGGTTTGGACATAATTGTTTTCTTCAATCCTAATACCTTTTCGGCTCTTTGTTTGATTAGGCTTCTGATCGATGACCATTTAGTGTCCACACTATTGGCTTCCTCTTCCTCACGGCTCCCATTCTCTAGGATGTTATTTCTATTCGTTAGTTCGTCTTCCTATTCAGACCTTTTGCACATGTTTTTTAGTTTATCAATGTCGAACATTTTGCTTGTCTCCCGTGATTGCCCATGTGGGTTTGCTGCCAGCTGACTTCTAATTTTGCCCATCACTAGAAGGTGATCGGAGTCGCAATCTGCTCCTCTATATGATCTTCATCATCATCATCGGCACTACAACCGGGAACCGGTCTTGACCGTATTTAGCAAGTTCTGAGACTTGTTAAATTTTCCATAATGATTTATTTTTTCGGGCAAGGTCATTAGTCTTGCGCCAGATCTATATGATCTTACGTCAAGGATATTCGAGTGGTGTCTTTTGTCTATGAGGAAGTGGTCTATTTGGTTACGTGTTAGGCCGTCGGGTGATATCAATGTGGCTTTATGAATTTGCTTGTCCTTGAACATCGTGCTTTTCACTACCAAATCTTTTGACGCTGCGAACGGGATAATTCTAAATCCATTATTATTTGAAACGTCGTGTAGGCTTTCTTTACTTATAGTTGGTTGGAAGATATCTTCCTTTCCAATTTTCGCATTTAGGTCCCCGAGGAGGATTTTAACATCGAATTATGAGATCCCATCGAATACTTGCGCTAGGGTCTCGTAGAATGTGTCCTTCGTTTCTTCGTCGGTAGATTCTGTTGGGGCGGGTACGTTTATAAATACATAATGGTACCATGGTCCCTGTATTTTTAGCACTGCTATTCGGTCATTAATAAATTGCACATCCTTTACATGGGGCGTAAACTTCATGCTTATGATGAAGCCAGTCCCGAAGTTATGTGTATCGGTACCTCCACACGCCAGTCTAAACCCGTTGGTTTCGATTACTTGATGTGGGTGTCGGAGTTCCTGAAGTGCGACGATGTCCATTTTATATTGTTTCGCGTTTTCTACGACCGTCTGTATCGTTTATATAACGTTCGAACATTCCACGTGCTGACGCGTATATCCCGGTTTTTTCGTTTTCCCCTACGTCTTCTTTTAGCCGAGTTGGTGTTTTCTTGATGATTTGTTCCCTTATGGTAGTGTCGGCTCATCACACCTACGCTTACCGGGTTTGTCGGGAGATTATTTTTTGTATATTGATTATTCATTTTTGTTCCCACTAGTCTTGGGGTTTCAAATAGTCCGCCACATCAGAGCCCCTCTTTGGTATGGTAAGGTCTGCTTACTGCTCTGATTCGATCCGGTGTCACAGAGTCGCCGTTATAATGCACCCGGTCATTCATCAACGAACAATCAGACGGTACGGTTCGTCCTGCCTTTCATACGTTTTACATTCTAATTGTCTTCCCACATTACGTGACCTAGCAGGTATACCAAATACCTGAACAATACAGTACAGGTTTGTTTTCGCGCCGTGTTTTGTTGTGTGAAAAGTGACAGCGACAGTGAACATACAAAGACCAATTAAATAAATAAATTCTCTTGATAAAAACAGTCAAAACAAAGTTATTATATATAAATATAATGAAATAAAAGAGAACGAAGCCACGGGTTTTGACAGTCAAAACAAACACAGATTAATACTAACCAACTGTGAGAGTGTATGTGAGCACGTGTTTGGCAAAAAAAAAAACAAAAAAACAAAAAAAAAAATAAGGAAAACAAAACAGGAAAACAAAGAAGTAAAAGAAAAACAAAACAGAAATAACAAATAAAATAAAAAAGAAACAAAAGGAACTAAAATATACAGAAATTACAAAGTGAAGCCAACCTAATAACTGGTTTAAAACAAAGACTGGCCTGCTATATTGGATGCAACAAGCTCGGTGTATTGACTCTCAGTATGCAGAATCGCAGACAAAAAACAAAATATTAAAAAAATGAAACCGAAGTCCGCGTTAATAAAACGCCCGGCGAGCTCCCCACTAACACGAGCGACAACAAAAATAAACAAGCCAGACGAGGCAATAGCAGACTTGCTCGAAAAGGCGCAAAAAATGGAAGAGGACAATACATTCCTCCCGGTTCCATATAATGATGGCCATGTCATCAATAACATGTTTGCATGTTTAGCGACTACCGAGACTGAGGACGAGGAAGAGGAAATCAGCGATCTTTAAACAAGGCTAGCCCAAGCAAGGGCGCAATTAGCAGAGAAGCGTCGCAGGAAAAAGGAATTTGCTGAAAAGGAGCAGCTAATAGTGAAACAACAGCAGCAGAAAAATCAGCAACAATGTGCACAACAGAAGCCAAGCCAACAAAAAGGGTGGCCACCGCAGGAGATTACACAACAACAACCACAACAACACCAACAGGCAGCAAAAAGGAAAGCGAAGATGCCACCCATCAACATTACAGATATGGACTGTAACGAACTGGTAAGTCTATGTAAGCTTTCTATTGGGGAAGATTTTTCAATTAAAAAACTGACAGGGAACAGGTTTGCCATACAGACAAATTCGGTTGAGGACTTCGAAAAAATGAAAAATATGCTAAACAGGGCCACCGCGGAATTCTACACGTACACCCCGAAAGAAATAAAGAATATAACGGTTCTACTAAAAGGCGTTGACCCTGAAACAGAACCAGAAGTTCTATTACAAACGCTACGAGAGCTTAACTGTAATGATATTTAGTTTATCGCGGTAAAACCTTTCAATACAGCTAGGGCTAAACGGGAGAATCGTAAATTACCATTTTTCCTGGTGCAGCTGCTTCCCGGTAGCAAAATTGGTGGACTTAGGAAAATCACTATCCTGAACCATCAAATTGTCGCATGGGACAAATTGAAAAAAGGCTGAGATATAATCCAATGTCTTCGCTGCCAAAGGTTCGGGCACTCAGCAGCAAACTGCGAAATGCAGTATCGATGCGTAAGATGCGGACAGGACCACAGCGCAGAACAATGCACGTTAGGTAAAGAAAGGGTAGACGACAGATCTCTTCTAAAGTGTGCAGTTTGTAAGAGTGAGGGACACCCAGCTAATTGTCGAGGCTGTCTTAAATTCCGCGAACTACAGGAAAAAAGTTTTCACAGCAACGAAAATTAGAACGCCCGATAGCTCAAGGCCGACCAGCACTAAATGTAACACCCCAGTTCTCGTATGCTCAAGTAACAGCTGGTAGGAGAAACACGCCACAACCCACCACACGGGCACCGCCGCAACATACTGTGCCTCCAGAAGTAACACTAGCAGATGTGCTCACAACCTTGCTCGAGTTAACTCCCAAAACCCTAATTATCTATAATGAGTCAATCCACAATATATATTACAATCTACATTACGGATGACTCAACATACAATCTACATTACGGATACATTTATTATCTATAAGATACTCATTAGCATTTCTTTATCTTCACTAGCATCCTTATCAACCGAAAATGTATAAAAACGAAACATTCACAACTAGAATGGCAATTACTCTAAGTCACGACCATAGGTTCGGACATTGTTTTCAGAAGTCTTTTTGTAAATATAGTCATATCAGTGAAGATACCGTCAAGGAAGAACTAAACCTCTTCTTGACAAAGAAAAAATATAGTTTTCCTTTCCGTGGCGGCAATAAGAATAACTCTCGCTATACAGACGCAGATGACACAAATGCAAAAACAAATAAAGGAGCAGGACACTAGACTAGGCAAGGTCTATTCGCAGTTGTCTAGCCAGCCGTCAATATAAACCCCCCAACAGAAAGCACAATTAAGGCTTTAGTCGTGAATGTAAATTCACTTATCAGAATCGAGAGAAGAGCCGCTCTCTTTAAACTGTTGCAAAACGAAGGTCCTGACGTGCTTCTGGCAAGCGAAACTAAGCTGAATCAGAGGCATAAACTATGTCACACAAACTACGACATTACGACCGGGAAGAAACGCGCACCGAAGAAGAGCTCCTGCGCTTCAGTAGGGCTATCTCCCACAGAGACCGGGACGATAGTATTAGACAGCGTCAACAGTTCTGGTGGTTGAATGGCATATAAAGACCTGGACCAAAGTCGGTATAGAATCATACTATCATCAGCTAGCTTACATAGACTTAACTTTTCTAGAATGAGGGTAGTATAAGATTTAAGTTAAGTTAAGTTGTGCTTTTACATAAAAAAAAAAAAAAGTAGGTAAGTTAAGTAAGTTAAATTTTAAGAAAAAAAAAACAAAAAAAAAATTGACAAAGTTTTTTAAATTTTTCTTTGTATTTCAACTAATTATCAGTACTGCCACAAAGTTCTGTCGCCGAAAGGCAAATGTTAAGTAATGTTTAGATTAGATCGTCTGCGAAGGACCAGTAAGTTATTATATAAGATAATTAAGCTAGAATTTAAGCATTTTTTGTCTAGCCTTTAATTTAGAAATTAAGAATATAAAAAGAAAAATAAAAAATGTTAAAAAAAAAAAAAAAAAAAAAACAAACTACGACATTATACGAAGAGACCGACCCAACTCCACGCAAGGAGGAGGGGTGGCAATCTTTGTTAAAAAAGGTAATATATAGTGGTGAGATGCGCAGATTTCAGGTGCTTGAAGCGTGCATTATCCGCATACCCCTCCAACAAGGTAGGGGTTGTATGTGATATCTGCCTACGCACCAGAAGCACACCAACAAAATCTATTTATAGTTGAGCTAGAGACTCTTTTCCAATGCTTACAACTTTACTCGGAAGGGAACTATTACATCGTAGGTGGCGATTTGAATGCTAAACACCCAAATTGGGGAAATAGCATATTCAACACGAGAGGAAATCAACTAGCTGGCTAGATCAACATCACATTGAATATAAGGCTGACCTGCTAGCTACAGAATATCCTTCTTTCCCCAGAGGGGGATCGTTCCTAGATATTATGCTTATTGACACACGACTTAAACATACACATACTAACAGACAAAATATAAACTGCCTACGCACAATTGAGTATGACATAGACCATTGTGCATTATCAATCGTGATAAAAACACCAAGCGAAGTTGTGGAACTCGGTGAATGTATGACACCACAACCCTATAACTATGTGGGTATGCTATGGACGCGTTTCACGAGAACCTTAACAAGAGAAATTCGCTTAAAAGATATTAACCCTCCTACCAACAGACACATATCCAACGATGATATCGACAAATACATACAAAAAATGGACGAAACCATAAAACAGACTATGGACAAAACAATACCAAAAACCACACCTACGGACAACATGAACATGCACCGAAACGCCACAATAAACGCACTCCACAGAAAAAAAAGTAGACTTCTGTCGCAACTAAAACTACGGTACAGACGATTTATTGATAGGCACGACCAGGAGATAATATCACTGAAGCGTAGATTAAAAAATGTCCAACAGGTGATAAATGCCAACTATAGGCTATCAGCACATTTGTATTGGAACAATAAATTTCGGGCGGTAAAATCCAACAACCCTAGTATGTTTCCGCAAATTAATAAAATATTTAGACGGAGTAATGAAAATGAGATTCAGTGTCTCCAAATACCACGAACGGACGAAAACCAACGAATGCTGACAAATATAGGCATAGACACAAACAACGCCATCCTAAATGACGAAGTTTTTGTGTTTGAAGATCCCTTGGAAAAAGTGAATGTTGTAGGGGCCGTCTTTCAAGAACTGTACAAGACAAATGAAGTAATTCGCCGCAACCATGGCTTGGAAGATAGAGTTTTACTGAATTATTGTCATCTTCGAAATGACACTTCACAGTGGCGAGCAGAAAACCAAGGTTTTATCCAATTCAATAATGAAAATACGGCAAACGTCGAGATGACTGTCGAAAGTGCCAACAGCCTTTTGATCACTAGTGAAGACATCCATGGCATCTTTGCATCATTAAGAAACAAAAAATCAGTTGGAATCGATGGAGTACCCAATATAGTATTCAAACATCTTCCTCCAATCGCAATTGACATATATGCAGTCTTGTTTAACAACGCTCTGAACAACGCACACTATCCAGCACGTTGAAAAACGGCCATCATCCAACCGTTACCAAAAAAGGGGAAAGACAAAACAAACCCAAAAAATCTACGTTCGATCAGTTTGTTACCGAGTATTAGTAGGGTATTCGAGAAGGTTCTAAACAAAGCTCTACTTAAATGGGTTGAGGACAATAATATTATTCCAAATAACCAGTTTGGTTTTAAAGCTGGTCATGAAACCACACATGCCCCAGCTAAACTGGTTTCAGACATTCAGTGCACAGGTGCCTGTTTGATAGACCTGGGAAGGGCCTTCGACACCGTTTGGCTAGAAGGGTTATACTTCAAGCTAATGAGACTAGGCATTCATAAACCACTACTGTATATACTATACGACATGTTGAATGAAAGCAAATTCGTCGTCAAAAGTGGCAGGGTGACCTCCAACATTACTTACCAAATAAAAACGGTCTGCAACAGCGAGCGATGTTATCTCCGATCCTTTTTAATATTTACACTAGCGACCTAATAAGGTCTCTTCATCAGGCTATTGCGTATGCAGACGATCTGATAATATATAGAACAGCACCAAAAATTGAAGTCATTAACGGATTATTACAAGGGGATGTCAATGATGTTCAGCGATACTGCGACAACTGGAAACTCAAAATCAATATCCAGAAGTGTGAAACCATCCTCTTTAGAACACCACTGGTTGAAGCTACCAGGGACACCAGGAAAAACTGGCGAAAGCTAGCTATTATGGGACCACACCAACAAACACTGGAAACCAAAAATGTTGTCAAATACTTAGGTATCTGGCTGGATCAGTATCTATATTTTAACAAACATGTGAAGGCTGCGCTGGCCAGGGCAAAGAAAGCTTACGCTATGACAAAAAGACTGTTTCATAGTAGTAACTTGACAGCAGAATTAAAGTTATACGAGGGTTGCCTTTTATATTTAGGGATTAGAGAACAAAAACAAATATTCATCATCAAAAATCACTTTATTGTTTTTCAAAATATTCCCCATGAAGATCTATACACTTTTGCATGCGTTTGAACGAATTGTCGAAGCACTTTTGCCACTCTGATTGAGGTATCTCCAACACATGCATTCTGAATGCAGCAACCGCTTCTTCAGGTGTCGAAAAAAGTTGACCTCTCAGTTTGTTTTTTACGTACTGGAATAAAAAGAAGTCATTCGGTGCCAAGTCAGGACTATACGGCGGATGACCCATCAAATCGATGTTTTGGGTGCTCAAAAATGCAGTTGTCGCAGCCGATATGTGAGAGATCGCATTGTCGTGGTGAAGAGTGATCCGTCTTCGGCGGTTGGTTTTCCTGATTTCTTGGAAGACAACTGGCAAACAAATGGTTGTGTACCACTCAGAATTGACTGTTCTGCGTTGTTCTAGTGGTACGGTTGCGGCATGTCCAGTTTTTCCGAAAAAACAGGCGACCATTTGCTTGGAAGTGCTTCGTGCGCGAACAACTTTTGTTGGATTTGGCTCATTTTGAAACACCCAGACAGTCGACTGCTGTTTACTTCCGGGCTCATACGCGTAAATCCACGATTCATCACCTGTCACGATGTCATAGACGTGTTTCGAAGTACCGCGACCGTATTTTTTGAGCTTTTCTTTCGACCAATTGACACGAGCCTTTTTTTGAGCGATTGACAAATTGTGTGGGATCCAACGCGAACAAATTTTTTTGACAGTCAATATTGAATGTATGCTGGTCCCACTAACGCCTAAGGTTGTCTCATTCCCACGATAGGTCACATGACGATCTTCCAATATCAGTTCGCGCACAGCATCAATGGTTTTCGGAACAACAACTGATTTTGGACGACCTTCACGTAATTCATCTTGGAGTGAACTACGACCACGATTGAATTCACCATACCATCGATAAACACTGGTCCTTGATGGAGCTTCATCGCCAAAAATTGAACTAAGTTCATCCATGCAGTGTTGCTGAGTTAATCCACGCCGAAAGTTGTAAAAAATAATCGCACGAAAATGTTGACGATTTAATTCCATTTTTGGGCCGAGATGAATCTTTTAAGTTACTGTAAACAACACAAATAGCGCTCGTATGTCAAAACGTTCTGAGTGTGTATAACCTCAAAAATGTCAAACTTTACGACAGAGCTGTCAATTGCCGGATTGCAACACTAGGGTTGCCAAATCCCGAAACATAAGAGGCAACCCTCGTATGCTACATGGCTCTCATCAGACCGGTGATCATATATGGATGTCCAGTGTGGTTTAATGTGGGACCTAGTTTAATGGAAAAGATTCGGATCTTTGAGAGACAATGCTCAACTTACATCGGACTCCTGAATCCGATCACAAAAAATATTATCCCAATGAAGCGTACAATGGGGCCAATATAAACAGAGATAACTTTATGATCAAGATGATCCGAGGGCATCTTGCGAGATCAATGAGCTCACCGAACGATTTAATTTTTGGTGCATATTACCCAAACAATATGTATTATGAGGGGGTACGTCGCAATGGCTTTAATCCACCAGAAGCATTCCTTAGTCTTGACATGGACGGCCTTATACAAAATGAATCCGCTATACCGTTAATTTATCACGTGCGTCGGTCGGGTACAGATAAACGAATATGTTATAATCGAGAAGTTGCACACACAGATGAAGAGCGCCTGCAGTTCCGTAGGGCAGTGGCACAGAAAGACCGAAAAGACACGAATAAGCAACACCAGAGATTTTGATGGCTGAGTGGCAATTAAAAACCTGTTTCCTTATAAAACTGGCAAAAAATGGAAGTAATAATAATAATAATAATAAAGCCCAACAAACTACGGAAAGCTTACATAGATTTAGCATTTCGAAGTCTTGATATTAGGTTTAAGATAGAGTTAAGTTAAAAAAAAAAAAAAAAAAAAAAAAATAGTTTAGTATTTAAGCTAGATATAAGGCAAAAAAAAAAAAATAACAAAAACGAGGTTTTTTCTGTCTTTCATTTTCTTTGTATCTAATTAAGTTCCATAAAAATTCCTGTAAACAAAATAATCATAATGTCGAAAGACAAATTTTCATGTTTTAAGCGTATGCATATAACTTAGAGAGCCTGTGGCGGTTCCGCCAGATCCCACGGCTCGCCTTCCTGAAAAAACCCCCATAACCACAACCCGGTCTGCACCAGCTTTCGCTAATGCAATTCGCATTAGCATCTTAAATGCTTCACGCATCAAACAGATCCAATTATTATAACCCAAAAGTACCTGCAAAAGAATTCTTACCTTTTCAAGCATTCCTTCGCTTACAAATCCCCTCTAAGAGTTCTTAATTTCCTCATCATAAATTTCCTGAAAAGAAAAACCCTTGGTTCACATATCATGTAACCATTCCAGCCAGGGATAATTAGCATTGCGTCGCCTATTCCCAGCTTCATTCATGTATACGATAAACTTCCTTATGTATACATTTAGCTGGCGACGTTTTTCTTCCAGCAATAAAATTCTCTGACTCGCACAATGTGCAAACCAAAGCAAATACGCATCTCGCGTCTTAAACCTATTAGCACAATGTGCATCGGCATTGCGGCTATCGTAACAGCTGCAATGCATACCATAGACAATTCATATCGTTTAGGTACCCGAATCACATTTGCTATGTAATGGGCGGCTGCTATTTATCTAGCCGACCCTCATTACCGAACTATGCATTAGGTCATATTTCCCTTGTCCTTTGATTCGCCGAATCTTGTCCCTTACGAACTAGATACATAAACAAATACAAAGCCATTAACATCCGACGAGATGCGATTCGTTTGTTTCAACAAACACACATCTCTTGGATGCCCATTATGCCCCGTCCTTGAGTTTCAGGTTTATTCCTATCTTCACCCACACATACCACCATGATCAAGATTAGCGAGTGATCTCTGCATGAAATAATTACCGTTGAGTCAAATTTCATCCTTCGACCCGAGCGGGTCGCGGCACAGGGAAGCGATAATGGCGGATAATCGTTTGTGTCGTGTCTTACATGAAATTAAAACACAACTTTAAATATTTTTGGCTATAACTTAATACCCTAATTAACTTAAAAGCAACCAACAACAAAAAACATTTAAAATGTATACAGTTGTTTAATAAAAGGAACCTTATAACGTGACTCCCTGTGTTTCATTCTCATCTGTGATTAATGTATGCTGCTTCCCTCGGTCAGTCGTTTGTGTTATTTTTTTGGTGCCAACTATAGTGGAGTGTTAGTGGGACGAAGTAGAACTCGCACCCATGCCGGTGCCATACTTCCTTCCTACATTGGTGACCCGCGAGTGTAAAAAGAACACCGCAACCTTCGAACATCCGCGTTTGTCGTCATTGGTGACCCTTAAGGTCAGAACACCGCGACCTTCGAATAAACTAGTGACATTTTTCCGGTAATTCAGAACCGTGACTCATCGTGAAAAATGGCGGTTTGTGACTTAATACGTTTGCGCGAAAAATACCAAAGAACAGTGACTCTTGAGTGCATAAAATTTGCCAAAATCACCACCCAGTGAAGTACATCCAGCAATAGCCTCAACACAACGATCCAACATCATCAGACGACACGACATCACCAGAATGAATATACATTCTGTGCGCAATTGTGGCGGCAATTGCCAAACCCAACAGTGCAAAATAAACACATTCACAGGAACAAAAACAATCAACGGGCAAAAACATCGCCCCAACGTCAGCCCAACAACAGCACCTGGCATAACATCAGTACCAGTAACCATCGAAACCATCAACAGAACGACAGGTATCCTCTCCTGAATTTTCTTCAATTTTTTTTTTCCTCTCTTCTCGAAATTTTCAATTTTTTCCTGTTTTTTTTCTTTTTCTATTGTAAGCTCCTTCCGAGCGAAATTTAAATTTAAAAAAAACTGCATTCCGAAAAACTAATCAAGTAGACTAATCATTAAGCTTGTGTTTTGTGTAAAATTAATTAGTGATTTGAAGTACAAATTTCCATGCACAGTTCTAATTTGCGAAAACGATTTTCTATTGTAAATGTAGACAACTGGTTAGATGCAGTTATTCTACCAGTGTAAGAAAAGAGTATAACTGATTTAGCTATTAAAAAACTATGCTTTCTAATTCAAATTCCGAAACAAGGTTTTCAATAAATAAAATTCATAAAATATGTATTAAAGATATTGACACTTATATGAATGGATATATGTCCGGAAATATATACATTTATATAGGTGCGTTTCTTTTTTGTTTTGTAACCTATTAACGTACGAAAAAGACAGTTTTATTAAATGTTACACGTATTCAGTTCTCCTATTATCTTTTCTTTCAAATTCATACAAAAACATGGTTAACACAATTGGAAATAAATAAATAAACCAAAACAATCCCTTTAACGAAATAAAGAAAATGATTTCATAGTGAACGTGCAGTAGTAATGTTTTGTTTATTGTCGTTTTTGTTTTCTTTTCTCTTTTACCATTATATATTGTGTCCATGAAAAAGGAAATCAAGTTTAATTATATTAAAAATACAAGGATATGAATACATATTAATGTATTGTTTTCGCCTTTTTTTTACTAGTCCTCTTTGTTGTACGTATGATTAAATAATATTTTCAATGTTTTCCTAGTTTACTGCTTTTAAATATTATTTTAACTGCTTCTCCTTGTTTTTATTCATGTTTGATTCAAATAAATATAAATATATACACACCACAGATAAATTCTAACCAAATTAATGGAAAGCAGTCTTCAATTTTTACTTTATCCTTTACTTTGTTGTTTAAATCTTATGTTAAGACGAATCCAAATAACAAGAAACATTTTGAATTTTAATCATTATAAGCAAACAAAGACAAATATCTCTAAATACACAAGAAATTGTAAATATTTAATATATATTCAATTCTACAATTATATTACTCTCTCTCTCTCTCTCTCTCTCTCTCTCTCTCTCTCTATATATATATATATATATATATATATATATATATATATATATATATATATATATATACGTATATATATATATAATAATTTAACAAGCCTCGGGACTTGCTAAATAAGGCCAAGACCGAATCCCGGTTGTAGTGCCGATGATGATGATGATGATGATATATATATATATATATATATATATATATATATATATATATATATATATATATATACATATATATATTCATATATTATAACCAATCTCGATTTTTTTTCTCTTAGTCTTTATTAAAATGTTTAAAGCATATAATTAACATTATTTCTTTTAAGAAAAATTAAAATTCCCAAAATTGATAAGTAGGTTATATCCAGACATAGAATCATGGAATTACTTATTAAAGCAGACATTTTCACACACAGTTCTAACTTAACGAGTTCCTATTGTAAAACTATACCCCATATCGGCTCAGCTCGTCAGCAATTATAATCGATAAACACTCGCTGGCCAGCGTAATTGTTGACACAGCTGTAGCCGATATTAATACAATACACTTTGCAGTCGCGTTGTCTAATCAATTTACTAACTGTTAACCTTACACTTAGTCCTTCTGACCTATCCAACATTTAAACATAATGCATAAAATAAAATAAAGCAAGAAAAACAATAAAAGACTTCAAAAGAGAAATAAAATCTACAGAAATATCACCTTGCAGAGTAATCGGTTTATTGACGGATATATTGATTAATACTAATCTAAACGAAAATAAGTTAAACAACTATCTAAATGTAAAGAATAAGAAATACCCTTTTAATAAATTTTTTTTTTTTTAA
Organism: Microdon myrmicae; assembly: GCA_963931805.1. Taxonomy (NCBI): domain Eukaryota; kingdom Metazoa; phylum Arthropoda; class Insecta; order Diptera; family Syrphidae; genus Microdon; species Microdon myrmicae. Next base: position 206,518,664 of record OZ007497.1, read on the forward strand.
AATAACAAACATTATAAACCCCTTCTGGGTACAGATCACCACTGCAAGAATTCTTCTTCGTGAAAAAAAAATCATAGTACACGTACATATTGATTATATACATCTATATGTCCTTAAGTGTCCAAAACTCATCGCATACTCATGGAAAACCATCCATTGTTGCCTGCAGTAGGGCTGATTAACCAAGGCTAATTTTTTTAAAAAACGATATCATTGTTTCTTGTTTTTTTTTTCTTATTATGTTATATCAACAAAGAATTTGTAAAAAAGAGCAAAATGATATATTAATCCTAGAAAACAGACATACTAAATATATTAAAAATACCTAACACAAATTACACAGACCGACAAGTCACACTGATTAAACACGCACAAACCTTTTCGCTAGTATACACGACTCCTCTCGACTCCATTCATTCCTCCACAACCAACTCCTCTTTTAACAGCTCGTCTCTTACATCGGGACACAATGCCCCTTAAGCACTCGACCCCACCCAACCTCACTTGACCCCACATCGGCTCAATTTTACTCCATCCAACCTCACACGACCCATTTCAACACCCGTCTGGCTTTTCTCTTACTATTGGCACACAACGCCCCTAGTTAACTAGCTCCTCATCACACTTTAGCTTTAGTTACTCCGCGTAGCACATAATCAATAGGACGCCTGGTTTTGTCTCGCTCGTAATACTTCAACCCCTTTCTGGCCCTCCTTAAATATTGGCATACAATGCCCTCTATTTCAACATCTTCTTTTTCGGTCCTTTCCTAAATATTGGCGCACACGCTCGCCATTGCTCAACACCCATTTTCTGCAAACCGGCCCCTTATGTAACAACAGCTACTACGCGTAGCATATAATCTATAGGACACCCGGTTTTGCCTCGCGTGAAACACCTCAACCTTTTCTGTCTTTTTTTCTGCATATTGGCGCTCATGCTCGCCAACCATAGCCTTCATGCAACCCTCCTTGACCTTCCACCCTATTTCAGCAAGCCAGCTTCCCTCGTAACACAGCTACTACGCGTAGCAGCACCCAGCAGGACACCTGGCTTAGCTCCTTTATTTAAACTTCAGGAAATTCGTCCCTAGATCTCCTAACGTCTCCCAAATGTCTCAGCAACACCGGTCCGCAAATCAAACCGATACCACCGGACTGAGACAATATATCTGGTTCCCCAATCTTTAGCCACCATGGTTCACCTTTAGCGGCAACTAAAGGCTATGCACGCCCCTCTACGCCGCCTCAAATATCTAGGTGCATAATACTTCGGAGCGCACATCTAATAACCCTAGGGCGCCCTGGGGTTGGACACAATCAACCACCCACCCCCTAAGCAAAGTCCTCTATTTTTTTAACAAGCTCGACGGCCGGCACCTCACAGCAAGTTTCCATTCGGTCGAGGTCGCAGCTACCGCTACATTGGCACCACTGTACCGGTCCTCCCTCGATAAAGGTAAAACGTGCAATTGAGGGTCCGCCCTCCTCTACCAGTCCCAGTGGCAAACAAGTCGCCATACAAACGTATGGAGAAAAGACACCCGCTCTGGACTTGGTCCCCTTCCATTCCGCACACGGCAACCCGTCACTGCGGATGGGAATTACCCTGGGATAAGTTCCCCTCCATCTCGCACACGCTATTTCGTCACTGCGGATGTGAGCGGATTTCCGATGGGTTCCGACCTATTCGGACGATAAGCCTGTTGGTCCATGAGACCCATAACAGGCCTATGGACCACGCCGCACACCTTTGCCCTTGATGGCATCAAGCGGTAACAACTGTGTCCATCTTATCGATAAAGGCCCAAACAATAACCAGGAACTGGTCACCACGACAGTCCCTTAACATTACCACAGCGCATTCCGAAGCAAGCTCCCTATCATCACAGCACCCACCATCGAGCATTCCTTCGCCCCTACCTTTTTTTTTTCGTGACTACCTCGCTGGGGGGGGGGGAATACTGTAGCGGTTCCGCCAGATCCCACGGCTCGCCTTCCTGAAAAAACCCCCATAACCACAACCCGGTCTGCACCAGCTTTCGCTAATGCAATTCGCATTAGCATCTTAAATGCTTCACGCATCAAACAGATCCAATTATTATAACCCAAAAGTACCTGCAAAAGAATTCTTACCTTTTCAAGCATTCCTTCGCTTACAAATCCCCTGTAAGAGTTCTTAATTTCCTCATCATAAATTTCCTGAAAAGAAAAACCCTTGGTTCACATATCATGTAACCATTCCAGCCAGGGATAATTAGCATTGCGTCGCCTATTCCCAGCTTCATTCATGTATACGATAAACTTCCTTATGTATACATTTAGCTGGCGACGTTTTTCTTCCAGCAATAAAATTCTCTGACTCGCACAATGTGCAAACCAAAGCAAATACGCATCTCGCGTCTTAAACCTATTAGCACAATGTGCATCGGCATTGCGGCTATCGTAACAGCTGCAATGCATACCATAGACAATTCATATCGTTTAGGTACCCGAATCACATTTGCTATGTAATGAGCGGCTGCTATTTATCTAGCCGACCCTCATTACCGAACTATGCATTAGGTCATATTTCCCTTGTCCTTTGATTCGCCGAATCTTGTCCCTTACGAACTAGATACATAAACAAATACAAAGCCATTAACATCCGACGAGATGCGATTCGTTTGTTTCAACAAACACACATCTCTTGGATGCCCATTATGCCCCGTCCTTGAGTTTCAGGTTTATTCCTATCTTCACCCACACATACCACCATGATCAAGATTAGCGAGTGATCTCTGCATGAAATAATTATCGTTGAGTCAAATTTCATCTTTCGACCCGAGCGGGTCGCGGCTCCATCGCTACCCTGGTGCGCACAGGGGAGCGATAATGGCGGATAATCGTTTCTGTCGTGTCTTACATAAAATTAAAACACAACTTTAAATATTTTTGGCTATAACTTAATACCCTAATTAACTTAAAAGCAACCAACAACAAAAAACATTTAAAATGTATACAGTTGTTTAATAAAAGGAACCTTATAACTTGACTCCCAGTGTTTCATTCTCACCTGCGATTGATGTATGCTGCTTCCCTCGGCGATCAGTCGTTTGTGTTATTTTTTTGGTGCCAACTATAGTGGAGTGTTAGTGGGACGAAGTAGGAACTCGCACCCATGCCGGTGCCATACTTCCTTCCTACAAGCCCGCAAAGGACCAGTAAGTTAAGAAATAAGATAACATAAGCTAGAGTTTAATCATTTTTGTCTAGCGAGTAAGTAAATTATAATAATAGGAAGAAATAAAAAATGATTAAAAAAAAAACAAAAAAAAAAAATAATAATGCACCCGGTATAGCCCTGGCTGCAAACCATGAAATGGGCACGGTGACGCGTAACACCCTGGATTAGGGGCGGTAGATCTTTGTGTGTTACTCCTCGCTAGCCCGTCTGAAATGGGTGGCTCTACTGGAAGCGTATGCTACCGTTAACATAGCCTGAGTGATTCATTGTAGTTTAAGCACCCACGTTAAGCGGGGGTGGCACACACCTCGCCGATAAGAGAACAGCAACGATTCTGGCCATATGACTTTTACTTTTTTGTATGTAACTACAGTTGTTGTGTAGTCTTGTCATGACTAACCCGTAGGCCCTGCTCCATGGGTTGTTATTTAATTCATCCCTTGGGGCACAGAACGCTTCATATTTACTTTTGCGGATCACTTTCCTCAACTACTTCTGTTTGTTCACGATTCCCGTATGTAGTTGTGGGTAGGTGTTACGGTTTCTGGCTCTTTGTTGCAAGCGTCGGCACCTGTTGCACTCCTGTAGCGATCCTAAATCGCTACTCCTATCCAAATCCCCAATATTACCAAATAACCCCATCCCCACCCCAATACCACCAATAACGCAAATCCCAACTCCATATTGAATCATATGAGCAATAAATTAACCCAAAGTTAATTTATCGCTCATTGATTCAATTCCACATCAAATTCCATATTGAGTCACATGAACAACGAATTTAACCGAAAGTTAATTCGTCGTACATTGACTCAATTCCCAAAACGTTGACATCATGAAATGCTTAATTCAAAACGCATTTCATGATTCCCATTCCCAGAACCCATCCAACCAAACTTCTAACAAATTCCCAGAACACAACTCAAATTGAAACACGCAAAGTCTTATGTGTGCTTCTCGGAATTTTGACAATTCTCAACTAAAAAAACAATAAAAGGGCGACCAATTTTAATTTCGTGATCAGTCAAGTTCCAGGGGTCGAACCGCTGACCAACATCGTGAGTAGATCTCCAAGAGGACAGATACATAACAAATAAAGTCAAACATATTGAAAAGGACTACTTGATTTACTATCGATTTCAATCAAAAAAAGCTTTATAAGCAGCATACTATTCAGAGAGTTAGAGAACAAAGCAAAGAGTGCTATTTTCCATGTACAGATTCAGTACAACTCGTGAAATTCCAAGAGATCACAACGCACCCCGGAGGGAATTCACATTGTTTTGTATGACTTTTGAAAGAATATTTGGCGATACACTCCGCACCTGACTGGACAAGTGAAAAACATAACGATGCCCAATTCTCCACAACACTCCGATCGCACATGGGCGATATCTGAGTTCCACAAATACACTGGTCGGATTGCCCCTGCTGGTTTTGTCGTGGCATAGAAGCATCGCTTGTGGTAGTTAGCCACTTCATGGCTTTTCCAGCCTGCCTGTTCACATCGGCCCCTGCGTCAAACTGTGCGATTTGCTCTTCCAATATATAATCGAGTAGTTCCGCATCGAAGTCCTTCTCTTTCCATCCATTTTTCTGGGCTTTCTTCGCCAATTTGTCAGTGATGAATCTCCTGTGTGGTAATATTTCGGACATCACAGTTTGGTGGTCACTATGGGTGTAGGTGTCCAAAACTCGCCACTTCATACTTCTTGCCAACATGGAGTTGGCAAATGTGATGTCGATTTTCGACCGGCGTTGGTTGGACTTGAAATTGTTTTTGGGGCGACGTGGTGGAAGAATTTTCATATTCTTTGTTTGGATCTCTTTAATCTGATCAGCGAATGTAAATCCATTTTGGATGAAATTTTTGTGGCCTGTTTCCGAAGTCTGACTTGGCTATTTGTTTAGCTCAAGTCTCCTTGGGTCTTTGGACTATCATTTATATTTAGGAGAGTTCCTGTAACTGGCTGGATGTCCTTTGTTTTCGCAGTTGCAGTAGGTTGGCAAAGTTATTTCATGCTACACATTTGTTGTGGGGTCGTATTTCACTGGCTGGAATTCGCATTGCCAATACCGTGGGGTCTTCCACAACGGACGGGTGGGGATAGAAGTATTATTGCCAACGTATGGCTCGGTTTCTTCAATCCCCAACGATGTTTCGACGAATAGTCCACTTTACACAAGTATCCAAGAGAAATGTAAACGCACTGTGTTGGTTGTTTAATTGAATAATTTGTTTTTTTTTATTGTTTTGAATTAATTTAATTTAGTTTAGCCTATGTGCATCTCTAATTATACACTTGTAACTTTCTATAGCTCAGCAACAATACGAACCCTTAGCCAAGAATATTTTTCTCGTTGCTCTATAAGCAACGAATTTAAATAGCAAATTTCGCGTCTCGATTTAGCTAGTGCATTACGAAGTTCTTGATTATTAAGTATTAACTCACGATTGATTTCACGGTACGTCTCCATTCGCAAATAATGTTTTAATTGTAAATCAGATTTTCTTCACAACTTGTGGCTCGAGCGTGTGCACCCGCGATGGCAATTGAGTGAAGACTAACTGGCAACTGCAGTAATTACAATTTAGCGATTTGAGCGGCGGCGTAACTGCGCGCGGTAGTGGTTGGATAGCGAATTGGAATTAGGGAAGGAAATTGGGATTTCTGCTTTTACACAACGATCAGCCAATGGTAATCGTGCTCTCTTTTGCATCCTTCAATTCCCCACTCTCATCGAGGTGGGTAAGTACTTGCGTATTCGTTCGACGTCGATGGGCGTAGAAAGGATGAAGGAATCAAAAGGAAAGTACAACAACCGAGGGTTGATCTGGTTTAGTGTGTGTGTATTAATGCAGCGTCTGAGACTGATCCGATGGCCTAGTGCGGTGATTGTGGTGATCTCACAGTGCATCGAACTATGTAAAGACAGAATTGTGGAGGAGAGGAAAATGTAGTTTGCGCTATTCACCTGTTAAATGAGATCGTTGATCCCAACCGAATGGATGATCTGAAGAAAAGCCGAAATGACGCCAAATTGGCTAGGGTAATCTATTATGAAAACCAAACTCGAATAATTTGGAATTACCCCAGCCGTTGCATGGTTATGCAACGGCGTCGTTTGCTTTGACTTGTTGTTGCTAACCGACATGATGTGATTTCGGGTGGAAAATGGAGCAAACCGGAGTTGCCGTATGGCAAAGGGTAGCTAAACTCAATTATGCATTATCTGTATAGGATAATGAGTTTAGCTATGCGTCCTTTGGGAAATCGATGATTCTCAGGTGAATACCGAAAGGTGGGATAGGGGTTAGTATGACGCGCTGAAAGCGGTCGAAATAAGGTGGAAATTGTGGTTGGAATTGTGGGTTGGTTCTCCATGTAATATAGAGAACCCCCACAGTGCCACCGGTAAATGTGAAACGGGAATATTGGCCTTGGTAACCTTTTAAGTGAAAAAGAATTTGTGGATGGGAAAAAAATGTTTTGCTTAGTGTAAACGCCATCATATGATAATATTTTGTTGACGGTACACAGCATGGTGTATAATGGCGGTTTTATGTAAGAAAATGTTTTTTTTTTAATGATACGAATTGTTTTGACCGGAGGGGGGGGGGGGGGGGGTATTAATTATGTAACAATGTAGGTAAAATGACCCTATATCTGGTCCCCAGGTTGACTTATTAGCAGTTAATTAAACTGTTAGAATTTGCATACTGACTTTCAGGAGTTGTTTGCCAAGAGTGGTGGAGCCATTAACTTCCTAAAAAGTCTCTGGTTGAACTTTTAGGAGGATTATGCCTATCAGTTAACGTTAACGATGCTTTGCTGATATACGATCAATATGCTATCAGTAGAGATAAATAGTTACACCGAATTCTTTCGACTTTCATGCAATTCCAAAGGCCTCGTACACAAATTTAACACCATATTTTAACATGTATTTCTTAGTGCTGATTGCTGATAACTAAGCTCATTATTGGGCTTAACACCGATACCAGAGTCTGAATAGCACATATCTTATAAAACAAGTTAAAAGAAGAGAAAATAAGTTTCATATAGGGATGTGCACCTACATCATCTCCAAACGTTCTTAAGAATAAATTTTCACATAATTGAGCAAAATATTGCTCACATCTCACCAGATGTTCCCCTAAGCAGAGCCATTATTATTCATCTATCTGCCCTTGAAAGTTTATAATTGCTTTACTTTAACTTTCGCTTGATTCGGTTGGATAAATTTCTGGCAAGCGTTAAAGACGAGAAACACGTTTTGACGCCACTCTTTTATATTGTTTTATGCACCACACTAAAACACCTGATGTAAACCTACACCCGCCCCTTCGATATTCTCGCCGACAGCTATCAACACTAGACTTGTTTAAGCAAAACAAACAAGATGGATAACTATAGTTTCTGGTTTAACTTCTACATCGGTAGTCAGATACGTTTGTTGCCGCTGCTTGTGACGATTCTTTTCACACAACTGTAAAACATTATTATTCCGAAGAGCGCAACGCTCAGCCGAAATAACCGACGTACTAAAATTCGCGTCTCTCAGCTTCATGGACCACGCTGTGTTATTTGCGCGCATTTTCGTAACAATCCGCGGGCCATTGTACGAGTACATCGCCAGTACTTAGTTTTCATCTTACAGATACGAGTTTTCCAAGTGCAAGATTTACAGTGAGACACAGTCTGTTGTTGGTGTTGCTTCGAAGTTGTTTTGATTTCAAATACAAGTACAAAACTAGAAAACAAACGAGGAGCGTCTGGCAACGAACTGTGGTTACCTGTTCCATAGGCGGATAGACGAATATACGAATAGGCAGTAGGCGAATTATTTCCATTAACGAAGCAACATATGTGTTGTAGCATCGTGAAAACACGGAACACTTTTGATAATATAACGAACTCGAAATTAGAGTACTTAACGAATGTTAAGTGTGCCACCGTTTCAAAGTGTAACCGTGTAAGCCGCCGGTGAAATTGTGGCTAATTAATTCCTGATATGCTTTCCCGCCCCTTTGGTCAACCTAGCTCGCCTCAAGAAAGCTCACGTATAGTGGCCTAAAAAGAAATATTTGATATTAGGAAGCCGCTCGGAGGCATCGCTGTTTGTAGGGAGAAAGCTCTGGGTTACCCTTAAATCAATGCACCAAGGGTTGCTGGTGCGGTGGCGCGCTCTTGTTGAACTTTCGCTCAGTTTGTTGCTCTCGTTTGGGGTGAGTTTTAACTAAACATCGGAGCATCGGTGTGTTTCGTTTTCAGTCTTGTCTCGTCGGGCTTCAATATATACAACATTTCCCGCCGCAGGTTTCCCACACGCACTCTTTCCACAATTGAGAGCTGAAGGAAAATTCGCACAAAACGGTCATTTCACTCCGTTTCGGTTTGTTGAGCGTGTCGGATGTTGTGAATTAGTTAAGCGTTAAATTCCATAGTAAAACCTACACACATAAAAAAGATAGAAAACAAGGAGAAGATTTGTCGTCTAGATCTGTAAAATATCATCACCCCTTGTATAACTGTTGCTTTGCTCAGTTGCCTGGACTGGTAGTTGTGCAACAATTGTGCGCGAGTGCTCTATATTTCCACGAACTATGAAAACCACCTCCTGTGTCGCCTGACTAGTTACTTCGATCGGTGTCCAACTATCCGTTCTCGTGTACACACATAAATAAACAACAACACAACCGCGAATTTATAGTATAACCAAAGCAACACAACAACCTGTCGCATAAGTTGTCCCTAAAACTAATACACCACCTCTCTTGCCCACCCGAGAAACCATCGCCATTACCAGCAATCCGCAACCAACAGGATTCTCATGATTTTCATGTTGTTCGTCCTTTTTGTTTTCATTCACTAGATAGTCGTCCTTAAATTATTTAAAACTTTCTTGAAAGTGACGTGTTTGTTGATTCTCATTCCTTGACGGGTGAATTCCGAATAATACCCGAATGCAAACGGTTGTACGGGTTTAATTTAAAATATCCTGACGAAAGTAACGGCTACGAGGGAAATTAAGAGAAGATAATAAGAAATCAAATTAAGGAAATTCGTAAAAATGTCGTCGGTTGAGAATGATAATAAGATCGAGCAGATGAAGGCGGACGGCGCCAGCGGCGGTGCGGAGAATATGATGAAAAACCGTCTAAGGAAAGGCGCCCTCAAGAAGAAGAATGTCTTCAATGTGAAGGATCACTGCTTCATACCGAGATTCTTCAAGCAGCCGACCTTTTGTTCCCATTGCAAGGATTTTATATGGTAAGTACTTGCGCCCAAGTAGTTTATCCGACTAAAAAAAGTGTAGGATAGGATAAAGATGACCAAATTGAATTTACTATCCTTCAGGACTTCAAACGTCCTGAACCGTACATTGCGGCTCTTGCATTTTCTCAGGTAGAAATAATGTGATTGCTGGATTTTGGGATCAGTGAAGTAAACTTCAATAAAGGTTTCACATTGGTATTCCGCCTCTGGTCATCGAAATGGGGATATTGAACTTCCGTCGAGAGTTTGTTGCTTTTCAAGTGGATTTTTGGTAGAGGGATGATTAGATAAGTTGCTCGAAGCACTCAAAAGGTTGGATGAGGAAAGATGAAGAAATATAGAAACGACGGGTTGAATGAGGTGGAAATGGAATTGCTTGTTGCGCCGAGTTCTTTCTTTTTATTTAAGGTCATGCCCTAGTTTGGCGTTTCATTTACTGATTTTTTTATGTAACGCCCATGCACCCGGAGGATTGTGAATACTCGTATAAGGTTCCAGCAAACACTGCGTATGGAATGTTGTAAGGGTAAGACGGGGTGAAAAACGATGGTGATGATGCATAGTCATTCAGACTGACTTCGAGGATTGGAGTGCAGTGAAATATGTAACGGTGAAGAGGGGTTTAGGTGCAAGGCTAAGTTGCGCCTCCTTATGCTTCGGTGTAGAATTGAAAGAATTTTATTGTTCATTTGGAAATCTATGCTATCTTTATGTTGTCCATTAGTGGTCGTTCACCTAGTTTGCAAGGGTTTGGCGAACTGGATTTTGTTTTTGTTCTTTTGTTGTTTTTTTGTTTGTTTACGAAACGCTTGTGTAAAATGAAATCGGAGGCGTCCTTAACCCTTCCAAAATAAGGTCGTTTTTGGCATGTTTAAATGGTAGGGTCGACCGACGCTTTAAAAAATACCCAGAAGTGTTCAAAAACTGAAAAAAGTACATGTTGCGTCATTAATTATCCTTGTATAAGGATCGATCGCTATATTAATGACTTTATAATTTATTTAGACAATAGAAGTAAATAAGTAAATACCTTCCCCATCTTTCGAAAAGGCATGAGCGACCCAAGCCTCCCATTTAAGAGTTAAGTATCAAAGCATAATACCGGTGGAAAAACAGGGACATGGGAGTAGGTGCCGATTTATACAGGTATCGAATGTGCGGATATTAAAATGGCTTAGAAAGAAATGATGGTGTCTCCCACGATTGAAAAATTTGACGGTTTTAGGGAAGATATAATGTGTTGCGATATGAATTGCTACACCAAATGTTTGTTTGTCAGCGGAAACGAACCGGATCGCTCTTTACTTAATATTTGCCGCTCGCCTTCGATGACCCCATCATCGACATATCCCCCCTCTTGTAAACAAGTGGTAGCGGTGTGGCGAAAAAAGTATTGCGCGCCGGCGTACGGCACTGGTTCTCTTCTATCCCCATCAAACGCTTTCACTACATGTGTGGCGACTCTAACAGATACACACACAATTCACAAGCAAAATAGTGAAGAGCGCCGAACGAAGAATCGAATAAGAAAATACATCAGAGCCGTATACCATAGCGATAAGAAAAATAATACACATCAGTGGAGTATAGTCGAGTTTAAAAATTGAATTCTAAACACTGTCATAGCGTCAGTTCGAATCACACGTTCTTCTTCACTATTATTTCAAACGCTATACATGCACCACGGAGAAGAAGGTATCGGCAGTTGTATAAAGGATGGAGCGGACACTGAATCACGGAAATAAAATGCACAGAAAGTTGTTTAGTGTACACGATTTTTATTGTCGACGGCTTTAATTGGACTACATATTGTATTTGATTACATTTTGGGTCCTTGCTGGTTTAACACTTTGTCCTAATTGTTCATGAATTGTATTGGAAAATAACTCGACACACTGGTTGCGAACAACAAGCGTTGAACGCAACTTCCACGAACAAATAATGGAGATTGTTCTGGGCAAAATTTGTGTGTTCAACACGCGTTGAACACTTCGCATGATTAAGGTTTTTAATCTAACCGATGTGGTCACCACACACGTGATCTCGATTGTCCAAAAGCAACGGCGACCGCAACGCTGATACCTAAGACCACCAATCGTTATTGAAAAAGGAAAAATAGACCGAATATCTTTGAAGAATCCTAGAATAAATCCCCCAAATGTATCCTCCTTACAAAACTCGGTTGACTTTTTGTTGAAATTGTAACTTTATTAAATGGTTCGCAAAGATTTGTTTTGATTATATCCGAAGGTGAACTATTCTGAATGAATGTTTTAAAAGAAGGAAGCAAAAATGGTTGTCGTTTGACAACCAACAAAAACAGCTGATTGTTGACATTGGTTAGGGTGGTGTCACGGGTAGCATTTAATTGCGAATTCGCCGGTTGTGTCCAGGGCGAATCCGCAACACACACTTTGTTCTAATTGTTCATGAATTGTATTGGAAAATTACTGGACACACTTTGTTCTAATTGTTCATGAAGTGTATTGGAAAATTACTCGACACACTCTCGGACACTCCCCTATGCACTCAGGGGTCGCCTCTAAAATTTACGCCTCCCCGGCGCGCCATGGGGAGTGGAAGCCGAACCGACCGGATCGGCGACTGGAAAACGACTTAGCGATGTGAATTCGCTAGCAAGGGGAATTCGGCCAGTGGTGCATGCTCTCTTGATTAAGGGATGCGGTTCCTATTACAAGAGAAACGTGATGTCTCTCTTTGGGGGTAGATAACCGGATCTCATAGAGAAGATCATGGTGGTATGCATGTATGCGTGCACATTGATTTTTTCATGGGACAAGGGCATTAGAACGAAGCTGAAAAATCAAAAGGGAATAATGGGCATCAATGAGATGTGAGTTCGGCTAAGTAAACAAGCTCTATCTCATTGGGTGCTAATTGGTTTCTGTTTGCTCATGCCGCGAGATCATGAGAAACGGATCCAGAAAATATTGAAAGAGAAGTTGCAACTCATTAGATGGTAGATGCATTCGGGATACAACAAACAATTCGGATTGTTTATCGTATCGCCAGAATGCCTGCGAAAGAACCGAATTCTGTTGTTTCCACTGGTGCGTGCTGACGAATTTGGTTGTAGCATCTATTGCGCTATTGTATGCAGCTGCGTCAATAAACTGGTAGGAGTTACTTTGTCGTTGGGTGAAAATGTCGCCAGCCAATGTGTATGTAGGGAAATTTATTGTATACATGGTGAGGCTGGGAATAGGCGACGCAATGATCATTATCCCTGGTTATGATGATTATATGGTACTGTAACCGATATGTTTTCTTTCAGGGATATGATGTTTGTTCCATAAAGAATTCTTTGTTGGGAATAAGCTCATTTTAACATATTACATTTTGATGTAATTTACTGGCTCTGTATGAGCACTTTAAATTATTCTACGTAAATTTATGTTGTTTTCTATACATATGTTACCTTTCGGTGTACAGTATTTTTAATTTTTGTTGTTTTTACTTAAAACAAAATAAACAGATTATATCAGAGAAAAAATGATTTTTAGGTTTTTAGTGTTTTTTTTTTTACCTATATTATAAATTAAAATTAAAATTAAAACAATTAATTTAAGTAAAATGAGTAAAATGGAGAAGGAAATGTCGTGACGTCACTTGGGAGGGTATTAATTTTTGTTCTTTATGAACGAGATCTCTTTATGAAACATTCCCAACTTCGCCCGTTGCGGTCACCGCCGCGCTTCCTTAAACCTGAGGGAAGATTAGCGACCGATCGTTGTGGAAATAGCGTCCCTGCGCCGAGTAACCCCACCGGCTTCCGTGGGGCAGGTGATGCTCGGATAACGGAAAAGTTGAAAAGGGTGTTTTGTCACGACTCTACTCACCAGTTGTCGCCTATGTTGAAGCTGCTAAAAACTCAAAAACTATCCAAGTATCTGCTTTTATATCATTTATTATTAAAAATAGTCTTTATATATTTGTACTCCTGTTCTCCTGGGGTACTTCCTTCAGGGATACTTGCTCTTAAGATACTGGGTCCGCAAGATTTTTTTTTTTTTTTCAAAATTGTATTTATTAACCATAATTAGAATTTGTACATTTAAGTAATACAGTGACTTAAAATTAATTTCGTAACAATTGCTTACATGTAATTATTATAATAATATATACATTTTCCAAATAATATTTTATGAGATACAAGATAGATGCGTGTTTATAAATTTAATAGTATTATCTTCCTGGAAAAAGTCAGAAAACCAGGAATTTGTTTTTTCAACTTTACTTAATCTAAACTTAATCCTAATTATATAAATAACTTAACCTAATTTAGCCTGATTACTGTATGATTTTCATAAAGCCATAAGCAAAGTTTTAGAATTAATGGGATATATGAACTAAAGGATGTGGAATGAGGTCAGTTATGGGCTTGAGGGAGAGTATTTCTTTCCGGTTGTTCGTTGGAAAAACGTAGGATGTTGGAAAATGGTTGGACGTTACAGTATTTGAACTGGGTAGGGGTAACTTCGGTGTTGTGGTATATGATCTCGTTTGAATCATTTACCAGTCTGCCTGAGGCGAAGATAGCTCTGGTGTGGAGACAGTTGGGATAGTTAGTTCTGATATCTAGAGGGTTCTCTAAGAGCGAGGTTATTATGGGATTGGGATTATTTTGTAGGTTTTCGATAAATTTGATAGACAGCTCGAGGAATAGTCTATCGAGGCACTCAATACCAGCGGTATTGTAGAGTTCGACGTTACTATAGTACTTATAGGAGTTAGGACGACGATGTAAGCCAGAGACATACCTAAAGCATTTTCTTTCGAATGCTCGCAACTTCTCCATTTGGGAGGGAGTGATATGGTACCACAATGGGCACGCGTACGTGAGTGTGGGTCTGTTTGTAGATGAGCAGTTTGACTTTGTGAGAGAGACTATTTGGTTTCCACATGACTCTTCTACAGAGATTAAGCTGCATTGCGGCTTTATAAAGGGAATTTTTAATGTGGGAGGAAAAACAAAAGTTATTAGAAAAAGTAATTCCCAGATATTGTAGGGTTTTTGGAGGGTTTTATCAGAGTGTTGTTTAGTTTAATTTTAATTTTGTTGTGGCAGCGTTTGGTGTTGTTTGTACAGTGCTCGTTTTTGCCCTTAAACACTATGAGCTGCGTTTTATTTGGGTTAAGGTGAATTTTCCACTTATTAAAGTATGTTGATAGGTTAGGGAGGCAGTTGTTAATGCGGTTTCTTGCAGCCTTAACAAATTTGCTGCTAGAGTAAATTAATGTATCATCAGCATAATTCAGCATCACAACATTAGGAGATACGGGTTGAGGAATATCCGCGGTATATAACAGATATAAAATTGGCCCTAAAATAGAGCCTTGGGGAACACCCGCGATTATGTTGCGGGTTTCTGAGACGGAAGAATTTATTCCCACACCGAATTTTCTGTCAGAAAGACAAGAGGCTAAGAGATTTGTTGTGTGAGAGTTTAGATTAAATATGGAGTGCAGTTTGTACAGAAGCCCTGAGATCCAGACGCAATCAAACGCCTTAGAAATATCGAGAGATATACACACAGTAGGGCTTTGGTTTTGGAGACCAGTTGTAACATCGTGTATAAGTTTTAGTAGAGCATGACATGTGGATTGTCGCTTACGAAATCCGAACTGACAGTTAGGGATGAGGGCATTCTCATTGGCAAATGAGTGAAGATTTTGGTAGATCTTGCGTTCCAGTATCTTACTTAGTGTACTTAATAGGGATCATCATCATCATCATCGGCACTACAACCGGAGACCGGTCTTGGCCTTATTTAGCAAGTCCTAAGGCTTGTTAAATTTTCCATAATGATTTATTTTTTCTGGGCAAGGTCATTAGTCTTGCGCCAGAGGCTCCCAGACGGGGAATCGAACCCCGGTCTCCCGGGTGACAGGCGGGTATACTAACCACTATACTATCGAGGAGCCCACTTAATAGGGATATTGGACGATAATTGCAAGGGCTATTACTACCACCGGGCTTCTTAATAGGAATTACTACCGCAGTTTTCCAGTTCTCTGGGAAGTGCGATGCATTAATTATATGATTAAGAAGAATGAGGATGGGAAGTAGATTCGGTGGGCGTAGCCTTTTAAATAGAAGGCGTGGGATTCCATCTAATCCAATTGACTTTTTGTTATTTCCTGATCTTACGATCTCGGATAATTCGTCTGCAGTTAGAAAATTTGTAGTGTCTGAGGGGTGTGAAGCTATGTTTGTGTTGTTAAATTCACCGATGAAAGAAGTAAAAGATGGGAATAATCTGTTTGAGATGTATTCGTTTACTGTGTTCTCGAAGCCAGGAGTTGAGAGAGAATTATTTTGCTCATGAATCTTTGCAAAGTGTTCTGCGAGGCAATTTGCTATGTTCCTATCGGACTGGGTAATATTATTGCTGATTGGGTTAATGAGATGGTCAATTCGGGGTTTATATTTACGACCAGTTAATTGGTTGATGTTCTTGAAAAGATCCCGATTTGGTTTGATGTTACTAAGTGTGGAGATGTAGTTCTCATCTGCGAACTTTTTCCACTGCTCATTTATCAGAGTGGATAGGAGTTGGATCTGGTTTTAATAAAGGGGCAGTATCTTGTATGACGTTTTCGGCGGAGCTGCTTTTTAAGGCGCAATAATTTGGTTAGGATGCTGGGCAAAGGCTTTCCTAAATAGTTATGAGGAATGGTTGTCGGGGTGTTGCTGCTGAGAGCCTCTTTAAGAATTTGCTCTATTCTTAAAGATGCTTGATCGATTTCAGTAGGGAGTAGGCTTCGCGAGATCACAATGCATCCCCTTTTAAACGAAAACAAATCCAGATTTTGTATCTAGAAATGATCGAATTGAATGCAATATCTCGATACTTTGGGTGTAGTGTCTAGTGTTTGTTTTGGCGATAAGAATTCGGTTCGATGAATTCTCAGGAAATCTAGGATATGCACTGGATGTGAGGGAATGCACTGGGATTCGGGTTTTTCTTTACCTATGGTAATTGAACATCTGGTTCAATTTATCATGCGTTTGATTTTATCTGATGATTATGGGGAATTTGGACGTGAGGGTGATAAACGAATATTCGATTCGTTTATCAGGAATTTTGCTTTGTCAAGAGGATAGGTTTTCGAATTTATGTTAAGGGTTATGAGGAATGTGGAGGAAGGAGATGGTAGAGCTTTCCCGAGCACTACAGAAAGAAAGATCTGTAGAGATAAAAAAAAAACCGAAAGAAAAGGAGAGAAAGGGCTTAAGCCATTATATCTAAGGGGGACGTGTAGTCCTATCTCCTGCATTATGCTGCCACCAAGAAGGGTGAAAAACATGTCTATTTAATTTATCTCGTTCACCAATTGCTGTGCTAAAACGTAAGTGGTTCACGTGGTGGGATATGTTGTTATCATGCAGTACACTTTTGTCCCTAGCGCCACGGAAAACATGGTATGTGATAGGGACTCCATAACTGTTTTGTAGAAGGCCTTTTTTGTCTAATAGAACAAATGCTTCGGGGGGAATGTATCCGCTTTGGAGAGTATTCTCCAGGTATGGATCGTTTGGATAGAAAGTTCCCGAGATCAAATTGTTTTCATTGGTCGTTGCTCTTGCAGTGTGGAAGCTTATACTTTTAATGATGAAGTTATCTATCCTGTATAACCATGCCATGTTATACAGGTTCTTATTAGGGTAATACTTTATATACTGGGATTCTGGGGTCCTGTACATCCGGAGACAGGAACCCAAACGTTGTCTTTCAAATACACGAAGGTTTTCCACCATACCGGGCAACCGTGCACCATTATATTGTAGGTCGTATGAGTGACGTGTGTGATATCCTTTTAACTTTTGAGAGAAGAAGACTATTGCGGAATAATCGGCTCGCCATAGCATAAGAAGTTTTAGCCCTAGAGGGAGCCACTACTATGTGTTTATCAAAATTTAGAAACTGATCGAGCCAGCTGCGCAGATATCTTACTACGTCTCTCACTGCCAAAGGCATATCGTTTGGTCCAGTACTGGAAAATTTGTTTGTATCAGTCGACGTGGTGCTTAGGGGTGTCCGGAATAGGATCGTTTGAGTTTTTAGAAGTTAATTTGTAACTTCCAGTTATGCCAGTAATTTTTGAATCTGTTGAGATCATCAACATACGCAATAGGATGAGTAAGATAATCCACTAGATCACTGAAGTAAATGTTAAATAGGGTTGGAGATTTGACTGCGCCCTGTTGTATGCCGTTTCTTATGAAGAAAGTCTTGTTGGAAAATGTGTTGCCATGTTTTACGACGAATTGCTTCCCATAACCTTGTCATATACAATATATAGTATGTTTGCAGGCAAACCCAGGCTGGTTAGCTTATAAATAAGACCTTCTAACCAAACGGTGTGGAAGACCTTTTCAAAACTAACCAAACACGCCCCTGTGCACTGCCGTTTTGCTTTGTTCCATTGAATATCGGAAACCAGCTTTGACGTGGCATGGATAGTGTCATGCAGAGTCCGAAAACCAAATTGGTTATTCGGGATAATTTGTTATCCTTGAACCGATTTATTAATGATTTATTTATTTGTTTTTCAAACACCTTGCTAATGTTCGGGAGTAAACTAATAGGTCGAAAATAAGCTGGATTGGTACTATATTTCCCGCGTTCTGGAATGGGGAGGGCTACTGCTGTTTTCCAGTGCATTGGATAATATGCATTGTTGAGCGCGTTATTGAACAGTGTCGTACATGAGTGGTCTGAAAAGTTATGTGAAGATAGCAGCACTCGTTAATAAAAGCTACTGAGTGTAGTTGTGCATCTTTTGCCATTTTGGACTCGTAGTTTTTATTTAACAGTCATTTGAGTGAGTCGATGTGACTGTTTTTGTGAAAATGAACAAAATTGAGTATCGAGCAGTCGTTAAAATTTTGTTGTTGAAAGGCAATACGCCAACGCAAATCAAAGATGAGTTGGACTATGTGTATGGGGACTTTGCACCATCATTTACCACAGTGAAATTTTGGGCAGCTGAATTTAAATATGGCCGTCAGAGCTTGGGAGACGATAAACGTTCTGGACGTCGAAAAACTGCAACAATCGCCGATAACATCGCTAAAGTTCACCAAATGGTGCTAGACGACCACCGAATTAAAGTGAGAGATATAGCAGAGGCTATGGAAATGTCCAGAGAACGTGTTTGTCACATATTAAATCAAGATTTGGGCATGAGAAAGCTGTCCGCGCGTTGGGTGCCGCGCTTGCTCAGGTTAGACCAAAAATGTGTTCCAGTGAACATTTCCAACGCGGTCTGTTGGCGCAGTTAAGGCGCAATAAATCTAAGTTTTGGCGCCGCTTAAGTCAAAACAGTGGACTGCAAAGGGGGAATTTTATTGACGAGTGCTGCTATCTTCACGTTGACCTCGGAAAGTTTTCAGGCCATCCATGTATGTTAAACCATACTGGACAACCATGTATGAGCATTGGCGTGATTAGCGTCATGTAGCATATAACTTTTACCCTCCTATCAAGTTGGCTACTGTGAAATAGTTTCCTTGTCATATCAAATGTTTTCCTCGCTTTGGCTAAAGCAGCCTCTACATGTCTGTTGAAATACGGTTATTGATCTAGCCATTTGTTCCGTCTTAAACCCAAATTGGTTATTCGGAATAATGCTGTTGTCATCTAGAGAGCTTTGTTAATGGTCTTTTCGAATACTTTACTGGTGCTTGGAAGTAAACTTATCGAACGCATGTTCATTGGGTTTATACAGTCTTTACACGTTTTGGGATAGGCTATTCGATTGCCGTTTTCCAACGCGCGGGAAAGTGGGCATTATCCAAGGCGTTGTTTAACAGGATTGTATGTACATCTACTGACATAGCGGGGAAGTTCTTGAGTATGATGTTTGGTATTTCATCTATTCCCACTGACTTTGTTTCTTAATGAGTCGAAGACACCCTGCATTTCTTCCCTAGTACTTGAAAGGCTATTAGACCTAACACCGGCATTAATGTCAGTCGACAAATTATCGTCACCGAATTCGGTAAAACAGAGATTCTATGATTGCAAAAGTGGAATTTCAGGAGGTACAAATGATTCAGTAGAGCTCTGTCGTCCAAAGCGTGATTTCGGCGAATGCATTCCTTTGTAGGTGTTGGTTATTGTACCGTCCATGGGCACTAGTTCAACTCGACACCCAAACATTTACCATTGGTTTCTCTGAAATTTTTGCCACGAAACCAATAAACTCCAAACAAGCGAAAGTAATGAACAGGCACGCGAGTATTTCGTTATAAAGTGTTCTTTATTTAAATTTGCGTTATGGCATCGGCACATGCGCATAACACTGGGAGTTCACAACTTAATTCACTAATCTGGTCACTACGGGTTAACAATATAATTCCTTATTCCATTAGCCGGTGGGCGCCTGCACTCCTTCAGGATCGTGATAATGTCAAAACGAAGTTCACTTCAACGAACAGAACGAATTTCTCGAGTAGGTGGCAAAACGGTAACACTGCACTCCAACTCACGTATTCTGACCGTGTTAAAACCGAACTGGCTACTTGGTAACGCGGCTGGTAAAAATGTAGCGGGTGCGACTGTGCCCTGTGGCGATAGAAATCTGACTCAGCGATGCAATTTACATCCATCAGATTCGATGGCCGCGAATTGCATCGATAGGGGAGGATTCTATATGTGTCCGTATAGGACAAGTACGTTGCCCTTCGATGAAAACGATGATCGGTGGACACCTGATTAAACAGACGTACGATGATCGGGGGCTGCGGCGATGCACCCATACATCGTTGATGATGTATGCCAGGGATCGAAATATGTTTTTGATTCTAAGTAAACAAAAACTCGATTTCACAGATCAAATGGTGGCACACATGATGTAAATGATGTCCCTATGATACAAGGATTCGTCATGGTATTTGCCTAAGATTCCTTGGAAACACCGATGTAGGCAATATCCAATCTAGCCGTATTTTGTTGACATAAGTCAGCAGAAAGCTCGTCGACGGCGGCAAAGGGTCAGACTGGATGGCTATATGTTTGATTAATATGCGGGTAAGTAAAACGCACACAGTGAGATACAGTAAGTTTAATTTAGGTTTTCAGGCGGGTCATCATAGGCATGGTATGGGTAAGGTTACCTAACAATGATCATGTCCATGCCCAAATTCATGATCGGTCGATAGCCGATAACGGGAAATTGTCGCAACTGTCGCCGACCTAAGGGTATAGGCGCGATATATAATCGTGAACTAAGGAAGGTATATCGGCTACAGCTATGTCAACAATACGCGTTTGTTTATCGTAATTGAAGACAGACTGAGCCGATAGGAGATGAACTGGTTTATGGAATATGAGCCAGGGAATTTCAGAATGTGTGGATGCCGTCGGGTAGGTTTTCCTTTCAGGTATGATGCTGCAGGGGAGCTTACGCTGCCCCTAATTGCAGGTAAGTTCTATGGGTTTGCATGCAAAGAGGAAGGTTAATTTAAGAGGATGGGCGGTTCCTTGGGAATGTATTAAAGAACCGCCACACCTTCACCTTGTACATTTCCTGAAAGACAGCTACCACAGCACTCACCAAGAGATCTTCTATCACGAAGTACTCATTATTGCGGATGGCGTTCTTTGTATCTATGCCAATGTTGATTAGCAGTTCTTCGTTTCCATTGGTACGTGGAGTTTGGAGACACTGAATCTCGTTTTGCTAATTTCTCCTGAATATTTTATTTATTTGTGGGAACATATTCAGGTTATTAGATTTTATAGCTCGAATTCTGTTGTTCCAATACAAATATGTTACTAATCTATAGTTAGCTTTACGTAATTGTTGGACTTTTTTTTCGGGATTTCAATGACATTATCTCCTGGTCTTGTCTTTCAGTAAACTGCCTGTGTAATTGTTTTAGTTTTGATAGCAGTCTGCTCTTTTTCCTGTGAAGTGCGTTTATTATTGTGTTTCTGTACAAGTTTATGTTATTTGTAATTTGTGTTTTGGGAATTGTTTTGTCCATTGACCGTTTTGCAGTTTCGTACCTTTGTTGAAGGCATTTGTCGATCATCTTCTAGTGATGGGCAAAACCAGCAGTCGGCTCGCAGCAAACCCACATGGGCAGCCAAGGGAGACGAGCAAAAGTTCGACATTGATAAACTAAAAGACCTGCGCAAAAGTGCTGAATATCAAAACAAACTAACAAATAGATTTAGCATCCCACAGAGGGATGTAGTAGTGAGGAAAAGGAACCCAAGAGTGTGGACACTAAGTGGACATCGATCAGAGACACAATCAAACAACCAGGCCAAAAAGTATTAGGATTCAAGAGAACAATTAAATCCAAACCTTGGTTTGACGATGAGTGCAGGGCGAAGATAGAAGAACGTAAACGCCTCAAAGTGATCCACTTACAAAGATATGGTGAAGTCAACGCAGAAAGATACGCGACAATTCGGAAAGAGACAATGAGACTTTTCAGACGCAAAAAAACTAGGAGCGAAGAAATCCTAGAAAATGCCAGAGCAAAGAACATTAGAGGTATGTATGGCGGCATAAACTCAATTAAAAATTACTACCGAGGGAGAGCCGAAATAATTCGAGACGCAAACGGCTGTCTGGTCACAGAAACAAATAATATGGTGACAAGATGGAAGCAATACTTTGAAGAACTGTTCAATGTGCGCACCCATCAACCACAAATAAACGCACCAGACGTAGATAGAGCCAAGTCTCAGATCCTAGAGCCCTTTTTAAACAAAGTTGTAGACGCAATAAATCGATTGAAAAACAGCAAGGCTCCCGGAGTTGACTACATACCAGCAGAGCTTGTGAAGCATGGAAGAGAGGCAACCGCTCGAAAGATCCACCAACTTATCAGAACAATATGGGATAAGGAAGTCACTCCGAAAGAATGGAAAACCTCAATAGTGATCCCCATTTTCAAAAAAGGCAACATATCTGACTGCGAAAATTACAGAGGAATATCGTTGCTCCCAACCACATACAAAATATAAACAAATGTCATACCAGCGAGAATCACACCGTACGCAGAAGAAATACTGGGAGACTACTAATGCAGATTCCGTAGGAATCGGTCAACAAGCGACCAAATGTTCCCAATAAGGCATCTGGTGGAAAAGAAGTGGGAATACGAAGAGACGGTTCACCAACTGTTCAGAGGCAAGATATTTGAAAAACTTAAAGAATTTAAATATCTGAGAACGATACTGACGGTCAGTAACGAAATCTCGAAGGAAATAAACAGAAGACTACACTCTGGAAACGCTAGTTGGCATGCAGTCAGTAAACTGGTGATATCCAAACTGTTATCACGTAACATAAAGCTCAGTGTCTATAGAACCATAATCATGCTGATTGTTCTATACGGATGCGAAACATGGGTTCTCACAAAACGGGAAGAAAACAAATTCCGCGTATTCGAAAATAAAGTTTAAAGGGGTATCTTTGGAGGTAAATATAACGAGGAGGCAGGAGAATGGGGGAAACGCAAGAACCACGAATTCGAAGAGCTATACCAAAAACCTACAATAGTGAGAGTAATCAGGTCGCGAAGATTAAGGTGGGCCGGGCATATGGCGCGAACGGGCAACGATAAGACCGTGCGTAGATTTCTTGACGGTCGACTCTTGGTATAATATCGTGGTTTTTATCCCCTATCTTATGCATCTGGTTTAACTTTGTTTCCCCCGCCAGAAGTACATCAGGATTTTCATCTTGCAACAGGTTGAAAAGAGTGGCTCTTCTCTCTGTTCTTATTAGTGAATTTACATTAACGGCAAGAGCTTTGATTGATGTTTCGGTTAGATGGTTTATATTGACTTTTTATTTAGACTGGCCAAGTGCGAGAAGATCTCGTTTATGTGTACTTTGCAGCTTGATTGTGAATCCATCTGCTTGCGGTGTTGTTTCAGTATTTGTGACTGCCAGTCTTGTAATCTGTTTTGTTATTCTCCCGCCCGACGCAATTGTGCTTACGACCGCTTCGATGTTACGGACATTGTTGTTGTAGGCGTAGTCACAGAGAAATTGATTTCGAGTACCCCTTTCCACTGGTGGGGCTAAACGTTCTAGGGTACATAAGACAACAAATAGCCGGTTGAAAAAAAGTCCCTAAATAGCACAAGGTTCTTATAGCGTTTGGTACGATAGTGAAGAACGTGCGATTCGAACCGACGCTATGACGTTCGTCCATTCGTTTACAAGCTATAGTCGTTTGAGTGACGCTACATCCCCCCTTCCTTAAAAAAAAAAAAAAAAAAAAAAAAAAAAAAAAAAACAGGCATATCGCGTCTTGGTCAAACATTTTTGATGGGAAAAACTGAGAAATATTCTCCCATATCTCATCTCCTCCTTCAAGAATAATAGTTTATCGGTTGTTTTATTGAATTTAAAATGGGTCGGACAAGCACTGAAAACGCACTTCGCCCTGGAGGGCTAAAAGAGGCTTCGAATGCGGAAATCGTAAGGCAAGTGCATCGAATCGTTTTGATTGTGAAGTGAAGTTGCACGTATTAATGTATCTCAAAGGAACGGTCGGGATACATTTTGCACGATCTTTTTGACATGAAGAAGTTCTCGGCGCGACGATGATTCAACGACTGGTTTGGCGTTATTGCAGCGTAATCAAGCGGAGTTTTTTCACGTTTTGTAACGACGGATGACACGTGGGTCCATTACCTTACGTCTGAGTTCAATAGGCAGTCTGCAGAGTGACTGGAAAACCACAGAAGTCGGCCAAAGCTACCAAAAGCTCAACACTCCGTCGAAAAGGTTATGGCCTCGTTTTTTTTTTTTTTTGGGATACGCATGGCAGAATTGATTACATGCAACAAGGGAAGAACAGTCACAGGAGAATATTATGCAGCATTATTGGATAAACTGGAAAATGAAATAGAGGAAAACGACCCCATATGGCGAAGAAAAAAGTTCTGTACCATCACGATAACCCACCGCCACACACGTCCTTGAAAGCGATGACCAAATTGGACCAATTACGATTTTAATTGGTTTCTCACCCACCGTATTCTCCAGACTTGGGTCCCACGGGACTATTATCTGTTCCCAAATCTCAAGTGGTAGCTCTAGGGAAAGAGATTTAGATAGAATAAGGAATTCATCACAGAAACCGAGGTATATTTCGAAGGCTTGGATGTTTCGTACTACAGGAAGGGCATCAAAATGTTGGAAAATCGCAATAACAAGTGTATCGCCCTCGAAGGCAACTATGTTGGAGAATATATATAACTTTCCCCAAAAACTCTTGTTTTCATTTTCAAAATCCCTTGACTTTTTAGCCTATGCAGTGCATTGTTACCTCCTTTCGTCAACTGTTACGTGAGTGTCGTTTTTGTTTCGACCAGCTCAGCTGCATTGGGGTCAAAGCATGAATAAGAAATAAATAGAAATTAAAATGAATTAATTACATATACAGAAATACTATAATATTATATAATGCTACCCAAATTGAAAACCAATTAAATGTGGCTGGGTTGGAATCGAGTTAGAATACGACTAGTGTGTAAGCCCGGTCTTTTTTCGGCGGTGATGACTTTCGCTAGTTTCGAAGTCAGCCGTCGTCGAGGTGAAATTGATGAGGAGGAGAGATAAGAGATTGACAGAGAGAAGTGGGAGTCGTTGCTGAGTGCGCGTAGTGAAAAAAAAGCGAAATCGAAGCGCAGAGAAATAATTAGTAATATATATAAAACAAAATAAAACAAAAATAAGTAGAGCACGATGCGAGAAGTCATATATAGCATTTTTGTTCCATTTTTGTTTAATTTATTAAAACCTGTAAACGAAAGCATGTTGTTTAACAGTATCAAAAGTATCCAGTAAGAATCAATAAACTGAATGTGCATTGACGTGTTTTGCTGTTTTCCTGAATCTACGGAATGGTTGGAGTCACAAGTGGGAGGATCATTCTCATGATAAAGAAGCAACCTGTGCATTTCGCTAATGTTCTGTTTCGCAGGGGGTGAATGATCGGCTGATAACTGCGTGAGTGTGTGACCGCAAAGACTGCCGTTGGGGTGTGGGTTATTGTAGTGGGGCGCCCCGGCATACGGCGCTGATTCACTAGCAACACCACTGATTGTCACTGCTGACGAAACACCAAACACAAGAGAAAGCAATAGGATAAAAGGAAACTGAACTGCAATTTCAAATCTTAAAATTGACAAAAGAACTGAACTTTCGACTCGACCACAAACGTGTGTGTATAACTCGGCTCTTAAAATGGGACTGAATGGCACATGCGCACTCTCCAAATGTTAAAATCTGACTCGCCGATACAATCCATATCCGTCAGGTTCAACAGTGATGGATTACATCGGTGCGGGAGGCTTCTATATGTGTCCGTATAGGACAAGTACGTTGCCCTTCAGCCTGCATATCGGCAACGACGAAAATGCACCTGAATAAACATGGGGCTGGTGTAATGAATTGTAGGTATTATAGAGATACGCGATAGTGAAGATCGCCGAAGGGAGAAATAGGTTTCTGTGTCTTAAATAAACAGAAACGCTATTTCGAGGGCCATAAATCTTTGATGACCTGCGCCTGAGAACGAAATAATGCTTTAAGACACACAAAAACGCAATTTCAAGGGTCACTATGATGTACACATCGTGTTTACTCAGGCGTTCATGATCATGCCGTTGTAGGCTATACATTCAGGTGACGATAGGTCAGCCGAAAATTTGGGTCTTGTTTAAAAGACGGTGCCGTTACATGAGTATAATGGCGAGGAATTAGCCTTGCAGATGTGCAAGTGTACATCTCGCCCCGGGTGGCCATGGACCAGCGGTCGGTTAATAGGGTAAACACAGTGATGCTACTATGTGTTTGTTTGTTTAACAGGCCGGAGCATCGTTAGGCATGATCTAGGGTATGATTGTCTAACGTCAATCATATTAGTGCCCAAATCCCGTGATCGGTAGATAACCGACAAAGGAAATTGGTCGCAACTGTAGCGAGCCTTGGGATTGGGGCAATATTCACTCATGAACCGTAGCAAGAATACCGGCTACAGCTGTGTCAACAATTACGCTGGCCAGAGAGTATTTATTGTTTATAATTGCTGACAAGCCGAGCTGATTGAGTGGCACGGTTCATGTAATATGAATGAAATAACTTGTTTGATGTCCATGCCTGCTGGAGTTTTACTTTCAGGTGGAAGTTATTTGAAAGAAAGCTTACACTGCTCGAATGCAGGTAAGTATAGTGGTTTATGGAGTGAGGGAAAAGTAGGTTGTATTAAAGAAATGGATGGTTCTTTAGGAAGGCTTTACAGATCCGCCACAGGAGTTCTTAGTTGCGCCCTCTTTTTTCCAAGGACCGTATCTGGTGGTGGTGGTAAAGAAGAAAGCATCACAACGGGCGCAAGCGGACAGTCCAACACCCCCCCCCCCGCCAGTTACGCTGTGATTGGCCGTGTAATTTCCTAATCAGAAACACTATACAACTATACCCCAAGTGGCACAGCGCCAGCGTTGCCTGGCGACGGTATCAACATACGTCTGATAAGATCACTCGGACCCAGTGACCCAGCTATTGGCCCTGACGGAAAGCTTATCGCAGGCACATAACACTAATCGCCAAAAGCTATATAACTGTTGGCAGCCTTGGCCATTTCTCCACGACTGCTATAGGCAAAGGCGCCACAAAGATCTACAACAAGTATTTGGCCCCCTGCACAGGGCATCGGCAACAATTCGGTATCAGTTGACATCTGCAACCATTTGATCGATTGCAACAACTGGCAGCCACAACCACTGACACAGCCGGTTGACTTAACTAACGAAAAGCCCACAACCATTGGCAGCAGGAATTACATTACAATTGGCACAACCTTACAATTTGGCACCGTGGACAGGGAATTCTGTACAAGTCAATTCCATCTGTGACAATTAACAATATTACAGTTGCCGCAGACAATAATTCAATCTGATTACGATACAATACTATAATAACAAGTACTACAATTTGGCGACAACATACACATACAATTCCATATATTACACAACCTCGCCCCTTTACCCGCTACCACACTATAATTTAATCCTTTCGACGCAGTTGGGCTACATACGCCCCAGCGATAAGGTTAATAACGCCATTCCGGATTGAAAGGGTTGAGAGTACCTCAAAATGCTCTTTGGTGCGGGCATTTGTTGATAAACCTGAAATATCGAGGTGGACTCTTTTGGAAATATCTGCATCGGTACCGCTTCTCACTAATAGGAATATTCTACGATCTCCAGCACTCATCCCGGCAAAGCGTTCGCTCAGTAAAAATCAGTGAAACATGGATCTGCACTTCATAATGAATCTTGTAATTTGTTGATAAATATAAAGCCAATAATCAATTTAATTTGGTCATAAAATTGCTTTAATTGAATCCTCAATATGCATTTCACCTTCGCCCATGGATAGAGAGGAAGTTTGTGTGCTGCTGCAAAGCTTTTATGTTTCGTAAGTAAAACACGCCGCAGGACCTGGGAGGATTTAAATATTAATGACCAACCGCACCGTACACTAACATTGTTTCTAACGTCCGTCTGAAAGTTAGCTCGGCACACTAACGTATACTCTGTCGGTTGCGCACTGAAACAAATTATTCAATTGTGGTTACAAATAAATTAGAACATCTCTAGGCAGTCATCAAGAATGATAGCATGCTGGCACTCCTACCTTTTCGGAATTGGCTTTGTTACACATGTATCCTGCGTTTCTCTTTTCTGTGACATACTTTGTTAATTTAAATAATAATAATACAAAGTATGTGTCTACTGGTGCTCGCTATTCAGGCGAATGTCCACGAAAAGTACCTAGAGAGTTCCGAATGTCCTGAGAATGTTTTGTTTAACCTTGAGCTCTGTAACGTGTTCACCAGAATTCTACAAGATGGAAGAAAGAGGTTAAATTAAGAGGACAATGGGCCGCACAGCGTTTTTTTGATGATTTATTTCAGTCATCGCGAACAAATTAAATTAAATTGAGTGGAGAGTATTTTAAATAGATCTTAATCGCATTAAATAATCCACTAAGAAGGTCATAACCGATGGAATGCTTAGCCACAGAGTCGTTATGGGTTATTTATTAAAAAGATACTAGAAATGTAAGGAACCTATGTATTGTTGCTTGTTCGGAACGACAATTTTCTGCAATTTCCTAAACTTAAAAGCTGCTGATACGGATCTGTGAAAGGCTATGTTTTATTTTCACGATCATCAATATAAATCATCACTTAAAAAAGTGACTTTTTACCCTTTAAAGTAATACACATTAAGAGTACACTCAGTAATAGAGTATGTAGGATCCCTTATGGATTGGTCTCATTTCATGTTTGGCAATTTTGCTCTTGCCAATATGAGCATTGAAAAATTATATTTTTCTTAAGTAAGGTTCTTAATGCGGAATATATTTCAGAAAGGTTTGTTGTAAAAGCCCGTAAATAATTCAATGTTCCCAAAATCTTTTCTAGGTCCTCTCTATTTTCTGGGTCTGCAATTTCTTGATTAACTCTGATTCGCTCAAGATCTGGCGACATTCCATGATTCAAAAATACATGACCTAAATACTTTATTTTAGTGACCCTATATTGAAATTTTGTAAGGTTAAATTTAACATTAATCTTCCTAGCTCTGTCTGTAACCCTGTGGCGGCTCCACGAACCGCACAAATCACCATAGGCTGTGATGTCTTCGTTCCACCAATTAACATACTTACCTCTAACCAAACTCCACGTGCCCACAGACACGTGTCCCCAAAGTCCACCGTTTCACCTGACCAAAGGTGACATCCATACCGGTGTTAACAACCCCACGTATCCACAGATACGTGGGCAACAAGTCCCGAACAATTTTCCTACGCCAGCACGGCGATCGAAGGACATGACCCAGCACAGACATTGTGTATAGATCCATCAACTGGATAAACACAAACGGTTGGCACAGCTGCGCCAGATGTCGACAAACATCACATCCCCGGCGAGAAACCAATTGCCGGAAACCAATCCGTCGGCAAGACTTTTGTCCCTGTTGCAATGAACTTCGCTTAAACAAAGGCCAATGCCGAGCAACATTAATCAATGAAAACGCAGTTCCCATAGGGCAAAGCAAACACACCAGAATGTTTGCATAAGCAACGCAACAGAAGTGTGAAAATTCTGAAGGACCCACAGTCGGCAACCCCCGCGTCTGTATGTGTGAGCGCGATCTTCCCTGGTGGAGAGATTTTCGATTGAGAGAAAGTCACCACCCAGGAAAAGCGAAAGGAAAAAGAGAACTATGGGGTGAACAAAAGCATCCCCAGAGAAGAAATGATTGAGTCGACATAGAGAACCCGAACGAGGAGGTTAGTCCGCGCCGCGCGATAAATCGATAAAGAAACGTTTCGTCCCGAAGGTAAACCTCTCAAAATTACGCGAGTTAACTTAAGTCAACATTATCGCTATGGTATACGGCTCTGATGTATTTTCTTATTCGATTTTTGTTCGATGTTCTTCACTATTTTGTTTGTGAATTGTGTGTGTATCTGTTAGAGACGCCACAAGTTTTCCTTGCCCTACTCTGTCACTTGACTGGATATTCGCTGTCCCTTTAGTGGTGGAATGAACGACATGATCGCTGACGTTTAACACCAAGGTTTCCATTTCAGTGTCATCACTCAAATATTTTATTTTGTGTTTGTTAACATCGATCGATTACTCTAATCGCGTTGGCTTTATTTGTTTAGGTTAATTGGACTACACGCACAATCGATACAGCTAATCAACTATTTTAATATTTGAACTAACATTCACATTCACGAATTTTTCTTAACAGTTCCTTTAAATCATCGCAACGATAATATAAAACTGATAACATTCCTCTTTCACTCTAGTTTCTTCCTCAACTCCAACTAACTACAACCGTGATTCTCACAACATCTTCTTACACACAGTAAAAAAAAACTGTCAATACGGCGTCTTTGGTCTTTCCTTTCCCGTTCATTTTCCGTTCAGAGTTTTTTACCGTTGTCACAACAAAAGTTTCCCGACGATGATCAATTTCGAAACTATTCGAAGATATCATAGCCGATGAAAAAAACTAGGTTTATGCACTAGCTATTTATTTTGGTTTTCCATTTAAGTTTCAATCGAAATTGTGAATGTATGTTTCAATTTAAAAAATGTTAACTGTTTGTAATGTCATCATCATCATCATCGGCACTACAACCGGCAGCCGGTCTTGGCCTTATTTAGCAAGTCCTGGGGCTTGTTAAATTTTTCCATAATGATTTGTTTTTTTCCGGGCAAGGTCATTAGTCTTGCGCCAGGTTTGTAATGTACGTGTCTAATATTTAAATTGTCTAAATGTAATTTAATGCTTTGTCTATTGTGTGTTTAATTATGTGTAATTGTGCATTGTATAAAAGAAATAATGAGGGAAAAGCTAAGTACATGGCGGCAACTTCTGCGAAGAGAAGACCTAACGTTGGTCAAACTATCAGGGTAGTGGAGCTCGAATTTGAAGTAGTGCAATCCTTTAACTAGCTTGGGTTAATAGTATCAGCCGATAACAATATGGAAGAAGAAATACGCGGATGCCTGATCAAATCCTACAAAGCTCTTTAAATCCTGAAATTTATCCAGAACATCCAGGCTTCTACTGTACAAGACCATGGTCTTACCGGTACTCATGTATGGACCCGAGACCTGGGCGATCAATAGAAGGCACTCTGAACGCTTAGCCGCGTTCGAGAGGTAGGTCTTAAGGAGAATTGTTGGCCGCGTATGTGGAGGATGCCGGAGACGCTACAACCATAGGTTGTACGCAATCTACTTTGAAGCTTATGGTGTAAGAAAACTCAAGCTCGCTAGACTCCGGTGGGCGGGACACCTAGCTCGAATGAGCGAAGAGGAGCCTGCGCGGAAAGTCCTTTGTGGCAGGATGTATGGAAGGAGACAGCGAGGCAGACCTTGTCTGCGATGGGGGGATGGCGTAAACTGAGTGCCAAACTGGATGACATCGGCTCGAAATTGGGACCGGTGGAAAGATTTGTTAAATAAGGCCAAGACCGAATCCCGGTTGTAGTGCCGATGATGATAAAAGAATGCGTTTATTTTATGTTGTAAATGAATGTTGTTGTAATTTGTAAATGAGTGTAGTGTTATTCATGATTAATTGTTCTCGTTGGGTCAAGGCGGTGGGGATTCACTACGTAACAGGGGCAGTTAACGTATGACTCATCAACCATTAACACAACCGTACTTCACTCCTGAGGTTAACGTATGACTTATCCACTATTATCTCAATTGCAAGGTATGACTTATCATCCATCATCACAATATACAATTGTACTTCGCTCATGCCTTAGAAATGGCTCTAACAAAGCCATCTCAAGATTATCTATCAACCACAGAAAATCCAGAGAATGCAAAATTATCTCACAACCTTTTTTGTATAAATAGCCCTAAGCCACAAGCAAAACTGTTCATAACAAACCATAAGTTTGAAATAGTATAAAGTGTCACAATATAGAGGCTCCCCATCCAAAAAAATATATATTTTTTTATTTTCTTGGTACTTATACTATTAACTCGCACCAATGAACGCACCCCACTGGGTGGTAGCTGTTGATCTGCCATCCGGATTTCTCGACCTCCTTCCTGTCTTTCTTTCCTGCCTTGGGTCGTGGTCGAGAGGGGTAGACGTAACATCGGACTCTAGTAGAGCAAACTAATTTGGATAACGTTAAGTTTCATTTGTTATCTTAAAATTATCTGTGCAATTGAATTAAGTTCAGAATTTCTTTACTGTGAATTGTTTAGTTTAAGTTTCAATAATATGATTTGGTTTCGGTAAAATAAAATCAGTCTGCAAGAATAACAAAACAATGCTCATTCCGGGCACAGCGCGTTGCGGTTGCTTGACGAAGCATCCTTAATGTTTAACTGGCCCATTCTGCGTCTTTCAGTATTTCATGGATTTGGTTTTCCTCACTGTACATGTGCGAAGTGCATCCACTATTCAAATATCATTCGTTGTTTTGTGTCGATTCGAGTGTTTTCTTACCGTTTTCGGAGTTTTTCTGTTGTATCTTGATGTACAAATAACACTTGGCGGCTTTGTGTTAGGCCCTTGAGAGGAGGTTGCCTTGAATTAGCGATGATGTGTGTTTTCTGGTCGACGTCCCTCTACTTTCCAAAGCGTTGATGACTATGTGGCCTTATTCTGTATATATAACATCATTATTCCTGATATCAGATGCTTTAGAAGTGCCGTCTTCCTGGCGGGCCGTACCGATTCGTAGGAGGAGGACAGTCTGTCCCAAACTTCCTTGGAAGTGGTTATCCATATGACAACATCATCATAGCTTCCTTCGACGCATTTGAGCGTTCAGTTCAATCGATGTGAACATGTAGATGTCGCGCGAGTTAACTTTTACCGTTACTTGAGAAAAAAAATTTTTTTTTCACTGCAACTAGAAGTTAAAATAAAAACACTTGTCTCATTTTATTTTTTCCGTGATCTTCCGCGGGCCGTTTTATTTATAATTCACGTAGAAGACATTTCCTCACAGGATCTTTCCTAAGACTCACTATATCTCTTATTTACTTATTTATTTATTTATTATTAACAAGTAATTCAAAATTACATATCAATAAATTAACATAATGAGCCTAGCAGCTGAGACTATTGGCTCTGTACTTTTAAATTATAATCTGATTTTTAGAATTTTTATAAACTTATCTATATTTTCTATGTTATCGGGGGTAGGATCTTCAAGGATTTTATAAATATCTATATTACGAAATTGGGCTCCTCGTCGGGGACCCCCTGGCGCAAGACTAATGACCTTGCCCAGAAAAAATAAATCATTATGGAAAATTTAACAAGCTTCAGGACTTGCTAAATAAGGCCAAGACCGGTTCCCGGTTGTAGTGCCGATGATGATGATGATATTACGAAATAGATGGTCTCTTAAAAGTTTCAGGTGAGGACAGTCTTTTAGTATATGAACGACTGTAAGTGTTGTGTTGCGTTGTATTGTGTGTTTTTGTTGAGCAGGTAAAGATGCGTAGCGGACGTATGACCTAATCGCAATCTCAGGAAGTTTGTGATTTTAGATTTACTTAAATTCGTTGGATAGAAGGGGTGATATTTGAATGGGTTTACGTTTTTATAGGTGTGGTGATAAGTATCTCAATTTATTCGAACTGTACTTTTTCGTTTGTTTTGGATGGTTGCTAGTAGATCGGCTCTTGTATAGATGTTAAATTTACGAATCGGAGCTTGTAGGGGTTCTCTATATTACGCGGAGAACCAACCCACAATTACAACCTAATTTCGCCCGCTAACCACGCACCATGCACCACCTCAACCCCAATCCCTTCCGTCGCCCTATTTCACCCGCAAAAGGTATCTACCCAAAGGGCGCATAACCTGAATTCATTCTTCTATGCAGATAATGCACAACTGAATTCACCCTTTTTATGCCATATGGCATCAAATATTCATATAAATCACATGAGATTTCTACCTGAAATCAAAAATCTCATGTATGGTTAGCAACAGTAAAGTCTGGGCAAGCGACGCTGTTGCTGCATAGCCAAACCGCTTGGGTAATATAGAATCCTGTTCGTTCTTTTTCTCTCGCCGATATTTTCCCAAGCCATCGTCGCGTCCTTCGACCTTCGCCAGATACGGCTATTCGCTAGAGATCAATAAACTCTTTAGTCAGGTGAATAGCACGAAAAATATACTTTTCATTCCGCCCCATTTCCCCTGCTCGGAGTGCATTGCACTCTGAGATCAATCCAATATCAAACTGGGTCATGCGGTCACCAGGTTTTGCTTTCGTTGCATGCGAAGGCAAATCATCCCTGGGATCATCACACTCTCCGTTTCAGTTCTCACATCTAAATCCGTTGACTATTGGATAAATTCGCAAGAGTTTATTCACCTCGATGGGCGGGGAAATGAGAGAATGCGGATGAATGTGCGATGGAGATTGGTTGATCGTGTGGATATAACCACCAGTCGGTATTCAACCGACGAGTACAAACAACACAAAGTCGAGTAATTGCAGTGAGCGATTAAAGTCGAGTGTAGTATCACCAAGTGAAAAAGTCGTGTACAGTATTATTGTCCGCGTTATAATATATTTATTTCTTTTATATACATACAAGTGATTTCATTAAATTTTGATTCTCAATAATAAGAAGAATTTAGAACGCAGTTTTCTCTCCTTTCGGAAACTCTTCCAAAAGTGATAACAAAACATATTAAAGAAAAATCGAATGAAAATTATCTGTGTTACTTAATCCACCGAACAATATTAATAAAGAAAGTGATCCTGTGGAATCGCCAGAGTTTAACAAAATATCAACATCAAACGATATAGTAAAGTAGACATTGATTGTTAGCTTAATTTACAAACAATATTAATAAAGAAAGTGAACCAGTGGAACCATGAAGATATATTAAGAACTACCAGCAGAGTGTGTCACCATTCTAAAAACAAGTAAAAATAAAAAAAAATAACAAAGAACTCATAAACAAAAAACCTCCAGTGCGTTTTATTTTTTTCTCCTCCTTCGGTGACTTGGATTTCGGTGGAACAAGTGTTGGGAATAAAGTGAACCTGTGTCCGTGTCCGGCACAACTACTTTTTAACGCCCACAAGCTTGTGGCGAAGAAGCGTTGTGCACCGGTGTACGGCGCTGCTTCTCCTTTTCCTCCATCACGAATTGTTCGCGCGGACACTGATCTCAGCACAAGAGAAATAAATACACCCAAGACTGCGGACAATTAAACGCACGGATTTGGTTTAATATTATTTTATTGATGGTTAATTGTAATACATTTGTTGACGTTTTTTTTTTAACAGACACCAGCAACGACGCTGACGACCAGTGCAAAGAATGCACCGATCAACAGCAATTCAGAGTTCATTGTTTTACAATAAAGTTACTTTTCTCACTTATAAATTCTTTTTCACTAACTGAAACTAACTGCGGCACAAACTCGCCAAACAATTAAAAACCGACAAGTTCAAAATACTTCTCACGGCTCCTGGTAATTTTACGCGCAGGCTGCGGAGTGCGAGAGTGACGCGTTACCATGGCGGTCAGTGGTTGGAAAACGACTCACTCGCTATGGTGATCATGGTGGTATGTGTGCATGGTTCTTTCATGGATGAGAACGAACCTAAAACAAAGAAAGGGCATAAAGTGCATTCATGGGATACGATTTCGGTAAAGCAAATAAAACCGTCATCGTCGGATGCTAATGGGATCTTTGTTGGAACATGTGCGTCGCGGCTAAACAAAGAGACGACGATGCGATGTGGAAATGTGCTAATGGGTTTTAGCTAGGTTACTGGGAAATGGTGTTTATGGCATCGCTAGGGTAGGTATTGAATTCTTATTTGCATTTGTTTATGCTGTAGGATTTAATTGTTGCCAAGAGACGCGGAATGCGTATTTGCTGTTGCCAGCCAATGTGTATGTAGGGAACATTGTTCTACACATGGCGCGGCTGGGAAAATAGACGGCGTAATATTTATGGTCCCTGTCATGACAGTTACATTGTATGCAAACCGAATCATTTTGTTTACAGGAATTTGTCTGGTACCGAAGGTGCCGAATTGGTTTCGAATTCCAGATAAGTAAAGCAAGTAATCTTACGGAAAATTGTATGCGAAACGATGCATGAAAAGGTAAGTTTTCTTTACAGGGAGTTTAAGATTATAGATTTGATCTATATAACGTGTGAAGCATATAGAGGTGCTAATGCTAATGGGGGTTTTACGGTAAGTAGACAGTAGGGTTTGGCGGAACTGCCAAAAGCTCTTCTTGCTAAGTTAGCTGCACAGTCTTCATTTTCAATACCGTTGATGGAAACATGGCTAGGAATCTACATTCGTTTTATTTTATTATAATATTTAATGATTAACATCAGGGGCAAGATATTTGAAAATGTCAAAGAATTTAAATACCTGGGAACAATACTGACGGCCAGTAACGAAATGTCGAGGGAGATTAACAAAAGACTACGCTCCGGAAACGCTAGTTGGCATGCAGTCAGTAAACTGCTGAAATCCAAACTGCTATCACGTAAATAAAGCTCAGTGTCTATAGAACCATAATCATGCCGATTGTTCTATACGGATGCGAAGCATGGGCTCTCACAAAACGGGAAGAAAACGAATTCCGCGTATTCGAGAATAAAGTTTAAAGGGGTATCTTAGGCGGCAAATATGACGAGGAGGCAGGACAATGGAGGAAACCCCACAACCACGAATTGGAAGAGCTATACCCCAAACCTACAATAGTGAGAGTAATCAGGTCGCGAAGATTAAGATGGGCCGGACACGTGGCGCGAATGGGCAGCAATAGGACCGTGCATAGAATTCTTGACGGTAAGCCAACGGGAAAGAGACCGACAGGACGGCCTCGACGGAGATGGGAGGAGAATGTTAGGTTCGACCTCGAGGAGATCGGATCGGATAGTGGAACGTGGAAGGAGAGCGCATGGGACAGGGAAAAATGTCGAGTCGGTGAGGTCGGATCTTTCGGGTTCCTACAGGCCAATAAATAGTAATGGTAATCATATTTAATATGGTTTCTAATATTGGAAATGAAATCTTCGGTGTTGTTGGTGCTCCTTATTGAATGGAGCACTGACAAGCTGTCTGTGCAGATTATATATTTTTCCCTGTGCTTGGTGGCAATTATTACGGCTTGTTGGATGATGAAGGCTTCCGCCGTAAAAATGGAGCAAAATTCAGGTAACAGTCCGATTTGCTTTACATCACCTTCTTCAGATGAAACAGCGGAAGAAGTATTTTCGGTTGTTTTTGATCCATCTGTATAATCCATCGGATTTATATTTCGAAGCGATTGACCAATATAGTGCACTGTACGAGTATATATCCTTGTTTGTGTTAGCTTTTTTAAATGTTGTGAGCGTGGTTATAATAGCACTCTCAATTAGCGGCCATGCCGGATAGGTTGAGGAAAACTTAACAGTTTGTTTAAATTGTAATTATAATTGGTAGACTTTATCTATTACCCTGGTTATCGTGCTTATGTCGTCAAAGGCGATAAAAAATAATATGACTGGCAATGGGGATCCTTGAGGGATGATAGAGCCCTTGAGGTATAGTGGTCAATGTGAAATAAAGCATCTGTGCAACCTCTGTTGGATTTGAACGCTGCTTGGTTGATAGATGTAAATTTCTTTGGTTCAATAAACCATAGCAACCGTTTGGCCAATATTTTTTCTAAAACCTTTGCAATACAGGGGATTAAGAATATAGGACGGTAACCCTCTATAGTATCTTTATCTTTCTTCAGTTTGGGAATAGGGATTAGTACTGCGGTTTTTCACATTTATGCGATATGTGATGTTTCAAATATTTTATTGTATAATTTAATGATTCTCAATTTTGTATTTTTCGAAAGGTGTTTCAACATTCGATATGATATTCGATCTCCCCCTAAGGTTTCGCTTTTGGTTATACTAAGTACTGATTCAAACTCAGTAAATGAGATGGGTTCTTCGATGTGGTGGGCCGCAGGGTTGGAGGCTTGTAAATATAGTAAATTGCTAATGGATTCAAGTCTTTTGCGATTGAATTTGGGATGGAAGTTGTGGTTGTCTGAGGATTGCAACCAGGTTTTGGCGAAGCGTTGGCATATTTGCATTGTGTCTGTTGTTGTAGTATTTTGGGAATTAAGACTGGAAATAATTACCGGATTGTAATTGCCGCTTAAGCTGCGTATTCATGCCCTATTATGGCTGTGGAGGATTTTGGGTTGATTGTCGAAGTGAATTGAAGGAGGCTTTTTGATTTACTATCTTTCATCCTTCTACGAGATAAAGCGTTCGCTTTTTTATATGCTACAAGGTTAGCCTGTGGGTGGTATTTACCAGGGCGTCAGCATGGACGCGGGTTAAGTGAAATACCCCACAACAATATACGGCGCTCCAACTTGTTCCCCAAGGAAAAAGAAGAAAACCGAACACACTGACATATCCAGCGGTAATAAAACACAGCTACTTGATTGAATTTTATTGTCTAAACTTTATTGAACATTATTCACTCGTACATTTGTTCCTTTCTGCAAGATTATATTTAACACATTGTTCTGTAGATGTTTGGCTTAGCACATTATCCACGGAGGATATCATTCAATAAACTTAATCCGGCTATTACATTCAACTTTACTTGTCTGATGCCGCGGCGACGATTCGCAACAACGAACACAATAGCTTATCACCTGCACGAATATATGTCTATATATATATATATATATATATGTATCAATTCATTTTTTAGTATACCCGCCTGTCACCCGGGAGACCGGGGTTCGATTCCCCGTCGGGGAGCCCCTGGCGCAAGACTAATGACCTTGCCCAGACAAAATAAATCATTATGGAAAATTTAACAAGCCTCAGGACTTGCTAAATAAGGCCAAGACCGGTTCCCGGTTGTAGTGCCGATGGTGATGATCAATTCATTTTAATTTAACACCGGAAGAAAAGTTGAAAAATACGTTCTGCTAGCTACGGTATGTATAGGACATTAAGTAACGTTCCGACCAGACACTTAAGGCTCTCGACCGCGCTCCTCAAGCGTAGAAATTTGACTCTTTGGTGATCGGTTGTGGGAAGTCGACCGCCGCGGTTTTTTCTCCGTCGACCCAGCCAGTCATAATCGAGATCGGCATGCAGCAGCCAATGAGGAAACAACGAGATAGATCGCGCTGGAAGGGTTCCGGTGCATGACGTACGTACCACTCTGTACATCCAAGCACCGGAGGAGAGGACCAACGCAATTGCGCCAGAGATTGATTGCACAGAAGGGAACTCGATCAAGTCAGCTGAGCAAACAAATGGACCGAAAAAGGTTGCTATGTTTAAACTAGCGATTCGTTGATGCTAGGGAATGTAGCTTCTTCTGTTTATACGTTGTGTATACAGAAGCATTCTATTTCGATAGCCAGCGTGAGAATCGTGGCTGTTCGTTGTTTAGACAACGAATCATTAGACATGACCGATGTGGTGATCGATTTTTTTTAATTTTTTTTTTTATTAGACTTCTCTCGGGAGAGGCGAACCTATAGCGCCGAGTGGGCGCCCCGAGATATCATCAAATAACTGTTGCAGTTCTTTTGGAACAGTTGCAGGTTGTAACGCTCCGGGAACACTCACGTGGGAAGGGAGTTCCAAAGCTCCCCCGCTCTGTATCGGAACGAGCTCTGATACAGGGAGGTTCGCGCCATCGGGAGATGAACCACAAATGGGTGCGATCCGTCGGATTGTCTTGTGGAGACCATATAAACCGAATTGCGTGGAACAATACCAAGAATCTCCGATAATATCTGTAAAACAGACAGAGGTCAGCTACGCGCCTTCGATGTGATAGCGACTGTAGTCCGGACGTCAGCGCCGAGTCCCCGATCAGGCGGATCGCTCGTCTCTTTATGCTCTCAAGTAGGTCGACGGTATGTTTAGGAGACGAGCTCCAAACATGAGAGTAATATTCGAGGGCGGGTCTAATTTGGGATTTATATAGGAGAAGTTGGGCCGGAGTAAAATATATCTTGGCTCTAAAAAGATAGCTCAGTTTTCCAGAGGCTGACCTGGCGATACTCGACACATGTTTATGTTATGATACATTCCCACAGACCGTGACGCCGAGCAATCTCAAACTTTACCCAGCCTCGAGGGCCCGGCTATTCATCATCAGCTGTGGAACCGATGATCCACTTTTCTTTGTGAATGTTGTATATTGTGTCGTCGCTGCATTGAAGTCGACGAGAAAAGGCGACGGATTA
Organism: Microdon myrmicae; assembly: GCA_963931805.1. Lineage (NCBI taxonomy): Eukaryota > Metazoa > Arthropoda > Insecta > Diptera > Syrphidae > Microdon > Microdon myrmicae. The sequence goes on from OZ007497.1 coordinate 206,559,020, forward strand.
TGTTGCTGTACAAATAAATGACGTACATGAAGGCTAAAGCCATGCCGTTGTAAGCAATAGAAGACATTGCGAAGGGCAGGAATGTTTTTTTTTTTCTGTGACGTTAGGTCAACAGAAAATTGGTTCGCCATGGCAAGGACTGGGATGAAGATTTCTTTGTTTTAGAAAAACAAATCATGGGACACGGCCGTTGATTTGATTGTTTAATCAACAATTATGATCGTGTCCAACTCGATGATCGGTTATCGGCATAGGCGATCAATCATCGGAAATTTGGCTTGCATATGTGCAAGCAAGCAAGCTGCCCGACGCGTCTTTTTGGACCAAAGGATTCTTGGAACAAGAAGACACCGGAGAATTGGTGTATGTTTTCGTATGATGCCATCGCAAGATGATGATCTTGCCGTGGGCTTATTTTGAAGGTAAGAAATTGTTGAAGAGAGCTTCGTACTGCTCATGTCCAGGCAAGAGGCTTTGGTGGGGTACAGTATAGCACGGTTGGGGAAGGGAAGTTGGGTTAGCACGATGGGTGGTTCTTCGGGCGAGCCTTAAAGAACCCCCACAAGCCTCTGTGGGTCTTTTTTTAAATTGAGAGAGGGCTGCCATTTTGCATTTGCGGAGAGACGTTAGTTCGGAGTTCCACCAAGGTACATGCTGCCTGGTTACCGGTTTGGCTTTAGTATTTGTTTGTGGTATTGAAACGTTGGCAGCAGATCTAATTGCTTTATTGATTATTGCAGCTTCATGATTTGTATTAGGTGTATGGGCGTAGCTTGAAAGAAATTCATAAATATTTTTTTCAATAAGTGGCCAGTTGTTATATTTATTTTATATTTTGGAGATTGATTACAATAGGTTATCGGTTGTTGGATATATATCATAGTTAGCACGGGAAAATGATCACTATTGTAAAGATCCTCTAGAACTTGCCATGAAGCTCTTGGAACCAATTCAGGAGAGCAACAAGTGATGTCAATGTGAGTGAGAATGTTGAGGGTAGGGAGGTGGGTAGGCAATCCTTCATTCAGTAGGATAAGGTTTGAGGCGAGGAGGATGTTTTCTATTATTTCACCTCTTTTGTTTGTAGACGATGAGCCCCAGAGTATACTTCAAGCATTTATGTCCCATCCAAGTATTCTAGGCTCGTTTGTTTGATTGGATATTGACTGAAAATCATCTTTATTTATCGGCTGATTTGGAAGAAGATATAAATCTATGTAAGCGAAATTTATGGGGTATTGTATTTCTACAACGAGTGCTTGCATATTTGTAATAATGGTGAGCATTTTGTGGGGAGTACCTTTTTTAATGAGTAACCCTATTCCTTGTTTATGTGTTGTATTTGCAGAGGAGTTATGGAAATAGCCTATATAAGATTTAGGAATGATTGGTGCTGTGTTAACTGGACAATGTGTTTCTTGTAATGATATTACCCTTGGGTTATATTGTGGGAGGGGTTTGCTGAGTTCCTTAGTCACGTGTACCGTCAAGGGTACGAGTTCACCAAGGTCCCACTCCCTCTCGTCTATGCTCGGCGGCGGCTGACCTCTGCTCACTTAGCGACAGAGTACACCGATTATAACGCTTTTATAGTTCCTTTATTTTCCTTAGTTACTATTTCGGCAGAATTACAATTAAACAAACAGTTCTGTATAGATGACGGACCCGTTGAAACAATGAATGGACATCACAATTAAACAACAGTTAATTTAACAACCGGTTCTGCATAGATGACGGATCCGTTGAAACAATAATGCTGTATCCGAGCAACTTCCTGACTACGCTCCACACAATATACGACTCTTATGAACGGTCAACGCGGCTAAATATCGGCGGTGTGTGTGTGCACGAAGCGGCGGTTGGATATTGACTGACTGATTAAAGCAAGAAAATGTTCATCGCGTCGTGGCAGTGGAGTCATAGCTGAATAATCTCACTGCCACTTACCAGGATCTTGAAAGGGGTTGCTATGCTTGCATAGGGAATTTAGTTCCAGAGAATCACTGCCGTACAGGCTGAGTTAAATTCCTCTCTCGCTATGTATACTGGGAAATCGGTTTGGAAACACGACCAAGTGTTGGCAAGAGTTGTCGGTTAGACAAAGGGATATGGGTCTTGGTCGTTGCGATGGTTGTTTCGAGGAAATGCAACGCATCGTGCTGGTGACTTACCAGTAAGGAGGATTGGTATTGGGTAGGATGGGGGCCGAAATGATTTTCGGGGAAGCTAAATGATGCTTGATTACAGGCGAGAAAATAGTTTAACCAGGAAGTGAGCTGGAATGATTTTTGGGGGGGAAATTAGAACTGCTTGGTTGCAAGCGAGAGATATAGTTTAAATAAGAAATTAACCGCAGCGGTTTTTTAGAAAAATGTATGCAGTTTGATGTAGTTGCGGGAAATGATTAATATTCAGTTGTAAGTTTAAAAATGCGTTTTATTACAGATTGGGAAATGGATTCTTGGTAAGTTTGGGGATGTATGTGATTGCGGATTCGGGGAACGGATGCTGTTGCGTATTGGGAAGTGTGTTCTTTCTGTGTTTGCGAATGTGTGCTTTGCCGGTTGGGTTATGGTGACGCGCTGTTAGCGGTCGAAGTTGGGTAGGAATTGTGGGTTGGTTCTTCGTGTCATATAGAGAACCCCCTCAATATTCTTTAATTAGAATGTTTAATTCGTGAAAATTATTAGTGTAACCGTTCATCTTCCATTGCAAAATGAAATGGTGAATGGTTTATGTTGTGGACGGGGTTGTGAGCGTTCAGCCCTAATAGTGTGCTTGGGATTTGATTCATTTGCGGAATGGGGTAGTGTATTCTTAAATTTATTTTCGTGTAGGAATGATGGGTGGATAGGATGTATGTTGTTAGGAACTTGATTCTGCTGTTCCTGATACGGGGCACTTGTACTCTGAGCAGAGTTCATGTGTCTGGTTTCAGAAACAGCGGTGTCAGGGGCTTGGATGTTAATATTATTCTTACATATTGAAGTCATCATCTTCTAAGATGTGTACATTTTTATTTATTTTCGTCTTAATATGGGACGATTTGTTTTTTACCTTTAATGTGGGTGACGATGTGCATTGCGAGAGGCTATCGGCGGAAAACTAACTTGTGGGACAGTTTGGTTGTAGTTTTGGGTTGAAGAAGTTGTTTGTAGTTGTGGAGGGTTGGTTGGAGTTAGTTGACTTGTTGATGTTCGATGAGTTGGTGGTGTTGTTGATGAGTCCGATTTGGTGAAATTATATTTCACTGGTTTTAATGGCTGGTGAGGCGATGCATTTTAAAAGTTGTTTGCGCTATTAGATGGGGAGGGGCCAGTTGGAAAGGCTTTTTTGAACGTTGGAGCTGGTATTATGTTTGGTTTGTTTTGTTTTTTTGTGAGTCACTGCGATGGGTTAAACTTCAGCGTTCCTACGAAACTTCCCGAAAGTTGATCGGGTTTGAAGAAATTTTTTTCCTTGTAAATGCATTTGGCTTCGCCCATTGAACATTTGGTAGTGGTTTTTATCGCCAGTATTTCCTTGGCTTGAATATATGAGGGGCAGGTTTTGTCTGCAGCAGAATGAGGGAGTGAGCAGTTGGGGCACATAGTACGACAGCAATCGGCAGTCATATGAGGTGGGAGGTTACATTTCTCACAAATTGTGGTGCTTGTGCAGCGTTTTGTAGTATGGCCGAGACGCCGGCACTTACGACATCTCATGGGCTTGGGGATGTGTTCGTCGACCTTTGCTATGTAGAATCCTATATCCACAGATTTTGGTGATTGGAAGAGGTCGAAAGTAAATAACATTAAGCCTGATGGTCGTTGGATTTTATTTTCATCTGCGGGATTTCTATGTCTTCATCTCTTCCCTCTCTTTGGGTTGGTTGATAAAAACACACCTCTTGAATATTTATTAGTTTATTTACTATACGTAACAAAAATTACATTCCGTGCTGACTGAGTACAATATTATAATCAATTAGGAATTAAACGTTGGAGTTAATTAACTGTAGTTCTATACACGTATTATTACTTATACTCAATTATGATTTAAACGTTGGAGCTAATTAACTGTAGTTCCATACACGTATATTCGACAACATGAAATTGAAAACGCCAAAAAACGGCACACTCACTCGACGATTGCTATTTCCTGACTCATTGTTTTTATTATTTAACGTGGAAGCCCGGCTTGCCTCCACGGAATCCGTAACGCGATTGACTTCAGCCATCGAAGTGACAGAACACCAAAATTCCATCCATCGCTTCGATGACTATATATGGTAAGATACTCCTTAGCATCGGCACGTAGGGCGCGAAACATAAACGATGTTTGCTTCTGTTGCTCATGGTGTATGTGTGTGTCCACAGTATGCGGACCGTGGATCATCAAATCCATAAGGGTAACATCATGAGCAATGATCTGCAGCTGGTGCAAGCATCCCATCAAAGGGTTGAACTGTTTACACGATCAACGACTGCGTAAAGCATTATTGCTGGCCGTGTACATTCTGCTGGCATCTCCACGTAGTCGAATTCTGATGGTAAATTTCCATTTTGAGAACTCGACTTGCTTGGGCGGTGGGCCGGATGCCCTCGTGTAGTGGTCGGTCGGGTGACCGATCTATGTGAGAATGAAATGCAAAGGAAAGATAAACATTTCCTGCATGTGTTCAGCTGGAGCGCTAGGGAATATCGCATGGATATTGTACGGGCAATATTGGTTGCTAGAAGGTGCAACCAAATTGCGCTTACGTGTGGAGGATGCGTGTCAGATAATGAAAATCGAACCGAGACATGTACAATGTATTGGTTCGGCTCATATTGGTTGCGTGATGGTGCTGTAGTGCTCCAAAAAGCCCTACTACCTTTTTCCCTCATGCCTACATCCAAATCCTAGCCATCTTAAGCTAAAACCAAAAAACCCATCAAAACCCACAAAAACCCAAACATAACCCAAAATTCGCAATAAACGAATCAAACATTCGTTTATCGCTTAACATTTGCCCCCACGGCATTATTAACCCAAAATCCAAATTAAAATTAAAAGTTGCAATAAACGAATCTAATATTCGATTACGTTTCAAATTTGCTCCACAGCATCACCCACACCCGAAAATTCAGAGATCATTATCTCTATCTGAAAATTTTCCATTCAGGAAAACAAAAACCAAAAGCAGATACATTCACACATCTGCGTAATAGTTTCGTAAGAATTCATTCTTATCTTGTGTAAATACAACATCTCGCTCGAAATACCCAACAAATCGAGATTGTTGTACGAAAATGTGTATCTTTGGGATACAATTTTCGAAGTGTTTTCCTTTATAAAGGGATAGCAAAACGATTTCGAGGCCGCAGTATCTAAATCCTCCTGCCACCGAGCAGTAATTTTTCCAATGCAAGTTTTACATCTGCAGTAATACTCAAATATTAAATCAACAATAAAACTTAAACAAAAATTGAAACTTCTTTTAATATTTTGAAAATTGTGTGTTGTCACCAACGTTGGAAAATTCTTTCGTGTACCAGGACGACTCCATGAATTGGTACAGGAACCGGTACCAAGGTTTGCAGAGTATATGGACGCTATCCCCTAGGTTACGTCCCACGAACAATCAGGACGTTGCTCTTCCATCTGGGTCAGAGGAAGCACGGCAGCGACCCCTTGCTGAAGTGTGTTGTTCCAGGAGCAATCAATAAAGAGATCAAACGTCCTTTTCAGGACAAGAAAACGCGCTTCCTGAGGAACAACCCCCACAACAGCAAAACAGTGCGACCAAACTGCTTTTAGGGAAATTAACATTTGTTGCTGATGAAATTTTATGTCAGCTAGAATTAATGCTTCAAGGTATTTCTGATGTTATAGGTACGACTATGGAGGGTAAAAACACGCTTTTTATGTATTTTAGGAAACTATTTCTTTATCATAGCCGTAGGGTAAGTAGTGGCGTTCAATGGAACTGCCGCAATACTTGTTTTTTATTCATTTGTATGCTCTAGATGGGGGCTTTTACCTAGGTAATGGGAAGATGATTAGTGGCGTTTAAGGGAACCGCCACTCATCCCTTTTTAAAAATTTGTAAGGCTGTGTTACATTTAGCGATTGCATTTCCGAGATTATTTCTTATTCGGGAACATTTATCAGGCAGCGAGACTCGTTCAATTTCTCGTGAAGCTCCACAGTGACGGGGCACACATTGCCCAAATTAGTTATTTTTAGAAACCGGTCCGCGATTTTTGGTGAGTTCACTTTCACTAATAAGTTTCCGTCGCCTAAGATCGTAATTTGTTCATATTCTCGACTAATATCATCTATCCTTTTTTTATTACAAATATATTAAGCGACGAGATGGGTTTATCACTTTATTTGGCCGTGATAATTAAAAATCTCGGATTTTTTACTGATGTCATCGGTAAATTTAGAAAATTTTCCCCGATTCTCGGAAGTAGTTTTCTTTTTGCGTATTTCGAAATCTACGTCCTCGGCAAGATCCTGAAATCGGTTATCACTCATATTTGGCCCGCAGGCCATTGTACCACAATTATTGTTCACTGGTTTTTGTCTATTCACTGTCACTGGCACTGTTCATACCCCAAAACCCGGAGCGGGAAGGGAGATATATTATATTTTTTCAGGTATACCTGCTTGCACGCGTACTTCGGAAAGATAATTAAGATGTAAGCAAACGAACGAACGATTTGTATCTTTTGAAGGTCTGTTGGCGATTGTGTATATTTCTTATTTTTACTTCAAATCTAATATTTTTACAGATAACAGAATGTACCTCAGGGAGTTACAAAATGTCTACCTATGTATATGTTAATAGGTAATTAAAAGAAAGTTACTTAAAATATAATTACACTATAGCGACATGTAGACTATGCATGTCGGGTTTTGTCAATCGGTCTAAAAGACGAGATGTATTTGTGGGGTTTGTGGCTAGTGTGTCGGTGTACGAGTCAGACAAATACCACCTCGACTTTATTGGTAGCACTCCTCCGGAGAACACAGAAATGCCAATCCACCGACGTACACCAGAAAGCGATGAAAGTAAAAAAAAAAATCACTTGCGTATTCTCTTACAATGGTTCTTTATTAGTTGTAATCGTAATTGCTCGCAGGATTCAAATTGTCGAATATCGCTTTAAAATACAAATCACTATTACTATATGTCTCTACTAAAATGAATACTATTGTTCAACGAAATCCAATTGGCGAATATCGTTTCAAAATGCAAATCACCTTTACTTGATGTTTTTGATAAACTGACTACTATTGTTCTCCGTATTCCAACTGGTGAATATCGTTTTAAAATACTAATCACTTTTACTGGATGTATTTAATAAAATGGTTTTAGCAAACGACCGAACTCTCACCGTTTGATTGACTCGTGACTGACCTTGTGGCACTTGTACCCGCTCCGAAAGAAGAAATCTGACTCCACTGGTGTCTGTTGCCGCCAACATCTGCCAGCCGTGATCGTGATGATTTCCGATCTAAGCGTAGTCAATCAGCGATCGAATCGGGATTAAATGGGAGGATTCTCCGTATGACCGTACGGTCAAGTGTAATGCCCTTTCACTCGAAAGATCGACAACGAACGATCCTGCATTTGTTCAAACAAGGAACAAGCATAAGGGCTGCGGCAATGTAGCTGGCAAAATAGGTTTCTGCGTTCTAGGTAAACGGAAACGCTATTTCGAGGGACGTACATTAGATGCGCTTTGTTGGTTTAATCGTATGATTCTGGTGCACGATGGAGGAAAGTTACTTTGTTGACATTAAGTCAACAGAAACCTCGCCGACGGTGGCAAAGGGTCAGGCCGGATGGCTGTATGTTTAGATTAATGTGGCGGTACGTGGATATGATGGTGAGGAATTTGCCTTGCAGATGTGCAAGCATACGTCTCACCCAGGGGCCATGGAACAGCGGTTGGTAAGTAAAATAAACACAGTGAGGTACTGTGTGTTTAATTTGGTTTTCAGAAAGGGTTGTGGGTTTTTGAATCTAGTCAGGGCGGCGGCAAGGACGCAGGGTTCACTAGACTTCCCACTCTCTGCTGCACAAACGATTGATGAGCGATTACTGAGCGAATTAACCACCGGGAGAACACAACATACATAAAGAAAAACACTCAGTATAACTCGTCGTAAAACATCCTTTTATTTACACTGAATATTGTTTCGTTAGTTAGTCCTTTAAGCTATCACCACCGATCTCTATCTCGGAATCTACCGGGAGGTAACACACGTAGTCGATTATTCTTTAAGGCTTTATTTAAATCACTTTCGGACAGGTTCCGAAGGGAGAAAAAGATGTTATAAATCCTTTGATTACCGAGCACCAATTGTTTACAAAAAAAAAGAAAAAGATGTTATAAATCCTTTGATTACCGAGCACCGGACGTTAAGAGATTCACGTATATTCACATTATCCCGCGGACTTTACTGGACCTTTTACAACTGCACGCAGCGGTGGCTAAGATCTGACTCCGACTTCCGCACAGCTTGGTAGCTAAAATCTGACTCCAAGCGGAATGTCTCTTTACAGACATCCGAAGAAAACCAAAAAAAAAACTAAAGGATTCGCCGCCAATGGCGAAGGTCCAAACGAAAAGGAAAAGAGAAAAACTCATGTAGCAGATCGAATCCACTGCTACATGTTTGGGCAAGATAAACTGCCGCCATCCGCAAGGGATAGATTCTTGATTGACGTGAGTCAATAAAACCCTTGCCGAAGGCAGAAATCTATCTTGGAAAAATGTATCGAACATTGGGCATGGCCGTTGTTAGATCATCTAGCATAAACAAATTTCGGTCTGGTGATTCGATGCATTTTATGTTAGGGATGTGTTAATCCCGTTGAAAGGCACTGTCAGGCGAAAGTATCCGCTTGAATGTTTACTTTGTGTAAACTAAAATTGGTGGCCATGACCGATGCTGGTGATAGTTCCAAGAAACGGCAACGGATCATAAAATCGGTCATGCTTAGATCCAAGCAAAATATGCGCGCCTGAAAGGCCAATGTTTGATTTGATCTTCTTTACTTAAGGCAAGATAGATCGTAGACATGCCGTTGGAAATCTGGCTTGCAGCTGTGCAAGCAACCCGAAATAATGCTAGGTCAATGAATGGGTACAAAAATAACACACGGAAAGATCAGCGTGTGTTGGTGGATATGTGCCATCCATTGTTCGGTCGCGGAAGCTCGGTTGATGGGTTGATGTCATGGTAAGATGATCATCTTGCCGTGAATTATGCTTTTAGGAATGACCGTGGGGAAGAGGTTTGGAAAAGCACCCAAAAAAGGTAAGCTGCCTAATATATATTTATGTCGGTTATCCTTGGGGATAACCGAATTAATTCCAGCGAATTGGTTGGCGGTTAATGCCGTAGCAAGGTTGCGTAACCTTGCTGAAGATTCGACTTCAAGGTAAGTCGCATCGCTGGGAATGGTGGGGATCGAGCGATGCATGGCTCTTCGGGCCCTGAAAAGCCCCACATCACTCCCCCCCAGTGACGTAGTCACGAAGCAGGTAAGGCAGATTAGGAGGAGGTTAGTTGGGTATGGGCGCGCGCATGAGCGCGAGTACGGGGAGGTTGTGCTGGTGGAGTAGGAGTGGTGTCAGTAGATGGAGGTGATTCTGGAGCGGAAGCTTCCAGAAAACAGGGCTTAAGCCTTTCGACGCTGACCGTGGATCGCTTGCCTCTAATATCGATCTCGAAGACGCGGTCACTGATGCAGCGGAAGACTTTGAATGGGCCATCATAAGGTGGGTTGGGGGGTTTTTTGACCTTATCCACCCTGACAAAGACGTGCGTGCAGCTGTGCAGTTCAGGGTGGACGAAAAGTTTTTTGGAGCCGTGCCTGGTTACAGGGGTTGCCCTAATCTTACGTAGCAGGTCACGGAGATGTCCCAATTCACGAAGTTGGTCACGCGGTGTTTCGCCATTCAGGAAAAGTTCTCCTGGAAGAAGGAGGTTGGTACCGTAGGTAAGCTCTGCTGCCGAAGCACCCAGGTCCTCCTTAATACTTGTCCTCAGGCCGAGGAGGACGGTTGGAAGGGCGTCAAACCATTGTGTGTCATTATGACACATGAGTGAGGCTTTAAGAGATCTGTGCCAGCGCTCTATCATCCCATTTGATTGCGGGTGGTAGGCGGTGGTACGACTCCTTTGGCAGCCGAGAAGATTTGTTAGCTGCCTAAAAATCGTCGCCTCAAATTGTGGACCTCGGTCCGAAGTTATGGTGGTTGGTACACCGAAACGTGTGACCCAAGTTGAGTAAAAGGCCTTGGCGACTGATTCGGCAGTAACTGCCCGGAGAGGTGTCGCCTCTGGCCATCGCGTGCAGCGATCCATCATAGTGAGGATATAAGAAAATCCTCTTGATGGAGTAAGCGGTCCCACTATGTCTATGTGGACATGGGCGAAGCGTGCCGTGGGAAGCTTGAATTGCGCTGGCTCCAGTACATTATGTCGCGCTACCTTGCAGCGTTGGCACTGGAGACAAGCACGGGCCCAACCGGTGAGATCTTTGTTCATCCGGGGCCAAATGAATTTGCGACGGACAGCAGCGGCTGTTGCTCGGCCGCTGGGGTGGGCAGGGTTGTGGTAAACCTGGAACACGCCCTTACGAAGTTTCTCGGGAATGTAAGGTCTAGCGGTTCCAGTGGAGACATCACACCAGATTTCGCCCAAAGGGTCGCGAAGGGTAATTTTCTTAAGCTCTAGTGCCGTATCGGCAGTTAGGAGGGACTTGAGCTGTTCGTCCTCCTCTTGAGCTAGGGCAAGATCAGCGTTATTAAAGGCGGAACGCAAGTGAATCGTATCGATTCGAGAAAGGGCGTCCGCCGTGACATTCTGTTTACCGGAGATATGCCTGATCTCCGTAGAATATTGCCCAATGAGGTCTAATTGACGCTCTTGTCGGGGGGAGGCATTTCCCGACTTCTTCCGGAACGCATAGACCAATGGCTTGTGGTCTGTTAAAATAGAGAGCGAACGTCCTTCTATCATATGACGGAAGTACTTAACAGCGCTGTAGATCGCGAGCAATTCACGGTCGTAGGCGCTGTAACGTCGCTCAGTGGGACTCAGTTTCCTTGAAAAGAAACCAAGTGGTTCCGGTCGGCCTTCAATGTCCTGTTCAAGGACGGCTCCGATTGCGGTATCCGATGCGTCGCATTGGATAGAAAGTACCGCTCCCTCGAGAGGGTATCGGAGTAAGGTGGCATTTGCCAATTGTTCTTTGGACAGTTGGAATGCTCTATCAGAGTCTTCTGTCCAATTAATGGGGCGCTTATCGTTGCGCTTGGCTCCTTTTAAAAACTCATTTAGGGGAGCTTGAACTTGGGCAGCGTTCTTCAGTGTTGGGCGGTAAAAGTTAAGCATGCCCAAAAATCGACGAAGCTCACTCACGTTAGTAGGTCGGGGATACTTCATGAGGGCCTCCACACGGTCTGGTAGTGGGCGAATGCCCTGGTTGTCAACGACATAACCCAGATAGGTGATTTGCTCCTTGGCGTATTGACACTTATCTGGGTTGATGACAAGACCGAATTCACGGAGGCGTTCTAGGACCTGACGTAAGTGGCGTTTATGTTCGGCGTGGTCTTTGGAGGCGATGAGAATGTCATCAAGATAAGCATGGCAGCAATTAAGACCTCGTAAAGCCGTGTCGATATAACGTTGGAATGTCTGTGCGGCATTCCTGAGGCCGAAAGTCATCACTTTGAACTCGAAGAGTCCGAAAGGTGTAATGACTGCGGTCTTGGGGATGTCTTCTGGTGCCACCGGAATTTGATGGTATGCCCTGGTGAGATCCAGGGTAGTGAAGACATTGCACCCTCGTAATTTGTACGAAAAATCGTAGAGGTGTGCAATTGGGTATCTGTCCGGGACAGTTGCTGCGTTCAACAGCCTGTAATCGCCACATGGGCGCCACTCACCAGAACGTTTCTTCACTAAGTGGAGTGGGCTTGCCCAGGGACTGTCCGACGGTTGGCAGATACCTAGTTCGATCATATGCTCGAACTCCGCGCGCGCCGCACGTAATTTTTCCGGAGCCAGTCGACGTGGACGCTGGCTCACCGGGGGACCACGTGTTTCTATATGATGAAACACCGTGGCTTTATGTCGGCGTTGGTTAGGTAGAGGAATTGTTGTACTCACAAATTCCTGTACCATAACCTGGAATCGGTCTATGCACTCTGTGGCCCCTGAAGTTGCCGCTGGTGATGCCGTCAAGGGCAAGGGGGGTGCAGTTGGAGCCACAAGTCTGTTATGGGTCGAATCGACCAACAGATTATGTGCACCTAATAGGTCGGAACCTATCAGGGGTTCATTTACGTCCGCAATGACGAAACGCCAAGTGATCGGACGACAAAGACCCAATTGGAGTGTCAGCTTTTTACGTCCGTACGTAAGTATCGGCGTATTATTCGCAGCTGACAATTTAAGCGCCGCGGGCACGCGGTTACGCGGAGCAATCGATCGCGGGAGGACTGAAATATCGGCGCCGGTATCGACAGTAAAAGCGATATTTAGTTTAGAATCCCGGATGGTTAGGCGATTTATAGCAGGGGTGCCGGCCGGTTGCGCGAGGGTATCGGTCGGCAAAATTATTTCTAAAGGTCGTCCCTGATTGGTGGCTGGTTGCGTCCAACCACAGGGCGCCTTGCAATTAAATGTGCGATCACCGTATCGTTGGTGATTGGCGCACAAAGGGAGAGAGGCGGCGTTGTTGGGCGTATTTTGCCTCTGAATGTTGCCGTTTTGTGAAGGCCGAGGTAGTGCTCGGCGAAAGTTGGCCCACTGAGGGGCATTTTGGGAAGGTTGTTGCCGATCCAAGGGACGATTAGATACGGCACGATTCTGAGCGCCTCGTTGGTTGCTTCTCGCCTCCGCGCGAATTTGATTTAGTTCGCGGAGGACTGAGGTCTGGATGGCACGGAGGTCAGAAATGGTGACCTGAGCAGGAAAACTTCTCGGGCGGAATTCGTTGGGCCTGTCCTCTTGGGTCCGCTGTGTGACATTGGTTGAGGCAGGCCTTCTGAGATGTGATGACGGAGAAGGTTGACGCACCGGAGCCGTCGGTGGGGCTGTTAATGGCGGAAAAGGATGCCGTGTAGGTTGAGCGACGTGTTGAGAAACCGTCGCTACTTGGTACGCTGGAGGCTCAGGTTGCTGGTATGAGCTTTCCATAATTGCGTCCGCAATTTTAGCTAAATAGCCTAAGCTCTGATTGGGTTGGGCTACGAGTGCCGAATGGGCATGGTGGGGGAGACATCTTAAAAAGTGAGGCCGTATTAGGTCGTCCGAGAACCTGGTCCCCGCTATAGAGCGTAAATGGGTCAGGAAAAGGGACGGTCTCATCCCCGAAAGGTTCGTTTCGGCCGCCAAGCGTTGTTGCCGCGAACTTCCGGGCTCGTCCAGAGCGTCGAGGTGAGTCTCAGCAAACCAGAGTTCAGGGTCCTCCTCGTCAAAAGGGGGGAGATTAATGTTGGCAGGGTTGGGTCGGTTAACGACACTGGGGGCATCGTGAAATGCCAGGGGAGCGGGTTGTGCTGTCGCTTCGTGGTCGGTAGTGACTTGTGTATCAGGGAAGTCGGCGCTGGAGGCGTCGTAAAACTCGAGGGACTCGAGTTGTTCTTGATCCTCTTGGGGTGGGGCGTTCCAAGTACGGGCCATCGTGTAATGCGTGAGATAGAATTGGGAGGAAAGAGTTAAATCGGGTCTAAATAGCTACGTAGGACGTAGAAATTGATCGCAAGAGGACGCGAGGAGTTGGGCGGAGTCAAATGGAGCCACGGGGAGTCGAAGTTGGTGTAAGGGTTGAGAAAAAAAAAGGCGAAATAAATCGAAAATGGGTTCGGTGTACTTGAAAAAGAGTTGAGCGAGTTGTAAGGAGTCGTGTGCGTGCGGAAAGGTTGTGCGCTACTTAATACCCTGAAGGGGTTTACAATATTATCAAATTAGTTGTAATAATTAAGTAATTAATGGAAACATACCATGACATATTTACGGCAATAAAAAAAAAATATCATTAAACTTAAAAAATTCCAATAGGTAAATTGTGCTGTCTTTTTAATAACTCACTAATCTATCATTTATATCGTACGTTTTAAGTATCATAAGTATCAGGTTATTTACGTATGACAAAATATGATATGTGTTATATATATCGTTTTTTTTTTTAGTGCAATACTTCTTAAAATTTTTATTAATAGTTTCAAATATTGTGGGAGGTTTTGTTATTTGAATTCCTACTATAACAGTATATATATATTTACGTTTATTAATTTCTTATGATAATGATAGCTGATTTTCTGAAACATCTTCGTATATTTTATGATATATTTGGGAATAACTTTAGTTCTTATGATTTGAGAAGAAATAGATAGTCGTTAATAGTTTACAAAAAAAAAAAGAAAAAGAAACGCACTCATACAAATGCACATATTTCCGGACATATGTGCATCCATATAAATATCATTTCTTTCATAAATACGTTACGAATTTTGATTATTGACGAAAATGTTTCGGAATTTGTATTGGAATTAACAACTTTTAACTAGATAAGCCAGTTATACTCTTTTCTTACACTGGTAGAATAGTTGCCTCGAACCAGCTGTCTACGTTTACAATAGAAGATCGTTTTGACAAATGAGAACTGCGTGTGAATATTTGCACTTTAAACCGTTAATTAATTTCTGCTTAAAACACAACCTTAATAATTAATTCTATGATTCCATACGTATATTATTTATATTAGCGTATTATTATTTCATTATGTTTCCTTCTTTTTTAACAATATGATTGTTACGTGCCACAGAAAAATATTTAGAGTATTTTTTATCTTAGAAGGAACAAAAAATATGGAACAATTCAAGGTAATAATGTATACGTAAAAGGCACTTTGTTAATCTTAGAGGTTGTTGTCTCTTTTAACATGGTTAAGTGGTCTAACAATTAATTGTATGTATACATATTTAAGTATTTGAAGGAAACTGAAGGGACTTTCAAGCGATGCAATGCGATATTGATGGCATTTAACTTATGGATTTTAAATTTAAATTTCGCTCAGAGGGAGCTTACGCCAGAGAACAAAAAATTAAAAAAAAAAAAAAAAACATTTTTGAAAAATACCTGGTTATGTTGTTTGGTACTGTTGATCGGGTCTTCCTGCTTCGGTTGAGTACAGGTGTTCTTTGTCCTGGTGATGTCGGAAGTACTTGCACTGCACTGTTTGGTGTCACTTTTTGAAGGCACTGGAACTGTCTTTGTGGGGGTTGGTAAAGCACTGCCAATGCTTTTAGGAGCACTATGTATCGCCAATGTTTAAAGGTTTGGAGGTTGAGTGTTCGCTTTTTATAACATAAAAAAGGTCGTCGCGTCACCAATGCGGGAGTTTCTATTAGTGCGTCAGCACGGACGCGGATTCAACAAAAACCCACTGAAGAACGGAGAATTGTCACATAAGCAAAACTAAACGAATAAAACGCACGGTGTTTATTTAAAACTTCTTTTATTAATTTTTCGCAACACTGGTGATACACTGGCTGAACAATATTTATTTATGGTGAACGAAATAAAAAAAAATCAACTTGCACAGTTTCTTTTGTTTTAAGGTGAGTGTTTAATTCAAAATAATCTTCCGCTTCCAATAGGCACCATCGACAACACCAAAATCCCGACGATCTTGTTAATTTGTTAACATAAAAGCAAAATATGATAAACGCACTAAATGACGAAAACCACTGAAAACGGTTTTAATTGAATGATCCCTTGAAAATAACTTAAACGATAGAGCAGGATCAGAAGTAATAGAAAACTATTAATTAAACTGTCGACGTGAATAAAATATCACGACTCGCCACACACCGATTGATGAGCGATTACTGAGCGAATTAACCACCGGGAGAACACAACATGCATAAAGAAAAACACTCAGTATTACTCGTCGTAAAACATCCTTTTATTTACACTGAATATTGTTTAGTTAGTTAGTCCTTTAAGCTATCACCACCGATCTCTATCTCGGAATCTACCGGGAGGTAACACACGTAGTCGATTATTCTTTAAGGCTTTATTTAAATCACTTTCGGACAGGTTCCGAAGGGAGAAAAAGATGTTATAAATCCTTTGATTACCGAGCACCAATTGTTTACAAAAAAAAAAGAAAAAGATGTTATAAATCCTTTGATTACCGAGCACCGGACGTTAAGAGATTCACGTATATTCACATTATCCCGCGGACTTTACTGGACCTTTTACAACTGCACGCAGCGGTGGCTAAGATCTGACTCCGACTTCCGCACAGCTTGGTAGCTAAAATCTGACTCCAAGTGGAATGTCTCTTTACAGACATCCGAAGAAAACCAAAAAAAAAACTAAAGGATTCGCCGCCAATGGCGAAGGTCCAAACGAAAAGGAAAAGAGAAAAACTCATGTAGCAGATCGAATCCACTGCTACATGTTTGGGCAAGATAAACTGCCGCCATCCGCAAGGGATAGATTCTTGATTGACGTGAGTCAATAAAACCCTTGCCGAAGGCAGAAATCTATCTTGGAAAAATGTATCGAACATTGGGCATGGCCGTTGTTAGATCATCTAGCATAAACAAATTTCGGTCTGGTGATTCGATGCATTTTATGTTAGGGATGTGTTAATCCCGTTGAAAAGCACTGTCAGGCGAAAGTATCCGCTTGAATGTTTACTTTGTGTAAACTAAAATTGGTGGCCATGACCGATGCTGGTGATAGTTCCAAGAAACGGCAACGGATCATAAAATCGGTCATGCTTAGATCCAAGCAAAATATGCGCGCCTGAAAGGCCAATGTTTGATTTGATCTTCTTTACTTAAGGCAAGATAGATCGTAGACATGCCGTTGGAAATCTGGCTTGCAGCTGTGCAAGCAACCCGAAATAATGCTAGGTCAATGAATGGGTACAAAAATAACACACGGAAAGATCAGCGTGTGTTGGTGGATATGTGCCATCCATTGTTCGGTCGCGGAAGCTCGGTTGATGGGTTGATGTCATGGTAAGATGATAATCTTGCCGTGAATTATGCTTTTAGGAATGACCGTGGGGAAGAGGTTTGGAAAAGCACCCAAAAAAGGTAAGCTGCCTAATATATATTTATGTCGGTTATCCTTGGGGATAACCGAATTAATTCCAGCGAATTGGTTGGCGGTTAATGCCGTAGCAAGGTTGCGTAACCTTGCTGAAGATTCGACTTCAAGGTAAGTCGCATCGCTGGGAATGGTGGGGATCGAGCGATGCATGGCTCTTCGGGCCCTGAAAAGCCCCACAGGGTCATCATAGGGCATGATCAGCAATCATATTCATGCCCAAATCCCATGATCGGTTGATGGCTGATAATAGGGAACTGGTCGCAACTGATGCGAACCTAAGAGTATGAGAGTAATATTTACTTATGAAATGGTAGGAAGAATATCGGCTGTAGCTGTGTCAACAAGTACGCTGGCCAGCGTGTGTTTATCGATTATAATTGCTGACCCGATGGGGGTATGTAATGGTTCATGTATTGTGAATCAAAGAAATTTAATGATATGCATGCCAGGTTTGCTTTCAGGTGGAAGATGACGAAGGGTATCTTACGCTGCTCATTTGCAGGTAAGTAGAAAGACTTTGCATGATAAGTGAAAGACAGATTAATTTAAAGGGAATAGGTGGTTCTTTGGGGATGCCTTAAAGAACCCCCACATATTCATTATGTTATGTTTATAGGTGATGATGACGAGTCAGGCGTTAACTCACGAGAGTCGGAAGCACAGTGTTTTATATTATTTTATATAGGAAATTGAATTTATATTGTTGATTTAAGAAACGATTTCATTTGTAGTAACGATATTGTGGATTGATTTAAAACCAACAATAATGGAAATTCCTGTGAAATCGGATGGTTAGCACATAAACTAACAATGCGCTCTCACAAACGAGAGTAAGTTAACACTGAACAATTGTTTTTTGTGAATAGCCTTTAAGATAACGTTTGGATGGTGTAAGAATGATTTTATAGCAGAAGACCCATACGAAAAATTTACTTCCGATGAAATGAACCAAAATCAACAAATATCTAATTGTTATTTTATCATGTAACATTTGAAGTCAAGACATCCCCGAAGAACATACACCCAATTTATTTTCATATCTGTTACGAGTTTGCAAGCGTCAAAGCTTTTGCCAACAATTTATATCGTGCACGAAGCATTCGAGATAATGGTCGAATTGTTGGGTAGTGACTGATTCACGAGATCTAAAGCAGCAGCCATTGAGTCTGTGCAAGTTATTATTATACCACATTTCAGAATTAATAGTGGAATTGAATCCGTAAATTATATTTTCTGTGTTTGCCGGTTGTACCGCATTCTCATTTCTGCAATTATGTAGGAAAGACATCGTCGGCTGTATGCCATAAACCGGACTCGGAGCGTTTAATTGCCTGAGAATATTAATTAATTGTTTATTCCCAGAGAAAAGCAAATTTCAATTCTGCTTCGGCCTCTGGTGTGTTGTGGGCAGTACTCGAATTACTTTTAAATACAATTTACCAATGCTATCCGCCACACAAGAAGTGCTATAAATTTAAATGCCTGACCTTTCATATCACGCTTCGCATATCCTTTAATTTTAGTTGCTTACATTTTGTTTTTGTGACAATTCGCTGGTAAATAATTTAAGGAATAATCACTTTCCTGTCGAGAGTGTGCATGGGATTTTGATGGAAATTCCCATTTTCTTTCATGAAAAATGTCACATGGTATGCTTGGATTTCAGTACTGTCTTTTTTTATCGCATTTACAGAATATAAAGGATTGCCCACTCAAGACGATATGTTTTCAATTGATTAAATCAAATACAAACTGTTTCAGATAAAAGAAAACTTATATTTATAATAAAAACTTTTTTTTCATTCTGGAGTGTAATTTATGACAATTATATTTTGAATAACATATCATTCAAATCTCCACTACGGACTCGTTTGTAACATCGAATTCGATGAAACCAATTTTCGGTGACATTTTGCAATAAAGTGGGTAGGCTTTTATTAATGCAGTGTTCGATATTGAATTTCAGTCTCTAGTTTGAGATTTGTTGACATAGACCAATGACTTCAAATATCCCTGTGGGGAGGATGTGTACTGTGCCGGGCATGGGCACTCGGTTTACCTTCCTCCTCCATTATAAAACTTTCGCCCCTAAAACACCGAACGAAAACTGCACGTCACCGGCAGGGAAGGAAAACACATTAATAACCAATACCCAGGAACCGCTGCCGGAAAATTAAACACACTGATTTCATTTTTGTTTAGTTTTATTCTCTCAATAAAACCCACTTTCTTTGTTAACACTATTGGACTTGATGCAAATTAATATTAACACCAATTTATATAATGTATTTCTTTTGGTCCAGTCAATGAAATGTAATTCTTAACAAAAACCTCCGGAATCAAAAAAAAAAAATCGACAAATCACCGCTCAACTTAATTGGTGATGAATAAAATTCACTACGCTAATGACTCCGTATATTATCGCGTTCCCGTGCGCACCGGGGAGCATGAGCGGCACGATCGTGGTGGTCGGCGGATGTAATTGGACTCCGCGATAAACGGCTCGTGCAGAGCCGACTCGCTAATGGGGTGAGTTTGTGGGGGTGAAGAAGTATATGTGCCAGCGTATGGCACTAGTTCACGACCAGCCCACTAAAGAGTTCGTTGCAAACCGTCGTCCGAAACTCGAGCACCAAGGGGGCAATGAAAACACTTGTTGTACGTCCGCCGCCGTGCTTCCTCGGATGAGGGAAGAGCGTGGACCTTTTATTTTTCTTCTATTAATATTAATTAAAACTCAGGATTCTTCTTTTACTCTTCTGTGAGTTTTCTTTGTTGTTTTTCTTATTTTTATTTAATCTTGGTTTGTAATTCTACAATTGGCAAAGAATACAAAAATTCGATTGCTTACCAGAATGTTCTGATTCTTATTTTCTCCAAATTACGAATTTAATAAGTTTAATTCTTTATTTCTATTCTAATAACTTCTTCTATATTAATCTATTCTTTTTCTCTCTGTATCTTTTTCTCTGAACTGTATAATCTTTTTTGAACTTCTTTTTTGTCTGAACTGAACTGTCCGAACTGAATTTTTTCTATTTCTCTTTTCTCTCTGTGACTTTTCACATGAATCAATTTGGACGAAAATCCAAGTTGCTTTGTTTTGAATAAATAAAAAGGTGCAGGTTATTAAGTGTGCTGTAACTGGTAATATTGTGAATGTTTATGAATGGTATGTATTAAGTGAGAATGTAATATATGTTAAGTGAAGTTTTTAAGGATGTGTTAGGAGATTCAGTGTTAAATTTAATAAAGGGTAGTATTCTGGAATACAACACACTTGTTTTGTTCGTTGATGTTTCTTTTAATATGTTCTTTTATTAAAAAGAAAGTTAACAATAAGTTGTGAAAATAAGAAAAAGGTTAACACGTGTTCTGGTGTCTATCCACTTAATTACTGAACGTCGAAGGTCCCTTTTGGAATCTGACAAACACTGCGTTGCATTTTACCCGATCATTTGATTGTTCTCCCTTTGCCGCTGCTCCTGTTCCGAGCACCGAGTGAAGTGCTTTACATGTTCCTTCGGCTACGTGTCTGCTACGCAATGGCCGCGCGATATGAGACGGGGTTTGTTCGGTCTAACGGTATGAATTCCTTGTTTTCGCGTTTTATTTTGGGGGCCGGTTGTACGTTTTAGTTTCGGCGAGAATTTAAAACTGTCCCTTCCCGTCTTGCAGCGATTTGCGGATTAATAACAAACGCGGGCTCCCCATCGACTCGACTTGGGCAAGAAAGATAACACGGGACTGTGCGCACTCGACGATGGTTGTAACTCGACTGACTAATGAATGGAAAGAAAAAGTTCATCGCGTCGTGGCAGTGGAGTTATAGCTAAGCTAAACTCACTGCCGCTTACAAGGAATTTCGAGAAGAGTTGCCATGCTTGCATAAGAATTCAGTTCCAGCGAATCCTCGCCGTATAAGCTGAGATGGATTCGTTGGTTGTGTATACCGGGAAATTTGCATAGCCAAGTGTGACCAAGGGTCTTGATCGTTGTGATTGTTTCGTGGAAAATAAGCTGTCGCTTGGTTGCAGAGGAGAAGTATGATTTAAGGAGGAAATGAACCGAAATGGTTTTCGGGGGAAATTGGAATTGCTTGGTCCCAAGGAAGGAATATGGTTTAGATAAAGAATTGGCCGAAGCAATTTTGGGGAAATGTATGCGGGGATGATTTAGAATATATTCTGTTGAATTGTATTCTGTTGCGGGTTTTGGAGTGTGTTTATTGCAATGTTTGGAATGTATGCTATTGCGGATTTTGCATGGGGAGTTGGGTTAAAGTGACCCGCTGTTAGCGGTCAAGGTTGGTTAGAATTGTGGGTTGGTTCTCCATGTGGTGTAGAGAACCCCTACAAGTTTCCCCGAGAGAGAAAGGGTTCCTCTCCACTAAGGCTACGTTTTACCTACCACAAGAGAGACGTAAAGTCTCTCTTAGTGGAGCAGAAAACCAGTTATCGTAATGGAGATCATGGTAGTATGTGCGGATGGGTGATCGTGAGGATCATAATATTCAACACACGGGCTAAGGCGATGGATAAACGAAGCAGACAGGCGGTAAGGAAAAAGGGGCCGTGAAGATCGTTGGTAGTACACATGTATGTGTGTACACGGGTTCTTTCATGGGACAAACCATGAGAACGAACCTGAAACGACGAAAAGGGCATAGGGTGTATCCATGAGATGTGAGTTCGGTAAAGCAAACAAACCGAATCTCCTGGGATGCTAATGGTTTTTCTTTGCTCATGCCGCTGGTGATGAGAAGCAGATCCTGAAATATGAGAAGACAAAGGGAACGCTTAAATAGGCGGCAAACACACGATGATTAGGATGGTCAAGTGGCTTCAGTTCTTGAGTCGATGGAATCTTATAGGGCCCAAGTTTTCATTCTTTAAAGGTTAAGACCTTCCATCTTCTGTAAGACATGCTCTTACAGCCCCTGTTGTCTTGGTTTCTGGCGTTTCGTTGTTTTGTTGAAGTTCTGGTATCGTGTAAAGTGAAATTTGTTTTGAATTTTCCAAGGATTCGACGATTAGCAAGCATAAAAGGGCTTTTGGTGGATTTTTGTCTATGTTCGTTATTGGAGTGTTCCGCCGAACACCGCTCGCAAAAAAGGAAGAATCAAACTGGAACAAGGAGCGAATGCCGTCACCAATTAAACACAACGACTTTTATTTCTTTGTATAATTTTGTTTTATTTTCCTCTTGTCTTTTAACGTTACATTTAGTTTGTTAATACCTCGAATATACTTAAAACACCAACTTCCACCACCTCGAATTGTCTTAATTTTGCAAAAGCACAATCACAAAAAACATGATGAATTAAACTTGCACAAAATGGTGAATTAAACTGCACACGTTAGGAGTCACACGAAAGTGTCACGATGAGGATAACCATGTCCGTCGCCGTATCGACTGTCGATCACAGGCCTGCGCCCGTTGAATTGGGGTGCGTTGAATGTCGAATGAATATGTTTTACGGTGTTTTTCTTCGGTGGCAGTTCCGCGAATGTATTCGAGTTAACTCGCGTACTTGGAAAAATCGAGTATTTTAAAAGTTACAATTTCGGATCGACGTTACTTTCTCATTGTAATGGGTCGCGCGGATCGACCTCTTCGTCGGGGTTCTCTAACTGGACTGAGGCAACTTCCCTGAGGATGATTCCATTCACCCCATAGTTTTCTTTCTCTCCTTTTGCTTTCCTTTTTTTATTTGTTCTTTTCATTTCGAATGTACACTTTTGTATAATTGTAATTGCTAACAATTGTCTACTTTAATTGGCAACGCGTTTCTCTTTCTCAATGGACTAACGGGACACTACGTTCATCTGACAACACTTCTCTTTTACTTCTGACTCGAGCGTGTGCACACGCTGCGGTAGTTGAATAACGACTGGTTGAAAAAGGGATGAAGATGGGTAATTTAATTTTTGCACACAGGGCAACCAATAGAGATCATACCTCTGCTCTCTCATTGCCACGCCCGTCGATGTGTGGCGAATACATCGGTTAATTCGATAGTCGACGAATATGGGAGAATGAAAGAACAGAAACACAATGTACTATGATCTCGGGGTGGGTTTGGTTGTGTGTGCATGAATCAATGCAACTTTGAGGGTAGCCCACTGACACAATTCGGTGAATGTGGTGATCTCAGCATGCATTGACCTGTAGGAAGACAGAATTGTGGAGGAGAGGAAAATTTAGCTGGTGCTATTCACGTGTGAAAAGAGATCATTGATCCCCAGCGGATAGAGTGTCTGGGGAAAGTCGAAGCAACGCTACTTTGGCTAGGGTAAAATTAACGTGGGAAACATGTTACGGACTTCGATAATTACCCAAGCCGTTGCATGATTATGCAACAGCGTCGTTTGATTCGACTTGTTGTTGCTAACCGCATGGATTGGAATTTCCGGTGGAAATCTCATGGTTAGAGGACTGGAGTTGCCGTATGAAAGGTAGCTGAATTCAATTATGTATTACATGCATAGAATAATGAATTCAGCTATGCGTCCGTTATTGCTACATGCTTTTCAGGTGAATAGGTAAGTAGGAGAAATTGGGGTTGGTTGACATGTGGCGGTTCTTTAAAGCCTTCCTAAAGAACCATCCATTTTTTTAAAACAACCTACTTTTCCCCCACTCCATAAACCACTGTACTTACCTGCATTCGAACAGTGTAAGCTTTCTTTCAAATAACTTTCACCTGAAAGTTAAACCTCATCAAGCAATGCATCACACTGAATTCTTATATGAACCGTACCATATCTCCATCGGCTCGGGTTGTCAGCAATTATAAACGATAAATACTCGCTGGCCAGCGTAATTTTTGACATAGCCGATGGGTTTTGCTACGGTTCATAACCATTTATTGCCCCAGTCCCGAGGTTCGCACCACTTGCGACCAATTTCCTTTATCGGTTATCTACCGATCATGATATTTGGGCACTAATATCATTGACGTTAGACAATCATAACCCAGATCATGCCTAACGATGCTCCGGCCTGTTAAACAAACAAACACACAGTAGCATCACTGTGTTTATCCTATTAATCGACCGCTGGTCCATGGCCACCCGGGGCGAGATGTACACTTGCACATCTGCAAGGCTAATTCCTCGCCATTATACTCATGTACCGGCACCGTCTTGTTAAGAAGACCCAAATTTTCGGCTGACCTATCGTCACCAGAATGTATAGCCTACAACGGCACTATCATGAACGCCTGAGTAAACACGATGTGCACATCATCTTGACCCTTGAAATAGCGTTTTTCTGTATTTTGAAGCAAAAACCTATTTCGTTCTCAGGCGCAGGTCATCAAAGATTTATGGCCCTCGAAATAGCGTTTATGTTTATTTAAGACACAGAAACCTATTTCTCCCTTCGGCGATCTTCGCTATCGCGTATCTCTGTAATGCCTGCAATTCATTACACCAGCCCATGTTTATTGGGGTGCATTTTCGTCGTTGCCGATATGCAGGCTGAAGGGCAACGTACTTGTACTATACGGACACATATAGAATCCTCCCCTATCGATGCAATTCGCGGCAATTGAACCTGATAGATGCGAGTCGCATCGTTGAGTCAGATTTTTACCGCCCAACCGCACACACGTGCCCAGGTTATTGCGTCGTCGGAGTCGTGGGACTAAGTCAAGTGATCTATCCTCGAATAGATACAGTTTTTTTTTCGAGATTTGCAATAACCGTGTCCGGAGAAAATCTCGTTTGTTACATGTTCTCGTGAAATTGGTGTTAAGGCGGTGTCTGGTTTATCATGTGTGACTATTGGTGTTTGTTTCCTTTTTCCCTGTACAACGATTTGATATTTAAAAAAATAATAATTTTCAAAGCGGTGGACATTGTCAAGTCAAGAAAAGAGTTCTTATGATTTGTAATACAATTATACCTCAACGTGTCACTATAAACTAAACAATAAATAAACATTCTACAGAATAACAACATCCGCGTTTTAATTTGTCATCATTCCGCGGTGTACAGTGTCCTGGAACTCGAGTGTGGAGTTCAGTGTTCTTCGCCACGATTTACATCAATCACCAACAAGTCCAGCGTTTCATTTCTTCTTGTGGTGCTCTCTCGGCGGAACTTTTAGATTGTTTGGGGAGTGAAGTGAACCCGTGTCGTGTCAGGCACCTACTTCAACCCCACAGACACGTTGTTGCCGGTCGAAAATTAGGCGGAAATAGTGGGTTGGTTCTCCATGTATTTAGAGAACCCCCACACATTTTCCACCGAATATTGTAACTATTCATGAGTGAATAGCCTGTCCTTTTTACACCTGAAAAGGTGAACATTGGCTTGAGAAAACTTATACATTGGAATGTGAAAAGTAATTTCAGGATGGGAAAAAATGTTTCGCTATGTGAAAACAGCGTCGTCTGTCAATGTTTTGCTGTTGGTAAACAGCATGACGTATGACGGTAGTTCCATGTAGGGAACTGTGGGATGTAAGGATGCGAAACAGCTCAAAGATTCCCTGGGGGTTAACTCTGTAACACTGTGTTTTGAGTTTTGGATTTCGAGTCTTCCGTTTGTAGCTTCATATTATTGTTCTTGTGTCCTGGTTATCATACTTTAAGTCCCGGAAATAAAGTTCCCCGTACTAAGCTGCTCATGCCGTTTTTAAATTTATTTTCTCGTGTTTAGAGTTTCGTGTTTTTTTTCTTATGTTTCTGTGCTTCTATTTAGATTATGGTTATGGACTGTTGGATTTGAACTCATTTCCTGAGGTGTGTTCTCCGCATCGAGTGGAGGGATTTTACTATGGTGTGGAAGCCTTTTCTATTCAATTTCGCAATAGATTACCAAATGATTTATTAATATGGCAACATTTTATGCGATTTGAAAATCCGTGTAAATACTAACGAGTAAAATTTCTCCTAATGTACCCGAATAAGATATCAAAAATATTCGAACGTGTTACTACTTTCTTACTTGATTCCTTTGATGACGCTATTGTTCAAAGGAGATCAACAATCTTTAGCAGGTTATCTAACTGATTCTGTCCCACAGGTACAAAACTTCCTACAATTTATATATAAACGATGTAGCAGATTTAAATCTTCGTCTCTAATGGAAGATATCGGGTTGTGTGTTGTTGTGATGGGCTTTTCTGGTGAACATTCTAGAAAACTGTTTCCACACGCAATAACTATCTGATGTACAGATCCAAAACACGGTGATCTTTTTTTTCTTGTTTTGATAATACTACCCGTTCCCCTCTTCCATGTCCGTCCTTTATTTTTTGAGACTATTCAATTCAATGCAATTCAATTTTATTTGGTACATAATTACATTTATGGTATATTTTACAACTAGTATTTCAGAGATTTAGGATAGCAATTCCTTTACAACTATAATCTTAAATCTATATAAGTACAATAGCACAATTTTAATGAATAACAAATAATAAATTAAGGGAAAACTACAATAAAAAACCCTTATTTGAATCTTAAGACTAATATTGCACGGGCTTCCGGTTATTTTATATAGTAATGACCTCGATAAATTTTCGTAGACAGAGTACATATGTAGTGATTTAGGATAACGCAAGACGGGAAACGAGAATGTGGGGGGGAAGTATGAACCAGCATGGGTACTTAGTTCACTTCCTCCTCCATCAATCAAAAGTTCCGCCGCAGCATGAATGAATGAAACGCCGCCACGTTTGTTCGCAACCAACCAACCGAACGCCAAAAATACCGACGAACAACAACAAGAAACTAACGCACTGTGGTAACTACATTTTCTTTTATTTTATTTTAATGTTACACTGTTCGTTGACGGTGACACAAATACACAATTATAATTGATATAACTTTAATGGTGTTGTTTAAATAATATTTGAAAGGTGAAACACCGAATACATTTTGTGGTTACCCGCACGCGACTCTCGACTCACGCGATTATCGCTGATTATCGCTTCCCGGTGCGCACCAGGGTAGCAATGGAGCCGCGACCCTCTCGGGTCGCAGGATGAAATTTGGCTCAGCGATCGTCATCTCATGCAGAGATGATTTCGCTAAGGAAAAAAAAGGAAGAGAGAGAAAAACTTTTCTCTTAAGGGTGTGACCACTAAGAAAATGCGATGTTTTTGGTGCAGTGGTATATGTGCGCGATCGAACAGATTCAATGTAATTGCACGTGTTCGAAGGCAGTGGAACGACGAAACAGGCAGGCGGCAAAGACAAAAGGGAAAAATGACCAAATCCGCCGTTGGTACTGCGGGTCATTGTTTACGCGATGCCTCGTCGCTATTTTCGACGTCGGGAGAAAAAGGTGCTAAAAGGAAATTAGATTTTTATGGCATCTCTGGCTGCAGTAGAAACCGGGTTCATGTTTGCATTAGGAAATGCTGGAGAATTTGGTTTCAGCGTCTATTGCGCTAATTATATGCAGCTGCTTGGATTGTTTGTTGATAAGACAAACAAAAAAGGTTGCCAGGCAATGTGTATGAAAAGATACATGACGCGCCTGGGGAAATAGACGGCGCAATGTTTATGGTCCCTGTCATTACGGTCACCATGAATGCAATCCGAATTATTTTGTTTACAGGAATTTGTCTAAGGAAATTTGACTGGTGACGCAGATGCCGAAATTGATTGGAAATTCCTGCTAAGTTAATAAAGAAATCTTAAGGAGCAATGGTATGCGAAGAGAATGCATGAAGGTAAGTTTTCTTTACAGGGACTTAAAGATCATAGATTTGATCTCTTAAATGCTTGCAGCATTTTTAGGTACTAATACTGTTGCATTAGCAAACTAAAGGGAGTTGGGTAGTAGTTATGGGGGTTTTTCAGGTAAGTAGACCGTAGGGTTTGGCGGAACCGCTACAAGAACATTGTCAGAAAAAGAACAATTGACGAAGAAGTTTCGATTGATTTTGTCAATAAGGAACTCGACCGGTTTAACGTTAGCGTTTTCATGTAGTTCATGTGTCGAATAATACCATGGCAAATTCAGCAACATTTTCAATATTTTATTTTGACACCTTTGCAATTTTATTTTGTGTGTGCGAGCACAATTACACCATACAGGGGCCCCGTACAGGAGTATAGCTTGAAAAATGGTTTTAAATATTATAATTTTATTTTCGATGCTAAGCTTTGACTTTCTACACACTAATGGATACATAACTCTTACGACTTTTTTTATTTTGTCAATTGTGGTAGTGATGTGTTTTTGAAAGATAAGTTTTTTATCTAGAATAATACCTAGATATCTACAGTCTTCGGACCAATCAATATCAACTGCACACATACTGAGTTTAGTGCCACTTGGTAGGCAGCAGTGTTTCCTACATCTCGAAAACCAGACAGCTTGTGTTTTATTACTATTTATTTTTATTTTCCATTTCCTGTAATATACTGCTAGTTTGTCAAGAGCTGCTTGCAAAGAGTTGTAGACATTAGTGAATAAGGCATCCGAAGAGAAAATGGCCGTATCATCGGCAAACATAGCTACCTGAATGTTTTCACCTAGACATGGTAAATCTGCGACAAACAATGTGAATAATATGGGACCAAGGACCGAGCCTTGGGGTACACCAGAGTGGATTTGGTGAGTAGAGGATATGTCGGTTCCTATACTCACAACATATTTTCTCGAACGAAGAAAGCTCTGGATAATTTTGATTAGCTGTATTGGCAGCTTAGGTTTTAGTAGTTTATAAATCAAGGCATCGTGCCATACCGTATCAAAGGCTGTTTCGATGTCTAGTAGAACCAGTCCCGTTGACTCCTTGTCGATGAATTTACCAGCTATGTGGTTTTTAATGCGCAAAACTTGGTGGATTGTGCTGTGACCACTACGGAAACCGAACTGAAAGGTTGGTAAGATGTTATTGTCTTCCACAAAACGATCAATCCTTTCCTTAATGATTTTTTCTAAGAGCTTACTTAGACAGCTAAGTAGACTAATAGGTCTGTAGCTTTCGGGGCTGTTCTTCGGTTTGCCGGGTTTCGGGATAGGTATTACTTTTGCTGTTTTCCAACAGTCCGGGAAATAACAATTCTTAAGACAAGCGTTGAAAATGAACGTTAAATAGTTACTTGCAGCAGGTGGAAGTGCTTTAATTAATTTGTTGTTAATATTATCAAGACCAGCAGCCTTTTTTGATTTCGATTTTTTTATCAATTCTTTAACTTTGCTGATATTAGTTGCGTAAGTACTTTCAGCTGGTGTTTGAGAAAGTACATGGATAGTGTTAGCAACTTCAGCTTCAGTATACGCGTCGCTTAGATGCATAGATATGGAATGGTTCTTACTAAACGTGTTAGCAAGTAGGTTCGATTTCTCTACAGAAGAAATAAACATCTTGTCGTGAACTTTAAACGGAGGAATACTTGACCCTCTCTTTATCATAATGTTTGATATTTTCCAGAACGGTTTGTTTGCTTTGTCAAGAGAGGAAAGGTGTTTATTCCAACACTTGTTCCTATATGCTGAGATTTCTTTTTTAATGATATTATTTAAGACTTTAACATTCACTAGAAAACAATCGATTCTATATCGCAGCCATTTTCTTCTTTCAGAGTTTCGTTGCCTAATCAGATGTAAGATATTTTCGGGAAGCGGTGTCTTATCAACTGGAGCAGTGGAACATTTAGGTATCGCAAGATCGGCCGCTCTGTTGATAACAGAAACAAAATTGTTACATAGGATATCAATGTGCTCGCTGCAGGTTCTAGAATTTAGGCTGGTATCACTTAGAACCAAGTTCGTGTTTATATATGATTTATAACTATTCCAGTTGGCGGCGGAATAGTCGTGGTATAAACTGGTACGATCTACAGCTACTGTATGATTCACTGTGAGGCTGGTCGGAAGGTGGTCTGAACTTAACGCATTTAGAGTTAATGGTACTGTGCAGTAATTTGGAATATTAGTGATATATAGATCAAGACTTGAGGGGTTCTTGTTAGCACTCGCTGGGATATAGGTGGGGAGAAGTGGATAAAGTATGGAAAAACTTGGGCTGGATTCAGTAACATTTAGTAAAATGTTACCCCAGCAGTTTGCCCTAAGACAATTCCACGACTGATGTCTGCAGTTTAGATCACCACCAATAATTAACTTGTTTTGAGTGTTGACTCTATACAATTTTTGCAGATCCCGCTTAAAGTAAGTAGATTTCTGAATGTTTCTATTTCCACCAGGGAAATAGACCGAAAAAAAAACTCACCTTGGAGTTATCACTTAATGTTACATATATACTAATTTCCTCAATTAACTTAAGGTGCAATGAAGGACGCAAGGAATGTTCTATACATTTTTTCACAACAATATTGACACCTCCACCACTAGCATGTACCCTGTCTAGGCGATAACATATGTAATTTTGATGTTAGAAAGAAATGACTTGTTTGAGCCAGGTTTCTGAAACAAGTGCAATGTCAATATTAAAATTTATTAAGAAACTAAAAAATTCATGCTTTTTGTTTTTGATGCTTCTCGCATTCCAGGTTATGATGTTAAGAGAGTTTCTTAACATGTTTTTTCCGAGTATATGTACTTAATAGCTAATGAAGTAATGACGTTAAATTGGTCAGCTTTAGTTTGACAAACACTAAGCTTGGTTACGACTTCATTAAGAAGAGTGTTTATCTCGCTAAATGAGAACAAGTTATCATTAGTTATAGTTTCTGACGGATTTTTCTTCGTGTGTGTCGCTGGAAGGTTGCTGGGTTTGATAGAGGCCAGAAGCCCAGGTGAATGAAGGAGGTGAAGGTTGACGCACAGATCGGGGTAGTGGAGGAAAATTATCAATGGATAATCGGTCGGGCACTGGCTGCTGTTTGTTACTCGGAGGCTGTAGGGACGTTGTATTTCCTGTACCACGTCCACGTGGGGATAATTTGCGGCGAATGTCTATGTACTGCTATGGGGTAGGAAGTCGCGACGCCAGCATGGGCGAGAGTTCTACCGCCAACCCACTCGTTCACTAAAACAAACTTCCTCCGATTAATAAATTGGAAATTGCCACACACCGAACACCGCAGCAAAATGTTCACAGACAAAAGAAGTAAACGCTGTCAGTCCGAGAAATTTAACGCACGGTAGGACTTCCATAACTAAATGTTCTTTTATTTCACTTTAATTGCAAAACGATTGACAAAGGTTATTTTATTTACTAATGTAAATCTTAGGACAATGAAAATATCTACATTAACGGAACGAAAGGAGTTTATAATTATTTACCGACTAATGTAAAATAAAGTAAACCTGATTGACTCTGCAAAGGGATACGACCTTTGTGCCTCGCACCGTACCGGTGCACTCGGTACGGCGGATGATGACGCGACCGTCGCGAACGGTGGTTGGAATACGACTCCAACGATATCCTCTCCAATCAGGATATCGTTTTTTAACTACCACCAGGGAAACGTAAAGTCTCTCTTGGTGGTATAGGAAACCAGATCTTGTAATAAAGGTCATGGTGGTATGTGTGGGATCGTTGAGATCAATGCTATTCACACGTGCAGTGGAACAGCGAAACAGGCAGGCGGCAAGGACAAAAGAAAAGGCGACCAAATGGTTCGCTCTTTAATGAGGGTCATGTTTATACGATGCCTCGTCGCTATTTTCGACGTTTGGAGAAAAAGGTGCTAAAAGCAAATTGGATGTTTATGGCATCTCTGGCTGCAATAGAAACCGGGTGCATATTTGCATTAGGAAATGCTGGAGAATTTGGTTTCAGCGTCTATTGCGCTAATTATATGCAGCTGCTTGGGTTGTTTGTTGGTAAGACATACAAAAAAGGTTGCCAGGCAATGTGTATGTAAAGGTATATGACGCGGCTGGGAAAATAGACGGCGCGATATTTATGGTCCCTGTCATGACGGTTACATTGATTGCAATCCGAATTATTTTGTTTACAGGAATTTGTCTGGTACCGAATTGGTTCAGAATACCAAATAAGAAAACAAAGAAATCTTACGGAAAATTGTATGCGAAGGGATGCATGAAGGTAAGTTTTCTTTATAGGGATTTTATGATTACAGATGGTGATCTATATAATGCGTGAAGCATTTACAGGTACTAATACCGTTGCATTAGCAACTTAAGGGAGTTGGGTAATAGTTATGGGGGTTTTTTCAGGAAGGCGAGCCGTGGGATCTGGCGGAACCGCCACACTGCTTTCGGCTTATGCATTCTGGATCGGTGGATTTATGTGGCCCACTACAATTTGCACACCTCATTCGTTTTGTAGTCGGATGTTTTATGGTTTCCCGAACAGATTGCACAGAAGCTATTTATATGACAATGCATCGAGCCGTGACCGTAAAGCTCGCAATTGTGATATTGTGTGACCTTACCTGGGTGATGTTTTTTAAAATCCCAGCGAACGATGGTTTTGAACAAGGTTGAGTAGTTCCGTTCTAGTTCGTTTAATTTAACAGTACCGCATTGAATGTAGACGATGTACAAGTAGTGTTTGTACAGGGCTTTTGTTAACGAATTTAATGTGATGGTTTTAACATCTAGGTACTTAATCCCGAGTGCAATTAATTCATTGTTCACTATATCGTTGTTAATCAAGTCTAATCCGGATAACACTACCTTTAATGGACGATTTTCCTTACGCGAGTGGGTAAAAAACTCACATTTTAACCGTAAGAGTTCGGTTCTGATTTTGTTATATATGTCCATTGTTGGGGCACATATTTTTTGTCCAACCGATATGTTTTTAATTAAATATTTGTCTATCTTAATGTTGCTCAAAATATCGCGCACTTTAGCACTAGTTGTTTTTAACACCACAATTGGCGGAACGGTTTCTTTAGTAAGTTCTGCGCACTGTTCGACATTGGTCGGATCCGTTTCAGGTGAGTCTTCCATCAGACTTTGAAGTGTTTGTAAAAAGTTAATGTTTGAACACAGTTTAGATTTTTCTAGCGCTTTATTATTCACTTTTGAAAGTTTATCAGGAGGAGTTTGGCCTCCAATAACGGGGTCTTAATTTTGTTTAACACACGTGGCCCAGGGGCCATAACTTCACGGTTTTCACACTTGATCAACTTATGAGTTTACGGTAGCGAGGCAAAGAAAACAAGATAGCAAGATAATGGCTTGTGATAATTATTGTTAATATAACGGTTTATGTAATTAAAAAAACTGTGAGACAGGTTGTCTGTTTGAAAGTCAGCCAGGTACTGATTTTTTTTTTGAGATTATAAGACAGTAATAACCCCTTCTATTTATTAAACAAACAAATAAAAAATGCTAGGCTTTTATAGTACTATTACCCTTACAGTTAATCTTTCCGAAAAAAAACTGATCTCCCAGCATACATATTTCAAGGCTAACACACAAATCACAACATTCATGAATAATGGAGCCAATGTCGACGAATCGAAGTCATCTATTATCTGTTGTACTAAAATACACGGCATCCATCGTACACCATTTCGTTGTAACCATAACTTAACCACAGTTCAATGCTTCAAGTCCTGTTGTCTCAATAAACCATAAATCGTTAATGTAAAGATCCTTCCATGCACACCATCCATAGGAAATCAAATACAAATCTAAGCACGTCTTCAAGGTATGGCAGACTGCAGAGTGGCCACCCACCGAGGACTCCTTTTGTATCACTGAGATGCACACACTGAGCAGTCGACACCATCATAACCCGTGTGTAAATCAACAAAAGCAGTATAATCTGCACGCAGCAACTTTAACAGCAAGTTTCACTTAAAACTATACGCTAGAGTAACCCGAAATATGCAGCGTAAGTTTGTAAATTAAAAATGAGGAAAGGCCACAACAACAACTATTAATACCTGAGTAGGTCATCGCCTTTCCCAAAGTAGACCGAAGCCAAAACTCTGCTTTTGGTTCTAAGATCTCGTTGGAAGTTTGCATTCGGGTTTGTTTCAAATTCAAAGAAGTTTCACTAACTTTCCAAGTGTTGAACACAGTTTGCCTGCGGTGTCGGTATAGCGCACAAGATGTTCTCAGTTTCAAGAAGGTGATTCAAGGATGTTTTCAACTTCTCTAGCGGTTACAAACAAATAACAAAAATTCGCAATAAGTTGCTCTTTAGAAGGGTTCTAGATTGAAAATCTGCCAATGTTCGGAATTTATCTCGAAAATATTAACTGTCACTCACGCTTATTTGAGGAAGTAGAATTCATTAGAGCGTATATCTGTACTTTGCACCAAGTTACATATAACAACTGATGGCAACTCGATGGATTGCAAAATGAAAACAATGCAATGAAAGGATTCTTAACTGTTAGTACAACTTTTACCACAATGTGTCTCAATATATCAGTGGTAACAATGTGATTTGTTTTGGTGTTTGTTGCTTCTATCTAAATTAAAAGAGAACAATAAAACTTGGAAAAACTTACTAATCAAATTATCAGGTAATAAGCTTTTTACTCTGTTATTATAAATTCCAAACAAAGTAATGTACTACACGTAAATTGCATCGAACATGAAATACATGACTAGGCATTTTACTTCCATGTAGGTCGGCTGAAGAACGATGTCCAAAAAGCCATCGATCATATTAGGTGTAAATTTCGCAATGAAGCATACCACCAATTTCATTTATCAGAATCCTGCAGCAAATTTAACAAATGGAAAGGAAAGGGTAGGCGGACGCACGCTATAGAGATTGGTTGTGTCAATGGAATCATAAATTTCGAGTTGCAATATCTCCATCATTAATTAAATATTTGAGTTCAAGTCATGTAACGCAAAATGCTCATACATTGAGTTTCGACTTCCAGATTTGCTACAAATGTGCAAGAATAAATTTATTGGCTACTGTTCAACCGCAATAATAACCCAGAGTCGTCTGTTAAACCATACCTTTGATGAAACCTCCAACAACAAGGACTCACATCCTGAGGATCTGGTATAAATTGTTACACAAGAACCCATTTGGGAAAGTCCATTTCCTTTCTTTCCGTCAATTCTCATCATCTCATCTCGAATTGCTCGTCATTTTCTATAAGTATCGTGCGTTAATCAATTGCGTCACTGGAGCGAAAGTTGACTTGAATTTGATACGGTCATTCGTTTACTGAATCCAGACAAGCTCGCCATAAAATAAAAGCAGAAAACTTGATCGGTCTGTGAGAAATAATAAGTCACTTGATTATAACAATAAATATAAAAGGAATTGAATTGAGTGTGTTGGGTTTTTTGCTCTTTATTTAATGTTTCTGTTTTAATATTTTATTATTTCATTCTGTTGTATTGTTTTGGAATGTGCAAAGGTGAAACAAATATAAACGGTAATTTAATTTTTTGGTTAACAACAAGTTGCGAGCTAGATAATCTTGTGCGTGGCTGTTGTTTGGTTTGTGAAGAGTAGGGAAACCGGATTGGCTAGCGGCCCGCTTGACTTTATTGGTAGTAGGGCCATGAGCGAGCGAGAGGTACAAACGTCTATTGCGCAACGGGTTATCATTACTTATATAACATAACTTTAATGACGGCGTTAAACCCTCGAAATTTTTTTGTCGACTGAATGCACAGTTTGGTGATGATACACTGTCTCAGAATCTTCTGTATACGTGGGTCAGAGAATCTAAAAGGTGACGAGAACGTATCGAAAACCAAAGTCATGATCAAGAACTAAAACAAGTCGTGTAGATGACAATATCCGTGCCGCTCGACAGTTTTTTCCACTCAAAGGGAGATTTAATGATTGATTTTCTTCACGAACAGTGAATGCAGCTTACTAATGTCAGT
The DNA here is from genome assembly GCA_963931805.1 of Microdon myrmicae. Taxonomy (NCBI): domain Eukaryota; kingdom Metazoa; phylum Arthropoda; class Insecta; order Diptera; family Syrphidae; genus Microdon; species Microdon myrmicae. The sequence continues at coordinate 206,594,887 of OZ007497.1, forward strand.
TGTTACCGTAGGCAAAAGCCGCATATCGAAACAAAAGACGAGGTATGCCTATTCGAGATGGCACCCTTCTTCGTGACAACGCCAGGCCTCACACCGCGTCCTTGACAAGGGATACATTGAAAGAAATGGGCTGGGAACCCCCGAACACCCTCCTTATAGCCCAGGCTTGTCTCCATGTGAATAATTTTTGTTCGCACCTTTGAAGGCATTATAGCGTATTGCGATGATAGTGAAGAACGTGTGATTCGAACTGACGCCATGACAGTTAGAATCACTAAAAACGTAACCAATGCTCAACACATCAGGCCATTACCCCGTGTATGAATTCGATTTCTAAACTCAAGTACACTCAACTGATATGGAATTGTTATGTTATCGCTATAGTATACGGCTCTGATGCATTTGATTATTCGATTTTCGTTCGGTGTTCTTCACTATTTGCTGGTATATTGTGTGTGCATCTATTAGAAACGCCACCCAACTTCCTCCTCAGTAACTTTGTTACGATCAACTTCATGTGCGAACGACGGAGCGAAGCGCGAGCAAGCGAGAAAACGTCGGAGCAGGCGAGTATGCCGGTGCACTATGCGGAAGTCGTGATCGTGTAGTGAACTTCTGTTTACTATGGGAAAGTGTGTGCTGTGTGTAGAGATCACGGACGGGGTTGCTGGGTTAAGCAAGGATAGTGAAGAAAAAACGGTTTAAGGCAAAGCAATGAAGCATCCGGCTACTGGCCACGTGCACGAATTCGATTTCTAAATTCAAGTACACTCAACCGATGTGGAATTGTTATGTTATCGCTATGGTATACGGTTCTGATGCATTTTATTATTCGATTTTCGTTCGGTGTTCTTCACTATTTGCTTGTGTATTCTGTGTGTACCTGTTAGAAACCTCGCAGAATCACTTGGAAGAAACAAATTCGGAAGTGATAAAGAAGTCGAGGAGCAGGTGCGCAATTGGCTAACAATTCGCCCTAAATCTTTCTACGAACAGAAGATACTAAATCTTCCAAATTGGTGGAAAAATGAGTAGATCACGCAGGAGACTATATTGAAAAATGTTTATGGTATAATTAGTGTGTAACATTATACAAAAATGTATAAAAAGTAATTACCGTTTATATTTGATTTACCCTCGCATTTCGATTATTCTATTGATTTATCGTCTTGTTATACGCTTCGAATTTTAGAACTACAGCTAACAAGCTCCTTGCGAATATAATAGGGAACTAGGCATCTAGACGAGGTAACAGTCTGTCTGTGAAGTGAATTTATGTAAGGTACGTTTGTACTTATTTCCTTATTAAAAAAGACCAACAATTTAATAGTAGGGTTAAACTCCCCACCCCACACCCTCCCCCTGATCAAACCTTTCCATTACTTTAGATTTCTTCCATCATCCTCCCGCCTCGCAACTACATTCTCCTTTCTCTTGACGTGTCCTTTCAATGCTATTTTTCAAAACTCCCCCTGCCAATCTTGACCCATTTTGACTTTACGCCCCATCCACCCAGCCCCGCCCCTCAGCTTCTGGTCAGGCCCCTTCTCCACATTTGCCCCATTGTCGATCCTTTATACTTCGGGACAGATTTATAGTTAAGCCACAACGACTGATGTTGTATTCCAGAATACTACCCTTATTAAATTTAACACTGAATCTCCTAACACATCCTTAAAAACTTCACTTAACATATATTACATTCTCACTTAATACATACCATTCATAAACATTCACAATATTGCCAGTTACAGCACACTTAATAACCTGCACCTTTTTATTTATTCAAAACATAGTAACTTGGATTTTCGTCCAAATTAATTCAATGTGAAAAGTCACAGAGAATATTAGAATAAAAAAATTTCAGTTCCGAACGAGTTGAGTATCAGAGAGAGAATAGTTTTTTCAGTTTGAGATTGTAAGTTGAATTGTGAGTTCGGAAAAAAGTGAAAATAAAATGAAACCAGATGAAAATAAGGAAAAGAGTTAAATTTTAAACATTTTAATTAAAACTTTCATATGTAGACAAATTTAAATAAAACCAGAAAAAAAGTTAATATGCAGTGAAAATTGGATCTAGTTATCACTAATTCAGTGCGTTGCAACCGGTTTTGTCGGAGTGGTATACAAGAAAGGAGAAAAAAATTGGTTAATTAAATTTCGCCAATCTATAAAAGGACTAGTGAATATAGAAAATATTAATAAATCTTCGCTGGGAGAAGAATCGAAAAAAATAAAAGGTCCCCGCTCTTCCCTCATTCCGAGGGAGCACGGCGACGGACCTCAACACTGAGAACTCAAAGGTGGGATCTTAGTCCGTTCCTCTGAGGAGAAGCACAACGAAGAAGATCACCACTACAATAATTCCATAACTTAGTTATGTGTTTAGTGTTCAAGCTGGAACTTTTTCATATCTTCACATCACATCTCGCATTAAAAGTAAAAAGAAATTAATAAATAAAACATTTTACAGAAAGACACCTTAGGAAAAGGAGTTTCTTACCTTCGATAAAGAGTCTTTAAGAAAGACATTTAAAGAGTAATGGTTTAAGAAAGCAGTTTAAGAAAATTCTTCTTAAAAATACATCATCATCATCATCAGCACTACAACCGGGAACCGGTCTTGGTCTTATTCAGCAACTCCTGAGACTTGTTAAATTTTCCATAATCATTTGTTTTTTCTGGGCAAGGTCATTAGTCTTGCGCCAGAGGCTCCTCGACGGGGAATCGAACCCTGGTCTCCCGCGTGACAGGCGGGTATACCTACTTGTATACAATATCATTAAAATATATTCCCGCATGACCGCTTACATGGTTCTGTGGCGTTTCTAACAGATACACATACAATACGCAAGCAAATAGTGAAGAAGACCGAACGAAAATCGAATAAGAAAATGCATCAGAACCGTATACCATAGCGATAACATAACAATTCCACATCTGTTGAGTGTACTTGGGTTTAAAAATCGAATTCATACACGCGGCAGTGGCCTGATGTGTTAAGCATTGTTTCAATTTTTAGTGATTCTAACAGTCATAGCGTCAGTTCGAATCACACGTTCTTCACTATCATCGCAAACCATATAGTTCCACGCGTTTAGGGTAATTTTCGACGACTTTTCCATACATTTCGACTGGTATCTCGGTTTTGACTTCGTGGGCGTTGGTTATGGCTCCGCAAAGAAGTCGAACAGTGTCAAATGATAAAATTTCGGGTGCCAATGGCCGTCACCAAACCTCGGACTTATGTGTGGTTAGAACTTCTCGCGCAATTAAATCATAGTTGGTCATGTGTGGAGCTTTTGGTGCCGTCTTAGTGGAACCTAATATCGCTTAGATCGAGATGTTAAATGTCTGGCCAAAAAATCCAGTAAGCATACGGCCATAGCTCTGAGAATTGTCAGGAGTCTTTCCTTCTTTATTTTCAAAGAAAGTGGGGGCCTATGCTACACACCAACCAGTTACTTTTAGGGATGCATTGAATTGTCCACAATCACTTGTGGGTTTTCATGCTCAGAAATCTGACAATTTGCCATATTTCAGTCTCCAATGATCTAGAAATGTGGCTGAACGTGATTCTGTTCGAAAATGCAACTACTCGAACAAGCATTCAATTAGCATACTTACGGCGTATTTCATGGTCAGTGGACTCTAAGTTTTTCGTGTGTGGAGTTGAGTTGTTCATAAGGATGAAGGCGCGAGATTTAAAAACGCCATAGTGTGCCAAGGAATGAATAGAGTCGATAAATTTGGGTTGTCACTTACGTATGAGTTGACAGCTGAGGTATTATCCGTGATGCATATGGTTAACTACATCTGTAGCAGGTCCGGTTAGTTCAAATTACTTGAATGTATTGTAAGGTGTGCGCTGAGAAGGACGATCATACCTATCATAATCTGCCGTTGAACCACATTGCTCGGTAGTTAACCGCTTCACATTATAAAGTGGCAAACTTTTCGCTGTACAAATCATAAGTCGGATCAGATTTAAGTTTTACAGCTGTCAAATTACAAACTTATATTTACCGAACCCTAAAATGGATAACACATTATGTTGCAATCCGATAACTGGAAATGAAGATTTCGAAAACAGCGCTGCATACACAATTTCTCAAGTTTCGCTGCAGCGAATGATTTCAAAAATTAATTTGGATTACTTGATTGACAGTCTTCAATAGCGCCTTGGTGGCTTTATGTGACAACATAGTTAAAGCTACATAATGGAACTTTGTGGGGGTGAGGAAGTATGTGCGCCAAGACACGGGCGCCTGGTTCACTTCCTTCCCACTTATTATTTTCCGCGCCTCCGGAATAGTCTGCGTCACCGCGTTCTTCGCAATCGAATAAGATTAACTGTTTCTAGAATCGTAGAAAAGTATGTCTCTACAAATACCGCCTTTCCCTGTCTCTCCACGTTCTGCTTGCAATGTTAATATGAGTGTAAGGGAACAATGAGCGCAGATGCGTCGTCCGAGAGCAATGGACTACGACGGTACACCACCGACGAAGGGAAGAAGGAATAAAACGCGCGGGTAATCGAATACAGGGTTTCTTAACACATATAGTTCTTAATGGTTCCGTTGATTTAACTTAACACAAATACCTTGGTTTTAATGATTACTTTATTTAGCCTAACGTGCGCAGCTTTTTTTTAATTTGCATACGGCAACTGATGCACTCAGGCGACAACCACTGACCCCTTTCGCAGATTAAATTCGACTTTTTATGTCCGGCCCCGGTGGCGGCTGAATCTCGACTGACTAATGAATGGAAAGAATCCATTCATCGCGTCGTGGTGGTTGAGTCATAGCAGAAATAAACTCACTGCCGCTTCCGAGGAATTTCGAGAAGAGTTGCTATGCTTGCATAAGAATTCAGTTCCAGCGAATCCTCGCCGTATAAGCTGAGTTGGATTCGTTGGTTGTATATACGGGGAAATTGGCATAGCCAAGTATGATCGGGGGTCTTGATCGTTGTGATTGTTTCGTGGAAAATTACCTGTCGCTTGGTCGCAGACGAGAAGTATGATTTAAGGAGGAAATGACCCGAAGTGGTTTTCGGGAGAAATTGGAATTGCTTGGGTGCAAGCAAGGAATATCGTTAAGATAAGATATTAACCGATCTAATTTCGGGGAAATGTACGCGGCTCGGTATAGTTGGTGGCGATGGTTAATGTTCCGTAGTGGATTTGAATATGCGTTTTATCACGGCATATGAATTTCGGGGAAATTAAGATTGCTTGGTCGCAAAGAGGGAATATGAATTAAGTAGAGAATTAACCGAAGCAATTTTGGAAAAAATTATATGTGGGGTGATGTAATTGAGGGAGTTGGTTTAGAATATATTCTATTGAATTGTATTCTGTTGGGAGTTCTGGGAAGTGCCTTTCGTTGCAGATTGTGAGATGGATTCTTGCAAGTTCGGGATGGATGCGCTTGCAGATAGATTGGGATTTGTTTTGGCATGTTTTGAAATGGGTTACAGATTAGGGTAGGGTGACGCGCTGCTGGCGGTCGAGGTTGGTTAGAATTGTGGGTTGGTTCTCCGTGTGATATAGAGAACCCCCACAACTTTGACAAAGAAAACTTTTCGCGATTTTATTGTACACCGCGAAGACGAAATAAATGTTACTTATTTTTGTAAATTAAAAACGATTCCGGAGACGCTACAACCATGAGTTGTACGCAATCTACATTGAAGCTAATGTTGTAAGAAAAATCAAGCTCGGTAGATTCCGGCGGGCGGGGCACCTAGCTCGAATGAGCGAAGAGGAGCCTGCGAGGAAAGTCCATTGTGGCAGGATGTATGGAGGGAGGCAGCGCGGCAAACCTTGTCTGCGATGGAGGAATCGCGTAGACCAGGACGTCCAGAGCCTGGGAGTGCCAAACCGGGTGACATCGGCTCGAAATCGGGACTGGTGGAGAGTTTTTTTTAATTAAGCCAAGAGCGGATCCCGGTTGTAGTGCCGATGATGATGGTGATTTTTGTAAATCTTTATTCTTATTCTTTATTATACAAAAAATTGAGGAATCCTTGGCACAACTTTTTATAAATCCCAATTAATATAAATGAAAATTCAATTTATTTAGTTCCGCACTTCTGAACCACTACTTTCGTTGAGTGGTCGGAACCATATAAGTCATCTACAGCAAACAACAACAAAAAAACTGACGCTTTCGAAATTTCCAGAGGATTCTAAATGATAATCGTGACTTTTGTGCTGTTTTTTCTCGACCGCACTTTATCCCTGAATGTTTTTTAAGTGGCAACAGCTATACCATATGCGGCTCTGTTCAGGAAGGGAGGTCTGCAATTATACGGTAGCATACAATTTGATATAACATTTTGAATTTCAAAGGCGGCTTAATTTAAAGACAAACGATATTGTATTTATGCTCATTATGAACACAACGCGGAGTTGCAAGTATCATATGTGAAGTCGGTGTAGTAACAGTTAAGTCAGTTATTAAAAAGTATACTCAAACACAATTGACACCCTTTTGATAAATTTTTAACAGCAAACAGTAATGTTGATTTACATAAATACACTGCGGCGGTTCTGCCAAACTCCACTGTCTAGTTACCCGAAGAACCCCTATAACTACAAACCAACCGTCATCGTTTTCTGCTAATGCAATCGCATTAGCACCTGTAAATAATTCACGCATTAAGTCATCAAATGTATTAAGCTAAATGCTCCTGGAAGAGAATTCTTACCTTCATTCAGTTATTCGAATTCAAAATTCCCTATAAGAATTCTGTTCCAAACTCCATTAATCCCAAGCCCAATTCGGCACCTTCGGTTGTCAAGCAACTCCCAATCTTACCATACGCATTTTCCCTAGGCGAATTCCTAAAAACGAGTTTTTTTTTGGTTTACATATAATGTAACCATCATAACAGGGATCATACTCATTGCGTCGCCTATTCCCAGCTTCACTGTATAAAATAAATTCCCTTACATACACATTGGCTGGCGACCTATACCCAAGGGACAAAAGCAAATATACGCATCTCGCGTCTTAAACCATAAATTAAATCCTACAGCATAGGGAAATGCAAATAGGTATGGTATACTTACCCTTGGCAGCGATGCAATAAACACAAATTCTCTGTAAATAAGCTAGAATCAATTAGCACAATTTGGATAGTATATAGCGGTTATCGTTACAGCTGCAATGCATAGCTTAGACAATGATCTAGCCGATCTCTTTGCCTTCCCATATTTCTGGATCTGCTTCTCATGACTAGCGGCATGAACAAACAGAAACCCTAATTAGCACCCAATGAGATTCGGCCTTTTTACTTAGCCAAACTCACATCTCGTTGATGCACATTATTTCGTTTTCTTTGTTTCCAGATTCGCTCTCATGGCTTTGTTCCATGAAAGAACCAATGTGCACACATACATGCGGATCTCTATGATCTCCTCTATGAGATCAGGTTACCCACCCCCAAAGAGAGACATCACGTTTCTCTTGGGATGGAAAATGCAGCCTTCAATTAAGAGAGCCAGTACCAATGGCCAAATTTCCTTAGCCAGCGAATTAATATCGTTGAGTCGTTTTCCATTACTCGGCCGGGTCGGACGGCCCGTCTTCCGCCCCCCGTACTGCCGGGGCCGCGTTGATATTAGAGTCGTTTTACAACCAGGAGCCGGGTTTTTTATAAGCGTTGTCTTTATTTCCGTGCGGTTTTTGTTAACATTAATGCTTTGTAGCAGTTATTCAACATCATTTAAGGAATGTCTCCTATCAAATTGTATTTGTTAGATATTAGAAATTGCTTGTGCCTAATCGAAAATAACTTGTGTTTACAAACGATAAATTATTCCACGGTCTACTTGACCACCTTAGTATACACCAAATAAAAAACAATAGTTACAAAAAATAACAATACCCCGTGTATTTTATTCAAAGTGCTGGATGTGGTGAACAGTTTCTCTTCCTTTTAGCGAAGTGACAATTCGGTTGGTGGAACCTTGTCGAAAAGCGTAGTGTTAGTGGGGCGAGGTAGAACTCGCACCCATGCCGGTGCCAAGACTTCGTTTCCCATAACACGCAGTTCTCTCTATTACACTGAAGAATTTTGTGACATTTTATAGTACAGCAATTACATTCAAAGGAGCGTATTGTTTCAAATATCCATTTTTTTTTTTTATTATTTAATTCTATTACGGTAAATTACTTAATAACAACAACATATTCATAGTTTCCGGCTACAAGTGCCGAGGTCAATAAACACTGGAACAAAAATACACCCACGGAGTCAGCCAAAAAGTTTATTTCTTCCCCATTTAGCTTCTTCATAATCGTTTTCGAATGGCTTTTTTACTATTTGTCCAATTAAGCAGCGAGATAATTCTCATAGTCATGGACGTCTGGATTGAGACTTTTTATTTCATTTTCTCTCGTTATATTCCATGATCTGTAGCTAGAAAGTTACTTAGATATAACATAAAACAGAAGCTGCCATAAAAACATAAGAGGAACTGTGAACAGTTCATAGGCAATAAAAAACCGAAGTACGTTCGAGTGGGTTTTTAATGTCAATATTTTGAAAGTTTTCCATGTTTTCGAAGATGTGGCACGCATTGTGTAATATCAATCAGCAAGATGAGTTGCTCTGGGCGGTAACCAATATAGATATCCTTTCTAATGACTTTAAAATATCCTTCACCGTTTGAGGTGACGTCAATTATTTGCTTAACTAAACTTATATTATTACTACACCGTTAACTAAAGAGTAGATATCATAAAATTGGTCTATAAAGAAATCCTGCAGTTACCCAAACAATCGTACGCCCAATGTAGCACAGAAACAAAGCGTACGATGTAAAGGATTCACTTCGAAGAAACCTACGGGGCAGAGGTCACAAATGGGTAATACGATTATAGCCTGGGGTGGAGAAATATCCGCAATTATTGACTCATCTCGAGTCTCCCTACTTATTGGATATTCCTTACAACAATCGACTTATTAAAACAGTTCGATTTTATATCGAATGCTCCATAAAAGTATCCAAAATAATGCCAATCTATGCCTAACAGCGAAACGTCTATTCAATAAACATCTGGGTTATGAGGTTCTATTTGTGGAGAGATAATACAGCCACTGTGTGCTTTTGGTACACTTCATATCTATAAATATCACAAAGACAGAAGATACTTTTTTGGGAAAATATCTTTTGCCTACGTGGCCTTTTGGGATCGCCTACGAATTAAGCTGAAGTGTGCGGGGCTATCCAGCAATCACAGAACTATTATCTCATTGAAGGAGGGATAATACTCTTTAAAATGTCTTCCATTCAATAACGTTGATGAGTTGGAATCGACTTATGAATACTCGTTATGCAAACGTAAAGTGTAATGCAAAAAAAAAAAAAACGTGTAGGTTATTAAAAAAATATTTCGTTTACCGAAGGACAATCTTTTCGTGTGATTGGGGTTCGTGCCTCTGCCGGATAAATCTCCACTACTCACACAGCACGTCAGATTTCCAATCCCCTCACGGTTGTCTGATATTTCTTACATTTCCAAGTCGTTGAATATTCCACGTACATATCCAATCTTCACAATCATTACGAACACACGGTAAAGTCGTTTCCTTTCACCAAATCGAATTACTACTGTAGTAAAATAAACGCTCCTTCATATGCTTTAGGGCAGAAGCTGATATCCAAGTACAAATCTTCGCTGGCGCCTATCACGAAATGATAACCCGGGAACGGTGCAAGTTCGAGTCAGAACTCTGTCGAGCAGAACAGCTCCAGAAAGCATTTTTCCTCTTCCTCTTAAAATGATTTATGGTTCAGAAACTTTAATGTCAGGGTTGGCATTGAGGTCGTTGTCGGTGAATTCCTTTTGAAGCTAAACAACTCAATGGGAGCCTATTGAATGTACATAGGATTTTATTTTGTCAACAAAACGGAATTAGAAAGAAGTGCTTTTTGTTATTGCTGGTCAAAATCACATCGAAATTTATAGATCGATGTGAGACTGTGGACGAGGTTTTTACCAGGTGCATCGGCAAGGACGCGGGTTCCGTAAAAACACCACAGATAGTTCACAAAGAATTGTCACCACGAAGAACGTAGGAAATAAAAGAAACGCAGGAGTTGTTGTTCTGTTTAATTTTTATGGTTTATTGTTTCCTTTATTGTTATCTATCGGTAACTTAACATTCACTGAAATACATCGAGATGGTTTTGGCGTAAACGCTAAAGGTCCGTCTTTATTAAATTACAATTTGACGTCCACAGAAATACTTGAAAATGTCTTGAAAAAGGTTTGGACGTTCTCCTTCATTAAACAATTGCGTGACCTTTACCGAAATACATTTGGAATTGTTTTTACGCGAGTGCTAATCGTTAGTCTATATTAATATTTAACATCCACAGGAACACATAATTAAACTTGTACATCTACAGCAGTGGTTCTTAACCTTTTTAGCTACCGGCACCCCTAAAATTTTCAAACAATATTCTCGCACCCCTTACTAGAAATTATTGAGTTATATAAATTAAAAAACAAACATTATGCAAAACATATTTTTTATTAATTTTATGTGCGTAACAAATTTTTTATAAATTTTAATTGTTAGCTGAAATAATCAATTATAAATTATCAAAGTTTTTATTAATGGCTTTTTTGTTGTTGCTTTTCCTCAATTATTTTTGAAAACCGGGGGATCTTTTTTGAAATAGCTACACGCATATCATTACTAACACTAAGTCTATTTCTAGCTTTTGTTTTTATATGCACAAGTGACGAAAATCCCATCTCACACAAATATGTTGTGGCAAATGGAACAAGATGCTGAAGCGCTATTTTAGCTAATCGTGGATATGACATTACTTGAGCACACCAGAAATTTTCCAAATTCTCTGCTTCAAATTCCATTTGATTATGTCCATTTGTCCGTAGTTCAACAAGGTCATCTTTCAATAAATTACTGTCATCCATTGAGTCCAGATTATAAATAAATGGATCTAATATCCATTTTTCTGATATATCTATATCTCCAGTAGCAAAATATCCCTCAAAAGATTCGCTCAACTTTTGCAAATGATCTTTAATTTCGGTGGTAATATTGTTTCTTTCATCATCTGAAACAAGAACTTCTTCAAGCAAAGGAAAGTTAGCATAATTTATCTTGTCAACACGGTTAATCCAAATTGAAAGTTTTCGACTAAACGCAGTCAACTTCTCTTTCGCTGTTATAGTGTTCACTCCAAATCCTTGGATTGAAATATTTAATTCATTAAGGTGCGTGAATATGTCTGCCAAATACGCTAGCTGAATTATAGCATCTCTATTGCTGAATTCATCAGCTAAACTACTGCCTTGATTATTAAGAAACTGCATTATTTCACTTCGCAATTCGTACACACGATTTAGCATACGTCCACGCGATAGCCATCTTACTTCTGTGTGAAATAAAAGGACAGTATGCTCGGCACCAAGTTCTTCGCATAAAGCACGGAAGAGACGATGATTTAAAGCTCGACCTCTGATAAAATTTACAACTTTGACTGAAGTGATTAATGTTTTCTTTAATTTTTCAGGCAATGTCTTTGTAGCTAGCGCATGTCTATGTAAAATACAATGGGTAATTGTAACGTGAGGCACTTCCTTTTTTACATACGCTACAAATCCAGAATTTTTGCCTAACATGGAAGGAGCTCCATCAGTACAAATTGATCCTATTTTGTTCATCGGTATCTCATATTGTAATAAAAAGTCTTTGACTTTATTAAATATATCAATTCCTTTTGTAGTCAATTCTAATGGTTCACAAAACAAAAATTCTTCAACAATTTCTTTTTCTTTTACATATCGTACAAACACCATCAGCTGAGAACAATTTTCAACATCTGTAGATTCATCCAATTGAATACCCACTGGGACATTACTAGCTTTAATATCTTCAATTACTTGTTGTAAGATGTCTTTACTTATATCAGAAATTCTAGTACGGATTACGTCATTTGACAAAGGAATTTGTTGAAGCTTTTGTTGTGCTTCAGTACCCAACACTATTTTTGCCATTTCTAATGCACAAGGCTTTACAAGTTCTTCAGCTATTGTATGTGGTTTCTTCTTCTTGGCACAGATATATGCAACTTGATAAGACGCTTGCAACAGCGGCTTTTCGTGTGATATAAATCCAAAAGTTGTGATAGTTCCACTTTTATCAAATCGAACTCGTTTAGATTTCAAACTTTCAAAATCATAGCCAGCATCTACACCACCATGCTGTTTGGTAAAATGCTCATTTAGTTTCGACGGCTTGAGATTGGCGTTTGAAAATTTATTGCAGCACAGAATACATTGTGGTCGCTGCGTTCCATCCTTCTCCGTTGTAAATGTAAAACCATAACGAACATAATCGTCATTCCAACATCGTTTCTTTGACATGGCGCCTTTTGAATTTGACTTTAATGTACCAAATTATATTCTAATAATTAGAATATAAATATTCAACTAAACTTGTAAAATTAACTTGTATTAATTATTTTATTATTAATATTTAACTTTTAATATTCAACACGAAAATTCAAACTTGTAATAGTCGACACTAAAATTCAATTATTTTTAAATTTTTATTCAATGTAATGTGCGCATCAACAGTATTTATATTTCTAAGAATAATCGCAACAATCAACTGAAATTTCGAGGAAATATAAAAATTAGTATAGAAACTAGAAACGCATTTGAATTTTTGTAATTGTAGAAAAAATACAAAAATTAATTTGTCTCGATGGTTTATAATTTACAAACATATTTAAAAAATGTTTAGGGAATAAAAAATTTACTAACCAAAATGAATTTTTAAGATTAGTTTTTTATTTTGCTAGCTACACGTGAATTTGTAAAATTACAATTTCGCACCCCAAAATATTCAAGCTCGCACCCCTAAGGGGTGCGTGCACCACCGGTTAAGAACCACTGATCTACAGGAACAGTTGAAACTGTCTTTATTAAATTGTACATCCACAGTACTCGCGATCGACAACTCTGGCGCGTGTTAAATGCATCAGTGACGTCATAGACAAACATGAGGTACATGAGGTCAATAATGCACTCAAATCAAAAAACGCTATCCAATTATAAACTCGAATAGCTCCCAGAGCGATAATGCAATTAATTGCACATTTCATCGCAATCGGTGAACCACATAAAGCAATTAATTGCATATCCTAAAAACAATTGCCCATTGATTTTGGAATTCAAATTCTAAACACGGTTAGTAGCCTGATGTGTAACGCTTAGGTAAAATTTTTTCGTGATTCGAGCTATCATAGCGTCAGTTCGAATCACACGATGTTCTTCACTATTATTTCAAACGCTATAATTGGTGACTACGGCGTGATCTGTACACGACGAAGCACACACACACTTCCCGTAGTAAACAGAACATCACACACGCAATCATGACTTCTGCATAGAGCACCAAGGCACACTCGCTTGGCTTGCTCCGACATTCTCTCTCGTTCGCTCGCTCGTCGCTCGTCGCTCGCACCGAATCTGATCGTAACGAAGTTTCTGGGAAGGGGGTGGTGTGGCAACTCTATCAGATACACATAATTCACAAGCAAAAACAGTGATGAACCGAACGAAAAATCGAATAAGAAAAATACATCAGAACCCGTATACCAAGCGATAAATAAAAATAATTCACATCAGTGGAATATAGTCGAGTTTGGAAATCAAATTCTAAACACGGTCAGTAGCCTGATGTGTAACGCTTAGGTAAAATAATTTTCGTGATTCGAGCTGTTATAGCGTCAGTTCGAATCACACGATCTTCTTCACTATTATTTCAAACGCTATAGAATTATATATTGCTCATTAATGAAAATGAACAAAGTAGTGGAAATAAGGTAAATGGTAATTTACAAATTCAGTAATTGAAATCGAAGAAATATAAAGAAAGAACAAGTGGAACTATATGTTGAACTTTAATGAAAATGAACTAAATAGTGCAAATAAGGTAAATGGTAGTTTACAAATTCAGTAATTGAAATCCAAGAAATGTAAAGGAAGATCTAACGAATTAATATATTGTAGCGAGCTTAGGGTTCGCTGGATTAATTATAAACGTTAAATCGATTTTGAATTAATATAACACTTTATTAGTCCGTTAATAACAACCGTTACTTTTACCGTACACTTAGCGATTTCTTCACTTATCATCATCATCATCGGCACTACAACCGGGAACCGGTCTTGGCCTTATTTAGCAAGTCCTGAGGCTTGTTAAATTTTTCCATAATGATTTGTTTTTTCCGGGCAAGGTTATAGCGTTTGAAATAATAGTGAAGAAGATCGTGTGATTCGAACTCACGCTATGACAGCTCGAATCACGAAAAAAATTTGACCTAAGCGTTACACACCAGGCTACTAACCGTGTTTAGAATTTGATTTCCAAACTCGACTATATTCCACTGGAATGAATTATTTTTATTTTATCGCTTGGTATACGGTTCTGATGTATTTTTCTTATTCGATTTTTTTTTTTTTTTTTTCGTTCGGTGTTCTTCACTATTTTTGCTTGTGAATTGTGTGTATCTGTTAGAATCGCTCCACACTCCCGCCGCAGTAACTTCGTTACGATCAGATTCGTATGCGGACGACGGACGAACGAGAGAGAAACGAGAAAACGTCGGAGGCTGGGCTCTATGCGGAAGTCGTGACCGTGTGTGAAATTCTGCTTTACTATGGGAAGTGGATGCTGCGTGTTCAGATCACGTCGGGGTCACCAATTATAGCGTTTGAAATAATAGTGAAGAAGATCGTGTGATTCGAACTCACGCTATGACAGCTCGAATCACGAAAAAAATTTGACCTAAGCGTTACACACCAGGCTACTAACCGTGTTTAGAATTTGATTTCCAAACTCGACTATATTCCACTGGAATGAATTATTTTTATTTATCGCTTGGTATACGGTTCTGATGTATTTTTCTTATTCGATTTTTCGTTCGGTTCATCACTATTTTTGCTTGTGAATTGTGTGTATCAGTTAGAATCGCTACAAGGTCATTAGTCTTGCGCCACTTTATCATGATCATACTGAACATCTCCGAAATGTCCAACTGTGGCGAACTCTTCTCCGTCACATTGGCACCATCTTGTCTCGCTGTTTCTTCTCCATCCGGACAGTCTGGCCCAATAGTAAAAACATATGTGTCGACATCAATACCCTCTTCCTCCATTGCTGCTTGCAGACGCTGTCGAAGAATTTGCTTCTGTCCTCTGCTATCCAAATTCCGCTCCTGAAGTTCCTTCTTCAACTCAGGAACGCGAAGATCCTCCAAATGCCGATCTGACATCGTCACAACACACTTTCACACACTTATTCACTTAAACAATAATTAATCCCACTTCTGACACCAATTGTAGCGAGCTCAGGGTTCGCTGGATTAATTATTTTGAATAAGTAAGAGCCGTTAACTCGATTTTGAATTAATATAACACTTTATTAGTCCATGAATTACAACCGTTACTTTTACCGTACACTTAACGATTTCTTCACTTATCACTTCCGTACTTATCGCGTCTTTGACTGCTTACTTTCTACTTCTTACTTATAACTTCTCTCCATGATATGTGTGGGACGTATTTATACCGTTTCCTCATTCTGATTCGACCTTTCGTTTCCGTCCGTTCCATAGCCTTGAATGTTCCTCTGTTCCTAGTCTCCAGTTTTCCAGTACTTCCTACAATATTCTAGTACTTTGTTTCGGACTTTCTCGAATATTCTAGTACTGATTGTCATATGCGTCACACTACCCTCCGCCTAGATTAGTTCTTCCCGAACTGAGTTCACTGGTCTTCTGGGTTAACAAAAGTCGCCAGTCGGTCACGATGTACCACCTTCATCTTGGCGTTCGGTCTTCGCTGAATCCTATAGACAACGTCGTTAATTCTTCTTACGGTCCTTCCCAATGTTGCTGCAACTTCGGAGACCTTCCTTTTTGCCGATGAGGGTTATAAAGCCATACGTTATCGCCTGCATTAAATCCGGATGCGTTGGCTCGAACGTCGTACCTTGTTTTTATCCCATCACTGGACAACTTGATTTGCTTTCGAACCAAATGATGAATCTCATCGAGACGATTTCTCCATTCGGCTACGTAGTCTTCGGTCTTGTCTATGGCGTCTGGAGGTTTTCCGAATCGCAGATCGGCTGGTAATCGTATCTCTCGTCCAAATATAATTCTTGCCGGAGAATGGGCTGTCGTATCGTGATTAGCCGATCTATAACTCATGAGAAAGGTTCGTACATATTTGTCCCAATCTCGTTGGTGATCACTAACGACCTTCGATAAATACTCTTTCATTGTTCGGTTGAACCTTTCGACCATTCCGTCTGACTGCAGATGTAAGGGTGTGGTCCTGGTTTTCTTTACGCCCAGTGCCACACAGATGCCTTGAAATATCTGTGATTCGAAGTTTCGGCCTTGATCGGAATGCAGCTCACAGGGAACTCCATATCTGCTGATCCAATTATTGATTAGCTGCTCAATGACGATTGTTGCTTCTTGGTTTGGAATTGGAAGGACTTCCACCCATTTGCTGAAGTAATCCATGATGACCAACATGTATTGGTTGTTGTCGTTGGTTTTTGGAAATGGTCCTGAGATATCAATCGCAATTCGCTCGAAAGGGGCACCCATGTTGTACTGCTTCATAGCGCTCTTGGTATTGCTGTTGGTCCTTTGGTCGCAGCGCAAGTTGTGCACTTCCTACACCAAGATTCGACGTCATCTCTCATGTGAAGCCAGTAGAATCGAGATCGTAATTTCGAAAGTGTTTTATTAACTCTCAGATGTGCACCGGAGGCCCCGTCGTGCATTTCTGTTAGTACATCCTTCACTTTTGATAGTGGGACTAGAATCTGCATTCGATAGGATTTTCCGTCCGCGGCTTCCCATTTACGCTTTAGAATTCCATCTTCCACCAGCAAGGAATTCCATTGTTCCCAATATGCCTTCAGTGTTCCACTCTTGTCGGAAATATTGTTCCAAGTTGGTCGCTCGTTCTTTTCTTTGTGTTCCAGAATTAGCGATATATCTTCATCCTGAAGTTGAGCTGCGCGTATAGCATCACTCGTGCACCCATCTAGTACTTCTACTTGTACATTTCGCAGGTCGTACGCCTCTTCTTTCTCTTCCGCTCTATAACAATGTTTACAATCTCGCTTACATGGTCTTCTTGATAGACCATCCACGTTATTATGCACCTTCCCTTGGCGGTGGGAAATTTGGAAATCGTACGTTTGAAGTCGTTCGATCCATCGAGCTATCTGTCCGTCCGGACTATCAAAATTTAACAACCATTTCAGGGCGGCATGATCCGTTCGAAGGTGGAATCGACGTCCGTAGAGGTACTTATGGAAATTCTTAACGGCTTCTACGACAGCCAGCAGTTCCTTTCTTGTTGCGCAGTACCTTCTCTGTGGATTAGATAGAACTCGACTATAATATGCGACAACTCCCTCTTTACTATCGACTTCCTGCGACAACACTGCTCCGATTCCTGTGTTACTTCCATCAGTATCCAATATAAATGGGCGATCCGAACTTGGGAATGCCAATGTTGGAGTCTTACATAACTCGGCCTTCAATGTGTTGAATGCTGCCTCACACTTTTCTGTCCAATTGAATTTCTTGTCTTTACCCGTTAGTTCGTGTAGGGTTTTAGCCACATTGGCGAAATCTTTAACAAACCGTCGGTAATATGTGGCTAATCCCATAAAGCTTCTCAACTGTTGCTTGTCTTCTGGAGTAGGCCACTCTCGGACGGCTGCTATCTTATCAGTATCCGTTTGAACTCCTGCAGATGAAACGATGTGTCCCAGGAATTTTACTCTCCTTTGGAAGAGTTCACATTTCTTTGAATTGAGCTTTAAGTTGGCCTGTCTTAGTCGTTCGAAGACGGAGCGTAGATTATTGATGTGTTCTGGTAAATTCCTTCCAACAACGATGATATCGTCCAAGTAAACAAGACACGTCTTCCATGTAAGTCCCCGTAGAACCCTTTCCATTAATCGTTCAAACGTTGCTGGAGCATTACACAATCCAAAAGGCATCACGTTGAATTGATAAAGTCCGTTTCCGGTAGTAAACGCTGTCTTCTCCTTGTCCTCCTCCTTCACTTCCACTTGCCAGTAACCGCTTTTTAGGTCCAATGTTGAAAACCACTGAGTTCCAGAAATGGTGACTAGTGTGTCGTCGATTCGAGGAAGTGGGTAACTGTCTTTCTCCGTAACGTCGTTTAACCGGCGATAGTCGACACAAAATCTAGTTGTCCCATCCTTCTTCTTGACGAGAACTACCGGCGAAGTCCATGGGCTCGATGATTTTTCGATGACTCCTTGCTCTTCCATCTCTCGAATCATGTTGTCTACTTCTGATTCTTTGTCCAACGGTAGTCGACGAGGCGGCTGTCTTATGGGTCTTGATGTTTAGCTATACCGGTGCGTCCGAATTTATCATTTTCTGTCACAAAATTATCAGAAAAATCGTTCAGGAGTGATTTAATGCTTGCCTTTTCTCTATCTGTTAATCCGATTTGCTGGGACATCAACCATAAAGGATGCACCAGCGGGCTGTTGAATTGAATGGTCCTCTCCCCTTGTCTGAATTGGGCTTATCATTGATACGGGTGCACATTCTGCGACCACCTCTCCTTTTGTTACTGCGACCGGCTCCTCGGATGTATTTAGTACTCTGACAGGTACGATGTGCTTCTTCGCATCGAGAAGGGCTTTCCCAACAAGGATGCTCCCCTTACGCTGATTTTGTACAGCCTCGGTGATGTAAAATCGATTGTCACCGATCACTCTCGAGACTGGTCCAAATTACCGAGTCTGAACGAGTTGAGATCTCATCCTCCTCACGCACATAACATTTCAGTCTTCGTAATTGTTCATCCTGCAGTGTAATAGCAACCTCCAAGTTACCAATTCGCAGTGTTCTTTGACCGATATCTAGAACGACTTGATGCTCCTTCATGAAATCCATTCCAAGAATGCATTCGTCCGTAATATCGGCAACCAAAAATTGGTGGGAGATGGAAATATTGCCCAGCACTATTATGTTCTCCACTTCTCCGTAGACTGTAGAACATTCTCCCGTGGCCGTCCTCAAAGCGTATCTTCTATTTTTATTAAGAGTTATTTTGCCCACGACATCCCGCCGAATTATGGATCTCGTTGCTCCAGTGTCGATTGTCACTGTTGTTGTCCTTGCATTAACAATCGTAGTTATAACCAAACTTTGGTTATCCCGTTGGAGTTGTGATACGGTTACGTTGCTGGGGCTGCACATTCCATCAGGCGACTTTCGCCCCGTAAAGTCTGCCCTTACAAGTTTCCCGAGCTCTTGGCCTCAGGTTGGTCCGTCGATAGTCTCCTCTTATGATTAGCGCATGAACAATAATTCTCACTTGATGTTTCATTCATTCGTCGACGTTTCCTACAGTCAACAGAGATGTGGCCGACTTCGCCGCATGTCCAACACTTCATATCAGCCCTCGGAGTTCTCCGTTGTATATGCCCGATTCTTTGGCAGGAACATTCGTCGACGGACATTTTTCGGACTTTATATGTACTCCTGGTAGCCAGTTTAGCAGATTCATATGCCAATGCGAACGCCAGTATTTCATTAGTCGTCTTCTTTCCCGCGAAACGAACGGCCTGTTGCAAGTCCCGATCTTGGAGTGCGTTTATAAATGCATCCATTGCTACCTCGTTCAGAAATTCCTTAGTCATATTTGAATAAGACAAGTTTGCCAATCGGTCAATGTCTGCCTGCAACTGTTGAAGATTTTCTTCAGGTTTCTGCGTTCTGCTCCGCAGTTGCATGCGGTAGACCTGCTGCATGTGGTTGTCGCCATACCTAGCTTCAAGGCCGTTTCTTACCGCTTGGAAATCTGTTTGCTTCTCTGCTGGTATGGTTTGTAGCAATTCTGCAGCCGCCCCGCGGAGTGACAAGATTAGTGATGTTGACTTTCGCTCATCCGACCACTTATTATAATTGGCCGCGGCGTCAAACTGACGTATAAATACGGAGAAGCGTCCCGTTCCATCGAATGTTGGCGGTTGCATCCTTGTATCTTTGTAGTCATGTTACTGCTAGGCGATGTCTTATTTCTCTCAACACACTCAAGCTTCTTTTCGATTCGCAATATTTCTTCGGTGACTTTTAGCTTCAGATTTTCTACTTCGTTTCGAATTTTTGACTGAATTTCTTCCTTAAAGTGTTGAAAATTACAATTCATCCACTGCGTTTGGGCATCCAATTTTGCATTCAGATCTGCAGCTTGTGCGTCGAATTTTGAATTTTGGGCATCGAATTTTGGATTGTGGGCATGTCCAACTGTGGCGAACTCTTCTCGGTCACATTGGCACCATCTTGTCTCGCTGTTTCTTCTCCATCCGGACAGTCTGGCCCAATAGTAAAAACATATGTGTCGACATCAATGCCCTCTTCCTCCATTGCTGCTTGCAGACGCTGTCGAAGAATTTGCTTCTGTCCTCTGCTATCCAAATTCCGCTCCTGAAGTTCCTTCTTCAACTCAGGAACGCGAAGATCCTCCAAATGCCGATCTGACATCGTCACAACACACTTTCACACACTTATTCATTTAAACAATAATTAATCCCACTTCTGACACCGATTGTAGCGAGCTTAGGGTTCGCTGGATTAATTATTTTGAATAAATAAGAGCCGTTAAATCGATTTTGAATTAATATAACACTTTATTAGTCCGTGAATAACAACCGTTACTTTTACCGTACACTTAACGATTTCTTCACTTATCATCATCATCATCGGCACTACAACCGGGAACCGGTCTTGGCCTTATTTAGCAAGTCCTGAGGCTTGTTAAATTTTTCCATAATGATTTGTTTTTTCCGGGCAAGGTCATTAGTCTTGCGCCACTTTATCATCATCATACTGAACATCTCCGAAATGTCCAACTGTGGCGAACTCTTCTCCGTCACATTGGCACCATCTTGTCTCGCTGTTTCTTCTCCATCCGGGCAGTCTGGCCCAATAGTAAAAACATTACTTTTACCGTACACTTAACGATTTCTTCACTTATCACTTCCGTACTTATCGCGTCTTTGACTGCTTACTTTCTACTTCTTACTTATAACTTCTCTCCATGATCTGTGTGCGACGTATTTATACCGTTTCCTCATTCTGATTCGGCGTTTCGTTTCCGTCCGTTCCATAGCCTTGAATGTACTACTGTTCCTAGTCTCCAGTTTTCCAGTACTTCCTGCAATATTCTAGTACTTTGTTTCGGACTTTCTCGAATATTCTAGTACTGATTGTCATATGCGTCACAATATTGATCATTAGTGAAAATAAATTAAATCGCAGTTCAAAGGGTCGATATGTAAGAATGAAGAAATGTAAATGAAGATTGGATGAGATAATATGATAAACACTAGAGATATTAAGTTAAATAGTGGAAATAAGATACATAGTGAACTGTAAATTAAAAATATATGAAGACTAAGAAGCATAAAGGAGGAATATAATGTAATGACGTGTTGAAAGACATGGGAAAGAAATTAGATAGTAGTTAGAAGTGCAATAAGCTGAAAATAAGAAATGAAAAAAAAAATAATAGAAATGAAATATTGAAACGTTCGTGTTAGATATAAACTAAATAGTGGATTATAGATTAAGAAACTAAAGCTAATAGATGTAAAAGTAAAGAATAAATAATGAACCATTGTCAGTGAGAAAAGTCGATATGATAATAAAAATAAATAAATTGGTTGAAGAACTAAGAACGAACTTGAGTTTTGCTAATTAATAACTGGTGTTGTGGGAAAGAAATGCTGATTAACATTCCCTCGGTGTTGAATAAATGCATGCGTGCACGCGGCGGTGGTTAAGATCTGACTCCCTGGCTGTTGTACGGAACATACCACCAGTCGCAACCGGGGGTGGATTTCCACCGATGTGTGAACAGTAAATTCGATATTTTTCTTTGGTGACGACCAATGAACGATCGTTGAGTTTTGTTGGAAGTATTTTCATTGTGACCATACAGGTCTGCTTGCAATGCCCATTCGCTGGAAACCAGGACAAACGAAAATACGAAGGGTGATCAAAAGAGAATCCAAACATGCAGCTGGTCAAATATGAAGATTGTGTACGGAGGCTGGCTGTATTGCCATCATAAACGATTGAGGGCAGATTTTTCTGTTGATGTTAAGTCAACAGAACTTCGCCTACGATGGCGAGGGTCTAGGATGGTTGGGTGCATGTTTGTTTAAGGAACGAATTATAGGGCATGACCATTGGTATGATTGTTTGGATAACAATCATGGGTCATGTACAACTCGGTGGTCGTTTACCGCTTATGGTGACCGATTATGGGGAATTTGACTTGAAGATGTGCAAGCATACAACTTACCCAGCTTGGCTATAGACCAATGGATGGTAGGGTCAAATAAACGCAGTGAGATTACTGTGTGTTTGCTTTTAGAAAAACGGATCGTAGGACACGGCCGTTGATATGATTGTTTGGACAACAATTATTGTCGTGTCCGACTCGACGATCGGTTAACGGTTTAGGCGATCGATCGTAGGAAATTTGGCTTGCAGATGTGCAAGCAAGCAAGTTGCCCGGCTTGTCTTTTGGACCAACGGATTGTTGGACACGAGTAAACACAGGAGAATTTGAGTGTGTTTGATCGACTTGTAGCCGCCCAGAGGAACCGATCAGGTTCCTTAATGATCCATGTAAGATGAACCGAAATGGTTGGTTGATATGATTTTGTTTGATCCCATGGCAAGATCATGATCTTGCCGTGGATTTATATTTCAGGTAAGACATGATTGGGGCAGAGCTTTGGATTGCTTATATGCAGGTAAGAGGCTATGATAGATAATGGTATTGCAGGTTGGGAAAGGGGAGTTGGGTTAGGACGATGGGTGGTTCTTCGGACGATCCTTAAATAACCCCCACAAGACCAATACTGAAGAGTGGAATTTAAATTACGCGACAGCTGGATGTATCAAAGAAAAATAAAGAGTCAAACAAATGAAAAAATTAATGTGTCGGGTTTTTCAATTGGGACACAACAAATTCGTATTTAAATAAAACGTGGAATAATAAAGATATGAAATTTATTGCAGGTACAGAACACATTTATTGCAGGTACAGAACACATATTATATTTAGGAATGGAAGATCCTTCCGCAAAGTTCACCACAATGTGATTTGAGAGATTGCTAATTCCTGTGAACTGTACTGAGTCAAGTGATCTGGCTTATTTCGAACCGAAGTACTTAGAGCTGCGATATTTTCGGTACTTCAACTAACGAGTTGTCTTATTGGCAGAATTTATTATTATTATTATTATTACACTTCTCTCGGAAGAGGCAAACCTATAGCGCCAAGTCGGCGCCCCAACACGTTGCCGTTCTTTATGAACACTTGCAGGTTTTAATGCTCTGAAAACACTCACACGGGGAGGGAATTCCACAGCTTTCCTACTCTGGAACGGAATCGAATTTATCAACTACAGTACGCACACGTTATCTGGTTCGACGATTATTCTCGACTGAAACAAAAAGTAAGCGATTATGATATTAATAATTTCCGAACGTTGCTTGTTTGTTAACTGCACTTGATGAGAATATAAACCTTGACCGCATTTCGACGTTGACAGATCTTGGAAAAGGTTTAAGGGTGTATTCGTATCGGAGTATAAAATTGTTGTCCAATTTAAAAAACTCTTTACCATAAAGGAAAACTCAAACATTTTTATTTTAATGTTATAGAGGGTGCTGCAAAAAAAAAACCATTCTATTTAAATTTGTTGCAAGTTTTATAATCAATAGAACTTCTGTTTTATTTATTTTTTGTTAACGCTAGATGTAACTGGGGATTTTCAATCACCCAAATGTAAAATATCTTTCTTCAGTGATGCAGCTGTTCAAGTGAGCCGTGTCGTTTAATAAACGCTGTTTTATGATCGTGTCGAAGGATGAGTAATCTTCTAAAGTTACCGCAGGACCGAGGCTCTAGCGATCACGATTCACAGAGTTGTGCAGTGTAATCGAAGGAAACTTTTACCACGTTTTTGCCAGATAACATGTTGCTTTTTTCGCTGACCTCACATATAGTCCTTTTGTATTCGGATTTCTAACAACCCAACTGAACCTCTGCAGAAAAGTCATGTACAAACCGAATGGTCTCTCTCCCAAAGTCAAATCACTTATCTACAAACAAATAATCAGACCCACTCTCACATATGCATGCCCGATATGGTACCATATCACACCCGCCCAAATGGAGAAACTACGCATTTTCGAAAGGAAATGCTTCAGACTTATCACTGGCCTCAACCGACATCCTAACTCCCACAAATATTACAACAGTAGTTCGCTCTACTATGCCGCTAATATTGAACGTATAGATCGACGCTTCCTCGAGCTGTCCATCAAATTTATCGAAAATCTTCCCAATAATCCCAATCCGATAATAAATGCGCTCACATCGACTCCGTCAGACAACCGAACTGCCTACCCGAACTGTCTCCACACCAGAACCCT
This sequence comes from Microdon myrmicae, assembly GCA_963931805.1. Lineage (NCBI taxonomy): Eukaryota > Metazoa > Arthropoda > Insecta > Diptera > Syrphidae > Microdon > Microdon myrmicae. Next base: position 206,619,485 of record OZ007497.1, read on the forward strand.
CTTCACCTCTGGCAGGTTGGTCAACAACTCCAATGAGATCGTATACCACAATACTGAACTCTCACCTCACCAGTTTAAATATTGTAATATACAACCCTTCTCTAATATCTTGCGTTTCAACGACCAATCGGAAAGTGTTCCCCCAACCCATATCCCCGACTCATAGTACCCACCCTAACCCAAATTCCACCCATCAACCACTATACCTCCCGCCCCACCCTATTCTAACTTATTGTAATAATAATAGATTTAATAATTAGATAAGCTAGGCTAAGCTAAGTTAAGTTAAGTTAAGCAAATTAGTTATAGGTTAAGTAAATAATTATATCCTGGTTTTCTGACCTTTTCCAGGAAGCCCCACCTACTCCTATCTTGTCCACCCATGAAATATATAACTTTATAATAATGTTTGAAAAATGTACTAGCAAGTATGTGTAAACGATTAAAGCTAAGCTAATTATAAGTTATCTGTATTACTTATTGTAACAAATCATTTATGGTCAATAAATACAGAAATGTAAAAAAAAAAAAAAAAATCGGATTTCTATCGTAAGCCAGCTGTAATACTCCGCGCCGTGCTTTAACGGTAATCCCGAGAGAAGAGCGCGGAGAGATGCGTACGTAAAATAAAAGAGCAAAAGATTCGTTCATAATTCTCAATAACAAGCTTTATTTTTATTTAAACCGAAAGTTCAGGGGCGGTCGATGCGATTTTGCATGAAGGTAAAATGGACACCCGATACACATGATCTGCATTCGGCCAGCGGTTTGGCCTCTGGAATGCTACTGATGGCGAAATTGAAAAACACTCCCCATTTATAATTTTTGGAGTTGACTTTTGTCAACTATTTTAGTGTCAAAATTCCAAGAAGCGTACGCAACGCTTGGCGTGCTTCGATTGGAATTTTGTTCCGGGAATTGTTTAAAGGGTTTTGTTGGGTAGATTTTGGGAAGGAAATCATGAAATGCGTTTTGAATTTAGTATTTCATGATGTTAGGATTTTTAGGAATTGAGTAAATGTATGATGAATTAACTTTTGGTTAAATTCGTTGTACATGTGCCTCAATATGGAATTTGGATATGAAGCAATGGAAAGTTTGGGATTTGGGTTTATTATGTGGAATTTTGAATCAATGTGCGATAATTGGCTTTTGGTTTAATTTATCGCTCATTGATTCAATATGAAATTTGGGTTTTGGTTATGGGATTACGGATGATATTGGGGATTTAGATAGGGGTAGCGATTTAGGATCGCTACACAGCCCACCCTTTGTTTGATCCTTCGGTAATTTAAACCTAAGATTACCAATCACCATGAACCATTAAACATTACTTGGGATTTTCAGTAATGTTTAGGATTGCTAATATTCGTTTTTTAGGTAATTCTATTTTAATGGACAACGGTACCAAAGATATTTTTGTATATCTTAATGGTATTGTTGTCCAGGGAATTGATTCATAGGTGCCTTTGTTCCGCTTAGGAGATGTTTCCTTCACTAGGATAATGGAAATGGTGCAGCGATCGAGGTATATTCTCACACGTACGTCTGGACTTTTTATTTTTTAGTGAAGCCGCTAAAGAATTTTTCTTAGCGAATTGATTAATTTAACATTACTCAATCCGAAGGGGATTCACATTATGTGATCCGAAATTTAATGGGGCTTGGCCCCCTGTAAATGTTCGGGTGTACTGCTCCAAAAAGCCCTACTACCTTTTTCCCCCATTCCTACATCTAAATCCTAGCTATTTTAAGCTAAAACCAAAAAACCCATCAAAACCCACAAAAACCCAAACATAATCCAAAATTCGCAATAAACGAATCAAACATTCGTTTATCGCATAACATTTGCCCCCACGGCGAAGTTTGATCCAAAATCCGAATTACAATTAAAATTCACAATAAACGAATCTAATATTCGTTTATTGTTCAAATTTGCTCCACGGCATCATGAAAATTCAGAATTCAGAGATCGTTATCTCTATCTGAAAATTTTCCATTCAGGAAAACAAACAAAAACCAAAAGCAGATACATTCACACATCTGCGTAATAGTTTCGTAAGAATTCATTCTTATCTTGTGTAAATACAACATCTCGCTCGAAATACCCAACAAATCGAGATTGTTGTACGAAAATGTGTATCTTTGGGATACAATTTTCGAAGTGTTTTCCTTTATAAAGGGATAGCAAAACCATCTCGAGGCCGCAGTATCTAGATCCTCCTGCCACAGAGCAGTTATTTTCAAATTAAATCAATAAATCCAAAATAAATAAAACTTATTTCATTACTTTGGGAATTTTGTGCTGGCACCCAACGTTGGATGATTCTTTATATATATATATATATATATATATATATATATATATATATATATATATATACCAGGACGACTCCAAAGAAATCGGTACAGGAACCAGTACTGAGGTTGCAGGGTATAAGGACACTATCCCCTAGGTTACGTCCCACGAACAACCAGGACGTTGCTCTTCCCTCTGGGTCAGAGGAAGCACGGCAACGAAGCCTTGCTGAAGTGTGTTGTTCCAGGAGCAATCAATAAAGAGATCCAACGTCCTTTTCAGGACAAGAAAACGCGCTTCCTGAGGAACAACCCCCACAACGGCAAAACACGGGTGGGTGGTTTTGTACGTAACATACCCCCCACCACCCTTTTAAAAATTAGTATTATTCTTAGAAGAGGAATAATACGGCTTGGGCGCAGATAGGATAGATATGTGGTGGACGAGGTTTGTGTTCGTGGTAGCTTACAATTGAATGTATATCTGTCCCTTTAATTTATTTTACATTTCTTGACTTAATGATAATTGAGTTGGTACTAAATTTTATTGTGTTCTACAAGTTATTCGGTATATATTAATTTATCCAATTTAAGTTAATACGTAGATATACTCTTGTACATAAGTGTTTCTTCTTTTAATACTATTATTCATTTGTTTGTTGTTGTTGTCGCATGTATTTATTTATGCGTACTCATCAACCATAAATAAACGCACCAGACGTCCATACAGCCCAGTCTAGTTGTAGACGCAATATCTCGATTGAAAAACGCCTAGGCTCCCGGCGACGAATGCATACCGGCAGATCTTATGAAGCATCGAGGAGAGGCAACCGCTCGAAATATCCACCAGCTCATCCAAACAATATGGGATAAGGAAGTCACTCCGGAAGAATGGAAAACCTCAATAGTCGTCCCCATCTTCAAAAAAGACGACAGATCTGACTGAAACTACAGAGGAATATCATTGCTCCTAACCACACACAAATTATTAACAAATGTCATACTGGCGGGCATCACATCGTACGCAGAGAAAATACTGGAAGACTACCAGGGCGGCGGATTCCGTAGGAACTGGTCAACAAGCGACCAAATGTTCACAATAAGGCAACTGTTGGGAAAGAAGTGGGAATACGGAGAGACGGTTCACCAACTGTTCGTTGACTTCAAAAAAGCCTACGACTTAGTCGCAAAGCAAAGACTCTACGATATGTTAGTTGAGGTGGGGATCCCGAAAAAATATGCCGCCCCCATTCAAATTTACATGAACGAAAATAAAGGACAAGTTAGAATAGAAAACCACCTCTCAGAACCATTTGAAATCCGGGACGGATTAAAACAGGAGGATGGCCTCTCACCATGACTTTTTAACCTTGTGCTCGAGTATGTTATCAGAAAGGTACAAGACGACAACACGGCCGGATCATCCCTGAACGGGGTCACACAAGTGCTCGCGTATGCGGATGACATCGCCGTTCTGGGCGATAATCTCGAAACTGTAAGTAAAAAACTGTGAAATCATCATGCAAGCGGCAGAAGAGCTGGGCCTAGAAATAAATGAAGAGAAAACAAAAGATATGATCACGGCGAGAGCAAGTGAACCTCGGGGAAAACACTTTGAAAAAGTTAAAAAATTTAAATATCTGAAAGCGATACTGACGGCCAGTAACAAAATCTCTAAGGAAATTAACAAAAGACTGCATTCCGACAAGGGTAGTTGGCACGTTGTCAGTAAACTACTGCAATCCGAACTGCTATCACGTAATATAAAGCTCCGTGTTTACAGAACCATAATTATACCGATTGTTCTATACGGATGCGAAACATGGGTTTTCACAAATCGGGAAGAAAACAAATTCCGCGTATTTCAGAATAAAGTTTTAAGGGGTATTTTTGGGGGTAAATATGATGAGGAGGCAGGACAGTGGGGGAACTCCACAATCACGGATTGGAAGAACTATACCGCAAACCTTCAATAGTGAGAGTAATCAGGTGGCGAAGATTAAGATGGGCCGGACATGTGGCGCGAATAGGCAACGATAGGACCGTGGGTAGAATTCATGACGGTAGACCAACGGGAAAGTTACCGACAGGACGGCCGTGACGGAGATGGGAGGACGATGTTAGGTTTGACCTTGAGGAGATCGGATGGGATGGTCAAGCGCGGAAGGAGAGTGCAGGGGACAGGGAATGAAGGCACACCTGAGTCAGTGAGGTCATGAACTTCCGTGTTTCTATAGGCCAATAAATAGTAACTTTTCTTCGTTGTCTTTTTTTTCTTTTGTTTTGTTTTATATATGTGGGCTTATTCACTTTCACATTAAGAATATATTTGTAAAATTTGTTTTGCTCACTAAATACTGACTCGAATCTCTGACGAATAATCGCTGACTCTATTTATCGACTCTTCATACCCAACTCAATTATGTACTTTCAACTGTATGTCAGACTGACCCCCAACTAACCACGAACAACAGGTACTTTACCCATTCGAGCCCATTTGCACTGATCGCCCATATCCAATCGTACATCATCATCATTATCGGCACTACAACCGGGATCCAGTCTTGGCCTTATTTAGCAATCCACCGGTATGCGGTCCTTATCCAAAACTTTTTAAAGTGTCCATAATAATTTGTTTTTCCGGGCAAGGTTATTATCCGTTAGTATACTCATCCTTAGTTTCACACTTTCCCGCCCACTAAATGCAAATAAACACTCACGAATCCACTCAGCTGTCAATGAATCCCGGGAGAATGGGAAAATTGCAAAGGAGGGCCTGGTTGGGGGTGGATTTGGTTTCGCTCACAACGAAAAACGAAACCAAATGGGTAACCTCGTGAACCTTCTGAAGCTTGGGTAATTCTCAGAATGTAAAAGCACAAGCGCATTCTGAGAAGGGGGAATGGAGGTTGTTCCTGTTTCCCTCTATGGTGTTTGTTTTCGGGTGCCTTTTTCACAATGTGTGGCAATTTGATCGGCACACTAAATGCCTTTGGGGTCATTTCCATTAGAAGAAATATGACGCACTTTTTGGGGCCTTCCACATTGTTATATCTCGACAGGAAGTCGTTTCCATGTAATCCATCTTCTAGTGTATTGGGCATACTGCTCAGTTTTTGAAATTTGCATGGGAGTTTAGACCACTTGGAAGTTCACCTGGCAACTTTGCAAGGTTCTGACACTTCCAAACGGCGTCTGTAAAGTGCAAGCCTGTCGCCTATTAATTTTAGCGTCTGATCCGTTAATGCAACTACTATTGATCAGACTTATCCCAGTGTCGGTGTTCACTACTAGAGTTGTATTTTTATTAACACCTTCATCTATTAATAGCTGGACAGGGACGCTGGTTTTCGGCGAGTACGGGGCCCTAATGTGGTAGCATCGTTTTTCCACCGAGTGCTTTGGACTGCTTCTTGTTGGTCCTGAGGAGAGAGAATTTATTGAGGATTGACTTTGGACTCACGACTCACATTTCAGATTCCGCTGACAGTACCTGGATTGTGGCCTTGTTGGCCACAGAAGTCGCAAACCTGCCTTATGTGTAAGACTCGTCGATCGAGGAGGTCCTTACTACCGTCCCCATTTAAATTGTCTCAACTTTCGGAGTCTGTTTGTTTCCTTGTGCTCGCCCATGACTCCTCCATCTCAACTTATTCAGCAACACGAAGTGGAAGTTAAATTAACCTATCTTGAAAATGAGTTCAGCCCATAACGCTTTCTCAACTTATTCAGCAACACGAAGTGGAAGTTAAATTAACCTATCTTAAAAATGAGTTCAGCCCCAGCCCGATCGGCCACTTTCCGGCCTAAAAATAAAAAAAAAAAAACTCCTCCACTGGCGATGTTCGATAGGCGTTTATGCCACGATACATTCCCACAGACCGTGACGCCGAGCAATTTCAAACTTTCCCCAAATTCGAGGGCCTGGGCCCTTCATCATCAGCTGTAGAACCGATGATCCACTTTTCCTGGTGAACGTTGTATATTATGTCTTCGTTGCATTGAAGTTGAGGAGATTGGTCTTTCCCCACTACAGGATCTTATCTAGATCCAGATTCAGAGAGTCGATTCATCTCAGCTGGTGCGATGTTGATGCACTAATCAGTCGATCACTCGAAAAAGAGGAAACAATCGTGCTATCATCCACAAAGCTGAACACTTTGTTATCTGTTGACTGCAACAAATCATTCATGTGAGGCAAAAACAAGGTTCGAGCCAAAACAGAACCTTGAGGCACCCCGGCATTAACAGGATACAGATCTAAAGACTCGCTGTCCACAACAGTCGGGGTCGATTGATTAGCTAGGAAGCTTTTCGCCCAGTCGCAAAGCTGCTGGGAAATTCCGTATAAACGAAGTTCGCTCACCAATGCTCCGTGCCAGACGCGGTCAAAAACCTTGGAGATATCCAATGCGACCGCTCTTGACTCACCATGCCCCTCAATCGCAGATGCTCATATATCAGTTATAAGCGTCAAAAAGTTCTCGCTGGGACCACCTGCCATGGAATCTATATTGACGATTATGTTAGATGATTTTGTGGGATACATTTTCTCCTTCTTTGGGATTGGCTGAACTCGGACCACCTTTCAGAAGGTAGGAAATGTCCTCCGTGCATAAGGTAAGCGAAAGAATCTGCCAAGAACCGGTGACAGTTCCGCAGCACAGTTCTTAAGGTCTATTGCTGGTATTCTCTCGAGCCGGTTACCTTCCGACAAACTGGCCCATGTAGAATGCGTTGAATAGTACCCGGGCGGAACGTCACATCTCGCATCGAAGACCATACCCGCGCGATCGCATGTGGCTCCAAAAGAACGGCATCAAGGTTGAATTCGCAGAACAGAAATTCGCGAAGACATAAGCTTTATCTTTTGAATTGACTAGTCCCGTCCACTACTGTCCCGTTACGCGTTAACAACGGAGGAAAAGAAAAGGGAGCGAAGTTATTGCTGACAGCCCATTGACTAGAAGGGAAGCGAACCAGTTGGGCATTCAATGAATTTATTGGTCACACTGTCGTTGTAAGTTTTCTTCGGGGTATCAATCGCCTAGTTGCACGCGTTTCTGATTGTAAACAAATTCGTTCTGTTAATGGTGGGATTGGAGCGCCATTGCTTAAAAGATCAAGGTTTATCAGATGAATTTCGTTTGATGGAATGCGGAATGTAGATCGCCACCCCAAAAAGAATAATCTCCGTGAACGATTCCGCACATGCGTTAACATGGGAGTCTCTAAAGCACATCGCCGGCCACAAAAAGTACGCGAAGAAATTTCGCAACTCCTCCCAGCTAGCAGCTCCATATTCCCATATATGATGAAGCTGCTTAGGTCGGTTATTGTGCAACCGATACAAACAGTGATCTGAGTTTCCCAGTGGCGCAGAAAATTCCAGGGTATAAATGCTTGGCTCGGATGGTAATAACAGATACATGGTGTCTACATAATCACCTTTGGTATTTGGCACTCGCGTAGGTTCCTCCACGAGTTGAGTCAAATTGCGGCTAACGGCGAACATTTCCGCCGGCCACCCAGCATCGGTGGTTCTGTTAGAATGTACCAATCAGTCGCAATTGTGTACATTAAAACGCGAAGGACACCTCCGACCACGGAAAGGAGCGAAGTAATATCGCAAATCAAATTCACCGAGTTCTTAGTAATCCTTTTCTTCACACTTTCGGGTTTCCATAGGGTAGTCATGTTAGACCACTTCTATTTAGTGTAATTATAAATGATATACTCACTAGTACCAAGCATTCGCTATATCGCTTTATGCGCACGATTCAAATGTTACAAAGCTTCACTTGACCCCTCACTTCTTCAAATATCTTTTCGGTTTGGTGTCAAAATAACTAAAGGTCGTCAAATGCCACTCCCACATACTCTCATACTTTCACCGCGCGTCCCTCTTTTCTTCTTAATCAACCAATAGCTTTTGTACAATCGATTCGCGTCGATCTGGCCATTTAGTGTGACAAAGAGTTGAACTTCCTCTTATATATTGATGATATAACCCTTAAGGCCAGTTCTGCACACGATTTTGTGAAACGCTGATCGAAAGAATTTGTTTGATCCTCACGTTACTTGATCGCTCTACGTAAGCTTGACCGCTCTCTAGTGGAATATGCTAGTCAGGCCTGGTCCTTTTATATGTCACACATTCGCACGGTCAGGAGAATCGAGTTGGAAAAACCCACTGATCTGCCTCCATGGACAAGCCTTCTCAAACTAATTAAACTTAATACACTTGAAGAGCATAGAAATCATTTCCCTATCCACCGTCTTCTCTCAGATTCGATCAATTGCCCAAGCCTGTTGTCCTCTATTCTGTTTCATATCAACTCCTTTAACTTACAAAACCGTCGAATCAATTGTCTGCCCATTACACCTCTTATGGCTCTAATGGCTTTAACAAACTCAAGTTGCAAATGCTATGGAATGCCAACTCCTACCTCGTTTGGTTTTAACCCCTTCACTTCTGCTCTCAAAGTCCGTTTGCTTACTAGTCTCCCTCTTACATACGTCTTGTTTACGTAGTTAAATTAAGTTTTCTCGCTTTTCTGTTTTTTTTTCCCTCTCTTAAGTTAGCTTAGCCTAGTAAAGATAGTTCATAGGCTTTATTGTACCTTCGTTTTAAGTTAGTTGCTATTTATATTAAGGTAAATATATGAGGGTTCTGCCCTCACTCAATTTGAAATGCACGAGCTAAAAAAAAATAAATAAACAGTAGCAAGGCCACGCCACTCATTTAAAACTCTATAGAACGTTCGATGGCATCAGTTTGTGTTGTTGGTTGTGGGAAATGGGTCGATTGGCTCGGTCGTTCACGCTTGCTGAGGGATTTCGTCGGTCCTTGTACAGTAAGAAGCCTTAAATGGGGAAAGTTGGAGATTTTATCGCGACTTAATTAGGATAATAACTAATCTTTTGTAAACCAAAAGCTTGGCATTAACACAACAGTAAAAAAAATATTGGTTTTTGTTCCTTCTGACTAAATATAGGGTGGGCCATAAATTGTTGGCGGGGAATTGTGAGGATTGTTTATGGCCTTATTATGCCCCGCTAATCGCGCGCCCGTCCCTCTAGCGGTTTTTTTTATTAGACTTCTCTCGGGAGAGGCGAACCTATAGCGCCGAGTGGGCGCCCCGAGATGCTATCAAATAATTGTTGCAGTTCTTTTTGAACAGTTGCAGGTTGTAACGCTCCAGGAACACTCGCGTGGGAAGGGAGTTCCACAGCTTCCCCGCTCTGTAACGGATCGAGTTCTGATGCAGGTGTTATGGACCACAAACGGGTCCGATCCGTCAGATTGTCTTGTGTAGCGCATGTCAGCCGAATTGCGTGGAACAATACCAAGAATCTCCGAAAAACAGTACCCGCGATAATATTTGTAAAACAGACAGAGGTCGGCTACGCGCCTTCGATGTGATAGCGACGGTAGTCCCCCGACGTCAGCGCCGAGCCCCGATCAGACGGATCGCTCGTCTCTGTACGCTCTCAAGTAGGTCGAGGGTATGTTTAGGAGCCGAGCTCCAAACATGAGAGCAATATTCGAGCGCAGGTCTAATTTGGGATTTATATAGGAGAAGAAGTTGGGCCAGAGTAAAATATTTCTTGGCTCGAAAAAGATAGCTCAGTTTTCCTGAGGCTGACCTGGCGATGTTCGACAAGTGTTTTTGCCATGGTACAATCCCACAGACCGTGACGCCGAGCAATTTCAAACTTTCCCCAGCCTCAAGGGCCCGGCCGTTCATCATCAGCTGTGGAACCGATGATCCCCTTTTCCTTGTGAATGTTGTACATTGTGTCTTCGCTGCATTGAAGTCTACGAGATTGGCCCTTCCCCACTGCAGGACCCAATCTAGATCCTGATTCAGACAGTCAATCTGTCTACATCTCACCTGATGCGACGCAGATGCACCAATCGGCCGAACACTCGAAAAGGAGGAAACAATCGTACTATCATCGGCAAAACTGAACACATTGTTATCCGTTGTCTCCAACAAATCATTTATGTGAAGCATGAACAAGGTTAGACCCAAAATAGAACCTTGGGCGCCCCCCCCCCCACCCCCCAAATTAAAAGGATACAGGTCCGAACACTCGCCGTCCACAACAACCCGGATCGAGAGCTTCTCGATGAAGCTCCTCGTCCAGTCGCAAAGCTGTTGGGAAAGTCCATATGAACGAAGTTTGCTCAGCAATGCGCCGTGCCAGGCGCGGTCAAAAGCCTTGGAGATATCCAATGCGACCGCCCTTGACTCACCATGCCACGAATCGCAGGTGTCCATATATCAATTATAAGTGTGAAAAGGTCTCCCGTGGACCTCCTGCCACGGAATCCGTATTGACGATCATTAATTTTAGTGCGCTGACGAAATCTCACATCCCGCATGGAAGACCGTACCTGCGAGATCACAGGTGGCTCCAAAAGGCCGGGATCGAGGTTTGAATTCGCGGAAAATAAATTCGCGAACACATTAGCTTTATCCTTTGAATTCGTGACTAACGTCCCGCTGTCTGTCACCAACGGAGAGAAAGAGGAGGATGCGGAGTTACCGCTGACAGCTTTTGCCATTGAACAGAAGGAGCGCGAACCAGTTGGGCACCGAAGGAGCTTATTGATTACCCTTTCGTTCTGAGCCTTCTTCACGGTATCAATCTCCTGGTTGCACGCGTTTCTGATTCTAACAAAATTCGTTCTGTTGACATCGGTGGGATTGGAGCGCCATTGCTTAAAAGCTCTATTTTTTGGTGCTGTAATCAGCTCGCATTTGTTATCAAACCAAGGTTTATCAAACGAACTTCGTTTGATGGAATGCGGAATATACATTTCCATCCCCAGAAGAATAATCTCTGACACCGACTCCGCACAAGCGTTAATATCGGAATCCCCGAAGCACACCTCGGACCATGGTAAGGATGCAAAGAAATCTCGCAAATCGTCCCAGTTAGGGGCCCCATATTTCCATACATGGCGAAGCTGCCTAGGCTGGTTACTCGCTTGATATGCAAGTGCTTGCGCGAATTAATTAACTGCACGTTAATTTATTTTAAAAACTATATTTACTTTAATTAAAAAATATATTTATTTTAATTAATAACAAGGCATTGAAAACATGCTGCTTAAAAACCCCGTTGACTCCACGAGTGTCACAGATGAAAGAGGAAGTAGAATCCTTAGATAATTATTATCTGACTTTCGATTCGTTAAGATTATCTGACGCGAAATCTAGTAGTTTGGATGGTGATGTACTTTCGTTTCGTCATGTTGTATGGGACTTGAAGATTGTACTTGTTTGGGATTAGACGATTCATCTTCTGGTTGGTTATGATGATGGTATCTTATTTGTGGTGATGGGACTTGGTGTCTTAACTCGCGACAGATACCAAGCAGTGATCTGAGTTTCCCAATGGCGCAGAAACCTCTACAGTATAAATAGTTGGTTCGGATGTCAAAAACAGATCTAAGGTGTGCGTATAATCGCCTCGGGCATCCGGCACTCGCGTTGGCTCCCCCACGAGTTGAGTCAAGTTGTGGCTTACAGCAAACATCTCCGCCAGCCTCCCAGCCTAGTCAGTTCTGTTAGAATGTAACAACCAGCCGGAATTGTGCACATTAAAATCGCCAAGGACAACAATTTCAGAAGCTGGGTATGTGAAAGATGTTCGAAAAATGTCGCCGGTCGATCGTCATACGGGGAGCGGTAAAGACAATAAAGAAATTTAACGGAATTCCTCAGCACGACCCTCAACCATATGATGCCCATAATTTTGGGTTCCAACGCCTCCATCCTCTGGCAAGCCAGATTGGACCGCGCGAAGACGCAGACTCCGCCTTTAAAACGGAATCTCGAATGTAAGTCGTATCGTGAGCAACGAAGATATGTCGAATCAGTTGACGAATCGACCTGGGTCTCAGTTAGGGCAAGTATATCAGGTTTCCTTGTTTGCAAATATTGGTGGACGGCGTTGACATTCGTACTGGTGAAACCGATGCCCCTGATGTTACAAAATGCCATCACCAGCCGAGCGTGGGCAGATCCTCGAGAGCGAGCTCGGTTATGCGACGACGAACCTCTCAAAGTTCCATATTTATCATGATATCTGCATGATGTTCCCCTGACATAGCCCCCCCCCCCCCCCCCCCCCACCCGGAAAACAGAATGGGAGACTAGGTTACCTCCGGAATTCTTTATATCAGAAGGTACCATCATGACTTATCTCCGTGTCAGTCCGGGCCGTCAGCCACACATCCGAAACACCGTCGAAGATTTCTCTCGACGATATCGCGGAATGTACAGCGTGACGGGGTGGTATCTCACCTTAGGGCCGACTACCACCTAACCAACCTTTTCTTGAACCGGTCCATCAGCCAAGCTCCGAAAGATGGCCAGGGATTTCTTCCGACCATTTCACGGAGCCTAAAGCTTGATGGGGTGGTATTTCACCGGGCGCACATGGCGTTGGGACCCCGGCTACCACTCGGCCTTTAGTCGCTTCTTATGACAAGCCGGCCCAGCTGTGAGTATATTCTAACGCCCTACTCACGGTGCTGTTTTTAAGAAACCCTATACTTGATGCAGTTATCGTTAGTGACTCCTTTAGGCAGTAACTACTTTCCAAAAAAAATTCATTTAATACCCAAAACACAACGTCCTAGAATTAGTTACCCTTATTCAAATTTATGGAAGCAGGAGTTTTAGTATTTAGCGTAGCTTTTACTCAATTGCGGAGTTGGTAAGGAAGTTGTGCCTTGCGTTTGATGATGCAAGCCTATGTTCAACTGACGACTCTTACTATTATGCAGTTCGGCACAATTACTGAGTGGTAGGTAGGGTCCCAAATCCCAGCTACCCGATGAATACCATCGCATTTAAGCTATAGATTTCGTGAAATGGTTGGGAAAAATCCTTGAGCATCTTTCGGAGCTTTGCTGATGGATTCGGTGGAGAAAAAATATCATCCCAAGGGGCTGACTCAGCGTTATAAGTTCGCCTTTCCTGAGATAAGTAAAATAAAAAAACTATATTATATTGTATAATATTCCCTGACGCAATTTAATGATCATAAGTGTTATAGCGTGTCGACACGTTATTTATTTATTGTATCGGATTACGCAAGCCGGCGAGTTAATCGACAGTGAATCATTAGTCGTA